>CM014278.1:86623596-86636359 GCA_004135705.1 Alloteropsis semialata | reverse complement strand
CAGCGCGGCGTAGGTGAAGGCCCCCGCGGCGGCGCCGGCGCAGGCCCCGATGGCGGCGCGCGCGAGCGGGGTGGGGGCAATTGCTGTTGCTGTGGGAGTGGGAGTGGGGAGGAGGAGGGAGGAGAAGACGGGGGCGGCGGCGCCGGAGGAGGCGGCGGGAGAGTGGAGGAGCAGGGAGGTGAGGTCGGAGATGAGGGACGGCAGGTCGAGGTCCGGCTGGGACCGGGTTAGCGCGATGCGGGGAGTGGAGCTGGAAGGCGGCGGCGGCGGCATCCCGTCGGCTCCTGGCGGCGCGGCGAGGATTTGGGTTTGCTCCCCCGATTTGGTGGTGGTGGACGTGAGGGGATGCGACGCGAGTGGATTTGGACGACGGTGCGGGTAGTTGGATGGATGGCGCCACCGATGCTTCTGCTCTCGGCTGCTCCACAAGAGTTGCAAACTTGTGTCACCACCACCAAATCATACTAGTACACAGCAAATTTCTAAGCATGGACTTGATCACAAACAAATCAAATTCCTTCCACGAGATGAGAATGAGATGATAGCCAAAGCCAAGCATGGCCAGTTGACGACCATGTATGTCTGCTAGTATGTACACATGGTTGATCGATGGAAGAGGGAAAAAGAATGCAACTTGCTCCTTTACACCTGCCAGCATTGGCTACAACAAACAAAGGGCCAAATTTGGGGTACATGGCTGCTGGCCTCAGTCGCAGCTCACTCTGCTGTCCGGGCTGCCCCTTCTTCCCTCAGCCGGTCTGCTCCCTACTACCTGTCCACGGCTCTATGTACACACATTACATCGGAGCACGGACAATGACTCAATTTCAAAACAATACAGTAGTAACAAGAATTATCCACATTACACGGGCAAAAAAAGAATTTCTCGATGCCACGCCACCACTGCAGCTTTGGCCCTTGCACTTCATGTCCCCTCCGCCAACTGCCAGCCAGTATCCGGTCACCGTGCTGACCGGATTGAGGACGCCGACGACACACGCTCAGAGCTCCTTACATTGTACTTCTCGTAAACCTTGTCGCGGTTCTCATTCCACCAGCTCTCCGCCTGATGCTCGCCAAAACGCCTTCGACTGCACATAAAAATTTAGGACGTTAGGCAATGACACCGGCAAATTGGACGCTGCCAAGTGCTGAAGGATGTACACAAAAACAAGCAGCCGTTTCATGGTTCATGATAAGATCTGGTATTAAATCTGCGCCATTTGATACGGGCAGCTAGGCTGCTTTATTGTTTAAATTTTATGGCCAAAAAATGTTGGCCATCCGTGCTGATAGAGTGTTACTCTTTATGGGGGAAAAGAAAAACGCATACTTCTATCTTGCGTTCTACAATATGCCCGCAAAGGTTATTTATCTCAAGCGCTACATTCCAGCGATTCTGGAATATCAAGATCATGAAGTGATACACAAAAAAAGTACAATTTTAGTCAACTAGGAACGTGTCTAATTATAAATTATGAGGTAAACAAAAGAAATAACCATGACAGCACCTATGAAAGACGACAGGAATACGATTAGTTTACCTGAAGCGTACGCGCTTTAGATCTCGGGTACCATCGCGGAGAGTTGTCAGTGTTATATATACACCTGGCTCATACTGCTCAATCCACTCAGCCTGAACTTGGTTGCTGGGCAATGATATTGCACTTCGAGATTTGTAACCATCCTCGCCGTTTGAAAGGGACCTAGCATCCTTGCTGCTACTATCATCAGCTCTACTGCTTGCACTCAGCATCTCATCACTACTGCTATGTCCTCTTCGATTCAGATTTTCAGCGTCAGGAGGACCTGAAACCCTATGGCTGTGAGCACTCACTTCACTATTTTCACTAATACTTCCCGATGATTTATGCTGACTTGCTCCATTTGGGTGCAGCGCTCGTCCCATATTCAGGCTAGGTGTGCTGACAGCACTGACAGACTCATTTCGTGGCTGATGAATACCATTCATGCTAGTGTAAATAGAAGCATACATCTCAATGCCATTTGGAACGTGCACTTGCTTTGCTTCACTGCCATCATAGGCTCCCTGATCTGGAGGTAGTCTTTCAGCCATATCCTTGAGCTAAACAGGCCACAGCAAAAGATACACACAACAATCATCAGAGAAAGCAATCTCAGTTAATCGACCAAAGAAAGTTGGCATTTTGCCGAGATAAAAGTAAGCTCACATCGATATTTTGACAGGCTAGGTACAAAGTACGCAAGTTTTTCTTTTGAATCAGATATATATAAGTACTACATCCTTTTTTCTTTTTTCTTTTTTTCCGTTTTTGGCAATAGGGAGCATATTCCTTCTGTTACTATGAATGTAATCAAACAACCACCAGAAGACAACTTGCATAAGAAAATGTCTTGCCAATATTAATAGCCGACCATAGTTATTTGCAATATTCGACAGGAACGCAGCAGTACAGATTTGTGGGTAGCTAGGAAGGCATGAGAGTACTAAGCTAATCAATATTACCTGTGCTGTTAGGGACTTTATGACTTCCTTGGCAGCTTTAGACTTTGCAGATTCCTCTGAAACCAGCGTCATGGCATCTTGTACTTTCTTTGCTGATTTCTGCAACTCAAGTTCTTGAAGCTCACAGCGGTGCCTCAGATTATCAACCTAAGAGTTGCAGAAATTTAATGGATTGTCCATGTAACAACACAAAGCTACATATTTGCATATAAAATCAAACAAAATACCTGTGCGCGGAGTCTTTCAACCTCTTGATTTAACATCTCGTTAGTTTTTGCGAGACTATCAGCAGCTGTTTTAGCGACAGAAAGGCCATGAGTTGTTGGGACCGGTGTGGTTGAACGTGGTGGACTAGGCTTGCGAGAAAAAGGGGAAACAGCCCTAGATGGGTTCAACGATCGAACTGCTGACGTGCGAACTGCTCTTGGAACTGATTTGTTCAGATCAATTCCACCAGATAAAGCAATATCTCTTAGCTGAAGGAGTGAACTCATTTGGGGAGTCCGAAGAAATGCCAGTGCATCAGTTTTCTTCCCTTGTTTTGCTGCCTTGCTATCCAAACTTCTAATCATATCCAAATTGCTAGGTACAATTGCTTTAGCTAATTTAGTATCAGGGTTGCTTTCCCCAGAGTGGCGAGGCACAGTCTCTTTCCTCTTATTTTGATTAACTGCACTGGAATATGCTGCACTGTTCAATTTCATGAAACAGGAATCGCAAACACGGTAAGGTTTTGCAGGATTAGGAGCCAATGCTGCTCTCAGAGCTTTATGCGAGGTGCATGCGTTACAATGAACAAGTCCACAATTATGGCAATTATGCCTCTTTCGGGTGAATCCAAACGGTTGGCGACATGAGGCACATTGTGACTGCTCAGCTCCTGAGACCCACTTATGCTGGCATATAGCTGCAGTGAAGTTCGAACCACAAGCTATGTGCCTAACAGCCCTGTCTCTCAATGCCTCAACCAGCGTAGGTATTTTCCTATCCTCTACATCTCCATGGCCCAATCTCCCATTGGCCCCTTTCCCCCATGTAAACACCTCGCTCTTATTTGTCAAGACTGCAACATGGTAGGAACCACAGGCAACTTGGACAACATGTTCACCCATAATATCTTCAACTAAGCATGGAAGTTTACCATCTGAACGGGGATTCCCAAGCTGACCATAGACAGTATTACCCATGCTCAGAACTTGTCCAGATGTTGTCAGGCCTACGGTAAGACTATGGCCACATGCTATCCTGTAGAAATCGTAATCAATAAGTGAAGCCACACACGTGGGCTTAAGTCTTGGTTCCTTGTCACCATGACCAAGCCGATGTTTGTCGCCATCTCCCCATGTGAAGAGCTTTCCAGAAGATATGCTTGAACTGGATTGCGTCACAATAACTTCTACAACAGCCGCAGTGTGCCATACACCACACGCAACAGCAATTGTTTTTAACCCCGACAAAGACTCTACCTCCCTTGGACACGAAATGCTCTCGCGGTTGCCATGTCCTAAGACTCCAAATGTACCATCACCAAAGGTAAATAGCTGGCCTCTTGATGTAATCAAGGCTGTATGCCAGGTCCCACAGGAAACATAGGCAACTTGAAGACCATCCAGCGCTCCTGAAATTCTTTTAGGAATCCAGTGGCTTACATCAGTACCATTGCCTAGAAGTCCAATATTATGTGTTCCATCTCCCCAGGTGTACAGTTCCCCAGCTGTCATCACAGCACAAGTGTGAAACTCCCCACAGGCAACAATGTCCACATTACAAATTGCTAACGACTCAACTAGACGGGGGTGAGTAGAGTCTTCCCTTGATCCATGGCCAAGACGCCCCCCAGATTCTTCGCCCCACGTAAACACTTCCCCATTTTTTGTGACCAAAGCAGCGTGCTTGACTCCACAATCCACATGATACACATCAAGAACTAACTTGGACTCCAAGGGCTTAGGGAGAAGAACATCAGTCTTCCCAGTTGACCTGATTACCGTATCGGAACCAACTCTTAGAGTGCTGTCACAGATGACTTCACCCCACACGTACACGTCGCCTGAGGAATCATAGTCATCTTGCGCAGAACCATGACTTGATGTGCTAGGGGCACTAGACGTGCTAACTCTGATGGCATCTGACGAGGCCCCTTTGGTGTGCATATTTGTCGCATCTGATCTCCAAGTAACTATGGAGTTTTTAAGAACGGTGGCAGTACATATGGGCAACGGACAATACCAGCAGCTCTGATTGAATTTTGTACAGCGGCCTGCACATACATAACAAAAATGAAGTAAAATCCACCGTAGCATATGGATTTGTATGGTAAGGGAAATTGAAATTAAATTAAATTAAATTACAGGGGACATGGAGAAAATTTGGGCGCCGCGGTTCTGAAAACAGTTACAGGAATAAAATGCGAGCACTCTACTGTACCTATGAAGCAAAAACGCTCAGGAATATGAGCAAAATGGTGTGTGGAGAGAGTGGGTTTAGAACAAGCAAACTGGTTGATAACACAGTATGTAAGCCACAAGCCTAGATAAGAGAGCATTGCATGGCAATATAAGTAATAAATTAGGAACTCTCCATGAAATGTAGTACTAGTTATTTGCCCGAGCACTGGCTGACATTAGGTGAACATATACGGTGCTGGTTTAAGACAACGCCTTGTTGGGATCTTTCAGAATGAGGAGGCATGTGACCAAAAAAAGAGGGGGGGGTTGGGTTCATCTCAGCTGAAAGTCCCAAAATCCTGAAGCTGCCCACCCCTGCGCTTAGCAAGCAAATCCACGGCGAGCTGGACGGATTAGAGCGAGCATCAATCGGAGCGAGTAAGATTCGGGTCGCGCAGGAAAGGGGGCAAAAAAGGGAAGATCCCGCGGGACAAGACCCGGTCTTAGGTCCATCTCTATCCATCCACAAGCAAAGCTAGGGCTTGCTTACCTTACCAGGAAGAGGAGGAAGCGGTGGGAAGTCCGGGCGGATCTCCGCTCCGCGGCAGCCCGGAAGATGGCCGGCTAGCTGGCTACAGGGGAGGGGAGAAGCGGCGTGGTCCGCTTCGGCCCGGCGACTCGTGCGCCGCTGGGTGGAAGGGCGTGGAGGCGGGTGGCCACGCCTCGACTTGAGCGGCCTCTCTCTCTCTCCCCCCCCTTTGAGTTCCCTCTCGTCACTGAAATCTGATGCGGCGGAGGAGTGGGAGGGGGGCGGAGGCGAGGCGGCGAGAGAGAGAGAGAGAGAGCTGACTACTCGGGGGAGAGAGAGAGAGAGCAGGGAGCTCTGCTCTGCTCTTTTTTTCTTCTCAGTTTTCCCCCATTTTTCTGTCACAGACTAAATCCTGTGCATCTTCTATGTGGTACTAGTACTACTCATATTTAGTTTTTTTAAAATATATATAAGTACTCCATTTTTTTTTTGCGCCAATGCTTTCAAACAAACCAATTTCACAAATGCTTCTAAATATCTTTTGAAATGATGTCTAAAGATTTGGTATCAATCAGAGGTAAAATCACAATGTGCTCAATAAAGTAGGGGCATATTTGCGAGGGCAAAATAGTCTTCTTTGTGCTCTTTTCACGTCGTCACCTACTGTTCACGGAGTGAGGGTAAACTAAGCCTTCATATTCAAAAAGGAGGGGCAAAAATGCAACGGAGGAAAAAGTGAGGGTAAAATTATAATTGGAGTATAAAATTGGGGCAAGAATGCAATAGCCCACTAGGACCGAATAGGACAACGGTGGTCTCCATCTCTTGATATCAGCGGACACTAAACTATGTGACAAGTGATCCCAAGCAAGCAGGTTTTCATCTAAAAATTAGCCATGCAACCATGGCATACATTGCCCATAGCTAAATGGCGTCATACAAGCTACTAGCAGCGTGACGAATCCATCATTCCCAAAAACGCAGGTTTGGGGATGAAAACTACTAGCTCACGGGCGGGTCAGTATTTATATTCTATTGGCATTTTGTATACGAGCAGTAGCGGTGAAAATCGATCGTATATGAACAAATATATAGAAATAGAAATATATATGTTTATTTTTTAGATCGGATTCAGATAAAAATTGTGTAAAATATGACGAATATGTAACAAATATTGATATATGTTCTATATCTATATCAGATATCCACTTTTGAGTACCTGGACTTTAATCTTGAATCTTCAAATTTGGATATTGAACTATTTATTTAGTGTCCGGATATGTTCTGTGGATGGATGGAAAATATTTTCATCCCTACTAAGCATGCATCATACTACACAGGGCCTGTTTAGATTGGCAAAAGTTGTCAAAAAATGGTAACTTTTTTCACGCTGACAACGGCGCCCCCTCTCACAACCATGTTTTCCAAGGGCAACTTTTTTCGGCAACTTTCTGAACTAAACCCCACAATTTGATGGAGCTTTGTAGGCTATAGTATTAAAGAAAGCCGACATGCATGCTCTACTTAACTAAACAAAAATGATAGGCTATAGTATATATCTTTGCTAAGCGGGAGGCAGTTTGGGCACCTCACCTCACTTGCGACGAGTAGCAAAGCAAATGGTTGTGTTATTCACATGCATGCATGTGTGTTTGACAGGAGGATCCATCCATCTGGATGACTTGGACTAATTCTTTTCTGGGAGACGACTATTCAACTTGACTTTTTTACTCAGGTCCAGTCAGCATGTGCATCCATGGCCTTCAGGAGCCTCCTGGGCCGGGCCAGGCCGCTCCCTGGCCTGGACTACCCTGGTCCAAGCTGCATCAATTAAACTCAGCTCGCTCGTCTTTATGCTGCCAGGTAGAATCAAACAGAAATAAATTGCTTGGATTGGAACATCTATAAATCCATCCATCCATCCATCCATTACCTATGAAACATGCAGGAGATCGAACCAAGGCGACAAGGGCTTTTTACTAGAGCTCCTTTTTTTCCCAATCTACTCCCCCCTTCCTAAAAAGAATACAATTTTAGTACATTATCATATTTTTAGTATCTTAAGTTTCATCAATTATAGATAAAAAAATTATTAATATTTATGATATCAAATAAGTATAGTAGATTAATTATAAAACATATTTTTATAATAAATTTATTCAGAGTCATTGACACAATATAATTTACTAGAAATTGAATAATTTTAACTTGCATTGCATGCAACCAATAGTTACGCTCTTTTTGTACAGAGGTAGTAGCTAGGGATCGATCGATCCGGTAATTTAATTAGTATTATATTGCATCGTTTTGGACACATGTCTCCCATGTACCGGCAATGCAGATCATCTTTTTTAGTTGTTGCTACCGCGCGCACTTGCTTGGATATTGCTGTGCATGTGCACGCTCGTAGCTTGTGTTAGCCTTTACTAGTGATTTGCGCGCGCCCAGGCGCGCGTGGAAGTTCATGATAAGATGATATCGTTATAACTGCCGTGTATATGAATGTATAGTAATTTTGTTGGCACTAATCACGTTGCAGATCAAAGATATACCCGGAAGCTTTGTAAACAGTTTGGTCCAAACTACGATATACATAGATACATAGACAGTAGTCATACATGATTCAGTTCACATAAGAGCATATAGTTTGTAACAGTAGCACATTTACTAATAGGTAGGCGCAAGGGGAGATGGATTTTTTTGACAAGGCAGCAACACAGATTTAAGCGATGGTTTGATAGATTCTGGTGATGGCAGAGGACTTGCTTCCAGGAACAATAGACGTTGAAAGCTTTTTGCGCACCTGTTGGAAAACATAGGAGAGAGGGAATTTCAGAGTGAATAAAACAAGGCAAAGAGTAATAAGAACTGCGAAATAAAGTGTCTGTATATAAAACTGCAAAGTGAAGTTTTGTGCAGGATGGAACAATACCTTGCTACATCGTGCACGATGGTTTGCCATTTGCCTTTCCAGTCCGATTGCTCACGATCAGTGTCTGCTATTTTTAGACAGTGGTTATGATGGACAACATTTAAGAAACAATAAGCTAAAGTGGTATAAAAAAAAGAACTGGCAGAAGTCGATGGTTTGGAGCCATACCGACTGTGCCATAGTCATCTGGATCACATGTATTTTCAGAGCTGAAGTCATAGTACAGCGCGTAGGTCACTGGAAGGTTGTTCAGAATTGCTTCATGTTCTTTCTGCATTGGAATCGAAAACAAAATTAGCTTAGCACATAGTGATTTTTTGTTTTCACATAGAGATGGATATCACAAAAATAGAATGATGTGCACGCCTGATTTGTTCTGCAAAAGCATCAGCCACTGGATCCCCAAGCATCTCTGTCATTTTTTAGTTGGAAACAGAGAAAAGCGAAAGAAGGTTACTATGAAGCAGCAAAATGCTGACAGTTGTAACAATATCGGTGATAGATGCTGGATAGTCATGTTTACCTGGATCTGGGTCTTCGGACAGATTATACAAATCAATGTCATTGGATGGATCTGGTCCCCAATTGTCTTCAGTGGTGCCCTCTGATGTGGTATAGGGCCTTGCATACAGGGTTATAGGAAAGGTATGTAGCTTTGTGCCAGGTTCATAAGACAGTCCTAAACAACGTTTGTGAGGATACTTTTTGTCAACGCTGCATATTCCAGTTTGCTGATCAAAAGCATAGGTTTGTACGTCACAGCATGGATGAAGCAAAGGCTTTACGCAATCTTTGTTGAATGCATGAGGAGGAATTCTTTCAATATCAACTGTTACCTAAGTGTTCCATGGTATTTCTTGGGATCTATAGTCACTGGTCCATGGCAACAGATTAAGGATGAAATTGGGTCCTTGAATGGTTTTGTGGAGCAAGACAGCATCCCACAATTTGGCTGTTGGAAACTCAAGGATGAAACCTGGTGGGAAATAGGAGATATTTGTTGGTGTAGCGATTCTGCCGCATTGGGTCAGAACGGCAAGGCTGATGTCTTTTGCGAGGGGTTTTAGCTGCAAATGGACTGGGCGGCGTAGCAACAAGAACATTGCTAAGTGTTTCTTCATTAACTCTGATTTGATCAGTGACTTCCATGTAGCATAGCTCTTTGTTGTTCATAGTGTTCTGAGAAAGAAAGGGGAACACTGTAAAATGCTATTTTCTATACCAGAAGATGGAAAAGAAAATGAAGCCTAAATCTCAATATGTTGTTAGGGCTGCAAGTCCATCTTTTTCTTTTTAGGATTGCATGGACAAGAAATATTTGAGACAGTAGTATAGCAGACATTAGCTTGCTGGTCACTATGTGCTGACATAGCGGCTCAGAAAACACATGTATGGGAAAAGAAATATAACAAAAGAGAATTCAACAGGAAGCAAAATGCATATGAAAAAGGAATGGCATGTAAAATCAATCCTTGAGTCTGTAACAATCTATGGGTCAGGTAATTCTTAGATATTTATTTGGGTCAGACCTACACACCGTAGTAATGGATGTATACGACATGAACATCATGGAATCAACATATTAACTTTTGTTGCCAGCAATGGGATACTGGGTTCAGTAGAAAGCAGATCTGTTAGCCTAGAGAACAACATTCAAAGCGGAAATAATTTTGTTGTTAGCAAAGAAATAAGTTGCATTTAGAATGCAATCTGGCGTGAAACGGGTTGTGCATTATTTTATTTCTAATTTGTAGTGATATATTTTGATTAGACACAGCTGGTGAGTAGGTGGAAGCCATTGGATAGCATGTGCTAAACGCTATATTTTTCATGGATTAAATACTGATCTGCAGCACTAAACAGGTGTGTGCCAGGATTTTACCTCGTTTAAATACAATACTAAGAAGGTACGGAAAATAATAATATGCTGCAGCTGCAAATGGTATAAACATTAGCAGTATATATACAAATCTGGAAGCAGGCAAGCGCGTGGGCGAAATGGAATCACCAAAAAATAGACAAGAAAGTTACAGCACCACAGACAGCAATTGACCAATAGACAAAACTGACCAGCAGGAGTCCCGGAGGCAGCAGTTGAAAGTAGTTCAAGAGGAGCCCAAAGATCCCCCTTCTGCAGCAAAATCCTGCGCGAGAGCAAAACCGCCAAGCATAAAAAACACAAAACCATATAACTTAAACGGAACGCAGCAAGTAGGAAAGATACAGCTTCCATCCACTGCAATCCTGCACATAACAGGCCTACTATATACAACACAACTATGAAGATAGGCACCTGCAGACCGCAACAAAGCAATAGCAGAGACTAACCAGCAAGAAACCCTGGAAGCAGCAGGAGAATGGAAAGCCAAAGCGAAGCCCAAAGCTCCCCTTTCAGCAGCAGGTAAATATCCTAAATAGAACTGCCATCCTTCCTAAAAAAAGCCACATTCAATCAGGTAAAGAGATAAAAAGAACAGTATGATCAGAAAATTAGCCGTTCCCACAAGAGTGCTTGTTGTCCTTAGGCTTGCAATAAGATGAGCGCTGTAAAAAAAAGGGTCGAAAGTGCTTGTAAGATGATCTGTTAATAGAGGTAATTGAGAAATTAAAGTGGGAACGGAAATTTTCTGATAATGAAGAGCCTAAACTCTAAACAAATATTATAAAAGAGCTGGTGCATTTTCAAATTAGTATTAAATTTGGCGCTTAACCATGCTTAAGCAAGAGCTATGTGACTACCACAATCATTGGTGTAGACATAATTATATCCTTTGTGACAGGGAAACATAAAAACTGCTTCGAAGCACATTTCATGGAATAGGAGCAATATTCTAAGCAGCATCCACATCTATAGATAAGAAGCAACTGAAGAAAAGAGACATGTAATGACTGCTAAGTCCCCATGTAGCTTATTGTGTATTTGTGGGTAAGTCCAACTGCTTAGCTGCATCTCAACCCAGAATTGCAACATGGAGCGCACAAATATAATCAGCCTAAATAAGAGAAGGGGATCACAAGAAAGCCCACCAAAAAACTGATGCTCAGGAAGTATTGGAAATCACTTTGATCTGGTGCATTACCAATCACATCTTTCTTCTTAAAAAAGAATCAGTTGACTCTGTTTTATGTTGAACCTAAATCCCATTACATAGTCAATCGATAATTTTTGGTACATAGGTTGGTGCACTTATAAATACAAAATGAATGCCTCACTGTTATGCTGTTCTTCTGTCTAATTTCGTTATGTATCTGTATAGGCTGTCAGCCTGCAGCTGAAACATACAGAGTGCAAAGAGCCGAGGTTAGAATAATGAAAATGATATGATCATTTTACCTTTATCTTAAAAAAAAGTAGGGTAAAATGCATGTCATTTTCATTTGTTTGATCAGTCATCCACATGTAGACCTATAATTTCTTACACATTGATCATTTTTTAATGCTAACATGATAGCAAACACACTCAGTATACCCAAATAATAGAAATGTAAATTCACATCTCCATTGTTGATTTTCCCAGTGATCTACCACCAAACTCATCTTATTTCTGCAACTGGAGTAAAGTTTGGGAAAATGCAGTTTAAGTGGTGTTTCCAACAGCCAGCAGTCTTCCCAGAACATTGTTCTCTCCCCATTTCTCACCTTATATAATGCACCCCATTTGAACAAATGCTTGACTTTATGTAGCCCTTTCCAGAACTGTGATCCCCTCTTTCCTTCTGTTAACATAAAGGGTTTGTGTTGAAGGTATTTGGCCCTCAGCAAATCAATGCATATGTCCCCCTCTTCAGCTGTATACAGTCTCCAAATCCATTTTGTGAGTAAAGCATCATTCATATTCCTAGTATTAATAATCCCCAGCCCACCACAATCCTTTGGTATGCACATATTCTCCCATTTCATCATATGATACTTAAAAACATCCCCTGCCCCTCTCCAGAAAAATTTAGATCTAATACTATCCATTTGATGATGATTTTCTTCATATAGCTAAAACATCCCCATAAGGTATCATGGTAAACTGCTTAGAGAGGTATTAGTTAAGATAAGTCTTCCTCTTGAGGACAAGTTTCTGCCTTTCCAAGGTTGCATCTTATGTCTCATTTTGTCCAAAATCCCTGCAAACACTTTGACTCCCAACTTTTTGTCACTAATTGGAATACCCAGATATTTCATAGGTAAAGTTCCTAACACACAGTTCAATTTGTTTGCAATTCTGGCTTCCTCCTCCTTGCTCACCCCAAAAACAATAACCTCACTCTTATGATAGTTGATCTTTAGTCCTGACATCCATTCGAAGCAATATAATAGGATTTTCATGGTTGTAATAGATTTGTCATCTGCCCCCCATCATAACCACAGTATCATCGGCGTATTGTAAATGAGTCATCCCCCCTTCTACCAGATGTGGAATTACTCCTTTTATGAA
>CM014278.1:86543318-86622615 GCA_004135705.1 Alloteropsis semialata | reverse complement strand
TGCCTGCGCCGCCGCTGGCCGCCCAGCCTGCTGCTGGACGCCCGGCTGGCTGCAGGGCCAACCTAGTGGTGCCCGCCTTCGCCTATGCGTCGCGCGGACCAAGATCAGGTGCAGTGGTAACTGCTACTGCAAGTTAAGCAGTAGCCACGTCTGAGCCATCCAAGCTGCAAAGGACGGCTAGGATGAGAGCCATTATTTTCTTCCCCTTCTCTTATCCTCTTGCTGTTTTTGAAGGGAAAAACCATCAAGTACAGAGCGCTTGGCGCATTTCTTTGCTCAAACTGAGGGACGACTGCCGACCGGCGTGCTGCTCGGCTGCTCCCGGCAAGGCGTGCTGCGCGCGGACGTGAATTACATTTGAGGTGTTGTGCCTAGTCACTTCGATGCTATTTTTATATATAAAAACGACGTTTAGGATACAATTGGAGCCCAAATTTGGTTTGCTACTTAAAATGCATTTTCAAGACGTTGCTTGAGTGTATAGTCTCGTCCCTGAAATTGTTGGAGAATGTTGATGCAAGCTTGCTTGCATTTTCGTGCTGTTGCTTGTTTGCGTTTTTTTTTCAAGCAAGCTCGGGCAGGTGCTCTGCCATTTCATTATAGTAGAAAGCAATGTGTATTTACAGGGTCACTAAATGGTGAGGAAAGGAAAGAAAATGCAACTCGATCAAGCTGCAGATTAAACAGCTACTTTAAGGCTAAGAGAAAAGAAAGCAACGAGGTAACATTGCAAGATTGTTTAAACCTCATGTCTGTGCGCCAGCTTGTATTGTTTGCGTATTTTAGTATATACTCTTGTGTTACACATATACTCTTTTGTGGATGTAAAGCTAGAGGACACTTCTTGCCTCTCAGATTAGAGTGAAACATATACAGGACTATCCTTATCGGTTGCCTTTGTAAAAATTTGAAATATTTTTAATTTCAAAAAAAATTGTAATATTATGCCTTCCGTCATTCCCTCCCTCCAAAAAAAACAGGGCTGACAGCAGCAGATGGGACGAAAGGGAGGAAAAAAATGGAACTCATCTTAGACGTTGTTTGTTGCTTGGACGGGTAAGATGTGGCTACTGCTTATCTTACAGTGGCAGTGGCCACTGCACCTGATCTTGGTCCGCGCCGCGCTCGCTTGACCTGCGGCGGTCGCCCGCCCATGGTAGGCACCTTCGCTGTCAGCCGTGCGCTGCCGCTGGCGACTAGGTTTTGAATAGGACATGGGCGCTGGGAAAAAAAAATTTAACATGTGCTGACTCTGAGATGTATATTTAGTTCTCGCTTCGCGGATAAACGGACGTGCTTTTTATGCCCGTGACAGGTTGCGGGCGCGAGCACGGAGTTTTGCTCGCAGGCATGGATACCTACAAATAGTATCTGCGTGGATTTTACCCGTTGCCCTCGAGCCAAAAATCCAAGCATTCACGCTAAAAACCAATCAGCTATAGCTCTTACTAGCAAAATAGGCCGTGTTTTTGTTGGGCCAAGCCCAACACATGAAGCGTATGGAAGCCGGTTGCCATTGGATTGTTGCGGACGACACCGATGAGCCGACTGCAGAGTACCTTTGCCAGACACGACTGAGAAGGAGCGGGCGTCGGCGCAGGTACTCCGCTAGCATATAGGTAATAGGTGTAGTCATCCAAATGGAAAAGAAGAGGGCCCTGTTCGGATGGGCTGGAAGAAGCCGCTGGGCTTATCAGCCCAGTCGTTCGGCTGGGCTGTTTCCAGCCATTCGGCTGCGATGGCCTATTAACACTCGAGCTCCCCCCGTTGCTCTAGCCCCCTCCCATTCCCCATCCTCGCCGCCACCTCGCACTCTCGCCCGTCGCCCTCTCCCCCACTCGGTCGCCTCGTTCCCCCTCGTCGCCGCCGCCTCGAACTCTCGCAGGTCCCCCACTCCCCTCCTCGGTCGCCCTACTTCCGCCGCCATAGTGCTTGCCCTTTACACGCGTTCGCGGAGATCCGTCCCCCGCGGAGGCGGGGTTTCGCCGGCGTTGGAGAAGGCGGCCCCTATGGCGGCCGACCGAGGTTAGGCTCGCATCAGCGACCTCGGCTTCAGCAGTCCGGATCCGGGTGCCAGCCGCAACGCTGGCACATATCCGGGTTCCCGGCGGCCGCCGTCTGGAGCCTTCGCAGTCGTGGCTCGCCGGAGTTGCTCCCCCCGATCTTGACAAAGCTGCGTCACGATATCAAGACCCCCACCCGACTGGCGACCAAGATCTCCGTCCTGGCATCCAAGATCGACGTACTAGCGTGGAAGATCTCCGGCAAACCGACCAAGATCTCCCTCCTCGTGTTCACGGTCTCCGTCTCGGCGTGCAGAGCTCCGGGTAATCGTCCGCAGATCCCTAAACCGTGTCCTTGCTTTGTAGTTTTGCATTGTGCTGTGTGAACCTTTCTTCCCCAGTGAATCATGCCGTTTTTGTACCGTTCCTACATCTCTACTTCATCGTATGCTGATAACGTATGTTGTTCTTTTGAACGTGAGGACTCATTGGTAGTTGAATGCTGCACAAACCATACAATAAGTTGTAAGGTTGCATCATTTTAATCCAACAAGTTGTAAATTGGACTAACAACTACATGAACTAGTCAAATAGGTGTGTGCACATTCACATATACGCCACTGAGCTGCTGGTTGTTATGGTAGCCATCCGTAGAACAAATAGAAGAGGTGTGATGTTGTGGCCATAATACCAGGGTACCCGACTACGAGGATTACCGACCACCGACTCCAGACGAGAGACTCCGAGCAGGACACGACGGCCTATTCAAGGAAGGAAAGCCCGAAGACAGGAGATAGAGTCCTAATAGGTTTAGGTCTGTTTTGTCTTGTAATGCAAGTCTCCCCGGACATAAATAGTGGAGGATCCTGTACGTCGGGGGTATCTAATCCAACACTCGATACTTTATACACCATATTGTACTCTCTGTACTCGCCGAAATAATACAAGAAACAACTGGACGTAGGGTTTTCACTCGATCTCGAGGGCCCGAACCAGTATAAAAATCCCTTGTCTCTGTTTATTTCTATTCGTCTACTATGATCGTTCTTTGCAGGAAGCAGGGTGCCCTAGGAACCAAATATCTGCCGAATGTAACTTCGACAGAGGCGCGCCAGGTAGGGGCCCTTGCGTGAAGATCGATCATATCCAGAGGAGTTTGGTTGTGAAATACGTCTGCTCCGTCGCCGCTACACCAAGCTTCACCAAAACCGATCTATCAACTCGCCGATTCGAGCGAACAAGAATCGAATTAATTCAGACCATCACCAGAGACACAACTTGCCGACTCGAGCAAGTTCTGGTCAGAAAATCTGATTTAATTTATTCCAATAAGAACATGACTCGCCTACAACGAGATCGATTCCCATACCCCCACGACTCGTCGACCGATTCGAGCGCACAATTCCCAAGTCAATTCGCCGACTCGAGCGAACTAGGGGTTAGGCTATGAGCGGCTATTCTGTCAACACACGTTTTTTCCGTCATACGCCATCACGTGCAACAAGCTCTGTTCGTCTGGTCAAACGAGCGATTATTTTATTCCAGTCGAGCAAAGTCACCATGTATGGTTCCTGCTGGACCATCCTTTACATGTGACGTTGTGAGCCTGGATGCGATTCATGTGGACCCACAATCAAGTTCTGCAGCAATAAAAAAATCAGACTGTCCACTTTGAACGGGTAAACAATCGAACTCGGTGATTTCTGAAATCACCCGAACAATTCGATTTGCCCGAACAAACAAAACTCCTGACCATGCACATGGACCTTGCTGCCCGTCAGTATCCATACGTGGGCACTGACAAACAGGGAAAATATTTTTTATTTTTCCCCTGTATATGATTCCGTCTATGCCTTGAATATTATTTTGAACAAAGATTTTTCTAATCTATCTTTTCTCTAATCGTGCATACATGTTTCAAACACTTATACGTGTAAACGCATGGATGGGCACGTCCAGGATGACCTCTTTCTGATTCAGCGCTGTTCGGCATCACGCTCCAAGACGATTCGACCCATCAAGCTGCCTAATCGGACACGCTGGCAAGACGACGTCCGGGGTTTCCATGGCCTACATGCGAGGAGGACAGCACGTCGATTCTTCTGTTCGAATGCGACAGCTAAGCCTTATTTCAATACTTTCACAGTTCAATATTTTTGATTTATACATTTGTGATAAATAAATATGGAGCTAGCAATAATTTTGCTTAAATTCGATGACGAGCGGCTATGTTTAACACATAAGGGCATCAAAGAGATTGTCGAACATCTCGCTCTTAGTGAAATTACAAACGCCTAAATTGAAACTGAGCGACAAAATTATCTACTCCAGATTGACGCAATAAGAGTTAAATTTATTACCGGTGTATAGACAACATTTTTCTATCAAAGTATATACTCGGGGGCTTCATCGCTTACCCGAGCACATACTCAAATCAGGCACCTTTATTTTATTATATTATTTACTAACTGCCTTTTCGCATAAGAATCAGTGGCTATCCAAAGCCTCAATATTCATATTTCCAATATCTATTGAGTTGATTCTGAGATACTGCATGTCCAAGTATCCGATCTCAAAGATTCGAACTATTCTAATTCCTATGGCGCTTGATTGCAAGAGAGTCCATTGTGCTCGACGGAGCACTCGATCTCAAGCAACCCGAAGCGCATTCGAAGCGTCTGACCATAAGAGAGTCCAAAGTTCTCGACGGAGTGCTTGATCTCAAGTGGGTCCAAGATGCTCTACTATTCTAAAAGTGCTTGATCGTAAGAGAGTCCATTGTATTCGACGGAATACTCGATCTCGAGCGAGTCCAAAGTACGCCGAAGTACCAAATCATAAGAGGGTCCATTGTGCTCGACGGAGTGCTCGACCTCGAATGATTCAAGTACTCATTAATACCAAAGTACAAATCATGAGAGGGTCCATTACGCTCGACGGAGTGCTCGACCTCAAGTGATCCAAGTACTAAAATATCAAGGTACCATCATGAGAGGGTCCGTTGCGCTTGGCGAAGTGCTTGACCTCAAGTGATCAAAGTACTCATCAATAATCAGCAGTACTGCCACAAGAGTGCCTATAATACATGCCCAGTATTTGGTCTCAAGTGTAAAAAGTACTCATTCTATTTTCAACGAACCCGAGTATAATGCTCGGGGGCTTTTCCAAACATGTTGCCCCGAACATGATGGTCGGGGGCTACAGATTCACAACGCTTTCTAGTCGTTCCTACAGCTTTAACTGTCGTATTTGTGAGTCAATTTATTATTTTGCAGATTACCTGTTACTAGCAATCAGATCGCGTTTGTCACGCTCAACATTACTTCAATCAACATGTCTGATATATCAGATAAGTTTCTCAATTTTCCAAGTTTTATTTCCTGCAGTACTTCCTCTACTCTCTATTCGATATCAACGTCCAAATAGAGAGTCGAGGGCTACCACTTGCAAACTTCTTTTTTATCTACTTTTGCTCTACTCTCTAATTGGTTACCTTTTAACCAAATAGAGAGTCGGGGGCTACTACAATACTCATATCGTATCACCAAATGTTGCTGATCCAAACTAGCTATTTATCATGTGCACTTGTTTCAAGGGACTAACGCATGGAAGACCGCCCGAGTCTCATCTGCTAAACGCCCAAAATAAACATTGTGTACTACCAAAATAGCCTGAACAATCTAAAGAGCACTTCATTTGGTTATGTTGATTTCTACAAACATTCAAATTTTATTATGTTCTTATAATATTCTTCTTACTTGAGGGCTGGTTACTAATTATTTTGTTTTGAGAATTTGAAACACAATATATTCAGAGGCTCCAGCATCCACCTGAATTTACATTCGGGGGCTCCGTCGCTAATCCACCCGAACACACATTCGGGGTTTTGGCGCTAACATCGCCATCTACTAGCATGGTTCTACAACAAAAGCGTGGTTTTTCTGAAAATCCTAAGCGATTCTGGATGTTCAAAGTCTATTGCGCGGAATACACAGTACGGCGGACCGCTCGAGTCCCGAATGCTAAAAAAATCCCCAATATGACATAAACATTCTAGATAGCCAAAGGTAAATGCAGAAAGCTACCACATCGTTTATATGCACAACATATCAACATGCTTGTTGCTAATAAATTCGACAGCTTAATATATTGGGGCATGTTCGGGAAGGTCAAAACCAGGATAAGCAGAGCGTTCGGTCATTGGAGGTCTAATAGCCCCGATTACCAAACATCGGACTCTCAACTCTTGAAATACAAATTCCCGAATACCAATATCCCGAGCATAGTCAGCACTGCTGGAACAAGAGCTCGGGGGCTGATAGCCAATTCCCGACCAAAAAATACTCAGTTGCAAAGTACCCCAATTGCGAGGTACCCGATCATGAGTAATACCGATGATAAAATTATTCATATTCAAAGGACTAGATTGCGAGCATCCGATCTCAAAGTGCCCGATCACAAAGTTCTTGAAATAGTAAACTTCAATTATATAAGTCTCAACGACTACAAAATGCCTGATCATAGATTCTTAATGTCTAAAGATCTCGAGGCATCTGACACCACAACCCTGTTTATGGCACTTGATTATTCTCGAGCTCATCATCCAGATGCAGGTTATTTTACCAGGGATCTCAGTCTTTTCAAATTCTCGGCAAAAGCATCTAGGAATATTCTAAATATCCTGCAAATGCCCGAAGAATAAAAAGACCCGATGAACGAAAACAACAACCTTTTCTGGACAAGATAAGCTCGGGGGCTACTGTTGTGGCCATAATACCAGGGTACCCGACTACGAGGATTACCGACCACCGACTCCAGACGAGAGACTCCGAGCAGGACACGGCGGCCTATTCAAGGAAGGAAAGCCCGAAGACAGGAGATAGAGTCCTAATAGGTTTAGGTCTGTTTTGTCTTGTAATGCAAGTCTCCCCGGACATAAATAGTGGAGGATCCTGTACGTAGGGGGTATCCAATCCAACACTCGATACTTTATACACCATATTGTACTCTCTGTACTCGCCGAAATAATACAAGAAACAACTGGACGTAGGGTTTTCACTCGATCTCGAGGGCCCGAACCAGTATAAAAATCCCTTGTCTCTGTTTATTTCTATTCGTCTACTATGATCGTTCTTTGCAGGAAGCAGGGTGCCCTAGGAACCAAATATCTGCCGAATGTAACTTCGACATGTGATATATGAAATTTGATACATAACATTTACATAGAACCCAAACTGAAATTTGATAGAGTTTTTCTCTGCTCGATAAAATTGCATTATATAATTTTACCGTCGCACATCATCTTCTCTTGATCGTCTTCGGCCCCAATTATTACTCCTTAGATTGTCAGTACAGTCTCTCTCTTTTTAGCAAAATGATAGTTCAGTTTTCTGAGACACTACTATAAGAGCCACCCATTCAAACTCTACATCTCCTCCACTGTTCAGTCAGTTTTTTCTCCTGGTCGGTCGTCATGTCAAATCAGCACCGTCTATTATCTTTTCATATACGCACAGTTGTATATATAAAATGTCAACCATATATGATTAATGGACATTAGAATTGGAATCCATTTCAGTATACATGTGCTAATACATAATGTTTCCCTGTTTTCAAATTACATTATTTCCTCTAGTAATTACAGAATAGTTGACTTCCTTGTCTGTATTTCCTTTTGGATGCGACTAGCTCTGAGTTCATAAGCAACTGCTACATATGTTATTACATTTGTCTGACTAACAAATATTGTCTTGTGCACTGGACCCCCACCCTTGTACAACAACCCCAGTTAGCTGAGTCAGTAGCGTCCTCCGCTTCCCCTCCAATCAGGCTCTGCGACCTCCTGTCCAAAACGTGTCGCCGGTGTGCCAAGGTAATCCCACCCCCCAACACATCAGGCTTTGAATGACCCTGATCTTCAGTACATTTAGCCTTGACCACCAACTGCATCGTATCATTTCCACTTGATGCTTATCGGCATACATGTACATGCCTTGCTTTGGTCCAGATGTCCAGTGACCGTGCTAACTAGGATCCCAACGGCACTGCCTTGCTGCTTCAATTAATTCAACAACAGAAAAACCTATGCCACTGGTCCATGAGAAGTCCAATGACCATTGGGTGGACTAACATCTTCAATGAGTTCAATGCTGCCACTAAATCTGGCTACACGAAGAAACAGATGTCAAACAAGTGGGCTGACCTGAAACGTCTGTACAGAAATTGGCGACGTGGTGTGCTTAAGTCAGGTCTTGGTCGTGACCCTCAAACTGGTGATGTGACCAATGACCCTCTTTGGGCTGCCGCTGTGTCAGGGGGGGTACTACCTTAACCACTTTTCCATCAATTTAGGTCGCTAGTTTGGTCACCACTAGCTCGTTACTAACATGTACAATATGCCCGCCCTGCAGGACTCTGTTGGTACTGATGGTAAAAAGTACAAATGCCCACCATGCTGCGAGTTGTTGTTCAACATCCTCGGCCGCGAACCGATTGATAGGGGGGAATTAGTAGATGCAGGCGGTCATGGCCCTGGGATAACCCCCCTGAGAACACCCCCACTGAGCAAACCCCAACTGACGCAAGCACTCGCACTCCACCTGACGCATCTGCGGACCCAACACCACCCCAACATGCTGGCCAGTCCTCCAAACGGCACGCCCGAGAAGCCAGTGTTGACAGCCCAGTAAAAAAGAAGAGCAGCAAGACACCCTCATATGATGACTGCTTATCTGAGTATCATTCCTATGTCAAAGAGGCTAGGGAGCGCAAGAGAAAGGAGAGCTCTAAGGCCGCTCAGGCCGCAACAGTTACACAACTGTTACGAGAGGATGGATACTCCGAGAGTGACTTATTTTTCCACCAAGCCCTGATTCTTTGCGCCGAGCCTGAGCATCGCAACAATTTCCTGCAACTGAGAACCGCAGAAGGCCGGTATAAGTACGTCACGTTAGCCATGGAGATGGGCAAAAAATGATAACCGAAGTTAAGAACGGAGTGGCACTGTTTAATTGCGTGGACCCCATGTATTTGTGTGAGCAGTTTGAACTTAGTTGTATTGTCATTTGTGCACTAAGCTATGCTTGGTTGTAATAAATAAATTCTGCAGAACAATGTGTGTGTCGATTGTTTTTATTTGTTCAGTTCAATGTTACTGTTTAGTTGTCTTGAGGCTGTTGAACAGTTTGTAATAACTGGCTGGTATCATTTGTTGAAGTCAATGTCCTTTTAGTCAATGCAATATTTCTCTGTCCTGTTGAAATGTATCTATCCTATGTTCTGTTGCAGTCAATGTGAATTCACTATTGTGCTACGTCCAGTTAATAACCTATTGAGTTATGTGCTAATTTCTCTGTTGTATTGTTTATTTGCTGCAGGTGAAGGTAGTGCAACAGATGTGATACAAACTGAGCAGCTTTGCAACCGTGGTTTCAACATGGAGAGCGACGCCGAGAACAGTGACAGCTCAACTGACACGGAAATGGCAGTTGGGCTGCAGATGTTGAATATGTTGAATCAACTGCATGTTCTGCAGGGACCACAGGTAAACCCTTCGCTTCCCTTTCCCAAACTCACGGGTGCACAATGGTTGCAACTAAATCTGAGTAACGAAACAAGATGCAAGGAAACTCTACGAATGTCGCCAGCTGCTTTTTTGCATTTGCATTCAATATTAGTTGAGGGTTTTGGGTTGCAAAGTACAAGAAATTGTGAGTCTACGGAAGCTTTGGCTATGTATATATGAACTTGTGCACAAGGAGGTGCTGTTAGACAATGCAAAGATAGATTCGAAAGGTCGCTGGATACAATCAGTAGAAGACCTCGTTGGTCGCTGAGATAATATATCGGTGGGCACAGTCAGTCTTAGTACCAACTGATCCTGAGTATAGGGAAGTGCACATTGAACTTCGAGATTTCGAGCCATGGTTTGATGGTTGCATAGGTGCTATAGATGGCACTCACATCCCTGGTGAGGTCAGATCCAAATCCAAACTCGACCACATTAATAGGAAACATTTTGTGTCTGTAAATGTATGCACCGTAGTGGACATGCACGGATTATTTACATATGTTGGCGCGGGGATGGCTGGCTCATGCCATGACATGGCAGTTCTAAATACCTGTATGCAACAACAGAGGTTCCCGACTCCTCCCCAAGGTATGAGCCCGACGAAACTTTTGTAAGCTTGATCACTGACTTGTGTCTGCTACATGGTTCAACTAACAATGTGACGTTCGGCTACATTGATGCAGGACGGTACTACTTAGCCGACTCAGGATATGCTGACCGAAATGGATTCATGGTTCCATTCCCCCGCAACCAGGTACCATCGTGATGAATTCAACGGTGTAAATGTCAACAACCTAGGTCGGAAGGAGTGGTTCAACTATTGTCATGCGAAACTGCGCAACACAATTGAAAGGAGGTTCGGAAACCTCAAAGAGCGGTGGAATCTCTTGAAAGGGGTCCCAATTATGGATCCGAAGAAGCAAGCATGGATGATTATTTCCTGCTTTGCTTTTGACAACTATTTGTGGCTCCGACATTTTGGACCGGGTGCGACGTATCCTCTCTCGTTTTGGGTGGAGTTGAACAAGGACTTTTCCACATCCGCAATTAGGGAGTTGACATCCTGGCGTATGTGGAACGGACCCCCTGAGTAGGTACGTCAGTAGTGTTAGAGGTTGATTCATGTGTCAGCGCTTGCATATGACTGATGGATTTGTGATTGTTGTTAACTTGCAGCTGAGGGGGGTGGGTTGGGGGGGTGCTGGCTAATGGAGCATTGCATGGTGATGGGGTAAGTAAGCGTCTGGCAGTTATGGTTGATGGTAATGTGCAATTTTTTGTGCCTGCAGAATATTGGACTAATGCGTTTGCTAGTCTCAATTTTGTACAGGTCCTTTAGAGTCGCTGGGGAGCAGCTGATTGCATGGGATTTGCATTGTGGTAAGTGTTTTGTGGCTGCAAAGTACTGCAGCCTACTGATTATGGGTGCAGCTGTGATTTGTTGTTGAATGGAATGTATGCACAGCCCCTAGGTATTGCTTTCCACGCCTGTGTTAGTGTATTTGGCTTAGATTATGCGAATTGGACTTATAATTCAATGATTGATCAGTGGTACCTTAATTTTGCAATTGGTGATCAATTGGTAAATGTATGTTCTGGAGTGAGATGGATTTGAACTGATGTAAGTGTTGCGAGTGCTAATGCAGCGGCTGTGTGATGATGTTGTTATTGATTTGCTATTAACAAGGCAGTGTCAAGGGCGTGGTGTTTGTTTGTCTATGTGCTGTACGTTGGCGCCAAGAAGGGTGAATCGTTGGTTTTGGTGGTTTTTTTGAATTTGAACTGGCGTTTTGACAGTTGCAAACGGCTGGAGCTGCTGGTATTTGCTGGGTCGCTGGAGCTCGCTGGCTGCCAGCAGCAGCTCCAGCTCCAGCGAATTCAGCCCAGCCTCTGAATTCTAGCCCAACCGAACACGCCGGAGATGTCTCATGCCACAACCACACCAATGTCAAGTGGGCTCTTGCCACATAGGTTCAAAACCACTGCCACGTCAGTGCCACGTTGGTCAAAAGCATGATTGAATCACATGGGGAGGTCATGTGTCCGATTTTCAGGAGATCGAGAAGCCAAAATGGACGGTTTTCGAGTAGCAGGAGAAAATGTGGACTCTGTTTACATACCGGAAAGGCAAATATACCAGTGAGCTGGACGTTTGTTGGTGATTTTCATGTGAAACTTAGTTTATTTGAACCGGAATAAACCGGTGGTCCAACCAATTGAACCAATTAAACCGTGAATTAAGAGGTCTAGCGGTTCAATTTTTGGTCTGGTTCTAATAACTGTGTTTCCAATTATGGTCTCTAAGTAGGCTCAGCTATAAACATTTTTTAAAGGAAAGAATCTGGGCCCACAGCCCAATAACAGTCAAACAAGAGTGAATTCCCTCATTGCCATAGAAATTAACATCCATTCCCTCGGTGCCATAAATTTTCGCAAACTTCTCTCGGTACCATGACTTTTAAATTTTTTCTCCTCAATGCCACATCCGTTAGAAACTTGCTAACTGCTGCAAAATTGGTAGGGAAAAGACCTATTTGCCCCTCAAGCACAATGACGAATATTTGGGCTCTATTTTCTTCACTGCCATATAACAGATAAAGATAACAATGAGGCCATGTTTAGTTCGCCAATTTTTTTCATCGCTACAGTAAATTCGAATGTTTAGATACTAATTAGGAGTATTAAATGTGGATAACTGACAAAATCCATTTCATAACCCCTGGGTGAAATTATGAGACGAATCTATTAAACCTACTTAGGCAATGATTAGACAATATCGTGCTACAGTAAATAATCTCTAATGACAGATTAATTAGGCTTAATAGATTCGTCTCACGATTTCTCGTCCATCCGTGTAATTAGTTTTATATTTAAATAATGTTTAGTTCTCCTAATCTTCAGTTTAAAATTGCTACAGTAAATTTTGCAAAATTTTTCACCGAATTTAAACAGGCATTGAGATAAATTCAACAACGACGCATAGTGCCACAAATGACATAATAGTTTATAATAAAATCAGTTTGGCATATAAACACAAAGTGAAATATCATTGTAAAATTATTTCACATATAAACACAAAGTGAGGTATCATTGTACATGTCGAACGCCTCCCGGAGCCCCCGGTGGCGCTCCTCCTCGCCGACCTCGACGTGCATCAGGCGCGCGAACTCATCCCCGTCCAGCAGCCTGTCGCTGTCCGCGTCCACCGAGGCCACCAGCGCCTCGGCGTCCTCGGCTGGCACGTCCTCGCCCAGCGTCGCCTTCATGCACAGCCGCAGCTCCACCGTGGAGATCCTGCCGTTGGCGTCCTTGTAGAACGCGGCGAACAAGGACCCGAGCTCGCTGGCCGACGACCACCTGACAACCATGGGCCCATGGCTGCTTATTTGCCTGTTTGCACGAGTCGCTGCACTATATATCTATTAAATAGTATTAGTAGAGAAAATTAACAGAAAGGGGATGCAGCTCGAATGGTAGAACGCTCGCTTTGCATGCGAGAGGCACGGGGTTCGATCCCCCGCATCTCCATAGTAAATTTTGTTCATTTTATCCTTTTATTTTTTTTTATTTTCCTATCACCGTACCTTTATTCTCCTATATACGACCATATTGTTCGTTCTCCTGCATCTCCATATTGTTCATTTTTCCCAGCTACTAGCACACGTAGTATGAGTATGATCTGAGCAATGAGGGAAGCAACCCTTTCTGTTCATTTTCCCCTTTATTTTCCCATCACCACATTGTTCATTTTTCCCCAGCTGCACACATAGTATGAGTATGAGCTGAGCAATGAGGGAAGCAACCAGTACTTCTTTTCCTTTTTTTTCTCGCTAAGGATAAGGCTAAGCAAGTCCTTTTAGAGCTCAACAGCTTCACGCTCCGCAGCCGTAGAAAAAGACGGCGAGAGCTCGGTTCACTTCGACAAAGAAAAAGAAGAAGAAGAGAACGACGAATGACTGCATTCGAGGAGAAAACGCACCATCGGACACTGCATTTTTGGAGGACAGAGGCTGGATTATCCTCCAGGTTCTTTGGAACCTTAAGCAGGGGAACAGGTTCTCTCTATGATACGCCTGTCCGGTGACGTACTCACTTCCAGCGAGCCGTTTCACCCGGGATTCGAACCCGGCACTCCAGGTCCGGAGTTTGGCATCTAAGCCAGCCGGGCTATCCACCCGCCCCATCGGACACTGCATTTTCTCCTCGGATAGCGCCATCGGCAGATTCTTCCGTGCCGCGAGTAACTACCCATAAGTCATAACCCATGTAAGAGCGTAGTTTGACCAGTGGTGCAGATTATTCAGAGTACTAATACAATATAGTAAATCTCATCACCACCAAGCCGGTACACACGAGGGGATCGAGTTGTTGGGTCCGGGGTACGTCCAAAACCGGCGCGGCCCCCCGTTTTTGTCCGTTGAAAACTTGTCGCCATGTTCTGCCGGGCACGTCGATTGCACCGATGGGGAAATAATCTAGCGCTCGCTCCTCGCAGGCTAAGCTGTAACGCAATCCTCCTCCCGATCGGTCTGCGCTTCGCTTGCTAATCGTTCGCCGGGCGGTGAGCTAGCACTAGCACTCTAGCAGAGACGTCTGATGTCTCGGCGAGTTGGCAATCGAGCAGTAGATAGAGAAGCCAACAAATCACTCGTATTCATGTCTATGCGGGGTTCTCTCTCGTGGATTAGCTTGATGCAACGTTGCTGGCAAACACGGTGGCCACCACGTTTTGGGTGGACATGTACCACATACCAGAGGCCCCTAGCCCGAGGCCCGTGGCCACGCGCGCCGTCGCCATGCTGCGCGGGCCCTCGGCCTGGCAGCGCAGGGCCTCGGCTTGGCCACGCGCGGGCGCCCTCGGCCTCGCGGCGCAGGGCGTCAGCCTAGCCGCGCGCGGGTGCCGCCTGGTCAAGCGCAGGGACGGCAGAACGAGCCTGCCGTCGAGGGTTCCGCGCCTTCTCCCGCGCCGCCGTGTCCCTAGCGCCGCCCTTCTCCTGCGCCGCGGTGTCCCGCGCCTCCGCCTCCCTCTCGTCGGCCTGGTAGCGTGCGGGGAGAAGAACGGGAGAGGACAAGGAGAGGGAGGTCTAGTTTTTTTTTTTGAAAGGAGAGAATTTTTCCATTAAACCATGGACACAGCAAGATCGCTGGCCACCAAGTCCTTCACGTCCACAGGCGAAACCTCCCAGAATTGGTTGGCTTCGTGAAGGCGATTACAACCAATCGCAGCCATAGCATGTGCTACCTTATTACAAGCTTTATAACAGTGGATGCAAGAAAAATAACTAGAATTCGAAGCTACCAATACTTTAATTTCGTGGATAATTCCTACCATTTCCGACAACCTGAAACTGTTATTTTGCAATGCAAATTTCAGCATCAATGCATCGGTCTCCAGAATAACTCGGGTCATACCCGCTTCTGCAGCAGATTTTATTGCCTCATGAGCAGCTAGAACTTCTGTGTGAAAAGCATCCAGAGCTCTTGGGATGTGCCCTGCTCCAGCCTTGACAATCTCCCCTAGCGAATTTCTGATAACAAACCCCACCCTCCATCTTTACTGTGAGGATTTAAAGCACCATCTGAATTGATCTTGAGAACATCTTCAGGTGGTCGTCTCCACTTGTTTATCGTAGCACGACTCTGCTTTCCCGTCTCTTCAGTCTCCTTTAAAAATTTATCTGGATATGCATGGATGACATGATTTAACTCATATATATTTCTCCTCCACTAGACTTCCTTCTTCTATCCTCCACTAGTGTTTTGTATGCTGATTTTACTGAAAAAAAAACCCCTGTTATCATAATGCCATGCCACACAGTCATCCATCTCTGTATGTACTGGTAATGTCAAAATCAGTTCAGCATATTCATAGCAAAAGGTTTGCCGCACCAGCTATTCATCTCATGTTCCTGAAGCCGGGTCAATCAGTTCATCAACTATCTGCGGTATATTTGCACCTCTCGGCCTTGATGGTAGCCTCGTCCATTCCCTTGGGAGCCATGGATCTTTCCAAATTCTAATGCTGTCACCCCTCCCCACTCTCCATATAATTCCTGTTCTCAGCAGTTGGACCCCCTTCAGGATACTTCTCCATGTGTAGGACATGCCACCCTTGGCTTCTGCTCTTAAAACATCACCTTGGGGGAAATATTTTGCTCCCAGAACCTGTGCACACAAAGAGTCCTTATTTTGAATTAGCCTCCAGCCCTGTTTTGCAAGCATGGCAAGATTGAAAATATGTATATCTTTGAAACCCAATCCCCCTTCACTTCTTGGCAACATTAGTCTCTCCCATCGAATCCAGTGTATTTTCCTTTCCTTTTCCTGATTGCTCCACCAGTAGCGGCATATCATTGCGCTTATCTGGTCGCACAGATCCTTTGTTACATCAAAACACCCCATTGCATATGTTGGGATTGCTTGAGCCACTGCCTTAATCAAGATTTCTTTCCCTGCATTGGATAGCATTTTCTCCTTCCAGCCTTGAATCCTTTTCCAAACCCGATCTTTTAGATATTCAAAAGGCTTCTTTTTTTACTTTCCAATGAACACTGGCAGACCTAGATATCTTTCATTTGTTGTTTCTCTTGGTATATTTAGTGCGTGCATCACCCCTTGTTTGCATTCTTCGCTGGCATTGCCACTGAACATGATCGCCGTCTTGTCCTTATTTATCATCTGCCCTGAGCATTGCTCATACACCGTTAAAATGCTTTGTAGCTGCTGTGCATCATCCCCATTTGCTCGAAACACAATCAAAGAGTCATCGACAAATAGCAGATGAGATACACTTGGTGCATTCTGACAGATGCGTATTCCGCCAATCCGGCCATCTTCTTCTGCTTTTTTAAGTAGACTAGAGAAAGCTTCACCACAAAGGAGGAATAAATATGGAGAAAGGGGGTCCCCTTGCCTAAGCCCGCGCTCTGGTGTGAAGCTCTTTGTAAGGTCTCCATTCACACGCACTCTATATGATACCGACGTCACACACGTCATAATCAGATTTATCCACCTCTGATCAAAACCCATCTTTTCCATCATTTGTTGCAAGAAACACCACTCTACCTGATCATACGCCTTACTCATATCAAGCTTCACTGCTGCGTAACTTGTTTTTCCTTTTCTCTTTCTACGCATATAATGCGTCAGCTCATACGCTATCAAGATGTTATCTGATATCAACCTTCCTGGGACAAAAGCACTTTGTGCCGGCGAAATGACCTCAGGTAGCACCTTCTTCAATCTATTTGCTAGCACTTTTGACACTAGCTTATAAACCACATCACATAATTGGGCGTAAATCCCTTATACTTTCTGGTTTCGGTACCTTTGGGATCAGAACTATTGTCGTCTCATTCCAACCCTCCGGCATACCTCCTCCATTCAGCACTTGCAGCACTTCATCCACCACCTTCTCACCACAATTGCCTAGAATTTTTTATAGAACAGGGCCGGCATCTCATCAGGGCCCGGGGCTTTTAGGTCCCCGATTGTTTCCAAAGCTGCTTTGACTTCCTCACAAATGACATCTTCTCATCCCATTGCCTCTCCCGATGACATGTCCCGTTAAAAACAAATGGATTCCTAACGGATGTGGCATTGAGGGAAAAAAATTTAGAAGTCATGGCATTGAGGGAAGTTCACGAAAATCTATGGCACTAAGAGAATTGATGTTAATTTCTATGGCATTGAGGGAATTCGCTCGTCAAACAAACTAAGAAAGAAAGATCTAGACAGATCGCCACTCGGTAGAGGCAAAGATCAAACTCAGTAGAGGCTACTAACCTGTATCCCCACTCGTTGTCGTACCAAGACACAAATAAAGTTGCCGTTCAAAGCAATGCCAACCTTGGCATCAAAGATGCTGGACCTGTGATTGAGAATAAACAATACTCATAAGAGTGTGTGGTTACCTTGACCAAGGATCAAAAGATCTCTGCAAACAATAGATCTCTCTATATATACCTGTTGTCACCCTGGAAGTCAATGGAAACAAGGTCCCTTGAGGTTACCCTCGGCTTCAGCCCTGTGAAGCATTTCAATATCAACTAATTAATGACTAATTATACCAGTAAAAACATCCTGACAAAAAGCACCTTAGCAAGATGAGCAAGGCGGTTGGTGGTGCAGCTAGCATTGGGGACAATGTCAATGTCAGACTTGTATTCCTTCTCGTTCACACCACAAGCAAACACGGGGCATCCTTGCTAGGAGCAGAAATGACGACCTTCTTGGCACACCATGGAAGCGTAAGCATAAACCATTAGATGCTTTCAACACTAAAATGACAGTGTATCTTGGTATACAAAGGATTTAGTAGAAGAACATACCTTCAAGTGAGATCCGTGTTCACAGAAAAATGTGGACCGTGACAAATAAGAATTCGAGTGATCTGTTGACAACCTGAAGCATCGCTGCATCTATGAGTACTCCTTTGCATTTGGTTAAAAATATTATTCATCTCTGGATCTATAGTTTCTTTGTGCACATGGGTTAATTATCTACCTTTGTACAAGCAAACAGGTAGGATACTCATACCTTCCATACAAATGAACAAAAAGGTGTTTACCCTTGAGCTTTTGGTGTCCAGCATAAGAAAGAATCCCCTGCACTCCACAGAAAGACAACTGAATATGAAATCTTCATGCTTATCCTATTTCAATCATGCTTGAACAGAATTGGTGAAGGCCTCACCATGTTTGTAATTGCAGCTCGTTAGACCTCGTTGTTTTCACCCTGTGAATTGTAAATACGCTTGACAAACACTTCCCTGTGTATTGAAGTACTTTTTTAGGCTTCTTATATTAGTTGATTCCCTTTCACCAGATTATTTATAGCAGATCCCCCCACATTGTGCTGCCAACCAGACAGTCAATCTAGCTATTAGATAAATCAAGCATAAAGGGTTCAGATCAGATGCCAAGATGGGTGTGAGAGAAGGCTATTTTGTCTTGACCCTCAACAAATAGCTCAGCTAGCTACATTATAGAGGACATCAACCTAGGTATATATGCTTAGGCTGTCCGCAGTGGATACTGGGAGCCATCCGCAAGCGCTACTGCAGTACTGGTTTACCGGAAAAAACGCTGCAGCGGCGTCCGCTATCGGTTATGGGACGGTAGCGGACGACCGCGTCTCCGCCAAATCAAGGGGAGGTAGCGGCTGTCCGGGGAGTCCGACGTGGCGCGGGGCCCGCGTGCGGGCCGTTGCTCCGCACCGGCAGCAGGAAGGGGAAGAGAGGGGGGCTGGGCTCCGCGCGCGCCGCCGGAGAGGGTCGCCGCCGCCGCGTGGGGAGAAAGAGAGGAGGGGCCCGAGCCACCACTGGAGAGCACGGAGCCGAGCGCCACCCGATGCCCTGCCAGATCCAGCGCCTGGCCTCTGCTCCTCTAGACGCCGGGGAAGAAGGGGATTGGGGACGGAAGGATGTGGACGAATCGAGCGGATCCGGCGGAGGGGAGGGAGGCCGCCGCGCCAAGAAGCCCCCTCCATGGGGAGGGAGGAGGGAGGAGGGAGCTGCAGCTCCGGCGCCTTGGCCGCTGCGCACACGCCGCCGCGTCCCTGCGCGCCATCACCGGCGGTGGAGGTGCGCGAGAAGGCCGCGAGACGGAGCTGCTCCAGCTGGNCGCGCCGTCCCCGCGAGCAGCATGGGGGAGCAGGGGAGGGGGCCGAGCAGCCACCGCGCCGGGAGGGAGGGAGGGAGGGCAAGGGAGCGCGAGGGAGGGCGGAATGGCGGGCGGAGCAGGGAGAGGAGCAGAGAGGGGCGGCGACGGTCGGCGTGGGCGGAGAAGCCGAGGGGAGAGAGAGAAGGGAGGGGGAGGAGCCGAAGGCTCCGGAGAGGCCGGCGGGGGAAAATATAGAGGGAAAGGAAAGAAAAAAAGAAAAGGAAAAAAGAAAGGAAAAAAAGAAAAGAAAAAAAAGAAAATGAAAAAAGAAGGAAAAAGAAAAGTAAAAAGGAAGAAAGAAAAAAAGAATGGAGGAGATAGAAAAAAGAAAAGGAAAAGAAAAGGTGAGGAGTGAGGATATGGTAGTTGGGATGGTTGAATAAAATATAGGGTGGTTGGGATAGAGTATGGGATTTAGAGTATGACGGGTGCGGGAGAAGTTGGTATAGAGTATGAGATTTGGATGACCAGGACGGAATATTCCTTTTAGAGGATGCATATAGAGTATGATCAGTGCGGACAGCCTTATCCAAAAGAGAAGCACAGCTAGAGGAACACCGCGGTCAGGCAAAAAGACAATGATAGTGCTAAATATGAGAGATGAACAAATTGACTGACGCATAAGCAATGTAAATAAATCTATCCAGACCAGTTCAGGGGGTGTTTAGATGCATCCGTTTTGCATAGTGTTTATGTATTGGGTCGCGTGCACAGAGAGAAGAAATGAACTGACACGGTTCTCTAGGTGAAAACTTTTTGCGTTTTGGGGTGAACTAAACAGGGCCTCAATATCATTTCCAAAAGAAGCATGATTACTCTGACTATTGACAAGCCGTACTCATCTGATTGAGGCTGGCAAGCACCAGGAGCGGACCCAAAGGGTAGTCCAGATAGGCCCAGGACTACCCTAAATTTTAGCCCAAAAACTTTTCAGTACCTACAATTTGTGGCCCAAACTGAAGAAGTGGCCCAACTAATGAACCCTAGGCCATGTCGGCAATTGCCCAGCCCAGTCTCCCGTTCCCCATGTCCGCTCGCGACTCGTCCGCCTGTCCCATCCGGGCAACCGGCCATCCTCGACCCCATCTGCTTCGGCGCTGCGCCTCCTGCCAGTCTGCCACCGGCCGGCCACCCACGCGGCCACGCCCAAGCCAGCGCCCGCCCCTGACCGCGGCTCCACGGCGGCTGCACGCTGCTCGCGGCGGCGGCGCGACACGCCAGGCTCGGCTTCTTCTCGGGAACGCCATCCTGCCATTCTTCGCTTACGGAGGTGTTGGTGAAAAAATTTTGGCGAAAAATTTTGTAAGAGAATCTTACCATTTAAGTCTACTAAATGTAGACTAATAATAAAACTAATTATAGATCTCGCCTGGAAATCGCGAGACGAATCTAATGATGGTAATTAATTCATGATTAGTAGATGTTTAGCGGTAGGCTCATTAGATTCGTCTCGAAAAGTTACCTTGGGGTTATGGAATAGATTTTGTCATTAACATACGTTTACTACTCCATGCATGTAAGATTCTTTTGAAAAAAATTTTAGTGAAAAGTTTCTTGGGGAATTGAACACCCCCTGCGAGAGGGCGACCTGCGCGGGGAGGCCGGCGCCGCGCGCGCGGCTGTGGCCATCCAGGATGCCATCCGCTAGTACCTGGAGGAAGCTGAGGGGCCGCTGCTCTGAATCGAGCTGACGTTCGTGTTTGGTGGCGAGCTTGTGAATTGTGATGTTGCTGGATTCGAGGGACGGCGGTGGCGTGCAAGTGTGAAGTGTCCATGGCGCTCGACAGGGCGGTGATGGAGGCCTTCGTCTCCTGACTTCGTGGAGTGTTTCGACCCTCCCTTCTCTGAATTGCAAATTGCTTTAGATTCAATTATTAATTCATGTGCCAATTGGTCTAGCGAAGAATGATTTCAGAAACCCTTCTTATCGTGGAGTGTCATGCAGAGCTGAGTAGCCTACCTGCTAATTAATAAATTTCTCAATTTTTTAAAAGCACATCCAATAGACCAATATTGGCACAAAGAGGACAGCAGCGACAGCTTTACAATACCAGAGAATTCGGTGATACTGCTCCCCTATTTAGCCTCTCAAACCACATGCAATGTTGTTTGGACTCCAGCCCATAATATATCGTCCATTTCAAAGTATTCATGCCCTTTACACGCAATATGAGGGGGACACTAATCGGGCGTGCCAAGTGTTCTAGTTTATTCGAGTTCCAAACTAATTTATTTATTGAACTGAAGGTATCATGAGACCATTTTGAATATTACATTTGATTATTTTATACCGCATTGTTACCGAATTCAATTGGATTATACCGAATTATGTTAAAAAAAATTAGCCAGGACTACCCTAGTTTCAAATCCTGGGTCCGCCACTGGCGAGCACGTGCAGCTTGAGCTCCGCCGCCGGCTCCTGCAGCATCGCCACCGGCGAGCCCACCGAGCTCACCATCACCGCCGCCATGTCTCCCGCCGCCTCCTACGTGCACACTCCCGATCCGCCGCCACGGGGTCCTCAAGCGGGTTCTGCATAGACGCACGTGTAAAAAAGATCTAGTACAAAGATTTTTAATTGTAACAATGTGTTTGTTCAGTACTGAAAAACTCAATACATACGCTTGATCACTGTCAATAAGCTTGAGAATATAATTTTGAGAAACTCAATACATATATAAAACATTGTGTCATGTACGGCCGCCACTACGTCAGGCAACGGCGCGCCCGTGACGTGCGACGTACGCAGGAGCGCGCCCAGCGCGCCCAGGATGCAGCAGCCGCCGGCTCTAGTGGCTAAGGATGGCAACTAGATAGGATTAGTTGGAAAGTTTGTTTGCATGCCTAGAATTAAGGAGCAATCAGCTCCATGCGTGTAAGGCCTGGAGGCCATATATTCCTGTAATCGGATCCGGGAGAACTAAGCAAGTTCATTACTCTAATCTCTCTCTCTTTCTCCCGACTAAGCCTACGGCCGAGGGGCATAACCTCGCCGGAGAAGACGACGGACCACGGCTACGACCTTCGTAGCCGAGGGCCCCCTACCCTGGACACCAAGGCCCTTGACACATTGGCAGCATAATATTGCGAATTTAATTTTGCAATTTCGTTGTGCACTGTCAATAAGCTTGTGTGCACCCGTTCCTCTGAAAGGAAGATCTATGAACATATATAGCAATTAACAAACCCTTGATCACCTCATCTTTGTAAATGATCGATCCAATATCAATTATTGCTTAGGAAAGCAATAAAACTTTAATTACACCAGATCTTTTACAGCAAAATTAAGACTGGGTTACTGCCAGTGCTGCTTACCCATAAGAGGAAGGAGAGCTCTGCAACTTCGTTCACAGCAAGAAGGCCAATCTTCTTAATTTTGTATACCAAATACAACAAGGTGTTCTCTACATTCCTGTAGAATTGATATACTCATTACTGTAATATGAAACAAAAAAACCTGCAGCAACATGAATTGGCTGAAGTAAAATAATATTACTGCATTAGGCTTTGTGCTTTGATTCTTTCTTAACCAATATTTGTTATGCTGGTTACCTATTGTATTCTGTTAGAGCAATTTGGTCTGCCTGCATTAGTATGGCTCAGCTAAAGCGATTTTCCCATGTCCATAAAGAACATATCCATGCAATAGTCACGTAGGAAGCAAGAACTTCAGAAAACACTGTAAAAGACATAAGAATCCTGACAAACCTCAACTGAAGATTGAGTTGTATACTTGTATGTGGAATTATACACCTTAGCTTCCTCCAATATTCTAAACAATCAAGGGAAAACCAAAAGTCAGTTAAACTACACATTTTTGTAAGATATATATAAAATTAGTATAGCGACTACAAAAGTTGCATCATATAATAAAAATCTGGGTCACTAAAGGTTTCTAAGGGAAGAAACAAAGGAGTGCATACCTTTTTGTGGATAACTCAGTAGGAGTACTAAAGAATCAAAATGGCAGCATATTTTTTATGTGAGAAAATTAAGGCGGATTGATTAAAATTCAAAATTAAGGAGCTTCCACAGCTGACATGTTTGGCTTGCACAACGATTTTGTTTTCAAAAATAAAATAGCATCCATTAGCAGTACTTTGGCTCATATTGGTGTCGAGATGGGCTGTGTAGATGGCTAATCATGATTCCTCTTGCTTCTCCTAGAATGTCCTGAAAAATCAAAGATGACATTCAATCAACAACTATTTCCTTCAAAATTTTAGAAGTTCAAATGAAAAAGTTAACAGTCATAGAGCAGCTAGCGTGAATGGAAAACTTAGTCGTTTTACTGTCTACCAACTAATATACCAAATCAACTTGCCATGGAATAACTATTTCCATCAATGTTTCAGAAGTTCAAATGAAAAAAATAACACATCAGTCAAAGAGCAGCTAGCGATTTGCAGTCTCCTTGTTTGCCTGCTTCTCTGTATTTCAAGCAGCATGATTTTATCTATTTGGTCAGTGTGCAATAGCAGCAGCTGTACATTGCAGCATGCTGCTTCTACTCATGGGTGCAGATATCAGCAGGGCAGAAATAATGCGAGGTGAGCGGCAAATAATTCAGTGTAACATGTGTTGTGCAGTTTATAGAGCCAAGGTTTCCTAAATAAATTACTGCATGAAACATGAAAACATGATATATCCAAAGCTGGAACTAAAATGCAACAGAACTACCAAATATTGACAATTTGGAAATCAAATAGTAATAGGAAAAGAGTTAATACCAACAGTGATGTAATCTGTGCACCCTCGAATGAATAAATGCTCCACAACACCATTATACATCTTCAGAGTTCAGCTTCAGACCACAATGCATACATTAATAAACGACACTTCTGGCATTAACTCGTCAGCAAAGGAAAAGCCAAAGTGGAGATACGCAAAACATATACCTTGCCGGCAATTCGTCGAACACATCTTGGGCCCGAGCGGCGAACGAACCGAGCATGGGCCCGGGCTCCTCTGCCTCTGCTCGCTGCGGCCGGGAAAGCGTTGGCCTCCACCGCACACAAGAACCCGCCCCCGGAGATGAGGGACCCGCGGCCCATCAGAAGAGCGCAGCGCCGCCCGCCTGGAGGCCGCAGGCGATGCCCCGCCCCGCAGAGACCCTGGCGGCGCGAGTCAGGCGCAGGTGGCGGTGCTGTTGCCCTTCGCTATGCCGCAGACGGACGGGGAGGCGCCGCCCGAGATGGCGAGCGTGGACACGGAGGCAATAGGGAGGGCAGCACATCGACGGATCTGAGGAGTGCCGAGGGAGCGAGAGGAGATTGGAGGACGGGACGTCTGACGCTATTCTGGGGTAGTGGAGCACCATGTCGCCCGCGAGCGCGTTGGGGCAGTGCTCCCCGCCTCTCCACCCTCCGCCGTCGCCGCTCCATAAACCTTCCCAACGACCAGGACCAAAGAGGTTAGAGGTAGAAAGGAAAAGAAAGCCAGCGGAGAGGAAAGGAAACAGCGAGGCGTTTAAGGAAGGGAAAAAACTTTGCTGCAGACGGGCTGCAAACGCCCTTTGCTGCAGACCTGTTCTAGATGCAGGGCACGTGGATGCACGGAGGATCCAACGCCCGCCTGGTTTTGCGCCTCCACTCGCTCATTGCTCGGCTCGCTCATTTCAGCTCGGCTCCTGGCGCCGATGTCTAGGAATGCCATGTCTCGGCTCCAACAACTGATCGCTTGGCTCCCAAGAGCCAAGATGGACGAAGAAGCAGCGCTGTCGTCTAGGGCCGGCGACGCAATCATCTCCACCGTCGGAGTGCTTGCTGGCCTTGCGCCATTGCTGTGTTTGCTGTGATGCAAATGGCTTCCGCTGCTCATGCCCTCTCTCTCCTCTTCGTAAATGTGAGTAACGGCTGTGACCTCTCTCTCCTCTTCGTAAATGTGAGTAACGGCTGTGACCTAGCGCTGGAGCAGAATCATCAGGATTAGAGCAACTCCAGTGGATGCCTGCAAATTGAAGCCCCCAAATCCATTTGCAGACAGGATTGCAAAAAATAGGGGCCCAAAATTACCTTTCAACTCCAGTGGGAAATCAGCCCAAGCCTCTATTTTCTTCTAAAAATAGTGGGACTCATGTTTTAAGGGGGGAGGGATTGGAGGCCCCTAGGAATGGGGGCTTGGAGCTGGAATTTGGGTGGACATGAAAAATGCATGTTTATTTAGGGGTCCTGCTGAAGTTAATTTTTTGGAGGAAGACCCTAAAATTTAGAGTAGGGGCCTATTTAGGATCCTCCACTGGAGTTGCTCTTAGGCTTACACGAGTACACGGGTCCTCAAGTGATTTCCTAAACGCTCTTAGGCTGACTCCAACAACGATATGCAAATGCATATATGCCTCTGCCGCGGCACTGTGCATCGCCGAATGAAGGTCCAACAGAACAGGCATACGGTGAGGCATTTTGCATGAGGAGGAGAGAGGTGAGCTAAAAATGGATTGTCTCTCTCCTCAAATGCATTTGGGTGCATGAATGAACGAGCGACACGAGGCGCCTTGCGATGGCCTCGGTGTGCGCTATCCTGTTGGCCATGGCTCGCCCGTGCTTGCCTCTCCACTTTGCCTGTTCTTGTTGGAGATGGAAGAAAATGGGGGTACTGTAGACGTGAGGCAAATGGAGTTTTGCCTCTCCAATTTGCCTCTTATTGTTGGAGTCAGCCTTAGGTGTATTCTAGGAGGTACCATAACATGCATATGCACCCTAGCTCGCTGGTCCTTCGATTCTTCTCCTGAATTAATGTAATCTTGCTTTTGTTTTGATGATCGACAATTTGACATACATCAGTTTCATTCAGATCGATTAGAAATCATGGCCAGTTCTCTCTTCCTCTCCTTTTTGGAAAACAAGGCCATTAACAAATGGTGAGTTCATGAGCCGTGGCAGTTGTCGAGGAGCCCAACGAGTATCGGACGACGGATGCGACTGCGACGGCAGACGAGAGCGGCGACGGAGCCACGGAGGGGCTTCTTGTTTTTCTGTTGGGAGCCGAGGGGTTAGCCGCTTGCGGTGGAGCCGAGCCGCGTCGAGCAACGAGCAGGTTGAGGTGCAAAATAGGCAGGCGTCGGATCCTCCCCACATCCACACGTCCTGCATCGGGAGCAGGTCTGCAGCGAAGGGCGTTTGCAGCCGGCCTGCACCAGAGTTTTTTCCGAAAGGAAAGGCAAGGTCAATTCACGGGAGAAAAAAGGGGCGCGGGTATGTTTCGCGGGCAGGACTGAGAGCGGGTACGCGGAAATCGCCCGGTGAAAAAGGTTAAGAGGTATTTTATAAACACCATTTTTTTATAACATGTCATCAAGTTTTTGAAACTCCAAGCTGCGCGGTGGGCCCTCTGTGAGGGGTACTGATTGTTGGGTAAAAAACGACCAATTCTTTTGGATCTTTATTGTATAGATATTAATTCAACTCGATATCTCAAACCATTTTTTTAAAAATCGGGTTATGGTTGATTTGTGTAAAACGTAAATGTGTATGTACGTCTTCAAACGGCGCACGCGCACCCTCTCTTCCATCCTTACGCGCATCCCATCCCCTCCCCTACCGCTGCCCCTCTCTCTGTGTCGCCGCCCATGCCTCGCATCTGTTTCACTCGCCGCCGCCGCCACCGGCCACCGTTCTCCCATCGCAGCCAGGACGAGCGCCCCCTCACAGGAAGCCTCCACGCGGCAGCGCGGCCCTTCTCGGGTGCGGCAGGCGACCGCGCGGACGGGACGCGGAGCCGCGGGCAGCAGGCGGCGGCGCCAGATCCACGAGGTAAGTACTACTGCTGCTCCGGTCCTCCGTGGGATGCAGCCACGGCGTCGCTGCTCCCCGGTGAGGACAACTCCGTGGTGGCGCGGGAGACGCGGCCATTGTGTCGAGATCCAGCTGCTCGTGGCGGTCGTCGGCATTCGCCGCCGGTGCTGTTCCACCCGCGCCGCGAGCTACAGAAGCCCCGCAGGCCGCAGCTAGCGCCCCATCGTCTCTCTGCCCCTAGGTTGACGCCGGCCCTTCATCTTGTTCCCTCACTTGCCGTCTGCAGACTGCTGTGCCTTCTCGTTGCGGTCCAGCGGGGCCTTCTTGTTCTGATCCAGCAGGATCCAAGAGAAGGAAAGAGATTCGCTTGAGTCCAGTGCATCTTATTTGGTTCCATTGTCGATTTACTTCGAGTTCAAACCATCTTGCAATTTGCTTGGTTTGGAAGAGATCCATCGGGGATTTGCTTCAGTCCAGACAAGGAAGGGGAGAAGATTAGATTTTTCCTCGCAGGAAAGAAAAGACTGGAGATAGGAGCAGCGCTATTTTATTTCATTGTGGGTCTCTATCATTGCAGATAGCTCCACTGCCTGGAATTTCATAAGCAGCAGCTCTCCAAGCTTTGATGCCCATTTTCACCATGGGACCCATCTTATTCCCCGGCATCACTCCCACACTGTGGCGGGCCTAATCTCCACAGCCAAAGGTGTGCCTTCTCCGTTCTTGCTCAACAGCTCTCTCTCTCTCTCTCTGTCTCTCTCTCTCCCCCCTCCGATGATTCGTGCTTATCCAACTCTGGTGGGCAGTGGTGGACGGCCAGCGAAGAGCTGTTCCTCATTCCTCTCTCGGATTTGTGGCATGGTGGTTGTTAGGCTAGGGTTTCTGGTTCAGGGTCGTCGGGGACGGGATCCATGGCTGGCGGGCTAAGAGGAGCGTCTGGTGGTGGCAGTAGGCACAGCGGCTGTGGTGGATCAAGGGTGGTGAGGTGGCGTGGGCGCTATGGGTAGCAGATGAGGAGGCGGATGATAGCTGATGGGAAGGGCTGACGGAGGGGGCTAGTGGCTTCCTCAGTTAGCGAATGGTGGGGTGGAGGGTGGCTTGTGGGCGGCGGCATCATTGTCTGTGGTGGCTGAATCTGGACTGTGCATGCCGTCGCCCCAAATTTTCAATGTGTAGGCGTTAGTAAAGTTCTTGATCCTTTTGTTTCGAAGCTTCGCATCACGGCGGGCATGCCATTCTCCTTCACCTTGTCATGTGCTGATTTATTTTATCAACAGTCAACAGGGCAATAGGAAATTATGTGATTTTTTTTCAAATCGAAAAGTTGGTTATTTTAGCTCTTGGATCCTGGTTTGTGTTGAATTAATGAATTATATTATGGCATTAAAGACTTTGCTACCTTTTTATAGGAGGCACTGTCTTTCAATCTTTAAGCATCAATTTACTAATCATTTGTACTCTTAGTTGTGCGATTTCAATGAGAATGTGTCGATCTTTTTTACTACGAGTTTTGTTGCACATGTTCGCCCCACCTAAAATTTAAAGCATGCTCTGCCACTGTTGACAGGTCACCACAAAATTGAAGATCCGGCTGGCTTAGTCGAAATATATCTTACAACCCTACTTCCCACTTGCGCAGAAGGTAACTGCTCCACCCCATCCCACCTCCAGATGTATGTATTTTTCAATACAATTCATCTGTCTGGATATATCGGTTTCACCAGTCGATTTTTTTCTTTGTTTCAAATTCAGGGCAAGAAAGCGCAAATTTATTTGAACTCTGGCTGATAAGATGAATCGTAAGTTTCTGAATCTGGTGTTGCGCTGCGCTGGTGGCCAGTATTCCGTACACCACTTGGATACTTCGCAGTTGTTCTATAAATCGATAGAAGCGGCTGCAAAGAATGGCAAACGAAGCACCATCGAGGGGTTTCCGGTGATCCGGCGGGTGCCTGCAGCAAGCTTCCAGTTCGAGCCTTTCAGATCGAGTCATTATCATTTGATAAAAGGCGCAGATGTGTTCTCCCCCTTTGGTGAGAGAAAAATGCTCTGCGCTGATGGGGTTGGCCACACCCTCGTGTATGATACCATGTTGCACTCCACGCAGGCCATGCCCATGATGAACGCCCCCAAGGGACCCATGGCCATAGCCCTCTCTATCCCCCTCAAACAAGTTCATGCCACATCTGCTGCTGCTTGCGAGTACTTTGGCACCGATCCCAGCAAAGAATCCTACATCTTCCAGCTCGTCAAAGGCAAACACAGTGAAAGCATCTACGTCATGGACATGGCACCCCGTTGTTCACCCTCCTTTGAGGTGCTTTCTTTCTCATCCATGGGCTGGCATTGGCGCCCTCTACCCCCACCGCCGTTCCTCAGTGACCCTATGTATGAGCCCAGGTGGGACTTTGCAGTGGCGGTTAAGGGCAACACAATCTTCGTATCACCTTCCACTGCCCAAGAGAAGAGCATCGGCACCTACTCCTTTGACACAGTGACCCAAAAATGGGAGAAGGCCGGTGAATGGGCGTTGCCCTTCCTAGGCAAAGCTGAGTTCATCCCTGAGTTTGGCCTCTGGTTTGGCTTCTCACCTCAGAGCCCTTATAACCTTTGTGCCACCAGCTCTCTTGACTCACTGGAGGTGAATGTCTGGGCAGATCTTGAGATACCAGAGGACTGGTCGTTGACAGATCTCTACCTGGTGAACCTGGGCTCTGGCCAGTTTTGCACTGCCAAGTACTACAAGACTGGTGATGACGACACATTGGACTCTGGTTTTGTCTTCAGTGGTGTGGAGATAGTTCGCCATGATCAAGCTCAGGAGTTCAGGATGATCAAGTCCAACGATCATTATCAAGCTGGGGAGCTCTTGATGATTAAGCACAAGTCCAAATGTGTAACCAACCTTGGCATTAAATGCGTGCTCTGAAGAGGAGATATTTAGTTCCTTCCCAGTGGCTTGACAAGATGCTGCTAGTCTTTGAGTTGATGGTAAGGTTCAAGTAGTTTTCATGGTATTGTCGAGTGGTTGTGTGTACTAAACGTGAAAATAATGACCCATTTTGTTGCTGTGGATTAGACAAACGGTTCTATGCAATTTGAGTTGCAGTTACATTTTGTGTGAAGTTTTTATAACATGGTAATGGCAGAAACAGTTCCGTCTGATGGCCTTTACACTGGAATGGCCCTCCGGGAACTATTCTAACTGGAATACTAAGCTTATTTGTACCAGTATTAATTAGCTGGAATAAATCCTGGCCCATTCCGGGTGTAAACGAAGTCCAAGCCTGCACGAGCAGCAGGCCGTGCGCGAGGCCGAACAAAAAGCGCGACCCATTTGCGGCCCATGAATTGTATCGTGCAAAATCTAGCTCTCGTCCACCCCCGCAGCACCACTAGGCCCCGTCTTAAGGCCGTAGTCTTCTCGACCTTTCGTTCCCCACTAAACAGTACTCCCTCCATTTCAAATTGTAAATCATTCCAACATTCTTGGAAAGTCAAAGCATTTTAAGTTTGATCAAGTTTTTACGATAAAGTACTAACATTTATTATATCAAATAAATATCATTAGATTCTTCATTAAATATATTGTCATAGTTATATCTATTTGGTACCATAAATCTTTGTAATCATTTCTAAATTTTTTGGTCAAACATAAAATGGTTTGACTCTCCAAGAATCTTGGAATGACTTACATTTTGAAACATTTTGGAACGGAGGGAATAGAACAGGGCGACCGACAGGCGATTTTGCTTCCGGCGTCGATTTCGCTGGTTCCTTCTCGACTCCGGTGACCGCTTCGGTGCCGGAGGAGAAGAGGGGCTGCGGAATCGACGGCCGTTGTATATACCCTTTTCTATTAGCGTTTGGTTAGGTAGGTTAGGGTTTGTGTTCTCCACATCGGTGATGTTGTTGATGCGGATCCCAGCTTTGTTCCTGTCATCGCGGCGTTGGCGTCGGTTTCAGCTTGGTCGACGGTGGTGACCTCCGATGCCGTGGCTGCTGCGGATTTGAGCATCAACTCCAGGTTAGGGTTGGGATTTGAGTTCTTCCCGAGTTCTTCCAACATGGGCTGTGTTGTTGGTGGGCGGGTTCCTGTGCTGGATCCATGGGCGGGAGGTGCATAGCGCCGTTTTCTTATGTAGGAGGTTGGGTATCGGCGATGTTTTCTTCTATTTCTTCTTCTGCGTTGAGGCCCAATCATTCTGTGCGTTTCTTGGGGCTGTCTGTGCTCTTCTCGTCGATGGTAAAGCCAAATTCGTCACCTATACCATGGCTGTTGTTCGGAGGAGTTTCGGTTCTTTTACCGGTGATGTGTTCATCGGGATTTTGTACCTCCAAGGAGTTTTCTTTGTGAGGTTAAACTTACACAAGCTCCTGGCTGGGGGCTGGTGTTCTTGGTTTGTTGGCCGGAGTCTGCTGGTGAGGCGACCGGCGTCTGTTTCTGGTGTTTGGGATTGCCCGGGGCGTTCAACGATTCAACAGCACAACGTGCTACTGATGGGCTCAAAAGTTGAAGACTCTTCGTCGATTCGGAAATCGGCTGGAAGCTTCATTGTGGACCTTCTTCATTGCGGGAGATGGAGGAGGAACACCTTGCGGCAGCGATGCCTGGCGACGGCGACGGGCACCGGTTTCTCCTTTGATGGGCTGATATGTAATTTTACTTTCTTTCAGGGGTACCCGGTCAGGGGTTTGGATGTAAAATTACTGTATCAATAAAAATCCAACCCTTTTCTCATAAAAAACTAGGCCCCGTCTTCGCAATTCTGCCTATCCTCTCCGGCCGCCGCCGCCCAACCCGACCCGGCGACCCCATGGCCGCCACCTCCACCTCCACCTCCCTGTCACTTGGCTTCTCCTCTCTCCTCCGCCCAACACTAAGAATCCGACCCCAACCCAAGCCCCACTTGTCGCAACCACCGAACCCCAAACCCCTCCGCCTCAGCCTAACCCTCACCCCGGCCGCCGCGGCGCCGCGCCTAGCCGCGGTTCCCGATGGCGTCGCCATCGCCGACGTCGTGGAGAAGGACTGGTCCTTCCTCGACTCCCCGGGCGCGAACCTCCAGAGCGCGCTTGCTGCTGGCGCGCTCTCGCCGGCGTCGCGGGTGCTGGCCGTGACGCCCACGGCGTCCTTCGTGGGCGCGCTCCTCGCGTCCTCGCCGTGCGAGCTCCTGGTGGCCGCGCACGAGTCGCTGTACGTGCTGGCGGGGGTCAAGGAGGCGCACGACGAGGTGAGGTGCTTCCACCTCGAGGGCGGGGGCGGGGGCAGGGGCGGCGGCGTGGTGGAGGCCCTGCCGGAGAGGTTCAACGACTTCGATGTCGTGTTCGTGTGCTACTTCCCTGGGATGGGGATATCCGCCGCGGCGCTGCTCAAGTCGCTGGCCAAGAGGTGCTCCAAAGGTGAGGCCTGTTGAACTGGCTCCTTATTATACTTGCTTAGCATTGTTTGTGAGAACTGTGCCTGTGATAGACTGATAGGTTAGGTACACCGTCAACTATTAGAGGGTGCATTTCGTTCTACTCAAGTCGACCTAGGTTTACACGATTGGCCCACGAATCATTGTACACCATTAAGTGTTCATATCTAGTATGGCGACAGCAACCTGGTGGGGTTGAGAACATTGATTGTTGAGATTGGGTTATGAGACCTCTGTTTCCAGATATCCTATTGCCTTAGCATATATTTGGATAACTTGGATATTCTTTAATGTCAGTATAACATCCTGCAACATCTTACAGTATATATGCATCAATAATTTGGATGGTTGATTTTGCTGTGTTGATTTAGTTTAATTTGGTGAAGCAGTTTGTGGAACACATGTAGTGACTAATAACTCTTGCAGTGCATGGAAATTGATATACAGACAGTCTGTTATGATTATGGTGTGTAGCTTTGTGTTGGCAGGCTAGTTTGAAAACCAGTAGTTGTTAGCGTGGCGTTCGTTCCAGTTAAAAGATTTATGGTGCCTACTGCCTACTCATATTCGCACCTAGTCTTGGCTTTCTGATAGCAATCACAAGCTCTCTTTTAGGTGATAGCAATTGCAAGTTCTCTTTTAGGTGATAGCAATTGCAAGTTCTCTTTTAGGCGAATCATGGTATTGGCATTCATATTATGTATATGAGAACCCATTCATACTACTTGTTGATGTTGCTGTTGTTAGTTCAATTAGGGCGGTTGTCCCGAACTCTTATATCATTTTAATTTGCCTCACCTCATATAGCAATCCAACCTGACACAAGGCAAAGTTTAGTGAACTTTACACACTTGCCTTACAACCATCAAGGTTGTCAACTCTCATCAACATTTTTGCACCTATAGTTTAGGAAAATACAAGACATCTGTCATTAGAAGCTTAATTTTGAAGTTAAGGTTTTCCTGTGTGAGTGCATCGTGCTATTGTTTCTTTGAGACATGCAAAGTTTTTTTCGTTCAGTGTTTTCTTTTTTGTTTAGGTGCAAGAGTTGTCATGTTCTTGGACCAAGGCAGACAGAATTTTGAACAACACCGGAGAGATCATCCTGATGTTGTAACATCTGATTTGCCCAGCAAAACGTCTCTGGAGAAGGCTGCATCCGGGAACAAGTATGAAATAACAGAGTTTGTTGATGAGCCTAGCTTGTACCTTGCTGTTTTGCAATTTCAAGGATGATATTTTTAATTATTTTTCAACCAAATTATGATTGCCTATGACTGCTAGTTTGTGGGTGGTATAGTACCAGTATATCTCTTTGGCCAGCTTGTATTTGTAAATTTTGCCGTCCCGATGGATTTGTTTGAGGTCTATCAAATCACCTAGGCAAGTCTTGATCATATTCTTGAAGTTTGTATATAGGTAAAAACACTAGCAAAAAACGGCTGTGCGATGCAACGGGAGCAAATATTAAATATAAAACAGACTACTTGGATAACTGTCTATTTCCAATTATATTATTTTATAACTTACAGTTAGTACTCCAAAATAACCATGTACCATTATAATTTATAATTGAATTGATACAATCGATGAAGATGACATAATAATACCCATGGTTGCAGCTTTGAAATAGTAATTGTGCTGCACATATATTGAGTCACCTAGGTCTTCTGTAGATTCTTTTGTAAAATTGCATTAGGTAATATATGGATTGTGAATTTCCATGAACTACGGGGCTTTGAAATTTCAAAGCCTTATCCTTACCATCTGATGGGCTGGTCCAATCGTCTCGCTTGTGTTGCCTGTTTAGCTCCTGTGCTCATATTGCGCCACGACCGGTTCGTGGCCGGGCCCTCTAAGCGCTTCAATGGCCAGCACCATATATGGTCATGGTGGGTGGTGGCAGCAAACAAGGTGCCAATGCCGGCGAAGGCCAAGCTGCTGGAGCTGGCCGGGTGCAACGGCCAACGGGTGTTTCTCTTACCTCGCCTCCCCACCGTCGCGTTCTTCCTCCATGCTGGCAACCATGAAGCTCACCCTCTCCATGTGCCATGCTAGTTTGCTACCAACGTGACGGCACCGGATGGTGAGCAAGCGCGGGTCCACCGTTCAAGGGCCTTGCGGTGACCGTGGCAGCGTGCCGGATGGAGCGCAGGGGATAGGGAGGCGAAGGTTGCTGAGGGGTGATGGACGAGCTGCGTGTCCATGGCGGTGGCAAAGCTTTCGACTCGCCCGGGGCTGTCACCAGGCACCGCTGCGGGGCCGAGCTCAGCGCAGCGACCACAGCTGCATGAGACGGCTCCTGGCTTTCGCTCCATCGCGCAACCCATTACCCCTGTGGACACCGTCAACGGGCCCACTACGTTTCAAGTTTCAACGCACGATGACAAAATATTATTCGTTTTGCCATCCAATACAGAATTCCAGATCCAGTTGTTGTAGTAGGCCTGATCTTTTTTTTTATGGTCAACGGAAGGGGAGAGGATCCCCCACCTGAACTTTTCATTGTGGCCCTTGATGGCCCATGGGGTCATAAAACAGTTTTGAGTTTTACATCGGGGATTACATTGCTGTTAAGAACCTGCTGCTCCACTCGTCGCAAATACTGAAATCAACTCGCCGGAACCGGCCACGCCAGAGGAGAGCGTCGGCTTAGCAGGCGCGCAGCACGTCTTGCAGGGACGCCATGTCTTCCCGGAACGCCACGCCGTTCCTTCTCTTCCAGAGGTGCCAGCAGCAGAGGAGCAGCCAGGTAGGCGCGTGCTCAGTCGACATTCCAGGTGCGCGTAGCATCGGTATTTCCGCCATATTCATGCCTTCGCTGATCGGCACCTGCAAGGCCGCCCAAAAGGCTTGGGCGAAGGGGCAGTGTAGCATGATGTGCGCCGCCGTCTCAGGTGCAGCCCGGCAAACCTCGCAAATGTCGTCGGGCACCACCCTCTTTTTGCACAGGTTCGTCCGACTCGGAAGGCGTTCCTGCATCATGAGCCAGGCGAAGAACTGTACAAGGGGCGGGGCGCGGTTCTGCCAGACGAAGCGCGTCGTCGCCGTCTGCTGGTTCTGCGGCGCCAGCAGCATCTTGTACAAGGCCGAGGTGTGTAGTTTGCCATCGGTGCTAGCGAAGGGGCAGTGTCGTTCGTCCTCCGCCTGGGAGAGCTGCACAGAGGCGAGGGTGTTGGTGAGGGCAGTGAGCTCCGAGCGCGTCGCTGATGAGAGCCGGGGCACTAGATCGCGCCCCAGGCCATGGAGCACGACGTCGCGGACCGTCTGGCGAGGGTGCCAGCAGTGGGTGAAGAGGGCTGGCATTCGGTCGGCCAGGCAGTCCTCCCCATGCCAGGCATCATGCCAGAACGTAGTAGTGCGCCCGTCGCCGATGGTGACCAGGGTGATCGCCTGGTAAATCAGGAGTAGCGCGCGCAGGGCCTCCCAGTGGTAACCTGCAATGTCGCCATCCAGAGTAGCAATAGATGCACGGCTACGTACCCATGCCGCCCAGGAGGAGCCGTCCGGGTGGTGTAGGCGGTGGATCAGCTTGAGGAGAAGGCAGGAGTTTTGTACGCCGAGGTCCTTGATGCCCAGGCCGCCTTGTTCCCTTTCCAACTGAACCTTGTTCCAGGCGACCAGGCACGCTGCCCCGGCCGCCGTTGGCTCTCCGCGCTAGAGGAAACCCCGGCGACGCTGGTCAAGCTTCGACACGATGCCAGGTGGAATAGGCACCGCGCACGTTAGATAGATCAGTTGGCTGTCAAGGACCGAGTTGACCAGCACGGTCCTGCCCATGGAGTTCAGCAGACTGGCCTGCCACCCAGCCAGGTATCGGTCGGTGTGGCTGATTTAGGGGTCGAACGTCGAGAGCTTCAACTTCTGGCACGAGAGGGGGAGCCCAAGGTACGTCCGCGCGAAGGTCTCTTGGTGGCATCCGAGCGCTTGGATGCACCGCGGGAGCACGTCATCGCCCACATGCATAGGGACGGCAGTGCTCTTGGTGAAGTTGATCTATAGTCCCGTGGCAGCCGAGAATGCGTCCAGGATCTGCTTGAGCCTGGTGACATCCAGTAGGTCGGCACGGACGAGAATCAGTGTGTTGTCCGCGTATTGCAAGACCGGGCATGGCACACCATCAATCAGCGGGTGGCGCACTCCATCGTCATCTTGGATCAGAGCTTGAAGGATGTCGGCAACGAGGAGGAACAGGTATATATGGGGAGATGGGGTCGCCTTGCCGGAGCCCTCGCCGGCAGGTGAACCAGGGGCCAGGGCAGCCATTGACAATGACGGCAGTGTGGGATGTCGCTAGCAGGTGCTGCATCCAAGCACACCAGGTGTCACTGAATCCTCGCGCCGCCATGATTCGCTGAAGACTGCTCCAATTCACTATGTCAAAAGCTTTTGCAAAATCGAGTTTAAGAACCAGAGTGGGGGCTTTCCTCTTGTGGCAGATTTGTACCAGCTCCGCCGCAAGCACAAAGTTCTCAGAAATGGATCGCCCCTTGAGAAAACCCGTTTGGTTTGGGTCGATCAGGTAGGTGATCTCCTTCTGTAGGCGAGTGGTAAGCATCTTCGAGATGATCTTGACACTGCAATTCTGCAAGCAAATAGGCCGGAAAGCGTCCACCGTGTTGGCGCCAGGTTTCTTGGGCAAGAGCACCATGTATGAGCGATTGATGCGTTCCAACTCCACTGCATTGTCACTGAAGGCCTGCAGGAGGTCCATGATCTGAGGGTGTACTGTCGTCCAGGCAGCCTCGTAGAAGCTAGGGCCAGCCTTGTAGAAGCTGGGGCCGAACCCGTCCGGGCCAGGCGCGCTGTTGCGGTTCATGGCGCAGACGGCAAGCCACGCTTCCGAGACGGAGAAGGGCGCAGTGAGGGCGGCGGAGTGGCGGCGTCCCCGGTCCTGGCAAATAGCGTCAACGTCGAAGGACCAGGTGCTGACGCCCGGGGAACCCAGGAGGTTCTTGTAGAACTCAGTGAGGGCAGCAACCTTGTGTTGGTGAGAGGCGTGGACGACGCCATCGACAGTCAGTTCTTTGATCTGATTATGGCGTCGACGCGCAGTAACGTGAGCATGAAAGAACTCTGTGTTTGCATCCCCTCTCTGACTGCTGTGTGCTTGCCGCGCTGCTTCCAGAGCGCGGCCGTTCTTTGATCGCGCGCGCAAGCCGCTCACGGCAGAGACTGCGGACCTACAATTCGTCAGCTGACAGGCCTGATCTTTTTAGGGCTCGTATCGTATCAGGCCTGGTTATGCAGCCTGCTGGCACCGGTAATCGGCCCAACTAAGGCTATTTGCAAGGGTACCCTGTATACAGTCCTGACCCGGTATTTTACCGTGTATCACCCGAAATCAGCGATGCAACGGACACCGGTATCCCATCCGCCATTCTCCAGGCCCCCCGTCCCCTCCCCCAAATTTCCAGGTGCCCGTCCCCTCCGCCAAATCCCGTCTCGCGCCGCAGCCTTCCCCTCCGTCTCGCCGTCGTTGCCTTCCCCTCCCTCTCCCCAACGGAGCAGTCCCCTCCCTCTCCCCGCCGTAGGCTCCCCGTACCTCTCCCCGCCGCAGCCTCCCCCTCCCTATCGCCGTCGCCGCGTCGGTCGAGCACTGCGGGGGGGCCTCGCCGTGCCGCTGCAGCCACGGCCCGCCGGCACCGCCCGTTCCCCTCCGCCAGGACCGGCTGCCGCGCCCGCCCCCTCCGCCAGCACCGGGCCGACGCCAGCACCGAGACGCACCGGATCCCNAGTGTTTTCTTTTTTGTTTAGGTGCAAGAGTTGTCATGTTCTTGGACCAAGGCAGACAGAATTTTGAACAACACCGGAGAGATCATCCTGATGTTGTAACATCTGATTTGCCCAGCAAAACGTCTCTGGAGAAGGCTGCATCCGGGAACAAGTATGAAATAACAGAGTTTGTTGATGAGCCTAGCTTGTACCTTGCTGTTTTGCAATTTCAAGGATGATATTTTTAATTATTTTTCAACCAAATTATGATTGCCTATGACTGCTAGTTTGTGGGTGGTATAGTACCAGTATATCTCTTTGGCCAGCTTGTATTTGTAAATTTTGCCGTCCCGATGGATTTGTTTGAGGTCTATCAAATCACCTAGGCAAGTCTTGATCATATTCTTGAAGTTTGTATATAGGTAAAAACACTAGCAAAAAACGGCTGTGCGATGCAACGGGAGCAAATATTAAATATAAAACAGACTACTTGGATAACTGTCTATTTCCAATTATATTATTTTATAACTTACAGTTAGTACTCCAAAATAACCATGTACCATTATAATTTATAATTGAATTGATACAATCGATGAAGATGACATAATAATACCCATGGTTGCAGCTTTGAAATAGTAATTGTGCTGCACATATATTGAGTCACCTAGGTCTTCTGTAGATTCTTTTGTAAAATTGCATTAGGTAATATATGGATTGTGAATTTCCATGAACTACGGGGCTTTGAAATTTCAAAGCCTTATCCTTACCATCTGATGGGCTGGTCCAATCGTCTCGCTTGTGTTGCCTGTTTAGCTCCTGTGCTCATATTGCGCCACGACCGGTTCGTGGCCGGGCCCTCTAAGCGCTTCAATGGCCAGCACCATATATGGTCATGGTGGGTGGTGGCAGCAAACAAGGTGCCAATGCCGGCGAAGGCCAAGCTGCTGGAGCTGGCCGGGTGCAACGGCCAACGGGTGTTTCTCTTACCTCGCCTCCCCACCGTCGCGTTCTTCCTCCATGCTGGCAACCATGAAGCTCACCCTCTCCATGTGCCATGCTAGTTTGCTACCAACGTGACGGCACCGGATGGTGAGCAAGCGCGGGTCCACCGTTCAAGGGCCTTGCGGTGACCGTGGCAGCGTGCCGGATGGAGCGCAGGGGATAGGGAGGCGAAGGTTGCTGAGGGGTGATGGACGAGCTGCGTGTCCATGGCGGTGGCAAAGCTTTCGACTCGCCCGGGGCTGTCACCAGGCACCGCTGCGGGGCCGAGCTCAGCGCAGCGACCACAGCTGCATGAGACGGCTCCTGGCTTTCGCTCCATCGCGCAACCCATTACCCCTGTGGACACCGTCAACGGGCCCACTACGTTTCAAGTTTCAACGCACGATGACAAAATATTATTCGTTTTGCCATCCAATACAGAATTCCAGATCCAGTTGTTGTAGTAGGCCTGATCTTTTTTTTTATGGTCAACGGAAGGGGAGAGGATCCCCCACCTGAACTTTTCATTGTGGCCCTTGATGGCCCATGGGGTCATAAAACAGTTTTGAGTTTTACATCGGGGATTACATTGCTGTTAAGAACCTGCTGCTCCACTCGTCGCAAATACTGAAATCAACTCGCCGGAACCGGCCACGCCAGAGGAGAGCGTCGGCTTAGCAGGCGCGCAGCACGTCTTGCAGGGACGCCATGTCTTCCCGGAACGCCACGCCGTTCCTTCTCTTCCAGAGGTGCCAGCAGCAGAGGAGCAGCCAGGTAGGCGCGTGCTCAGTCGACATTCCAGGTGCGCGTAGCATCGGTATTTCCGCCATATTCATGCCTTCGCTGATCGGCACCTGCAAGGCCGCCCAAAAGGCTTGGGCGAAGGGGCAGTGTAGCATGATGTGCGCCGCCGTCTCAGGTGCAGCCCGGCAAACCTCGCAAATGTCGTCGGGCACCACCCTCTTTTTGCACAGGTTCGTCCGACTCGGAAGGCGTTCCTGCATCATGAGCCAGGCGAAGAACTGTACAAGGGGCGGGGCGCGGTTCTGCCAGACGAAGCGCGTCGTCGCCGTCTGCTGGTTCTGCGGCGCCAGCAGCATCTTGTACAAGGCCGAGGTGTGTAGTTTGCCATCGGTGCTAGCGAAGGGGCAGTGTCGTTCGTCCTCCGCCTGGGAGAGCTGCACAGAGGCGAGGGTGTTGGTGAGGGCAGTGAGCTCCGAGCGCGTCGCTGATGAGAGCCGGGGCACTAGATCGCGCCCCAGGCCATGGAGCACGACGTCGCGGACCGTCTGGCGAGGGTGCCAGCAGTGGGTGAAGAGGGCTGGCATTCGGTCGGCCAGGCAGTCCTCCCCATGCCAGGCATCATGCCAGAACGTAGTAGTGCGCCCGTCGCCGATGGTGACCAGGGTGATCGCCTGGTAAATCAGGAGTAGCGCGCGCAGGGCCTCCCAGTGGTAACCTGCAATGTCGCCATCCAGAGTAGCAATAGATGCACGGCTACGTACCCATGCCGCCCAGGAGGAGCCGTCCGGGTGGTGTAGGCGGTGGATCAGCTTGAGGAGAAGGCAGGAGTTTTGTACGCCGAGGTCCTTGATGCCCAGGCCGCCTTGTTCCCTTTCCAACTGAACCTTGTTCCAGGCGACCAGGCACGCTGCCCCGGCCGCCGTTGGCTCTCCGCGCTAGAGGAAACCCCGGCGACGCTGGTCAAGCTTCGACACGATGCCAGGTGGAATAGGCACCGCGCACGTTAGATAGATCAGTTGGCTGTCAAGGACCGAGTTGACCAGCACGGTCCTGCCCATGGAGTTCAGCAGACTGGCCTGCCACCCAGCCAGGTATCGGTCGGTGTGGCTGATTTAGGGGTCGAACGTCGAGAGCTTCAACTTCTGGCACGAGAGGGGGAGCCCAAGGTACGTCCGCGCGAAGGTCTCTTGGTGGCATCCGAGCGCTTGGATGCACCGCGGGAGCACGTCATCGCCCACATGCATAGGGACGGCAGTGCTCTTGGTGAAGTTGATCTATAGTCCCGTGGCAGCCGAGAATGCGTCCAGGATCTGCTTGAGCCTGGTGACATCCAGTAGGTCGGCACGGATGAGAATCAGTGTGTTGTCCGCGTATTGCAAGACCGGGCATGGCACACCATCAATCAGCGGGTGGCGCACTCCATCGTCATCTTGGATCAGAGCTTGAAGGATGTCGGCAACGAGGAGGAACAGGTATATATGGGGAGATGGGGTCGCCTTGCCGGAGCCCTCGCCGGCAGGTGAACCAGGGGCCAGGGCAGCCATTGACAATGACGGCAGTGTGGGATGTCGCTAGCAGGTGCTGCATCCAAGCACACCAGGTGTCACTGAATCCTCGCGCCGCCATGATTCGCTGAAGACTGCTCCAATTTACTATGTCAAAAGCTTTTGCAAAATCGAGTTTAAGAACCAGAGTGGGGGCTTTCCTCTTGTGGCAGATTTGTACCAGCTCCGCCGCAAGCACAAAGTTCTTAGAAATGGATCGCCCCTTGAGAAAACCCGTTTGGTTTGGGTCGATCAGGTAGGTGATCTCCTTCTGTAGGCGAGTGGTAAGCATCTTCGAGATGATCTTGACACTGCAATTCTGCAAGCAAATAGGCCGGAAAGCGTCCACCGTGTTGGCGCCAGGTTTCTTGGGCAAGAGCACCATGTATGAGCGATTGATGCGTTCCAACTCCACTGCATTGTCACTGAAGGCCTGCAGGAGGTCCATGATCTGAGGGTGTACTGTCGTCCAGGCAGCCTCGTAGAAGCTAGGGCCAGCCTTGTAGAAGCTGGGGCCGAACCCGTCCGGGCCAGGCGCGCTGTTGCGGTTCATGGCGCAGACGGCAAGCCACGCTTCCGAGACGGAGAAGGGCGCAGTGAGGGCGGCGGAGTGGCGGCGTCCCCGGTCCTGGCAAATAGCGTCAACGTCGAAGGACCAGGTGCTGACGCCCGGGGAACCCAGGAGGTTCTTGTAGAACTCAGTGAGGGCAGCAACCTTGTGTTGGTGAGAGGCGTGGACGACGCCATCGACAGTCAGTTCTTTGATCTGATTATGGCGTCGACGCGCAGTAACGTGAGCATGAAAGAACTCTGTGTTTGCATCCCCTCTCTGACTGCTGTGTGCTTGCCGCGCTGCTTCCAGAACGCGGCCGTTCTTTGATCGCGCGCGCAAGCCGCTCACGGCAGAGACTGCGGACCTGCAATTCGTCAGCTGACAGGCCTGATCTTTTTAGGGCTCGTATCGTATCAGGCCTGGTTATGCAGCCTGCTGGCACCGGTAATCGGCCCAACTAACCGTCGCAACGCCTTGCGTAGGGATCGAGTCACTTGTCGATTCCGTTTTCTGACTAGCGCAATCGTCCAGGACTCGTTTTTGACGTACCAAACATTAATATATTAGGTAAATATTTGCGACGTTTTACTGCACGTATACGAGTACTTTTACGCGAACAGCTAGGAGTTACCCACCAGATCGCGCATCTAGCTAGCGGCTGTTTGATAATGCCGTCGCAATCTGCAGCCGCCGCTCCTCCTTGGTCCGACCTCCTGCCGGAGCTCCTTGGCCGGATCGCCGGTTGCTGCCCCAACCCTGCCGACCGCGCTCGCTTCCGCTCCGTCTGCCGTTCATGGCACTCCGCCGTCCGCCACCACTGTCCTTGGTTGCCGCCGACGCAACCTTGGATCGTCCTCCCCGACGGCTCCTTCCTCATGCTCTCCGACGATGACCGCCACCTACCGTCGGCTATCGAACCCTGCGGCGTGTTCGTGAAGCCGTGCAACGGCGGCCCGCACCGCGTCCTTCTTCCTGAGAGCACCACCTGTGTTGGCTCCACCGGCGGCTGGCTTGCCCTATGCCACGACGACACTTCGTCGGGTCGTCAGACATTCCGGCTGCATAACCTTTTCTCCAACACGACCGTGCCGCTCCCCGACGTGGACGCCATCTGCGCCAAGACTCCCCAGACCGAATGGTTCCGAGTTTTCAAGGTGCTCATGCGATCCGGCGCCGACGATGTGATCGCTCTCATGACCCAGAGCCGCAGTTACCCCTTTGTCCTAAGCCTGCCGGCCGGGAAAGGAGCGTGGACGCCCGACCCACACGCTATGCCCTTCATGCACATCGTCGACGTCGCCTTCCTTGGAGACAAGCTATACGGGATCACCAAGGCCGGGGACCTCTTCTCCTTCGATCTCTCCTCGGTGCATGATGGCCAACCCCCTTCCATTACTCATTGTGAACGCGTCATTCGGCACCCATTGGACCACCACGCTTACAGTTATGTCGTGCCATGGAGTGAGGATGAGGATGAGGAGGACGAGGACGGCAATGAGGATGAGCTTGCGCCTCTTAGCGAAGAGGACGACGACAATTCTGAGGAGGATGAAGACTGCTTCGAGGATGAGGACAATTCCGAGGAGGATGAGAGGGAAGAAGACTGCTTTGAGGATGACGCCATTAACCATCAAGTTCCTAGCAGCGTCCATTGCAGGGTCGATGAAGCCAACAATGATGACATTGTCACGATCTGGTACCTTGTCGCTGATGAGTCGTGTGGGAAGCTGATCATGGTGAGACGAGAGTTGCAATGGCCAGATGCTCGCCCTAGGTACACACGCGCGGTGGAGGTTTTTGAGGCGGATATCGAGGCAGGTGTCTGGGTGCCGTTGTCCGGCGATCTCGGACTCCGCAACGACGACGGTCAAGCACTTTTCCTTAGCAAACGTTTCAGCAAGTTTGTTTCTACTTCAGAGTATGGAAAAGAGGTAGAGCTGGATGACAATTCCATCTACTTTATGGATACGGGCGATGTCTTCGACATGAGATCCGCAACCATTAGCCCGGCGAGATGGTGTTTGAATTACTGGGGCCCCACCTGGGTTTTCCCTCCAGGCTTCGTCGTTTAATCATGTAGGATGCACGCATCGATGGGAGCAAAATTTTTTAATTTTATGTTAAGCACGGACAATTAGTAAGTGCTGTTGCCATATTGTGTAAACGCAAAAGCTAAACTTCATTGTTTAGGAGTATATTTTATTTCCCCTTGCCAATTTAGAACATCTTCAATAGATTACTCATCTTTCTCCATATTACCAACTTTTTTTAGTGACCACAAAACACCTCCCTTCGTGCCATTCAGTAGATTACCCTATCCATGAACGGCACAGTTGGTGCGCGCAGAGTGTCCGGGTTACAGTGAGCAATCCATTTAACGTCTTGCCTAGCATGGATTCCAGGATGATTTACATTTGCAAAATATCGTAAGATTGCCAGTTTTTTACCCGATGAGTTATATAGTTGTCTGCAATGAGTGGCCTGCCACCTCTGGAGCTCGAATGGGCGAATGATGCCACCGATGTTGCAATGGGCAAGTGCTACTGCAGGTCGTTGCTAGCAGTTGCCTGCGAACGTTGGTAGTCGTTGTTGCAACTGCGAGCTCCATAGCGGCGTGCATATGGATGATAGCTGGCCATGTTACGCTCGCTCACCTGTTTTTGTTTGTTTAGATTTAGATTGCTAGGCCTCCATGAAACGACGACAGTCTTCTTACCAATCTGAGCTCCATTTAATGCACTAATGGCCTGCTCAGCACACGATCTGAAGATTCAGAAAAAAAAAAACCCCATGAAAACAAGGTCCTCGAGAATGTAAACAATCATTTAGCATAAAATTAAAAACGCACAAACCTGCTGACAAATTTGACTAGACCGCATTGCTCATATGTATCAATCTTCAGATAACAAAGTTCTCCGTACATTGCAACGATGCCCTTCAGCTGGTTAACAGTAACAACACAAGGATCTAACCCCTCCACAAGGACCTATTAGCACAGAAATAAGGTGGTTAGGAGACAGCAACTCCTTGCAGCTGGGAACATTATGAAAGTCACTTACCATCGTGTTGTCTGGATCATTCTTAGAGTCCTCCCTTTCTGGGATACAGCAAACAGCAGCTACAACAAACGTAGACAACTGTAAGTTCACACTGGCTGTCTATAAACAAACGATGTCATCACAATGCAAGTAGTGGTAACGTTCTGATGAGTCACTGCAACATACTGAACATACTATCACTTAAATCAGTGGACCTCAAAAGAACCAACCACCCTCAAATAAACGTTTTTCCACAGAAGTACATGGTGCAGAGTAGTAAATGTCTACATTACAACAAAAGGATCGATCATGTACCAAATAAATCAATTCCAACAAAAGGTAACCAGATATAACCATAAGAGTTTAGCCTTAACCACTAAAAAACTATGACAGTAAGCACACATCAAGAACTGGGGGCCCTAATAAGAACCAAGTTAGCGTAGCTAGGTGTTGGAAGTGTTGTCCAGTTCACATTCGCAACATATTTACACTGTAAGCTATTATCTGTGAGTCAGAGTAGTTCAAGACTTCATTGGCGCAAGTATTCCAGCACAGCATGTGTAAATACAGAAAAGAAAACTATGACAAGGAAAACAAACATATGCTAAATCCAAGGTCAAAGTGATTCTAGCACGAGCTGCAATTGCATAACAAAAACCTAGTGCCTCTGCAGTTACCTGAAGCCATGTTCAGATATTTGGATAGAGCAAATGGCTGGTATGCTAGCCTGAAGAGAACACATCTTTCTTCAGGGAACGAGGTCACACCATCCAGTGTGCTCTTTCTAATGTTAAATGCAATTGCCCACGCACGTTTGCCCTTATAAACGGCCTTGGCCATCAGATAAACAACATCCCCACCATGCATACTCCAGAGAGGGCCAGCCATCTCCAGGTTTTCCGGTGCCGAACTTTCAGAGTGGCCGTGCCTCATCTGGGGCAAGATTGAGCTGGTTCTAACATATGCCGTGCAGTCCTGTACCCAACGATCCGAGGAGAGCTTTCTGTTCCATGTGACAGTAGTCCAGCCATCAGGCGTGTAGGATTCTATGGTGCAGGCACCCATAGTGTTTTGAATCTCCAACCAGTGGCCATTTGATGCTCGTATAGTAGCAACCAGCCTCTTCCGATCCTCTATCTCGATCAGCTTGATGAAGCCGTCGCTGAAGGTGATATCCCGAACTGCCCGTGCAGGAGGTTGACCAAACTCATTTTGTAGTTGTAGGTACTGGCGGTAACGGCACATGTTACCGTCCGTTGGACTGGGAAATCGGATGTAACGCACAACAGGATCGGTGTCAAGAACGCTGCACACTAGAATTCCACGCCAGAGATCGACCCAGCCCAGCAAGCCTTCTTCAAGAGTGATCACCCTTTCATTATCGTGGACCAGGTAGTCATCCTTGTACCCAGGCCATGGTGGCTCCAATAGCGTCAGCTTTGTTTTTTTTGAATCGAGGCAGCCCCCATTTCCATTACATGAACGGAAATACACGATGTCCAGATTACAAGCAGAGCAAGAGTCAGCCAGAAAGACATAGGGGGAGACGACACCACCATCCATGACCTGTGTCAGATCAGAATGATGGGTCCACCTCGGAGAGAAAAAGGAAAAGAAGAGTCTAAACAGTTCTTCGCACCCAGATTACACCCCAGGCAAAATCAGCGACTACTACAAAAGTGAAACACCATGAACAAAGAGAGCCACCATCCATCTTGTAGACAACACCTCCGATCTTCAGTTGTCCTCCTCCACTTCACGCTCTTCTTCATCTTCAGGTGCCGGAAGCATCCTCACGTTAGGCTGTTGCTGGGCAGACAGCAACCTGCACGCCATCACCAGCAGCACATTGATTCCATCCTTCACTGCATCCTGAAAGTCGTCCTTGAAGAGACCTGCCCAAAAGATCATAAGAGAACATGCGTAGCTCAAGATCTCAGCAGGATGTTTGGGCATTACTCCTTCAAAACATGCTTTGTTACGAGTTTTCCAGATCGCCCAGCAAATAGCTGCTAGGCCAAAAGTATAGATCAAACCACCATTTGGAAGCCAGTGTTTAATCCAAACCCAGTATTGTTCCATAGATCCAGGTACATTATTAGCACCAATGCAAATGGCAACCATTGCCCAAATTGCTTTAGATACTACACACTGAAAAAGCAAATGATCAGTTGTCTCCACACACTCACAAAAGTGACAAGATGGGCAACCTTCCCAATTTCTCTTTCTCATGTTATCTTTAGTAAGGATTGCATTTTGTACAGCCAACCAAAGAAAGATTTTGATATTATAAGGTAATTTTGCCTTCCAAATCCTTTTATATGCATCTCCAGAATCAGCTGAGGTTAGATGATTATACACAGATTTAACAGAAAATTTTCTAGAACCACCCCATTTCCAAAATATAGTATCCTCCTCATCAGTCAGAGGGAATGCCATTGCCCTATCTCTTATACAAAGCCATGTCTCATTTAGGAAATCAGGTAGCCATCTTCTAAAAGTAAGTTCCCCATTGAGCCTCTTAAAATTTGACACAGTAATCATTTTGTCATCACATAACTCAAAAAGAACAGGATATAATGAGCTTAAGGGTCTATTCGCACACCATGTATCACACCAGAAAAGAGTTTTGTTCCCATTTTTGATTGAAATCATTCTCCCTTTCAAATAAATATCCTTGACTTTCATCAGGTCTTTCCAAACAGGTGAGTCACCTTGTTTAACCTGAACAGATCCAATGGAAAGATTTCCCAAATACTTGGCTTTCACAATATCTTGCCAGATTCCATTTTCAGTTTCTAATCTCCACCACCATTTGCATAACAAACTGATGTTCATTTTCCTTATATCCTTAATCCCCAAGCCCCCTTTTGATTTGCTCTTACAGATTGTTTCCCATTTAATGAGATGGTATTTTCTTTTTTGACTTCCTCCTTGCCAAAAGAATGTCCTCCTCTGCTTATCCAAGGATGCAACAGTAGTCTTAGGGAGCAAATATATGGACATATGATAGATAAAGGAACTGGACAGGCTAGAATTTATAAGTATAGTTCTGCCAGCCATGGACATAGATCCACCCATCCACACATCAAGCTTTTTCCCATTCTTTTCCTTCAAGGGAGCCCAATCAATAACATGCAATTTGCTTGGGCTAACTGGAACCCCAAGATATTTAATGGGGAAGTGTCCGATTTGGCAATTAAAAAGATCAGAATACTGAATTTCCTTTCCCTGATCCCCATTGATCACCACCACCTCACTCTTTTCAAAGTTGATCTTTAAGCCAGACATAATCTCATATAAGTATAAAAGAAGCTTCAAATTTCTTGCTTGTTCCATGTTATCTTTAAAACAGATTATGGTATCGTCTGCATATTGTAGAATAGCGATGCCATTAGGAATTAGGGAGTCAGCCAGACCTACCAACAGATTGTTATTCAAGGCATGTTTAACCATTCTAGTCAAACAATCCGCAGCAAAGTTAAAGAGTATTGGAGACAGTGGGTCCCCTTGCCTAACCCCTTTATGGCTGACAAAATAAGGGCCAATCTGATTGTTTAGTTTAACACTGACAGTTCCACCAGTGAGCACTTGAGAGATCCAACCACACCACATGTCACCAAACCCCCTACACTTGAGGCAATCAAGTAAGAAAGCCCAATTCACTTTGTCGTATGCTTTTTCAAAATCCAACTTGAGCACTATTCCCACATCTTTTTTCCTTTTTGTTTCGTGGAGAATTTCATGGAGAGCCATGATCCCTGTCATAATATTTCGACCTTTCATAAAGGCAGTTTGTTCTCGGCTAATTAACTTTTCAGCAAAGGGTGAGATTCTTATGGTCAAAGTTTTTGTAATCCATTTGTATAAGCAATTAAGCAAGCAAATTGGTCGGAATTGCTGTATCTTATTAGCCACACTTACTTTAGGTAATAATGTGATGATGCCATAATTAAGCCTGGCCACCAAAAGCTTTCCTTGATGAAAATCATTAAACAGCTCCATGATGTCATCTTTTACAATGTCCCAACAAGATTGAAAAAATTCAATGGGAATACTATCAGGCCCAGCAGCCTTGTTTTTTTCCATCTGAAAAAGTGCTTGTTTAATCTCCTCTTCAAGGAAGGGTTTACATAAGGTATCATTGTCACTTTCAGAAAGGTGAAATTCCCCATCCCACATATTTCTGTCTAAGGGAATCACATTACCAATAGCAGGTCCAAACAAGTTTTTATAGTAATCAGTTGCATGTTATAATAAATTTTTATCACCTTCTATCACCCCAGATTCAGCCTGCAAAGAGAAAATGGTATTCTTTCTTTTCCTCCCATTAGCCACCCTATGAAAAAATTCTATGTTGTTGTTCCCTTTCAGAAGCCATGTTTCATGGGATCTTTTGAACCAATATAATTCCTCCTCTTCAAGAATTGACATAAGCTCAGCTCTAAATATAATTCTCATGGTGATCTGATCATTATTCAAAGGAAGCTCTTCCTCCACTTCTTCCAATTCACGAAGGGAAATTTGGATCTGTTTTTTCCTTATCCTTCTTTCTCCTTGCAAGTTAAAACCCCACCCTTTAAAAAATTGCTTAAACTTTTTGAGTTTCATTTGAATCTTGTCAAATGCAGAATCTGCATGACAAGGCTGTGACCAGATTTTTTGCACATTTTCTCTAAAGTCATCTTGTTGTAACCATGAAAGTTCAAATCTGAAACTTAAGAATTTCAGAGGTGGATTTGAATCTGTGCTCAAAATCAAAGGGTTATGATTAGAGACCTCTCTTGGAAGTTTGTGTACAGTAACCATAGGAAAAATATCCTCCCATTCTTTGTTCATCAAGAATCTGTCCAACTTGACCAATGTTGGAACAGATTGATTGTTAGACCAAGTATATTTGCCTCCCATCATATTTATTTCAACCAAAACATAGGTGTTAATAATAGCATTGAAAATGTTTGAATATCTCTGTGAACCCCCAGTGTTTCTGTTCTTTTCAGAAGGATATCTAATCACATTGAAGTCCCCACCAATAAGAGTGGGAGCACTGGTTCTATGACAGAAGGAAGATAGCTCAGATAAGAAGGCTTCCTTATTTTCATCTTGTGCTGCCCCATAAACAGTAATAAGATTCCATTTGGTTTTTCTATGTTTGTCCCATAAATTCAATTGCAACATATATTCACCTTCCATAAAACTTCCAACATCCAACATCTCAATCCTTATACCCACTAGAATCCCACCAGATTTACCTTTAGATGGAGTCCACTTCCAAAGGTAATCCAAGTGAGGGTCAATTTTTTTAATGACAGAGTCCTCAATACTCTCCTGCATTGTTTCTTGGAGTCCAATAAAGTGGAACTTGTTTTCCAGAATTAGGTCTTTTAGGAAGGAGGGGACACCTTTTTTTTGATGCCTCTACAATTCCACATTAGGCCTTTCATTTTTTCCCTTTTTTTTTAATTTGTTTCTTGGGTGACTTTGAAGGATCAGGGAGTCCCTGTAAATCCTTCTTGTCACCTTTTTTGGAGGCAGGAAGTTCCTTGCCTCTTCCCTTCTTTTTCCTAGGGCCTGATAAAGAGAGTCTAGAAACACTTTTGCCTTTTCTCTTAGAGGATATAATCACCAAGTCATCTAGATCAGACAAATTAACATCCACCTCCTCCTCAGAGATGTCCTCCAAAATTTGAGGTTCAGGTTCCACACACTTCAAGTTGACAGTATTAGAAGCTTGTTCAGATTTCTTTGCTAAAGAATGCCTCGCTATCTCCAGGTCCTTAATTAACTCAATAGGTTCAAAGTTATCATTGGAAATAGGAATCCCCATAGCACCAGCCAAACATGAAATATCAGCATTATCTAAAGCAGAAAAGGAATTAGAGGAAGACAAGTTAGTACCTTCCAGATTCCTCTTCTTGCCCATTGCAGAGATTTTGTCAGATGTTGTTAACATAATGTCCTTCTGAAGCCTTGGACACCTCCTCCTCTCCTCCCTTGTGATTATCATATCAGGCATTTTACCACCTTCCACAGTTGGTTCCTGCTCCTTGCATTTTTCTCCATCACCCACATCTTCACTAGGAATACTCATTTGTATCACATCCTCAGGGATTTTCCCAATTTCCCCACTTTCCACAAGCTTTGCAAATGATTTAGTTATCAGCTCATTTTTCTTTGACATCAGAATCTGTTTCTGATCATCAGCTGCCTCCCTATCCTCACAGGTCATTAACCAAGCTTGGCTTTGTTGTCCACGTATTCGTCTTGGAGGAGAAAGTGTGGAGATCATACTGCAGGTGGACGAGTCGAGAACGAAGAATAGCCATAAAAAAAGTCTACACCATCGCCGCAGGTAAAGAAACCAATCTCCGAGGGATGGAATACTACACGCGGTTTCGGATTAGGCAGCACATCGAGCGATGGGGGCTCGGTGTGGGCTCTGTAAACTAAGTAGTCGGCTTGGGACATCCCCAAATCATCCATGGACTCTATGGGTCTGACACCGGGGTTGTAGATGACGCGGATGACGGCGATGTCCTTCCCCAAGCAGACAACGACAGGTTCGTCCATGACGTCGCTCACCTTCAGGCCCGACAGGTGGAAGCAGAGGTGGGAAACGGCCGGCGGATCGGTGAGCCACAGGGAGACTCCGACGGCTTGGCCCGTGCGCGTGATGGCCTGAGCGAATGTCCCGTTCTTCCGATCGCCGACGTACAACTCTTTGTCGAGCATGACCCAGGCGGGAGAAGCGGGGCTCCGCCCGGAGAAGGCGCCGTCGGGGGCTGGTAGGACAGGGGGGTTGAAGGAGCCGGGGACGATGAATGTTCCCCGCGTGGAGGACATGGCGGCGGCGGCCGCCGGCGAGGGTAGGGCTAGGCTGCTCTCGGGTTGGGATTAGGTTTCTGCGATCTCTTCCGCAACGGATAGTATTGGAGCGATCGCCGATCGGGTCTGACGACGAAGACGTGACGGGGATTCTGTGATGAACTCTGATTGCCAGGTCGGTTATTTTATTTCGTATACGAGTTCGGGCGAGGCAGGACGGGCCCGTGTGGCATTAGGCCCAGCAGAGAGTATCCAACGCGGGACTTTTCTACTGCAGCCTTCTCGGGCCGCCCCGTCTCGCGTGGGCCCGTTGAGTAAATTGAAGAACTACAAAAACACCCTTATTACATAAAAAAAACTCACAAAAGTTATTGGCAAATATGCGAGATGAACAATTTCGCACAAATCTTGCGACCTCTGCTGCTCACTCAAGGTCTTACTCTGTAACATTCTCGTAAACCTAATGCCACCCCAGCTGTCATTAAAAACTGGTATTTACTGGCAGTTAAGTTGTAAAGAAATCCTTCCAATGTTTACACGTTTCGGCAGTTTATATAAAGAGAGTGTCGGGTTACTGTTACTACTAGTCTATGTTCAAGATGAGGGTCTGTTCTTTTTGATACCAATACAACCATAAAATTGGCTGGGTCATTGCATTAGAACGAAAGTTTAGTAATTGAGCGAAGCAGTGTTTAACATAACATCTCAAAAGTGGAGATGACTGTGGAGATGGCGCTGAGTATCTGTCTTTGAACTCGGCCGTCAGATAGAGGTAAACGGTTCACTTGAAGTCGATGAAACGTTACATTTGAGCTTCCTCTGCTCCTCTTTACTCTGATGAAACTGAAAGAACAGCATGCTGTATTCAGTAAGTGCCTGACAAGGGAAGCAGCGTCCGTTTGTTGTCAACCAAGAGACTAGCCCTGCAGGGAGTCCGGCATATCCTCGGAAAAAGATGTATCAGACCTTACTGAAGCCCATCTTCCTTATGGATATTCAGGTAAGATAAAAATTGTATCTTTCTGTTCTGAAAGTGTGCAGAGCTGTATATTTGACCCCCTTTCTATCTCGGTTTATAGTCATTTCCCTCGTCTGCTGAAGGAGCTAGCAGAATTCGTGAGTTTGCCTTTGCCACTGGAGTACTTTCAAAAGTTTGGTCATTCACGCTCTGGCTTACATAGTACAATGTTGGTTCGAAATCATAAAGGCAACATACATGTGGTATCTGAATTCAGATTCATGATTCGCATTTAGGACAATGTGAACAGTTCATAAACCGCATTCCTTAAAATCTAGCACACCTCGACCCGAACAAAAGAAGGATTCCAAGCTAACTTAAATGTCATAAAGTTCATATGTATGGAGTTGCTCTAGAAGATAATAACCAAAGCAACACTCATGATCTATGTGACTTCTGCAGGTTGTTCGTCTTCCAGAGTGACTCCTGGATCGTGGGCATCAATTCAGGATACGTCACCGCCGTCACAATCTCAGTTTCATCAGGCTTGTACCCAGCTTCACCTGGTGGGTACCCGCCCTCAGGCTTTAACCAGCGAGACCAGCACCACTCCATCTTATTGATTGAGACAACGTAGTAGAAATCAAGGAAACCAGTTGCATCTGCACGATACTTATCTCGGCGGTGGTTGAAGAAGAGCTCCAGGAGCTTGTTGTTCTTTGCCCTCTCAATCCAATCATCAAGGTACGGCATCTCACCGAGAATTGTCGCCTCAGCGGCGGGGTCAACACGTGGCAGCACGTGGCGGATGTACGTGATGTAAGTCATGACAAGCCCTCGCCGAAGTCCCCATGGCACACCAGACACGTGCCTGGAGATGAGAGGGGCCATGGTTGCTGACAGAGGAGACTCCATGAGCTTGAGCTGGTGCTTGTTGTCTTCAGGGACAGCGATCTCTGGCTGGAGGAGATTCTTGGTGATGAAGGCATGAGCATCCAGGTATAGTTAGCTTGGATACCAGCGGGGGTGCTCTGCTGGAACATCACGTCTCTGAACTTGAGCTTCCCAGGTTCAGGGAACACCAAGCGTCCAGGCATCATATACACACCGGGGCCGAGATTCTGCGGCGGCTCGATCCTGTCAGATTTGTCAGGAAGGAACATCAACTCTTTGGTGTCCTCAGCGACCACCAGGTTGGACTCATCGAAGCCCGACAGACAGATGTCAGAATCATGGAACTCTTGTAGTGCTGTGGTGAGAGACGAGATGAGCTTCATGCCTGGCTCGCTGGTGGTGGAGAAGCACCTCCCAAGCTTCTCGCCAACCAGCCGGACACCCTCATACAGCCACCAGCACTGGTTTGCAAGCAGTGTATTCTGCCACTGTGCACACAGGGTCCGGACATGGCTTTCCATGGAGGTTTACCAGGGTCTTACGAACAATGTGTCGTGATAAGTCGTATGCAATGTTACGGGATGGCACCATCGACCTTGGCGGGAGTGTCAAATTGGTTTTGTTCACGTGATGAGCTGCAAGAATCGTGGCACATCAATACAAATTAAAAAGACATGCAGAGAGCAACCTGGTAAACAGGATTAACGTGAATTATCATTTATCACCAATGCAGTAAATCTTCCATCGGATTATCTGCTACTATAGCCCTCTCACTGAATAAGCTCTAAATGTAGATGTACAAAATCAATTGAAGATCCAAAACATTTTAAATCTTAGCCAAGGCCGGAGGGGATAACTACTTCTTGCAACAATCCAAAGACTGAAATTTGTTGCAGGAACTTTATGTTAGAATACAGGGATCATCTAGGAGTAGATCAGTGGGGTTTTTTTGCATTAACTTAGAACATAATCACAAGATTTACGTATAACAACAGAGAGAGATAGGGAGAGGAACAGACTAGTAGAGCCTTCACTGGTTCGCCGGTGAAGATCTGCGGTGAAGATCCGCGCTAGGCCAGCGACGGGCGATGAAGCGGTGAAGATGTCATTCCGGCGATGGCATGGTGGAGCTTCCCGCCGCTGGCTGCGCACCCTCGAGATCGGCTTAGGACTAGGACAGTGGGGACTGGCAGCAGCAGTGAACCTCGTACCCTTGAGTCACCGGACTCCATCGTCTCTTTTATACTGCGCAGTGCAATGAGAGCCCACCAGCATTATTGGGCTGGGCGTCCTTGATCAGGACGCGAGTCAAAGGCTCAAAGCCCAGCTGGCCTTACCTAACACTTTAGAGGTAAAGCTCACCTGGCTACCAGGTTGATGAACTTTTGGCCGGAAAGCCCTCACTTTTCACCAATGCAGCCGAGATTATTTAGATCCCTCGAATCCCTAGGCACCGCGCCTAGGTTTTCTCTCGTCGGCACCGAAGGGCTTGTCTGGGAGGAGCAGTAGTGGGGGCGTGGAGGAAAGAGAGTAAGATGAGGACACTGACCGAGAAGCGGGGCCGGAGCAAGAAGCTCGCCCGTCCTCGCCGTCGCCGGAGTAGGAGGTGGCAGCCGAGGCGAGACGTGCGCCGGTGGCGTTGATCACCACAGTGAGGGGCTGACTGGGATGCTCTCCCGGACAGGTGAAGGAGACCGTCGATTGCGCCGTGGATCCGTCGGGACCTGAGGCTTGTATGAAGGAGTCCTCCATCTCGGCCCATGTACTTCAAGGCAATAAAATAGGTCCAGAAGGGCCCAAGAAGTCCCCTAGAAACGCTAGTAGAATGAACCAAAAGCATTCTACAAATTACGGTGAAGAAATATCGAGGCGCCAGCATGATAAGTCCCCATCCACAAGCTTTTCATCCACATATTGTATTCAGTTCGGAGAATACGAATCACTGGCAGAGTTTAGCGAGCCACATCCACGTGTCGTAATAGCCTGTTCTAGTGGCATCAAACATCAAATGCACAAGATAATTCTCTTTATAAGCACTCTGCCAGTACATCGGTCTCCTAAGTTCCAATATGGTGTTATCTTCATCAGCATTTCTACAGGGATATACTCACCGGCTTTTTCTTAGCGAAAATATCTTCACCAGCTTCGGCGAGAAATCCAGTGCTCTGGAAATGTGTTGCTCGTAGTAATCATGGAAGTGCAACATTTGGCTCATGTCTCATGCTTGTCATTTTATATAGAATGCATTATACTGCTATTGTTATGAACATTTCACGTTAGCATTCAGCAGTATGGTCATTAGCAATCTGATTTTACATCATACGGTGTCAGTTATACAATATTCTGTCTCTGCATTCTGAAACAGAAAGGGAACACATACGGCAGCTGATTTTAGATCTACAGTTCACTTCCAGAGCTTCTCACCGACCAGACGGATCCCCTAACTTGGCACAAATGTCATATTTCCTCTAAACAAAACCGTACACTGCCAAGGCCCAAGGCAATATCGTACGTACCAAAGACCGTCTGGCAGTTCCCAGCTAATCATGATGAACCAAGCGATATAAAACTCCATACTGGAAATCAAGAGGCAGCGAGATCACACCATTCGCTAGCTTTTCGTACACAAAAGGGGAACATACCGAAACGTCGACGAACAAACAGACAGAAACAAGAAAAATCTGAACATCCTTTATTTCATTCGGAGAATACAAATCGTTCACGAAGCGCAGCAAGAGCCAGGAGTAGCAGAAACGAAGGGGAACAGGTCTGTCACAGTCTTTTTTATCTACATAATAAACGAAAATATATCATTATCATTTGAGCATGGAAATATACCATTGTCTTTCGACGAGAACAGATTATACTCCTTCACATTTGCCTGCTCCCTCGAGCAAACCTGAGCTTGAACCTGAGCCAATGGCATCCTTGCAGCCAACTCTCCCTTTTTACCATCTTTAGATGATGGTGTTACAGGCGAAGCTATTGGCAGGTTGAACTGGAACAGAGAGAAGGATGCATCCACGTCCTGTGATTTGTTCTCTGGGAGATCCTTTAGGCCCAACTTGTTCCTGCCTTCCAGGAGATCCTTGCCTGACGGTGTTGTCAACTTTGAAGGGTGCCTTTCTAGATTCATGTCTGTATGAGCATGACCAGCAATATGATGGGGTCCATTCTGAAAAGGCGGGGATGGAGGCATGGCTCTGAAGCTCGCTGCAGTCTTGTGGATAGGCTCTGGAGGCATATGACTAAAGGCAGGAGCCAGGTAAGGATTTACATTGTTGTACTGGACTGGATAATCAACAAAATGGTTACCAGCTGCTCCGAATACATGTGGACTAGAATATAAGTGGGTAGGTCGGGCATAATGGAAGTTTCCGTTTGTTTGAGAAGCCCAGGAATGGTTGTGAAGCCCCACTGTCGCTGGCGAATATGGAGGTACATGCATGCTTTGTTGATGCAGTAGCTGATCCTGGAAAGGTGATATATTGAATCCAAACCTGTCAGTGTGAACCAGGCGTGTGGCTTTTGGTTGGTATTCTCTGAAACCATTTCCTGCACATGCCTCGAGCAAAGACCGTGGTGCGGTTCTTGATGATGGAGTAACGTTGCTCTTTGTTCTGTCTGGGGATTCCTCTGACTCGGATGAAGATGATTCTGGATTTTGAGCGCTCAAAGAGGTCATGCTGCTGGAGCTGCTTTCCCTATCTCCCTCACTCATACATGAAGAGGAGCCATCAGAACCGGCAGAGTTCGTCATCAGCTCTTCATCACGTCTGGAACCTTCATCATTTCCAGGGTAACCGTTTTGTTTATTCACCATAAGAGTAACATCACAAGCAGCAAGTTGACTTCTCTCAGTGATTCCACATTGCTCATCTGATTTACAAACATCCCTGGAACTTTCAGAAGCCAGAGGGTGTGATTCACATCCAGCACCAAGCTTTTGACATCCACTGGCATCAAAATCCCCAGGTTTTAGTGGATCGACATTGTCAATTGAAACTGCAACATTATCCATGTTATTATCTAAATTAGTCTTCTTTCGAGCATCCATTGGCTCCCATACTTGTTTTGGAATAGCATTTTTCTGTGTACTGCCAATACGGGGTCCTTTTGAAATTACAAAGCTATCCAATGGATAACATCTGCGGTACTGAACCCTAGGTTTCTCAACTCCTGATTTCCTTGCCATCTTCATCTCCCTACCAGATCTAGCTGTAGACATAAAACAGTTATCCACAACTCCGTAATCTTCCTGATGGCCACAGCTGCAAGAATTGTATGCATGCCTATCTCTTGTTCTGTTATTTGTAGTGGATGCCGCATTGCAGCTTCTATCATTACTTCTCGTCCTTTCCCTCGACTGCCACTGTAAATCACCAATTCTTCCAGGTTCATCTTGGCAGTCACCATACCAACAGGACTGATCTTGAGGAAAATCTTCTCTCAACCTTGGACTTCGTTTTGAATATTTGGACTGCTCTGATGAGCAAAGGTCACGGCTGCCCATTGTAGAAAAATCTGCCACTGCATTGCAGTGGACACTGTTTTCTCCATTAATTTCCATACACGAAGATTGATCTATATGCCTGTCATGGGAGCACAGATTCACAACTTCAGCATTATCTTCCTCTTCGGTAGCTGAATCTCTTGAGTCAAGAGTATTTGTCGAATCATCATTGGTAGATGTTGAGGAGTTGCTTAAAGCTGAGGATGACACATCGTCTGGTGACTTCGGTTCAACTAGTCTTTTCCCTTTATTTTCCTTTTCTTTCAGCCTTTCTTTTCTCCTGAGCTTCTTTTCTCTCTCTCTTGTTCTCCTCTTCATCCTGCGCTCTTGTTCTTCACGCCTCTCTTTCTCCTCTTCCTCAAGAAGTTTGTTCTGCAATAAGAGCACTCACAGTTGATGTTCACAGTTATGAGCTAGTCAACCTTTTCCATATTTTATCTAGAGGTATCCTAAGTACCTGTTTTTCCAAAGTAATAATTTCTTTGCATGCTATATGAACTCGCTCTTCCATAAGTTTTAGTGCAAGAGACACAAAAACACTATGTGCATTCTGCTGCGCTGTACCTTCTCTGAAGGCTTTCTCAACCTGCAACGAAATCCATAATTATACTTAATACATGGAGAATTTGGGAGTATAAATGCTCAAATTTTCTAATAAACCTGAACAGATCCTGATTAAATGCTGTAGACCACAGTACATAATTTGAATGTGATATGTAGTAATAAAGTGTCAATCAATCCTACTGTAAGAAGATTACATGAAGAATATCCAGAAACAATCCAAGGTAATAATCACAAAAATATTTCATTGGTGGACCTTAGGTAAAGGAACGGTGCCAGAAAAAGTATGCCATGTAACAGAAAAACAATTAATAAGTGTTTAACATCAGTAAATAAGATGGCATACACAGATAGAAGTCTTCACATACGAAGCATAGAAACTGATAAGTTAGATTATATTTTCCGCAGTCACATTCAGAGGATAACATATACTAATTAACTGGTTCAACTGGAGGGTGTGAGCTTGAGTATACATCTTAATTGTAAGCTGAGGTTCAGGAATTAAAAAAGGTGATTTTCCTTTCTTTGTAGTTGAAATCATTACATGAACATCAAGTATTGATTTTCAATTATTCTAGTGGCCTTTTTTGGTCAATACCTGTTCTTTGAATATCACAGCAGCAGCATCCAAAAGAAATTCTCTTGCCAGTTCAGGGCTCTTGGCATGCTTCTGTGGATGGGAGCCATCACCATCAAAATCATTTCCATCCCTGTCCATGGCATCATCTTCCTGCACATTTTTTCATTGATCAGGTTAACCTTTAACACCAAAAAATAATACCCTATTTATGTCTATTTCAGTTAAAGATATAAACCACCATAAATGGCAAGTGACGTACATCCTCTTCCTCGGCCTCTTCAGCGTGCTCAAAGAAACTTCTAATACTTTCACCCTTTGTCATGGTCACAAAGCCATCACCCACCAAAAGCCTGTGGTGGACACATGATTGACCTTTCAATGCATGTGCTTTTACACACAGTTCTGTGTAGTGGCCATCAAGCCTCCAAGCTCGCAGAGTTATGAAGTAGTCCTCAAACTGATCAAGATTTATTCCATTTCTGTGGACTTGTGCATTCATTCCAACATCTTCAAAACCAAAAATATCAGATTCTCCTTCATCTGTCCCAATAGCCCACTCGAAGTGGTGATATGATCCACCTGGCTCTGATAAGCATTGGCGCCAATCGACTATGACGGCATCCTCAAATACCTAACAATCGCAGGAGCCAGGTTTTACTCACAAAGGAAATTTACTTACGGTACCGAGCAACTAAAGGGAAATTATGTTGGTGAAGTGGGTTTTGGGAAGGCAACCTGACCTCACATTGAAAAGCAGTATCTGCAACGCAAAACCAACTAGTGCAGCGAGGTTCCCTTCGCATGCGCTTCAGTTCCTTCAGCTCCTTGAATTCACGAATAACATTCCTCCGGCACTCTCGGCAAAATCTCTTGCTATCAAATCTGTTCACAAAATTACTCAACTTGATCTATAGGCTGTTGCTAGAGAAATCCCAGCAGATAGCAGACTAGGAAAAAGTTACAACAACATCCAACAGAACAAGAACGGTATTATCGTAAACTGCCCTTTATGTAATACAGATGCTGTTATTCATGCTTTAGTAACAATTCTCGAATAATTCATATTTCAACTTCCCATAAATCTCCAGTGCGACTCAAAGCAGCTTGTGAGTACTAGTTGCTAAGTTAGATATGTATACCAGTGTAGCTATTTGTGATCCACACAGGCCATATGGGCCAAATAGCTACACTAGTACACATATTTATATACACTTAACACTAGTAAGGTTCCTTCTATATAAAACTTTCATTTGGTGGGCACAGGCCTTCAGCATGTTATCAACTCAGCACTTCAGCAGTTAACTTAGTTCATTTTCATTCATAATTCGAATGTCTATGCTCACCTGTACATAAGTTTTTCAATGAAATCTTCCTCCTTCATCCGCAGAAGTGATGATCTAGTTTCTTCACCGAGTGCTGACCAGAAATCCACCAGCGTATCACATGACAGGTGGGCAGTGTGCAGAGCACACATTTCTCTTGTTCCATGCCCCCTATAATTAGCCATCCCTTGGCTAATCCATCCTCTACCACCTGCACCACAGGCATCAGGATAAAGCATTTCCCTTTCCCTTTCCCTTGCTCGTGCATTGTCAAATACCTGATTAAATTCAAATGCCAAACATATTAGGCTACTAGAGGGTGAAACAAACCTGCCCTGACCTATAACTTAAACTTCAGAGTAACCACCACGATCATGAATTACTAATTACTTCACACAAAGTAGCACAAAAGATTGGTATACAGAAAAAAATGTATCAATAATATAGTCACTAATAAGAGCATGACTAGAAAGAAAAAAAAAGAAGCCCTAGCTTATGCAGTATTGTTCACACTTACATTCTGAAGCACCCGTAGTGATTTTGCTTTTATAAAGCAGTCAAGAAGTGTAAGGACACCATCCTTTGTGATTGAAAGACCTCCCCAAGGATGAACTGATGAGTCCTGAGCCCCATCTTGTTCCCCTTGCGCAATCCTTGACTCAGTGGCTGTCCTAAGTTGACTAATATCTGAAGTTTCATGCTGCAGCGACTTCCCAAATATAACTATTTGTGTGAAACTTTCCAGAAGCAGCCCATTGCACCTTGAGCAGTAGAAATTCTTGCGTGCTTGTTCAATGAGAGTTTGCTTATCCAATTTGAGGAGCTCCTGCCGTGCTTGAGGTGGCAAGTCATTCCAGAACTGGAAAAAAAATTCAGTTCATAGTCTAAAGTAATCAGCTTCCTTTTTTTGGCAATAAAGCTATCACACAAGTCTCCATAACTTCAATTGCCAATATAAAGCATAACACTACTCAAATAGGCATTCTGGTTTGTTTCCAATCAGTTACTGAAGAATAACATCCACTAGAATAGATCAACAGAATGTGGTCAATGACAGAAACAACTTGACACGCAGCTTACTTACAGAATAATGACCAATCACAATCCTAATCAAGATAATACACCATAACATTTACAAACTCAAATCAAGGTAACGGTGCAGCAAGGAGGTTATTAGTCAAATGCAAGTTCATCGCAAACAACACCGCACAGACCTGGAAGAAGACTACACAACATGTGGCAAATGCCCAATTTGAATAAAAGAAGGCAAGTTTACTTATTTTAGGACAAATACCAGTTTTATCCAATCTGATTTGACTTGCAGTTATACTTGCTGCGATGGAGAAAATAATAGGATGTGCTAAGATTCAAAGAGCAAAGACTTGTGATTCGTTGAAATGGCACAGATTCATCACAAACTGATGATTTCGTTGCATAGCAAGTTGATGAAAGGTTTTTGAACATTTAGATATTAGGTATCACTGACAGACATCATTGACAGAGCAGAGCTTCCACTCAAATCAAACATCACAACATACTTTAAACAGTAAGGTAACTTTCTCACGGAGTCTCAAATCATGTGCCTCCATCTTTTGAAACAAACGCTGTCACAAAATTACAACAGCACAGAGCAGAATGAGAACCCCAGCCTAGCATTTCCCCCCTCGTTCAGCTACGAAACCAAATGGCAGCTATACTGTTGCCAACCCACCATCTCTTAGAGCAATGCACTACATCATTAATGCAAAGACAGTAGTACAAGTGAACTTCTAAAAAAGTCAATAGCACGTATGCTTATCTCGGAAAAAGCAAGCGTGACTCGATTGAATTCCACCACTAGAATTCACAGGAAAAATGAACCCTCGAGATCATCAAAAATAAAATTCCCAAACCCAGCAAACAATTCCCTTAAATCGAGTCCCCAAAACACATCTACATGCAGTTTTTTTTTGGCGACTCGCAAGCTGAGAGCAGCAAATCAAGCCAGACGGAGGCATGGCAACCAGCTCCGTCCCGAAAACTACGCAGGGGGCACCAGCATTCCGACCCACCCCCAATTCTCCATCACCCGGATCGAACCCAGCCTACGACCGAAACAGCGCGCACGCGACGGTACCTTCTGGAGGCGATCGAACGTGATCTCGTCCCGCCGCCTTGACCAGATCCCCGATCCCGATGCCGACGGCACCCCCGGCATCGCGTCCTCCCGTCGCCGCCGTATTCAACTCAGCCAGGTCCTCGCGTCCGCTCCGTTGCACGTCCAATTCCCGCCGCCGAATACACGACGGCCGACGACTCCGCCTACAGCCCTCGGATGATGCGGCAGCGGCGGCGGCGGGGTCCCCCGAGCTGCTGCCGGCTCGGATCAACCGCGGCGGTGGCGTGGCGAGAGCCGGTCGCGTTTCAGCGAGACCGGGAAGCGGCGGCGAGGAGACGCGAGGCGAGACGAGGCGGGGGTAAAGGAAGGGGAGGAGGATGGCGAGGAGGGGGACAAGGATGAAATGGGGAGGGAACGCGACGACGCCGTACGCGTTTTTAACCGTCGCGGTTAGCGGGCTCGGAACAGCGCGGTGGCGGTCTCTGACTCTCTGGTGATGCGTGGGTTCTTTCTCTTGAGATTTTAACAGGGGCTCCGTGGTAAATTTCCAGCTGCGGCGCACGGCGGTTCGCTGGCGTCAAATTTTACCTGGTGGACGTTTTATGCCTAGACCCCTGAAGAAGGATGAATTGTTGTTGTGTTAGCGAGGCAGACTGGCAGGCCAGCTCCGTCTGACAGCCGAACTTTAGCGGGAAAAATTTTACGCATGATAGCTTTGTACCGGAATAAAGCGCGCCTTGCAGCTTTACTAACTGTAGCCTTTGTCAACTGTTGTCGCCTTTGATGAGGAGATGGCATGGGCGCATGGCATGGCACGTGAGCTGCGGCATAATGAAACTTTCTGGAAGGACAAATCACGGTATGACAGTGAAATGTCTCGTCTAGTTACTATGTTACGTTGGCGTTTAAAAAATGAGATGTTTTAAAATGAACCAGCAATGACACGTCACGTGTATAAGAAGGGCAAAATGTAATGCTTAGCCTAACAGAAAACCTAATTTATCTGAGAAAATAATAATAAGAAACGAAAGGCTAGGTAGAAGCTTGCGAGCAAAATATCTAGAGGAATAAAATCCTCACTCGGAATACATGTGAAAAGGATGTATATTGGCATAATATGATGTCCAGCTTCACAGCATTAATAGTGGAGGATCAATAAAGATTTGGATGCAAAGTGTTGATGGTGGATACTGGATAGTCCCAATGGATGGTGCTATATATATTAATTAGTAGGAGTATGTGCTATGTGCCTATGTAGGTCATTTTGCTGAGATGTCAAAGCAATTCAAGAAGAGAAGAGGTAACCAGTTTTCAGAAGAAAATAAAAGACGCATGTGTTTTAGGCTCTTTGTCGTTGATATAAATCGTACAATAATTAACTGACTCTCGCTAAGGAATTAAGAGTCGCATTGTTTTCTCTTTTTATATGACATGGCATCTTTGGAGACCATGGTATAATATATTGGATTGGGATGAAGCAAATTTGTGTAGCACTCAACAAAATGCATTCCTTTTCACATGTACTACTCTATTTCGAGTTGCGGCAATATTGTCGATTCAAATCGGGAAAGATGCCGTGTTGAGTTGTTTATTTATTTGCTTTTATGAATTTGGTCGAGCTCTATGCATTTTACAATAATGACGACCAACTGTCCATAATCATATACAAGCAATAAAGTCCGAACGTAGCGCATCCTCTCCTATGGCATGGTGGTGTATTTAAATGTCGACAAAATACAGATGTCGAATTTAATGTCACAACGAATTATAAATCTTGGCCGATTATCTGATTTTCAAATTTTGTTTCACCGTGGCATACAAGATGGCAAATGGAAAACATGCGAGTGGTGGCGTGCGAGATCTCCTTTTGAAACGAGAACTCTGCCCTTTTTTTTCCTGTTTTTGGAGGCACTTGCGAGAAAAGAAAACAAAAGGTTAACAAGGACGAGCTAGCTAGTGACTAGTGAGAAAGGAGAGGGACGGACGGAACGGCCGGCCGGGACTGCCGCAACAGCAGCAGCAAGGCAAAGCGAACTAGGACTTTTAGTTCGCTCGATTCGATCGAATTCGCGCTCTGTTTTACGTATTGAACAACGTGTCATCTCTCTATTTTTTCGATTTTCAATACATTTTTCTACAGTGCATTCGATCGAATTTGCGCGAACTAAACAACGCGCTGGTAAAGCAATGGCCGAGCGGGGCAAAATCGAAGGTCAACCTTTCTGGAACGGGTGCTGGACTGCTGGTGCTGGGTTCAGTGGTTGTACCTTGTACTACGCGTCGTAGAGAGGACCACGCTGCCATGTGGGGCCGGGTGAGGGTGCCTCCCTGCGTTCGCTCGATCAGGGAGCTTCACGACACGACACGGCGTGAGAGAATCTTAGCACTAAATAAAGTCTATTTGTAAAATCTCTTCACGGATGAGCGTAACTTTTCGAGACGAATCTAATGAGCCTAATTAATCGATAATTGGCTACAGTGATGCTACAGTAACCATCCTCTAATCACCCTCTAATCATGCGGTCAAGGCCTTCTTAGATTCTTCAGGGTACCTAGTGCAGGTGTTCTGGAGTTAGTTTTGTAAAATAGCTTTATTTAATATCTGTAATTAATGGTCAAAGTTTTGAACAGTTAGCTCAGTGCCGAAAACTGCTGGAGGATATCGGACTCGATCGAGGGGTGGAGAAAACTATGGAGGAGCCATGGTGTCGTCATCGTGGCGGAAGGCGGATACCGGGCGCTGTCGCCAAGCCCAGGAGGGCCAGGACCATGGCCCTGTTTGGATACTCTAGCTTAGCTAGAGCTAGAGTTAGTTTCTAACTCTAACTCTAGCCACAAACTAACTCTAGTCAAAGAGGTGTTTGGATGACAGGGTTAGATTGATCAAAAAAACACTTTTTCAATCATTTGGCTCATTTAAATCTTCTTTCCAGCTCACTCTAGCCTCAATAAGCACCTCTTGGGTGTGATAGTTTTTTTGGTGGGTTAGATGCAACTAGCCTCACTCTAACCCCTATAGTTTGGATACTTTGGGGTTAGTTGAGCACCAACTAGCCAAAACTAGCTCTAACCCCTGGATCCAAACAGGGCCCATGTCGTGGTGGTGACGACACGGTTTCATTAGGCCATCTCCAACCCTCCAACTAGGATAGTTTCCATAGCATTAATTAGACCACCACATTGGGCCCTGTTTGGATCCAGGGGTTAGAGCTAGTTTTGGCTAGTTGGTGCTCAACTAACCCCAAAGTATCCAGACTATAGGGGTTAGAGTGGGGCTAGTTGCATCTAACCCACCAAAAAAACTATCCCACCCAAGAGGTGCTTATTGAGGCTAGAGTGAGTTGGAAAGAAGATTTAAATGAGCCAAATAATTGAAAAAGTGCTTTTTTGGTCAATCTAACCCTGTCATCCAAACACCTCTTTGGCTAGAGTTAGTTTGGGGCTAGAGTTAGAGTTAGAAACTAACTCTAGCTCTAGCTGAGCTAGAGTATCCAAACAGGGCCATTGGATGTTTTGCTTATGTGGCACTATATTAAATGAGAAAGAGAGTGGAGAGAGGAAGAAACTGGGTCTCATGCAAGACCCAGTGTCAATACAAGAACCAATGCACTAGACACCACCAAATCATACATTGGAAGAGAGTAGTGTCCTCATAATAATTAAACAATAACTATGACTTGTAGAGATGAGAGAGAATAGTTGAGTGAGTATTAATTATGGACCCACATGAAGAAACTATGCATTGAGAGATGTGATTTCTAAATACAGTGTCTTACTTATTTGACAATATAGACATCTATGTACACCATGGTTGCGGATGGCCTTAGCGGCACGCGACACGACGACAAGGCGAGGCGATAGCTGTGGTGGATCAGATTCAGATCGGCTCGAGCCCGACCTCTGTAGCTCAGATTCTCAGGGGCGGGGCCTCACCGCTCGCACCGTACCAAATGTATGTGATGGCAGTCAGATCCCGACTGGTTGAGCCGCGGCGACGGTCTGGGGGTGGTAGGCTGCTGGTAGCAAGGTGGTGGGCCGTGGGTGGTGCGCAGATCTGGCCCGGCGCGTGTGGCCTAGTACGAAGCAGCACATGTCGTACGGTACGGTGTCGCTATTGGGGCAAGGAAATTCCGGGGACGAAGTTTATAGCACATGCGAAAGCCGGTCTCTCTCTGCTCATCCCGACATGTGCGACAGCATCTACTGTTTTTCTACTGTGATGAACTTAGGCCCTGCTTAGGCCATCCCCAACCCTCCAACTAGGATGGTTTTCATAACATTAATTACATTGCCACCTAGGACTATTAGCTTACATGGCACTATATTAAATAAGAGAGAGAGTGGATAGAGGAAGAAACCGGGTCTCATGCAAGACCCAGTTTCTTCACGAGAACCTATGCACTGGACACCACCAAGTCATGCATTGGGAGATGGTAGTGTCCTCATAATAATTAAACAACAAATATGATTGGTAGAGATGAGAGAGAATGATGGATTGAGTATTAATTATGGATCTACATGAAGAAACTATGCATTGAGAGATGTAGTTTCTAAACATAGTGTCTTGCTTAGTTGGCAATGTAGACACTATCTATGGACACCATGGGTTGGGGATGGCCTTAGATTCATCAAAAGTCACAAATTCGATCAAAAGTAACGCATTGAAAAATGTGTCCCTCTCTTTACTTTTACGCTTCCCAATGCACCTTTTCTACAGTCAATTCAATCGAATTGGTGAATCTAAACAAGGCCTTAGTAAGTTTGTGACCGGTGTCTGTGCTTGTCCTGATATGCGTTACTGCATCTTCTGTTTAGCAACGTGAACACCGTAACTTTGTAACACAGAGCAGGCAATAAAGTTGTTAAATTTCGGGCGAGAATGCGCGTGCTGGACTTTTGTCCAAGAGTAAAATGTACTCCATCATCAACTTGTACAGGGTGTCACTTAGGTCCATAAATTTTGAAAGCGTATTTTTGGGTTCATAAACTTGTGATTTGTGTCACTTAAGTCCACAAACTCCGAAACATAGGTCCATAAACTTTGAAAGAGCATTTTTGGTCTATAAACTTATAATTTGTGTCACTTAGGTCCGCAAACTCCGGAAGTGCATTTTTAAGTCCATAAAATTGTAATTTGTGTCTCCTAGTTCCATACTCTTCCACGTGTACATATAGTATTGTCATGATATGTTTGCTAAAGATACCTCCCTTTTATATCTCTCTCTCCACTTCCGTCTAACATTTTATCGAGCACACTGTGGGTAAGATTAGAGCATGTTAGTGTTGTTGCTCACAGGCGTGGCCACCAAAGGTGGAGCTAATGTCGAGACTATCCTAATGAAGTGTGTTGTCGCCGCTATCATGGCCCTCCTAGGTGTTGATCTTGAAGGTCGTCTTTCCAATCATGCCCGACACACGTGCCATAATGGTGGGTGCTGGATAGAGTGCAAACGAGGGAGACGACGTTGTTGAGTGCCTCTATGACCTTCTCCACCTTTCCCAAGCCATCACCCCTCCCCTCATATCTAACCTTAGCTCCAGAACTCTCGAAAGGCATTCTGTGCTTCCTTTTGAACCCTAATCTATGTCAATACCCTAGAAAATAGGTCTCCCTGTGCCCTTGATTCAAAATCGGGGGCTCAGATTTCACCTTCAAGCGAAACTCTAGCGGCGCAGACACCGTGGAGATTCACGTGGGTGCTATATCACTAAATGAAGGCTAGGTGGAGGGTTATGGACCAAGATGACACAAATTACAAGTTTATGGACCTAGAAATTCATTTTCAGAGTATATGGATCTAAATGACACAAACTACAAGCTTGTGGACCCAAAAAATGCACTTTTGAATTTTATAGACTTAAGTGACACCCGTTTACAAGTTGATGGACCTCTGACGTCAATTTACTCTTAGTAGAATACAGTATATAGTTTCGTCGTAGGTCTTGATCTGCTGCCTCTTCATGTTTCTCTTTTTCAATCCTCGCAAAAAATGTTTCTCTTTTTCAAATGTTATTTCCCATTTTCTCCCCATGTTCTGTTGAGTCAGAAGTTCACGACGGTTTCTATTTACTGGGCCGCCTGATGCTGTCGGAAAGAGAGTACTAGGCCTGATTCTGGACTCAAATAAGCCTAATACTTCTAGTACCTGGGCCAGATGGTGGATCAAGGAAACTCAAAGCTTGGTCTTTGGGCCATTATCATTTCACTTGTCCTCTTTTTTTTTTGTTTCAGTATGAGCTTGAGTTTCAGACAAAACGAAAAAAATTTGAAATTTTCTTAAAGCAACCTTCTATCTTAATGTCCTCCGCCATCCTTGGCTTCATTACTAGTACTAGTACCTGCTAGCACACAGGCAGCAGCTACATCTCAACAGCAAACTGCGTAATTTCGATCAAAACACGGCCATGTAAACAGAGGGTTCCAAATTCACTCGGAACAATCTCTGCCTTCGGCACCAGCATCTCTCTTAGTTTTTAGATGCGCCTGATCTACATCTCACGACCACAAAATTAATTTAACCTCTTGGTTTCTTCACACAGCACAACATACCAAAGCTCTGTAGCAGATCCTGCACGACAATCTAGTGACCAACCACCGCGTGCTCCGTTCGGGTCAAGGCTGGCTGCTAGGCAGCTTGCTGAGGATTGAGTGCTCCGGCTTGTGGTCGCACTCGAAATCGAGGTGAACGAATGCTCGCTCGACTTCAGGGAGCTCCTCGATCTTGATCTGGAGTGATTCTCCGATGGCGTGTGCCTCCTTAAGTGGCAAGTCCTCAGGGAGTTCGATGTCAACCTGCGCGAGTTCAGTGAACAGAGATGAGCATGTTACAATCTAACAATGGGGTCTGATTGTTGAAAGACCTATCCCGATCATTTGTAAAGCCATGGTTAACTAGCACTTGCTATATATTACTATAACAGTGAGATCACAAGAGGACAAAGGACATTGGCATGCATCATACTCCTTTTTTACGATTCTATATTAATCACTACACACTGCAGAGATCAGAAGAAGTTAGGTTACTGAAACCTGCTAGTTACAAACAATAACATTGTCCTTTTATAACGACAAATCAAGTTGTTGCTACAACAACATTATCCAGCCCGAGCATATAGGGATTCAAACAGATTAAAGATAACACCAATCTCTTCGTTAGATTGGCTGACAGCACAAAAGATTCCCCTCGGCAAAGGAATAATAATATAATAAAAGAGACACTAACCTCAACAAAGTAAAGCACCCCAAAGGTGTATGCCCGAACCGTATCAACGCGTTTAATTTGAGGATGATGTCTGATAGCCAGATATGTCAACTTCTGAAGCATTTCCGGAGGAGCTGATTCACCGACCAGTGACACTGCACGAAGGATAACAGTAGGTAAAAGTAGTAAGACTGTTTTGTCAGTCCTAGCTAATTTGTGACATGAAAGTAGGGCAACTGCTCTGGATGACAGTGCAAAGTGATTATAGAACAAGAGTTCGACTCAAGTAACTTTTATTTGAATCGGTAACAGGTATCCACGACAAGGTTAAAAATCATCCATTTCCAGTAGGCTAGTAAAAATAGTTTGTCCTTAAAGCACTCATGTGGAACTTATTTCTTGTTGCAAGGATCATTAGGATGATTGGATGGATGGATACAAATGAGTGCAGGTGTTATTGCCTAAGCAAATGTTCAAATTGAACAAGTAACACAAACCTGTTTCCTCTTAATGAAATACGTGCTAAGGCACGGTCGCAAAAAAAAAAAAGTAACACAAACCTGCATTTTCCCACACTGTTCCAGACCAATTTGAAATGGTGTAGACTGCAAGGGCAATGGCACCAATTGGATCGATCCACCAGTAAAACCTATCGCCAAGGACAGCAGCGGCCAAGCCAACGACATTTGTGACAACATCAAAGTAGTGATCCTATGGAAACAAATCCATTACAAATCTTTTATAAATTATGTTCAACTATTACGTATTCAAACGAAACAAGATATTAACCTTAGCATAAGCACGGACGATCTTGTTACCAGATGTTCGGCAGTAGAGCCACAGAGCTAGTTTCACCACTGTTGCAAAGATCATGATTGAATATAGCCACAACAGTTGTACTTGGTTCAGTTTATCAGGAGCCTCGTTCACTATCAGCTTTTCAACAGCTTCAATAAATATTTGGAAGCCTGGAGACGCAACAGAAATTAATGGATAGGTTTTTGACAGGAACATAACACAACTTGAGTAAAATTCTAAGATGGCAGTACACATATGTCAAACAGAATACATAATCAAAAAAGGACGTGACTTGATTGTATAAACACCTTCCATTAGTAGAAAAAGCAAGCATACCTAAAGTGGCCATAACAGCAGCAAAGATGATAATTCCTACAGGCTGTACCCTCAGTTTGCCAATTGGGTACTTGTAGACATTGATGCTCTTCATTGACAGATGTGTGAACCAAAGGATACCACCAGCCATCAGATCAAGCAGTGAATCCAGTGTTGAGGCAGCTATAGCAATGGATCCACTTTTAAGTGTAGCGTATACCTGAATTAAAAAAAAATGAAGTCCAATTATCCAAGAGTAGATCATGTATAAGGATTAAAAAGGCGTGCGAGAAACCAACCTTCAACGCCAAGAGAATAATGTTTGCATAGTTTGATATCTTCATGGCAAATTCACTCTGGCTTTGCTCCGCAAGCTCCTCTTCCTCATTGATTCCAATGGATTCTTCTAGTGAGTCAACTTCCTCAAAGGACCTAAGTGTGGCAAACTGTTTTTCATAGTACTCTCTCTCCCCTATATAAGCCCCAAAAAAATGTCACTTTGTCAGATTGTTGATCATAGAGAAATAGCAGGTGATTTAGAAAAAAGTGCAAGTGTTGATCGGCATTAAACCAAATTGTGCAATATGTTTAACTTGTTTTGGGGAAGTGCCAGAAGCCCTACTATTAATACATAATAGGAAGATCAAAAACTTATTTGAATAACACAAGGCTAGAAAATCAAGGAGGAAATAGCATATGCCGTTGATTGTAATATATTTCCCAGAAACAACAAGAACAGCAATTCGTTTGTCAAATAGGACAAAGGTTAAAACAAATAAATTTTCCTTGCTTATTTAAAGAAATGGAGAGTAAGAAAAATGGTGATCCAAGGATCAAAATGTAAGATCAAATTCTGGAACTTGTTTTTTTTCTATGAGCGAGGAATTCAACATTTGAATCGAGATAAGTCAAAATTTTCCACTCTCACAAAATAAGATATTCAAGAAACAGGGGAGGCAGACACAAGGCAGATCCAGAACAATGTGACGTAGATATTGAAATTTAAAACTAGCGCCGGCTGGTATTGTACAATATAGAGGTTTCCACCTTTGCCGTATTACACTTTTTTTTTTGTCTTGATGCACCCTTGTAGTCAAACTACAATCGAAGGTAAAACAGAGATCAAAGCAGCAGAGGAGCAGAATAGATAAAGAAGAAATGAACAGTATGCAGGCACAGTTAAAAAAAAAATCACAGCTCAGTTCGAGGCAAAGAGAGGTGCCACGCTATTATGCCATGCTACGTGTTACAATTTGTTATACTGATTTGCCTGCCTGCAGGCTGCAGCCTGCTACAGAACACAAGAAAGGGACAACATTACCCTGATAATCCAACAAACCACCTAGGGCCTAGAGCCATTAACAAGACAACAAAACACACCCAAAAAGTGTTGCTAGTATTTACTCAACCCATGTTGTAGAACATAAGCTATTTTACAGAGAAAAAAGCCACAAGAAGCACCGAATGATAGTAAAGCCACAAGCTGTACAATCATAAAAATAAGAAGAAAACAAAACCTACGAGCCCAGAAAAAGCATGCGGAGGATCAAAAGATAAGAGACTGAACCATCTCCAAAAGAACCGAATTATCCGTAACTTCAGAATCTGGATCTTGTACACCACATTAAGAAAACAAAACGGTCAGAGGTTCCAAGCGCAGACCGCCAGACTGAACCAAAAACAGAGGAAGAAATTGATCCGAAAATGCGAGGGGGAGGGCCGGAGGGGGACTTGCAGGTGAGAACCTTCGTGGAGGCCCTTGGAGCGTGAGAAGTCGACGTGCGACGGGCGCTCGGGATCGACGGCGTCGAGCACCTTCTTGGGCAGCCGCGAGACGAACTCCCCGCGCATCGACGCGACCGAGTTGCGCCGCCGCCCGGGCCCCGCCAGCAGCGGCGCCCGCGCGTCGTCATTCCCCCCGCGCCCTTTCGCGTCCATCCTTCACGCCGCCTCTGCTCGCTCCTCCCCCCCTTCTTCGCCCGCGCGGATGGCCTCGCCTTTACCACCCCACGCGATCCGCTCGCGCTCGCCTCGCCTCCTTCCCTTGGTCCAAGTCTCCCTTTGCGCCTGGCCGCCTAGCGCATGGAGGGGTGGAAGATGGCAATGGGCCGTAGCCGCGCGAGCAGCGTGCTGCGCCGTGCGCGGCGGCCGCGCCTATGAAACGGGGGCCCTGTCGCGCTACGGAACGGAACGGAGGCGGAGCGCAAACGACAAACGCGCGCGGGCATCGGGTAGGCGCACGGCTCCTGGACCGTGTGGCCGTGGATCCCATAGGCGACGGCTCGGATCATACCATCCGAACCACTAACGGAAACGGAGTCTTTTGTTTTTTTTCTGTTCTTTTTATGGCAAAATACCTTGACGTGGAGTGCTACCGATTGGTGTAGTGTGTGCGCGCTGTTCAGTACAGAAAAGAATATAGAAAGGAAAAAACAGAGCAAAAAATTAGTTATGTTGTTTTTTTTCTCATTTTAATTGTATGTACTTTTTAAGGAAAAAACAGTACAACTGAGATTGTAGCTAATAAGGGTACAATGTAGTAGACCTGATCATGGGTCACCCGGCCCGACAAACCCGATCCAACCCGTCCGAAAAATGCCCGACCCGACCCGGTCATGCGACGGGTCGGGCATGGGCCAAAAAATCCAACCCGATGATCGGCTCGGGTCGGGCACGAGCCAATTTTTTTTACCCAAAACCCAAAAAAATCCGACTCAACCTGAAAATTACACATGAAAACACCGGGTTGACCCGAACCCGACTCGACCCGACTATGCCATGGGTCGGGCACGGACTAAAAAATTTGACCCGACGGTTGGCTCGGGCCGGACACGGATCGAATATTTTGACCCGAAAACCCGAAATGAGCCGACCGATCAGGTCTACAATGTAGCACTATAGGCAGATGTGGTATAGCTTCACACACATAGGTTACCGTGACCACGCGTAGACATAGATCTATATATCCGTATATTAAATCACAAAAATGGTTCTTTGCTGAGAACTGATCAAGCGCACGGTACATTGTTGCATTCTGAATAAGCACAAATGGCATGGTAGGCACGATTATTGGTCCACAAGTTTCTTTTCCGGCCTCTCATCAAGAAACTGTAGGGACTATTCTGGCAAACGAGCCCTAGCGCTGCAGACAGCAAACATGTGCACTGCTCTCACCTCTAATTTGTTCAAGATGCACACACTCTGCGTGATCAAAGGGTCAGATCCAAGAATTTGTCAGGCTATCATGTCAAAGATCTTCTACGATGCAAAACTTCGTGATGTGCTTTCTCTGAAAAAATTACAAACTACGCTTTCAAGATCAAGCTAGATCAATACTTTAGGGCGCGTGAATCTTTTTTTAGCAAGTCCGTTCTAAATCTTGAGCTGCCGGTCGCCACATGAATTGTCAGCTTACGACCAGACGGTGTTACACAGGGGAGGAAGATCTTCAACACAGTCTGCAATGCCCGTCCTTGCCGTCTGCTGCTCGACTTGGCCGGATTGAGAATTTCTTGGACATTTCCACACTGTCCTTATCTGAATTTTGTAGATATTTTCCAGCACAGTTAAGTAGAAAAATGCAACATAATAACCCTACGGCAAACATACTTCACCTGTTTTATTGATATAGTTTTTCATACACATAGTATTTCCCTGAACTTGTTCGGCGATTCAGGGACTTAACTATCTGTATTTGACTATTGCGCCTTGTTCATCATGTGGATCCGTTCGTTTTGTTGGGTTACTTTCTTTTTTAATGCACTTGTTCATGTCAATCTAGGGCGGTCTTCATTGTTGAACAGCATCACCAGATGGCGCTGTCTGATTCTGGCAATCATCTTTTTACATTTTTATTTTTTTTTTCTTTTTCGGTGGAAGCTAGAGCGTCAATTGTCACCAACCAACCTCCTCCAGATCTGAGTACTAAATCACCAATGCGTTTCATATTGTTTAAAGAAACAGATCAGTATGTTTCACATCGATCTTTTGAGGATACCATTTGCCGTAATCCCTGCATACAGTTGACCTAATTCGGGAAAGCCTCCTCCAGCTGCTGTTTGGCAAACGAACTATGGGACAGTGGCCTTTACTAGAGCAGAGAGCCAGAGAGGTATTGGTGAAGAGAAGGAATCAATTAAGCCAGCCTGTTCGCTTGGCTTATCAGCCACCAGCTAGCAGTACTTCAGTCTCACAACAAATCAGCACCAGCCACCAGCCAGCCAGCAGTACTTTTCTCTCACAACAAATCAGCATCAGCCACCAGCCACCAGCCGACCGAACAGGCTGACAGTTTGAAGGCTGGTAGATACTTATTTTAATCCAACTATAGCCTCAAGTCCTGAACAAGCAAAGTTCAGTTGGAATTTTGCTAGTTCAATGCAAGTATACGAGAAGAGTTCAGGTATCTTCACTGGAATAAGTTATTCAGGACCTGTTGCCCAGCTAGTCCCATTTCTAACATATTTAATCGGTTCAATTTGCGAGCGGTGGAACGTTTTCGTAACCCGGATAGTCTAAATCAGCAAAGATTCATTTGGGATTTTGCAAGTAACAATTGTTAATGGAGTGTTAAAGAGAACTCCACGTATCTCACTTAGAACAAATAAATATTCAGCGCCTTGGTCGTCAGCCGATAAGGAAATTTTCTTGAGATTCAAGTGGCCCATATCATACATGGACATGGACGTATACCTATGCAGTTTCTTTCTTTGTTTTTACTGAACAAGCCACCTAAAGAATTGGACAACTCGATCAGCGGCGCCGGTGGGGTCGCTCACATGCTTTCTACCAGGAATATGCTGCAAACGACAGGACATGGTCGAGCCCGCCCCCTCATCTAGCTCACAGATCATGCTTGCGCCGCGACAAGGAGAAGGAAGAAGAAGAGCAAACAGAGGAAAATGTCTGGGCATGGATGAGCCAGCCAACCGGCCCCAGGATGTCCGGATGACGCGATTTTCCCGGAGCACTCAAGCTGCCAAGGCCACATGCTCTCATCGATTGATTTGGCTATAGGCCAATAACCATTGGTCGCTTGCTAAACAAGTTTTCACCATACTTCAGTGAAAAACGGGCATGGTGCCGGCGCTGCAAAGAATCGAGTGGAGCTCCAGAGTTGCCAACGCCGATCGCGGCAACACCAGCCGCTCGCCGGCTAAGTGGCTGGCGCTCTCTCGTGTGATCGTGTCCTCTCCCACGCAGGTCGATCTCTTGCTTGCGCCGCCGGGGTTGCAGATTCCCGGTGAAGACGACCAGAGGAGGAGGCCAACCGAAACGGATGCCGCCGATGGGTGGATGCGTCAGGCACGGGCCCCTCGGTCATACTCAGCTCTCGCCGCGACCCCCACGCGACGTGCGTCAGTCTCGGGTATTCGCTAGTGTCGCTCGCGATTACGGCAACAGAAATGGACGCTGCAGCCTGCAGAGGCGTGAGGTGAGTGCATGCAGGAGGTGCGAGGAAAGCGGACGGACGCACTTGTTGCCGGCCTGTAGCTGCATTATCACCTTGCCCGCGGCTTCGATCTCCATCTTTTTGTTCGGATGCTAAAAGGAAATTCTGAAAGGGACGTGTGGCAGACTGATATTGAAGATAGTATCTTAAGAAACATTGATCCTTCTCTATCCTACCTCTGGAAATGGACTCCTTCCAGAGGTAGATCTGGGGGAATTATGGTAGGCATAAAGATTGATGCTTTTGATGTGGGCTCTTTCTCTGAAAGAGATTTCTTACTTCAAATGAATTTGTGGGATAAACAGTTAAGGAGAAAATGGAATTTGATTACGGTATATGGGGCTGCTCAGGATGAAAATAAAGATGCTTTCTTAACAGAGTTAGCTGCCTTTTGCAGTAAGAGTAAGGAACCGATGCTTATTGGGGGTGATTTCAACATAACCAGATTTGCCTCTGAAAAAAATAAGAATAATATTATGCATAGGCACTCTGGGATTTTCAACAATATCATTTCCACTTATGAGCTAATTGAAATCCATATGGTTGGTGGTAAATATACTTGGTCCAACAATCAGCCTAACTTAAGCTGGACAGGTTCCTTATGTGCAAAGATTGGGAAACTATGTTCCCAAATGTCGTGATTAGTAAGCTTCCTAGGGAAGTTTCTGATCACAATCCATTAATTCTGAATTCAGAGGTAAACCAACCCCTAAGACACCTAAGCTTCAGATTTGAGTTATCTTGGCTTGGACATCAAGAATTCAAGGATAATGTTCTTAGAATTTGGAACCAGCCTTGTCATGCTGACTCAGCATTTGACAGGATTCAGTTGAAATTAAAAAAGTTTAAACAATTCTTCAAAGGTTGGGGTTTCAACCTTCAGGGGGAAATAAGAAAAGAAAAGCAACACATCCATGAGGTGTTGATATTCCTTGAAGAAGTGGAAGAAACAAACACCTTATCTGCTGTGCAACATGAGGAAAGGACTAAATTAAAAGCAAGAATGATGACCATTCTTGAGGAAGAGGAACTATACTGGTTCAAAAGATCTCATTCCACCTGGCTTCATAAAGGCGACAATAATACAGATTATTTCCACAGAATGGCTAATAGGAGGAAAAGGAAAAATACTATCTTTTCCTTACAATCTGAAGCTGGTCTCATTGAGGGTGACAAACAGTTGCTTGATCATGCAACTAACTACTACAAAACCTTGTTTGGTCCTGCAATGGGTAATGCTCTACCTATTGACAGAAACATTTGGAGTGGTGAAGTATGCTTAACAGATAGTGATAACTCTCTCCTGTGTACTCCCTTTACTGAAGATGAGATCAAAAAGGCTTTATTCCAGATGGAACATAACAAGGCAGCTGGGCCTGATAGTATACCAATTGAGTTTTATCAAACTTGCTGGGAGATAGTGAAGCAGGATATAGTGGAAATGTTTGAGGACTTCTTCCAAGGGAAACTTAATGTGGCTAGGCTCAATTATGGCATTATTACTTTGTTACCAAAAGTATCAGATGCTTGCAAAATTCAGCAGTTTAGACCTATATGTCTCTTGAATTGTTTGTATAAACTGATCACTAAAGTTTTGACAATTAGAGTTGCTCCTTTTGCTGAGAAACTCATCTCAAAAGAACAAACAGCCTTCATGAAGGGTAGAAACATAATGACAGGTATCATGTCTTTACATGAGATCCTACATGAAACAAAGAGAAATGGTGAAGTGGGGGTAGTCTTAAAGCTTGATTTTGAGAAAGCTTATGATAAGGTCAACTGGAACTTCCTGCTTGATTGCCTCAAAAGCAGAGGGTTTGGGGAGAAATGGTGTGGGTGGATCAAACAAGTTATTTCTGGTGGAACAGTGAGTGTAAAACTGAACAATCAGGAAGGTCCTTACTTTGTTAGCTTCAAAGGGGTAAGACAGGGTGATCCTCTTTCTCCCATTCTATTCAATTTTGCAGCAGATTGTTTAACCAAAATGGTAAAACATGCCCAAAGGAATGGGTTGCTGATTGGTTTGGCTGACAAGTTAATTCCTCATGGGGTAGCAATTTTACAATATGCTGATGATACTATTATGTGCATCCAAGATGATGTTGTGTTTGCTAGAAACCTCAAGCTCCTTTTATATTTATATGAAATCATGTCGGGCTTAAAGATTAACTTTGAAAAAAGCGAGGTAGTTTTGATCAATGGTGATTGTACAAAGGAAATTGCATATGCTGAGCTCTTTAACTGTCAAGTGGGACAGTTCCCTATTAAGTACCTTGGGGTCCCTGTGAGCCCCAGTAAGCTTCATGTTGCTGATTGGGCTCCTCTAAAAGATAGAAACAGGAAGAAATTGGATGTGTGGCAGGGTGGGACCATGTCCATCGCTGGTAGAACCACACTGATCAACTCTAGCTTATCAAGCACTTTCATATATCATATGTCCTTGTACCTACTCCCTAAAACTGTAATTGATTCCTTGGATAAACAGAGGAGAACATTTTTCTGGCAAGGTGGAGGTCAAAAAAGAAAGTATCATTTAGTCAGGTGGGAAATCATCTGTAAGAGTAAGAAAAAGGGAGGCCTTGGGATTAAAGATATTAGAAAGATGAACATTAGTTTGTTATGTAAGTGGTGGTGGAGGTTGGAGCATGAATCAGGATTATGGCAAGACCTGATTCAGGCTAAATACCTGAGACATACTCTGATTAATGCTGTTCAACCAAAACCTGGGGATTCTCCTATCTGGAAAGATCTTCTCAAAGTTAAGCACATATATTGGAAAGGGAGGATTGTTAATACAAAGATCTTCTCAAAGTTAA
>CM014278.1:86488602-86541228 GCA_004135705.1 Alloteropsis semialata | reverse complement strand
CTGCTCGCTCCTCCCCCCCTTCTTCGCCCGCGCGGATGGCCTCGCCTTTACCACCCCACGCGATCCGCTCGCGCTCGCCTCGCCTCCTTCCCTTGGTCCAAGTCTCCCTTTGCGCCTGGCCGCCTAGCGCATGGAGGGGTGGAAGATGGCAATGGGCCGTAGCCGCGCGAGCAGCGTGCTGCGCCGTGCGCGGCGGCCGCGCCTATGAAACGGGGGCCCTGTCGCGCTACGGAACGGAACGGAGGCGGAGCGCAAACGGACAAACGCGCGCGGGCATCGGGTAGGCGCACGGCTCCTGGACCGTGTGGCCGTGGATCCCATAGGCGACGGCTCGGATCATACCATCCGAACCACTAACGGAAACGGAGTCTTTTGTTTTTTTTCTGTTCTTTTTATGGCAAAATACCTTGACGTGGAGTGCTACCGATTGGTGTAGTGTGTGCGCGCTGTTCAGTACAGAAAAGAATATAGAAAGGAAAAAACAGAGCAAAAAATTAGTTATTTTGTTTTTTTTCTCATTTTAATTGTATGTACTTTTTAAGGAAAAAACAGTACAACTGAGATTGTAGCTAATAAGGGTACAATGTAGTAGACCTGATCATGGGTCACCCGGCCCGACAAACCCGATCCAACCCGTCCGAAAAATGCCCGACCCGACCCGGTCATGCGACGGGTCGGGCATGGGCCAAAAAATCCAACCCGATGATCGGCTCGGGTCGGGCACGAGCCAATTTTTTTTACCCAAAACCCAAAAAAATCCGACTCAACCTGAAAATTACACATGAAAACACCGGGTTGACCCGAACCCGACTCGACCCGACTATGCCATGGGTCGGGCACGGGCTAAAAAATTTGACCCGACGGTTGGCTCGGGCCGGACACGAATCGAATATTTTGACCCGAAAACCCGAAATGAGCCGACCGATCAGGTCTACAATGTAGCACTATAGGCAGATGTGGTATAGCTTCACACACATAGGTTACCGTGACCACGCGTAGACATAGATCTATATATCCGTATATTAAATCACAAAAATGGTTCTTTGCTGAGAACTGATCAAGCGCACGGTACATTGTTGCATTCTGAATAAGCACAAATGGCATGGTAGGCACGATTATTGGTCCACAAGTTTCTTTTCCGGCCTCTCATCAAGAAACTGTAGGGACTATTCTGGCAAACGAGCCCTAGCGCTGCAGACAGCAAACATGTGCACTGCTCTCACCTCTAATTTGTTCAAGATGCACACACTCTGCGTGATCAAAGGGTCAGATCCAAGAATTTGTCAGGCTATCATGTCAAAGATCTTCTACGATGCAAAACTTCGTGATGTGCTTTCTCTGAAAAAATTACAAACTACGCTTTCAAGATCAAGCTAGATCAATACTTTAGGGCGCGTGAATCTTTTTTTAGCAAGTCCGTTCTAAATCTTGAGCTGCCGGTCGCCACATGAATTGTCAGCTTACGACCAGACGGTGTTACACAGGGGAGGAAGATCTTCAACACAGTCTGCAATGCCCGTCCTTGCCGTCTGCTGCTCGACTTGGCCGGATTGAGAATTTCTTGGACATTTCCACACTGTCCTTATCTGAATTTTGTAGATATTTTCCAGCACAGTTAAGTAGAAAAATGCAACATAATAACCCTACGGCAAACATACTTCACCTGTTTTATTGATATAGTTTTTCATACACATAGTATTTCCCTGAACTTGTTCGGCGATTCAGGGACTTAACTATCTGTATTTGACTATTGCGCCTTGTTCATCATGTGGATCCGTTCGTTTTGTTGGGTTACTTTCTTTTTTAATGCACTTGTTCATGTCAATCTAGGGCGGTCTTCATTGTTGAACAGCATCACCAGATGGCGCTGTCTGATTCTGGCAATCATCTTTTTACATTTTTATTTTTTTTCTTTTTCGGTGGAAGCTAGAGCGTCAATTGTCACCAACCAACCTCCTCCAGATCTGAGTACTAAATCACCAATGCGTTTCATATTGTTTAAAGAAACAGATCAGTATGTTTCACATCGATCTTTTGAGGATACCATTTGCCGTAATCCCTGCATACAGTTGACCTAATTCGGGAAAGCCTCCTCCAGCTGCTGTTTGGCAAACGAACTATGGGACAGTGGCCTTTACTAGAGCAGAGAGCCAGAGAGGTATTGGTGAAGAGAAGGAACCAATTAAGCCAATACACAGCCTGTTCGCTTGGCTTATCAGCCACCAGCTAGCAGTACTTCAGTCTCACAACAAATCAGCACCAGCCACCAGCCAGCCAGCAGTACTTTTCTCTCACAACAAATCAGCATCAGCCACCAGCCACCAGCCAACCGAAGAGGCTGACAGTTTGAAGGCTGGTAGATACTTATTTTAATCCAACTATAGCCTCAAGTCCTGAACAAGCAAAGTTCAGTTGGAATTTTGCTAGTTCAATGCAAGTATACGAGAAGAGTTCAGGTATCTTCACTGGAATAAGTTATTCAGGACCTGTTGCCCAGCTAGTCCCATTTCTAACATATTTAATCGGTTCAATTTGCGAGCGGTGGACCGTTTTCGTAACCCGGATAGTCTAAATCAGCAAAGATTCATTTGGGATTTTGCAAGTAACAATTGTTAATGGAGTGTTAAAGAGAACTCCACGTATCTCACTTAGAACAAATAAATATTCAGCGCCTTGGTCGTCAGCCGATAAGGAAATTTTCTTGAGATTCAAGTGGCCCATATCATACATGGACATGGACGTATACCTATGCAGTTTCTTTCTTTGTTTTTACTGAACAAGCCACCTAAAGAATTGGACAACTCGATCAGCGGCGCCGGTGGGGTCGCTCACATGCTTTCTACCAGGAATATGCTGCAAACGACAGGACATGGTCGAGCCCGCCCCCTCATCTAGCTCACAGATCATGCTTGCGCCGCGACAAGGAGAAGGAAGAAGAAGAGCAAACAGAGGAAAATGTCTGGGCATGGATGAGCCAGCCAACCGGCCCCAGGATGTCCGGATGACGCGATTTTCCCGGAGCACTCAAGCTGCCAAGGCCACATGCTCTCATCGATTGATTTGGCTATAGGCCAATAACCATTGGTCGCTTGCTAAACAAGTTTTCACCATACTTCAGTGAAAAACGGGCATGGTGCCGGCGCTGCAAAGAATCGAGTGGAGCTCCAGAGTTGCCAACGCCGATCGCGGCAACACCAGCCGCTCGCCGGCTAAGTGGCTGGCGCTCTCTCGTGTGATCGTGTCCTCTCCCACGCAGGTAGATCTCTTGCTTGCGCCGCCGGGGCTGCAGATTCCCGGTGAAGACGACCAGAGGAGGACCGAAACGGATGCCGCCCACTGAAATTTTTGCAAAATGGCCTTTTACTCGAAAGATTTTGACATTTGGACCCCTGGAGGAAAGAATTGCGGAAATGGACCCTTAGGTCGGCGCCAGGAAACCTGGCGCCAAGGTCAGATGGGTCGGCGCCAGCTGACATGGCGCCGACTCCCGCCACGTCAGCCGTCCAGTGGCCATTCACGCCGTGCGTTGACCGAAGCTCGGCACCAGCCTGGGAACTTAACCCCAGCGCGCGGCCGCCAGCCCCCCAGCGCCCCCATTCTTTCCTCCTCAGTTCGAACAGAGGACGGCTGCAGCCGCGCCTCCGCCGCCCCCTCCGCCCAGATCCTGCCGGCGGCGGGCCCCACCTCGCCGGCGGCGGCCACCAGGAGCAGAGGCAAGGTGAGGTCCCTCCCTTCTCTTCTTTTCTTCCTGTTTTTTGCTTTGTTTAGGTGGAAAACTAGGAACCCTAGGTTAAAAATAGAAAATGGATGGATGAATGATTTGGTTGGAATGGAGCAGTGAATGATTTAGGATTAGAAATAGAAGTATCTTTGCACCAATGTAAGGTTGTGAGATAGTGTTACATTGCTTGTGCGTTTATTTTGAATGGTTTAAGTTTTTTTTATATAAAGTCATGGGTTGACACATTGTACAGGAAATCAATGGATGCCCTGTGGCGTGAGAGAAAGTGGAAGGAACGTGGACAGAAGAGTTATCCCGACGTGTCTTGCAAGGATGCGCCTGTTCCTCCCGCTCTCCCGCAACCTCTGTGTGAGTGTGGGAAGCCTGCGAAGGTCACTCAATCGATGCATCCAGATACTGCGGCTCGAGCGTACTACACGTGTCCTGATTACCGTGTAAGATAATGCAATCATAGACTGTCTTACTTGATTGCCCAAACTCTCATATATTATGAAGATTTGCTAATTTGGTTGTGTTGATGCAGGACTGGGAGCAATGCAACTTTTTTCAGTGGATAGATGGCCCTGAGATGGTGGATCAACGCATTCTTCTCTTCAGACCCAATTCCGCGAAGAATTATGAGACTTTCCAGCGGTGGCTACCTCCTCCTCCTAACCCACCACCCATGACAGCTAAGGAGAAGAAAGAAGCCATTGCCAAACGTATGTCAAATCCACCATTATGCAATTGCGGTGATCCAGCTGAGATTAGTCGGCAGATGCCCAACTGTCCTTGGCCTCGCACCTTCGGGTGTCCCAACCGTACAGCCGTAAGTGTAATCTAGTTTCCATCCATCTGCATTGCTTAATTTGTTGTGGTTGCTAATTTCATGTTTTACACAAAAGCAGAATAGGTATCCGGTTTGTTCATTTTCGGAATATGACTACGGTCCCAAATCTTATTGGCCTGAGCAGGAAGGGATTAGGAGGAAAAAGGGGGAAAAGCGGTACATTGACCCTGCCCCAGATAGGAAGTGTGCTTGTGGTGTAGTAGCTAATCATGGTTTACTGCCCTCGGAGCTTGGAATAGGATACTATTGCGGGCATATGGTTGGCGATGATTTGGTGAGTTCATTAGCGTGACTTGAAATCAATATCCGCTTATATAAGGTTCATATGTTTATGTTGAATGTGAAAATGTATGTTTTGTTGTTTGCAGAGTACTCGAAAGTGTGACTATGAGGCCCATTATTTGGAGCGGCAAGTACAGGATGAGATTGCAAGGAGAAAGAAGCCGGGACTCCATCCAGAGGTGCTGAGGACCTTTCTCAAGTTCCATAAGGAAAAGCAAAGGAAGGATGCGCGACAGATGGGTTTGTGGCCTCGACCAAATGGAAAGAAGAAGGACAAGCCTGTGTGGCTGAACAATTCTAGGAGGAGGTCAGATGCTGATATTCTTGAAAGTCTGACGCCGCCGACTAGAGAGGCAGAGAACATGAAGAGGCAGAGGGCAGAAGAGACACAGCTGGAGGCTAAGTGTCAGATTTGCCCAACCCAAAGGCAAGGCAAGGCAAAGGAGACTCCAAGGGCAAAGGAGAGGTCGTCATTTGCTCGGATGATGAGGTCGAGGAGGATTGGGGCGACGACGAGGTGTTCCCTGGGTGTGAGTCGGATTAGGCCTGATGCTGGAAGTGTATGAATTCCCATGTCTTTGTCATGAACTATGTTTATATGATGAACTTTGACCTTTTTCCATTTGTTGGACTCTATATGTGTTGTTTCAACCTTGGCACTAGCTCTATGTCTTGTTTGAAATTTGAACTTTGTCTGTGTCATGTTTAAACCTAGATTGAATAGCATGGCGCCTAGATTGTCTAGGTGATGCCGATCACCAAGAGTAACAAGCAATAGCTTCACTTGACCTGCACAAGACAAGAGACAAAGGGTGGATGCACACTTGCTACTCACTAAGCACTAAAGATGTTCCTAATCCTCACAATCAAAAACTTTTCAATCACTTCTAGTGCTTTGCTTGCTCTTAGCTCCCAAATATGACTATGAACTTCCTCAGGTCGCAAGAGAGCTGAAATGGAGCTATACACTAAGTATTTATACTCCATACCAAAGAACTAGCCGTTGGTACATCACATGCTGAAAACTGCGTAACGACCGACTATTGCGGTGGGGTACAGAGACTACCACCGCAACAATCGGTGGTGTACCACAATACACAAAACCAACGATAACTGACACACCACCGACTGTTGCGGTGGTGTCAAAACCCCGTTCCACCGCAACAGTCCGTCAAACCAGAGACGAACTCGCGTCGTAGTGCTCGTCAAGCAGGCGGTACTGCGCCGCCATCCTGCACACATTCAAAAAGTACATGATTAGTAAATATGACAAGATTAGTTACAATTTAATTCAAGTGAATATGACATCAAATTTTGAAACAACTCTAACCTAGCGACGCTCACAAGTCCTCGAGTTGTGACCGAGCTCACCACATCTTCCGCAATGCGTCTCCATGGGGTCAACTACAAACGGATTACCTTTGCCCCTACGAGACTTGCCAGGAATCCTATCCATTTGCATCTTGTACCTCGTTCGTTTACGTGATCCCTTCGTCGGCCACCTAAGGGCATCGTCGACCACGTACTTTGGACCGTCGTAGGGTGGCCACTCACTCTCGTCACGGAAGGGCACAAAGCGAGGAGACCAAGTGTCCAAGTAAGCCTGGGCGAGAAAACTGTAGGAATCTTTGACTCTATAGACACCCGACGTGCCCTGCAAGCCGCGACCATGTGCGAACAAGGGAAATGAAATTGCTGTGGCCGTCGACAAGTGCAGGTATTGGCATTTATCACCACGATGTGCTTCTGTCCCTCTCTAACCTCACCAGCCTCATTGATCCCAGAAGGCTCGGCAACCTCATATGTCCCCGATTGGTGGTCAAATACCATGCACTGAAGGTCGTTTGCTGCTAGCTTGGCATTGTCGAGATATTCTTTGGATTTTGGTGACAATGTTTCTCCCTTGCTCAACAGAGTCCTCGCCTTCTGCTCATGCAATGCAAACCATTCTACACACTTGTAAAACGTAAATACAACTATGGCGGTAACTGGCAACTGTCGTGACCCTTTTAGCAAAGCATTGAAACACTCGGCCATGTTGCTTGTTTGGAACGAATACCTCCACCCACCATCATGTGCCCTGGACCATTTCTCAACGTCACCCAGCAAGTCACGGAGCCAATCACGCCCTTCTGCATTTGTTTTTGTTTTCAACTTCTCCAATTGCTCCTCAAATGACTTCTCCGTGAGCTGCCTAGCTGTTTTCTCAAAGAGCTCAAAATTTTCCTTGATATGATCCTTCTTCATCAAGTTGTCAGCAAGATGGCGAGTACACCATCTATGCACCACCTGTGAATGTCCTGGAATTGTTTCAGTAACGGCGTTCAGGATTCCGGCGTGCCTGTCTGACAACACACAAATCGGCCTCCCAGGACCTACCACATGAATGCGAACTAGCCTTAGAAACCAAGACCAACTACCTTTGTTCTCTTTCTCAACCAAACCAAATGCCATAGGAAGGAGATGATTGTCCGCATCAATCCCAATTGCAATGAGTAGTGTGCCCGTATACTTGCCTGTCAAGAAAGTGCCATCGATCGAAAAAACTGGTCGGCAATGCCTAAATGCCTCCACACACTGGCCAAAGCACCAAAAGGCACGCTGAAAAATCTGTCGTCCGTCTTTCATGACGTTTGGAACAGGGGCATACTCATAGTGCATACCTGGATTCGCCGCTTTAATTGCATTGAACAACACAGGCAACCGCTCGTAGGCCTCCTCCCAAGATCCATAGATCATCCTCAAAGCCCTTTGATGAGCCCTCCATGCTTTGCCGTACTTGATTCTGTACTTCCACTTTAAATTCACAAGCCCAATCACAGCACGAATAGGCAACTGAGGCTGCAGCTTCACAACAGGCAATATGCGTGTCGCTATGAATTTCGAAGTCAACTGACGATGCTTCTGGTCAGGCACTGCAGAACCACAAGTATGCGGACCAACAACACTTGTGATTTTGAACTGTGTCGAGTCTTTGACCTTCCTAGCACAAACTTTCCATAAACAGTTTCTATCCTCGCACATAAGGGTGTACCGCCTCTGGGCTTGCGAGTTCTTGACACGGTGAGGCCTGTTATGCACTACAGCATACTCCTTCATCCACAACTTCAGTGCATCAATATCCGGAAACACATGTCCCTTCTAAATCATTGACCCAGACTCTGGACAAGGAATGACGGGTTCAAACACCCCGCCATCAGCTACGGCTCTGTGTGAATCACGTAGGTCACAGAAATCAGGCACAAGAGGGTCCCGGTCTGGAAGAAACTGCCTCATAAATTGAACAGTGCGTGGTGACAAAGGAGGCATTTCACGGTCATCCTCAGAATCCACAGCCCGTGCAGTCTCATATGTCTCGTCATCGCCACTAAAGCGAACATTGACACGATTCGAAGCCCGACCCATCTCACAAACTTGAAAGGCAGCCGCAGGTGGCTCGACTATTGGCAAAGATTCTTCCATATCTTCATGACCACCTTCTATGTCACAATTACCATCCCTTTCATCATCGGATTCAGAATATGAGTTATCTCCCCTTTCATCGTCAGCAAAGCCACCACCTCCCAAATATTCATCTCCCCTTTCATCATTAGCAAAACCACTGCCTCCCATATCATCATCCTCTTCCTCATCTTGAGTCATGACAACTTCAGAAGGACCAGGAGCGGTCAATGTAGCCCTAGCGGCGGAGGACTGCCTCACCACGTTCCGCACAATTAAGTCCAATGCTCTCACTTCAGTGTTCATCACAAGAGTTACATAATTCTGCCAATCCTCCTCACCACCAATGGGTATCAACCGCTTATTATTTCTTCCATTTAACCCAACATCAATCACCCCTTCCAATAAAACTGCATCTCCAACATCTGACCATTGCAAACTATCCTTTATTCGACTCACAAGCAAATCATAAGATGGCCTAGCATTGAAAAACAAAGAAACCACTTCCATCCTCTTAAATTCAAAATCCCCCAAACGATTGGTTACAACGGTTCCACCATGGCGCAATGTCACTAGTTTATCCATCTATTTCATCAAAGACAACAACAAATCATTGAGCATTTCGATGCATTTTTGGGCCAAAACCATGAAATACATCAATTCAAGCTCAACAAATGGCTAAACTATTAGGGAAACTTCTACACATACCCACATTGTCCATCTAAACATCTATTACAACATATTATCCACGGAAATCATAGATCAAACGAATTCATACCCAAACCCTAAACCCTAGATTGGGCACTACACAACCAATGAAATGGAAAGAAAACAAGAGAGGAGAGGGACCTCACCTTCCCCGTCGTCCGGGCGGCCGCCGCCGGCCGGATTTGGCAAGGGGGCGGCGGAGGCGCGGCTGGGAGTCGGCCTCTGTTCGAACAGAGGCCGAGAGGAATGGGGGCGCTGGGGGGCTGGCGGCCGCGCGCTGGGGTTAAGTCCCCAGGCTCGGCGCCAGCTCCTTTAGCGCCAATATTAGATGGGTCGGCGCCAGATCAGCTGGCGCCGAGCTTCGGTCAACGCACGGCGTGACCGGCCACTGGACGGCTGACGTGGCGGGGGTCAGCGCCATGTCAGCTGGCGCCGACCCATCTGACCTTGGCGCCAGGTTTCCTGGCGCCGACCTAAGGGTCCATTTCCGCAATTCTTTCCTCCAGGGGTCCAAATGTCAAAATCTTTCGAGTAAAAGGCCATTTTGCAAAAATTGGAGTGCCGCCGATGGGTGGATGCGTCAGGCACGGACCCCTCGGTCATACTCAGCTCTCGCCGCGACCCCCACGCGACGTGCGTCAGTCTCGGGTATTCGCTAGTGTCGCTCGCGATTACGGCAACAGAAATGGACGCTGCAGCCTGCAGAGGCGTGAGGTGAGTGCATGCAGGAGGTGCGAGGAAAGCGGACGGACGCACTTGTTGCCGGCCTGTAGCTGCATTATCACCTTGCCCGCGGCTTCGATCTCCATCTTTTTGTTCGGATGCTAAAAGGAAATTCTGAAAGGGACGTGTGACTTCGATGCCAGCCTGAGAGGCGGCCTGCACTTTTGCAGTTCGGCGCCGCGCTCTCCCCTGGATTCTCAAATGGAGGCGCCGAGTACCAGCAGTACAGGCAGCATAGTTATATTTATACGTAGTGTTTTCATCTGCTACTACTTGCCCATTCCGTGGCGCGTGCTTTCAGTGGCCGTTTCATCTCTCTCTGCAACTGTAAGTCTGTAATCGTCAGTCTGCACATCGATCAACTCAAAAGTTTGAAGTGTTCCTGTGGACCACTGGTAGACCTTCTTATCCTCTTGGTGATGATGAAATAGAAAGAATCCATCCATGCGAGACGCGCGACGGAACGAGTACCGCTTCTGTACTGAATGCAACGTGGCCGATATCCTACTGCAGGTTACAGATTCGTTTTGATCCGGTAGACAGGTCCATATGATCATGTCAAAGACAATTGGTATGCAGTTAAAGTGACGCCGATCACGGACTGCAACTGCACCGAGTGCCGGGTACATCGTCTCCTTTCGCTCGACATGTCCTGATCCAATGGAATCTTTGATCAGTTTGATTGCTGCTTCATTCGGATCTGCAATACTAGTGGTGGTTGTCCAATTCGATCTTCTGCGTGGTGTCAGGATAAGAGCAAGCAGTGCAGCAGTAGCCTGCCTGTACGGTGATCTGAAGTTTAAACTATGAATTGAAGGGTCCCCTGAATGCCAGAAGCCTCCAAGAACCCAAAGAGTGATTGACACTTGAATCCTTTACAGATTGATCAGTGAGTACATGTTACATTACAACCACTGAAGATGTGCACAAGTGACAGTGAACCAAGAAGAGTTTTGAGTACAAGTGCTGGAGATACGGTTGTGTGCTATCTATCATGTACTACTCGGGGCCCCCAGCTGTGGCTGCGGCTGCCTTGACAAGAGGCTGCAGCGCCTTCACCACGATGGTCATGTTCGGCCGGAAATCGGACTCGTACTGCACACACAACGCCGCCACCGCCGCCATCTGAAACGCAAAAAATTCTCTCAAGTTTTGACTCGCCAGACACTGTGAGCTCAAGGAGTATGATCTTATTACCTTCGCTACTGCTTTCGGAGGATAATCGTCTCCCAGCTTCGGGTCCACGCATTGCTTCACCTTGTCCTCGCTCAACCTCGGCGTCGCCTTAATTTTGATAGGGAAATTCAGATATCAGTGAGCATATATATGGTTCTTGCTAGGACACGAGTAGATGGAAAATTGCAAGAAGATTGTTCATGACTCACCCAAGTTACAAGGCTCTGCTGTCCCTTGGGCATGGTGTGATCCACGGGCTTCCTGCCGGTCAGTAGCTCCAGGAGCACCACTCCAAAGCTATACACATCGCTCTTCTGCGTCAACACTCCCGTCATCGCGTACCTTCACACAATGAAACCACAACTCATTATTAACACTGTTGAATTAGTGATATACTGATATAATAGTCCACAAGCGTCCACTTCGATAGCTGACAGATTTTGACTATTTAAACTGTACTGAAAAAACTAATTTACTGCTGGTTCTCCATTGCTGCAAGCTACTGGGAAAGCAGACTCACTCCGGAGCATGGTATCCGAAGGTCCCCAGGACGCGCGTGGAGTGCAGCCGCGCGGCGCCGTCGGGCGGCTGGGTGGTGAGGTTGAAGTCGGCGATCTTGGAGTCGTAGCCGTCGAAGAGGAGGACGTTGCTGGAGCGCACGTCCCGGTGCACGATGGACGGCTGCACCTTCTCGTGCAGGTACTCGAGGCCCCTCGCCGCGCCGTACGCGATCTTCACCCGCTCCGACCAGCTCAGCACCGGCCCCGGCGCCGCGTCCTTCACGCCCTTCTTGCCTGCACGCAAATCGTTTTTTTTTTAAATAAATTCCTCATCACACTGGCTGGCGAACGCGCGCTCAATATCGTAGTACCGTGCAGGATGTCGTGCAGGGAGCCGCGCAAGGCGAACTGGTAGACGAGGATCCTGTGGCTGTCGTCCAGGTAGTAGCCCATCAGCTGAAGGAAGTACTCGTTCTTCAGTCTCGACACCATCGACAGCTGCACAGGAATACCAGACCGGTTTAGTACGATTCATGTTCAGTACAGAGTTGGATCTGCGAATGATGCAGACGTTATAGCTGTGGAGACCTGAGCTGAGAAGTCTGCAACGGAGTCGCTGGAGACGCTGGGGTCGAGCCTCTTGATGGCGACGGGCTCCCCGGAGGTCAGCACGGCCCTGTAGATTTTGCCGTAGGAGCCTTCCCCGATGAGGGCTTTCTGCCCGAAGTTCCCCGTGATGTTGTTCAGCTCGCTCATGGAAATGGCCGGCACGTCGATGGGGAGGACCTTCGGCGGGCCGCCGCTCCTCGGCGCATTGGGTCCTCTTGGCTTGCGAGGGCCTGGCATTGCAGCGAGCACATGAGATTTTCCAGGTTCCAAAACTAGCCAGCCTTGCCGTGTCACATGAATCTCTGGGAAATGCTGGTCACTACTGAATTTCTCTGTGCTCATGATAGCTATTGCCTATTATTTCTACTCTCCGCCGCTGAATTTCATGTCCGGATATGAAGTTGTCAAAGGCAACATAAACTGAATGAATCTACAGGATGGTGCACCTGTCCTGAACTACTGATTGCCTCACAGGTTATCGTACCAGTACTTACAGTCTAACGTCTGAAATCGTTAAAAAAAAAGTCTAACGTCTGAAATGCAACGGCTCATATTAGCTATTGCCTATTATTGCTACTCTCGTGTCCGGATATGATGCTGTCAAAAGCAACACAGACTGAATGAATCTACTGGATGGTGCACCTGCCCTGAACTTCTGATTGCCTCACAGGTTATTGTACCAGCAGTTACAGTCTAACGTCTGAAATGCAACTGCTATAAGAAATGTTCCACACTGAATCTATCCACCGCGTCGAAATGTTGCCTATTATGGCTACATTTAAAATGCAACTTTTACCATCACAAACACTGAATCATCCACAGTCGTTACGTTTCCGCTAACAATCCCTGAAGCCTTTCAGGGGAAATGGGGAGTCTGAATTTCACCTGCATTGTTTTGCGACGTGGGTGCTGCTGGGTGACGGCTGGCAGGTGCGGCGAGCGTGTCCTCCTCCGCGCCACCGCAGCAGCAAATCATCTTGTTGCCCGGCTTCTCTTACACCGCCGTGGCGAAATGGGGTGGCCGATCCGGCGGATCGGATCGGCCGGGGAGCCTTTTCTGATGACAAGGTGCTGCAAAATCGGAAACTTTCATTTCGCACCCAATTGTTGCTCTCATCGATCACACAAAATAATACCAATGTGTTTGGCCTAAAATTTTGCAGATGTCGAAGTTACATTTTACCAGACATGAAACTTAGAACACGGGAGGGAAAACAGAAGAGCATGCCAACAAATTAAAACAATCGATAGGCGATGGCATAGCGGGAGGGAAGAAACGGATGAATGCGAGGCAGACGTACGATTCAAGGCGGAGGTAACGCCGTCCCCCTCGCCGACGTGGGGCGACCGAGGCGACGGCCGGCCGTCTCGTCGCGGGGAGGGAGGCGGGGGAGGCAGATGGCTGGGGACCGGAGGCTAATAAGGGCAGGCGGAGGAACAAGCTGCATGCCGTTACGGCACCAGACGACCGACGCGTTTCCCGGGAGACGCCGAGGAGGAAAGAAACCCAAATTGGGAAGCATCTGCAGTGTCGTGATCATTTTGATCTTCGTGAAAAACAATCAGCTGTCCAATCCGAGTGGCGGCTGATCGACAACCTCAACGCCTACGCACGGGCAAGCAGAAAACGGGAAACAACATTGCAGGCTGGGGCATCTAGCCAAACGCTGGGCGGACTCGAGACGGTTCGATAAGGAAAAAAAAAACAGGCACGTACCAAAAGTGCATGAGCATTGTAGCAATATTGCCATATAGTACTGTCATCATCGACAACACAATGAAACATCACAGTAGGCCGAAAAGTTTGGCGCATGAACAACACGGTTCAACATCCAGACAACAACAACAACGCAACATAACATACGGTACACCCTACACCAGATGATTTTAAATGGTCCGTTGAAACTGACTAGCGACAACACACCTCAGTTCTTGATCTTCTTCTTGGGCCTCAGCTGAAAGGAGAAAAGCAAGAGAAATTCCATTAGATCACAACGACTTCTTTTGAACAACTTCATTTACAAATTGGTTGGATAGGATGAAGAACTAGCACGATAGCCTATATACCAGCACACAACACTTTGCGAGAAAATAATGCTCACCTGGTTGCTGTGACCACACTTCTTCTTGCGGCAGTTGACGGCCCTGGGGTGCAGGCGTGCGTAGCATCTGCGGACAAATGGAAGAAATCGGGCCAATGAGCCAAAGGGACTTTCTGAGACTCTAACTGCGGCTGGGAATATGAGTAAACTACAGTGAAGATGTCGCATATAGTATGTGGGCGCTTCACAAGTCAAATGGTTTAAGTACAATAGATAAATACATAGATCTAGAAAGTAACTAATCTCTCCCGCAGTCCTACCAAAAACAACAGTTATATGGGTAAACTGCAAAAAAAAAATGTTACATTTATATGTAGCAGTCATGCAAAAAAAAAAGAAGAAGAAATCAAGCACCCTCCCTTGCAATGAAATAGGGCAAGGAAAAATTGGCAAGTCAGACAGAAATTATGCCTCAAGGTTTCAGCTCATAGGGTCGCTTCGCGCATCTAATTGATTCATCACTCCTGCCAATAGCTTTTCTTAGGGGAAAAAAGAACACACCTTTAAATAAAGAACCAAGTCCAACATCAAAAGTGCACCAGTACACCTCAAAAACCTCACATGTAACAAGTAGCGAAGTGTACCCATAGAACACAAAAGACGAACAAGTAAAATCAACTTAAACATACAACACCCCAGCTGTAGTTTAGTTTAGTTTAGATTGCATGTAACACACACGTGCAGAAGGGGCAAGCAGACAGGGTACCAGACTCATACATAAGACAGAAACCTACAGAGGCAAGCCAGAGTACTGCCTCAATGCTAATGAACAGAAGAATCAAACTCAGGTCATGGTAATGCAGAGTAAAATCGAACAAGGAATGAAAATACTGACGGTTACAGCAAAGCAAGGATCAAAATTCTTGGGGCTCTAAGTATAAAGGCCAAGGTTTTCTAAAAGAGAAGATACACCATATGCGATCCTCCCCTCCCTTCCACAGTGCTCTACAATCTGACACATACTTCAAACTCATCTTTTGATGAAGAACGGTGCTCAAGGAAAAATAAATTACTCACTAGTCTTATCGAGAGGAAGAGACTTCACAATGAACCATGGACACCAAGAGAGAACAGCAAAAAAGAGAGGAAAATACACCTCTGATCTTCAGTTTAGGTGTGGCTAAAGCAAGAAGCCATCATCGAGCCAGTAATTGGTTATCCCAAAGGTAAGATACAAAGACAGGAAAGAAAAGTAAAGAAAATGAAACAAACAGGCTGCCTGATGACTGATTCAGTATTAGAAAGGTAACAATGCTGGGCACTGAGACAAAGCTTGAATACATTGGAAGCCATGTCTTGAGGTCAGCCGGCAATGCTCAGCAAATGTTCAAGCAGGAAACATTTTGAACTTGGAGCACCCAAACCTTAGAGTTGCTTTTAAAAATAACATGTGGATTTTTTGTATTTCTGCTGGAAAATTAAACTCTAGAACAGTGTGCAAGGTTGGGTAACTCTGGTGGTGTCATGGTATGTGCATTTGGTTAAGTTAAGCTAAAAATGGAATGCACAGTATTACAAATAAAATGGCACCTGAGCTATTGCAATATCAGATTACACTTAACACTAAGTTGCACTTGTTTTTGCTTATTTGTTCATTTCCTACTAGGGTTAGATTTAAAACTTTTCCATACATGAATCCAAATACAAGCATAAGACCATGTGTTTATCACTCCCATATATCATGTAAAGTTTCTATGAAAAACCCTCGTCGCTACAGTTTGAGATGACATCTCATCCAAAGATAATCTTGCACCGCATAGAACAAAATTTCCATTTGGGGATCACAGAAATGTTAAGGTGAGGGCGTGGGCGCTAGCTTACTTGCGGCAGATCATCTTGTCCTGGTTGTACTTGCGAGCGAGCGCCTGCAGAGAGGGCTCAATGATTCCACCACGGAGCCTGAGCACGAGGTGGAGCGTGGACTCCTTTTGGATGTTGTAGTCCGCCAGGGTGCGGCCATCCTCCAGCTGCTTGCCGGCGAAGATCAGACGCTGCTGGTCCGGCGGGATTCCTATGGACGGAACGAACCAAAACCGTTTAGCGCTGGCGTCACTTACAAGAGAAGAGCTGTGAAGCAAGAACGCTCGCGCTTACCTTCCTTGTCCTGGATCTTGGCCTTGACATTGTCGATGGTGTCGCTGCTCTCGACCTCGAGGGTGATGGTCTTCCCCGTCAGCGTCTTCACGAAGATCTGCATCTTGCCGGCCCTGGAAGTTCTCGCGGCTCCTGTGTTTGCTGCGGCGGCGGCTTCTTCTTCCTCCCCCGGGGAATGGAGCGGCGGCGGCGGCGGCGGCGCGTGCGGGGATTTTATACCTGGTTGCGCCGGCTTTCTAGGGTTTGGTCCTAAGGGAAAGCGAGCGGGCTGGTGAAGTGAATTGGGCCCTTGAAATTCGGCAGTGTCTGAAAGTGTTCCTCGGCCCATTTACTGGGCTAGCGTACCTGGCCGGAATTTTCCTCGGCCCATTTACTTGGCTGATGAAGTGAATTGGGCCGTTAAATCCCGCAGTGTCTGGATGTCACGATGCTTTGCTTCCTCTGATCCTTTCAAAAGAAATTTTGTGATGCTTGATTCATTCTCGCAGCGAAATGAAAAAAAATAAAATAAAATCAGATATCATACGGTTGCATGCATGGAACTTGCTAGAGTCACATCACGGCTGTGTGGAAAAAAAGATTGACCCAAACAAATATTCTTGCTAATCCGAGGAAGACGTCCTCGAGTTAAATCCCTTTATCAAACGCGTAACCACTTTTAATATCAGACTAATTCCTAATCATGAAAAGTAAAACGGGGACTAATTCATGAGCACGACAATAAACTACTCCAGCGACGGTGAAGTTCTAACTGAAGTCTTTTGCAGGCTCAGTAAGTCAGCAAGGAAGCAGAAGCATCAACGTCGCCACCGCATATTCATACGCACTTTTGAATTATCTTATGCGATTAGCTGTGCCATGTGTGCGTTAATTTAACCATTGATAATTAGGCCAATCTCAGTGGAAGTTTCATGGACACAATTACCTAGAGTGACACATCATCTAAAAGATGTTTGAAACTATGATGAAACACCCTCTCTCAATGCAAAGTTTCATCTCTTGTTGTTCCCTAGACTACATGCAAGACACAAGCTGTCTAGGTAACTGTGTATAGAGAGTTTCATCACCATGAAACTCATTTCACCTCTCTCTTCATTAATATGCTGCCACATCATCAAAAATGCTGACATGGCAGCCTATTTAATGCCCATGAAACTCCCACTGAGACTGGCCTTAGAGCAAGTATACTAAGGCACAGTCAGCCGGCGAAATAATCAGACACGTAAGCAAAATCCCATGTGGATGAGAGAGAAAACAGGAGAGAGACGAAAACGGGCGACTCGCTACTCGCTCGCTCCAAACGCTGTAACCGAGACAAAACTCCCTCTCACCCCGTTGCATGCGACTCAACCTTGACGTCCTCCTCTCTCATTAGCTCTTATGACATGCAAGCATTAATTCTCCTAGACTGTTTGGAAGGCTCAAAGTGACCTAGCGTCGCATTTCGCCCGTGGCCGGCGAAACCACTAGCCATGCTCTTAACCGCACTCTGACATGACCATTTCCTCCTCGCGCTCTGCAAACAGTGAAACAGAGGAGACCCTTTCTGAGATGCAGCTGCTGGAGCGAGTCCACGTACTGTTCGATCATTGCTTGAGAGCAACCAGGCACGCGCCGGGAACATGCCAAGCTAGCCCTCGCTTGCACTGGCTATAAGTGAGCCATCGCCAATGCCCGCTACACAACAGCAAGGTCACTGCAACTGCAAAAGCAAGTGAGCAGTGAGCACCCGGCGAGTTAGCCCAACCATTAACTTTGTTGTTGCACACGCGACGAACAAGCCCAGAAAGAGGTTCGGGAGAGCCTTTTCGGCAAGGTGATGGCGCGTCCGGCGATGCCAGCGGTGGCCGCAGCCATGTGCGCGGCGGTGCTCGCCCTCCTCGCGGCGCTGGGCGGCGCGCGGGCGCAGCAGCTGAGCCCGGCGTACTACGACGAGTCGTGCCCGCACGTCTACGACACGGTGCGGCGCGTGATCCAGGAGGCGCGCACCGGCGACCCGCGCATCCTCGCCAGCCTCCTCCGCCTCCACTTCCACGACTGCTTCGTCAACGTACGTGCACGCTTCACGCAAATGCAAATCGCGGCGCTGGCCTGCCGCTGCCGATGACGCAGCAAGCATATGTGCTTTGATCCTGATCTGATCTTGAGTGTGAGTGCAATTATATCGGTGATCATGGCAGGGCTGTGACGGGTCGCTGCTGCTCGACGAGACCCCGACGATGCGCAGCGAGAAGGCGGCCGACCCGAACGACCGCTCGGTGCGGGGGTTTCCCGTGGTGGACGACATCAAGGCCGCCCTGGAGGAAGCTTGCCCCGGCGTCGTCTCCTGCGCCGACATCCTCGCCCTCGCCGCCGAGGTCTCCGTTGAGATGGTCAGTGCCCCGACACGACGTAGCTAGGCAGCACAAGTTACTGTCGAGAACCACAGAGCACCACTGCTGTCAGGAATTGCTAACGCGATTTTCTGATTATTGGACAACGACGTGCAGGCAGGAGGTCCGTACTGGAGGGTGATGCTGGGCCGGAGGGACGGCATGGCGGCCAACTTCGACGGCGCCCAAAACCTCCCGAGCCCCAAGGAACCGTTGAGCAATCTCACGCGGAAGTTCGCCGACCTCGGCCTCGACGACACCGATTTCGTCGCGCTCCAAGGTACTATTCTATATTTTTAGCGCACCGAACGATAAACCCACGATGGCATATGCGCCATAGCAGCAACCCTCGCCGTGAGGGCACGTAGCCATGGCGTGCTGAACTCAGAAAATGACGTGCCTCGTTGAACCCTGGCAGGAGCACACACGATCGGGCGTGCGCAGTGCCAGTCCGTCCAGGACAGGCTCTACAACTTCAGCAGCACGGAGCGGCCGGACCCGACGCTGGACAAAGCGTACCTCGCCGCGCTCCGGCAGCGCTGCCCTGCGGCGGCGAGCGACGACGACAACAAGAGCCTGAACGACCTCGACCCGGCCACCCCGGACACGTTCGACAACCGCTACTACGCCAACATCATGTGCAACCGCGGCCTGCTCAGGTCCGACCAGGCCATGCTCTCGTCGCCGGAGGAGGGCGCGGAATCCACGGCGCCCATCGTCGGGCGCTTCGCCAGCAGCCAGGCCGAGTTCTTTCAGAGCTTCGCGACGGCCATGATCAAGATGGGGAACATCGCGCCGCTGACTGGGAGCATGGGGGAGGTCAGGAGGGACTGCAAGGTGGTGAATCGAAGCTGATGTTGTTCATAGCATAGGTTGTTCATTGCCGTAAAAAGAGAGCGTGTGATTCCATCGATTTGTTCTTGAATGTTTGTTCAACATGTAAATCAATTAATTATTACTGGAGTTGAATATATAAAATCATTTAATTCTTTACATCTCAAAAAAAGAATCAATTTGTGTAGCAATGTCTCATCACACGTTCTTATTTGGATACATAGTAATCCCCTCCGATCCATACATATTGGAAGGAATTGAGGTAGTACAAATTTAGTTCATTTTCCAATCCTATCCATATGGATTGAAAAGGAATACTATGTATGTTATAAACTCAACGAGCTCATTTCCCCACTGATCAATGGCACATACACACTATACTAGCTTTGTCAGTTTTGCCGTGTAAGTAGAGCCTAGCCAAGCAAGGCACGAGTCACAAATGTTAATTGCGTTCAGCATTCAAATGCACGAGACCAGATCTCCAAGGATCATTTTCGTTGCCGGTGCACCTAGGATTTGCATGGAAAACCAAGACCATTATTTTGTTGCCATCCAACACTTATCGACTAGCATTTTTACTCCATTACCACTTTAAAATTTAACAAGAGATTGCAACCATAACTCGTTCGCTTTAAGCGAGTAACCAAATACATTAGACAGAATTAAGAAATACTTAACATGCCTGTAGGCCAGAAGCAGTTTATTATAATGAGAAACATTAGATATTTCAGTTTATTAGATAATTTGGTAATAAGAACATACAGAACAAAAGATCCTAAACTTTCAATGCTGGTCATAAAACATCTCAACCAAAGTTCCTACTTCCTACACGGAAGTTACAGCTTACAACAAACAGCTATGTGCCTATGCTTTCAGCTAATTCTGTTTAATAGATACAGTCAAAGATCGTTTCTACAAAAGAAGTGCAAGGCGTTGCTTGTATCTTTCAATCCGTCGAAGCCGTTCCTTCTGCAACCTGTCAAAGAAGCATTTTCCATCAAGGATAAGGAATGAAACAAGCAAACAGCTGATTGTCAGATCGGAATCAGCACCTTGCGCTCATGTTTCTTGATATGCTTTTTTTTTTGTTTACAAGCTGCATTTCTACCAAGACAATAAGATATCGAGGTTTAACATAGAAAAACATTTACTAATCTTAATTATAACAACTCTTCAGAGGCACCAACCAATCATCTAAATTGCATTGCCATGTTTCTGCCTAATGTTTTTCAGAGAATCAATTCACTGGTATAAAGATAGAGATGCGGTGAAATAGAAAAGAGAAAACACATACCCAGCACGTATCTTTTTGGCACGTTTCACATGCTGCTTCAATAAATCACTTGCGTTGTATTCACCATCAGCATTCTGCAAGGTAAAAAATCAAATTAATTGGTATCTGAGTCTAACATTAGATGGTAAATGAAAATATTTATGCTACTCGTGAGTCATGCTAGAAAAAGACGAAGGGAAATTGGAAAAGTAATCCATGGATAACAAAATGGTAGATTGCACATAATTACAGAAAAGTAATTTCGTTACAGAAAAAGAAATACTCCACCCCTAAATAATAAAGGAATGAAAGAGAATTTGGACACTATTATTATGTTAAAGTGGTAGGGTACAAAACATGTTGCCTTTGGTACCCTATAGCCAGATGCAGTGTGATTTTAAATTGTCTGTGATTTAACTCTTCCTAGCTAACAAACTTATCGTTTCAGAAAAGAACAATAATTTCTAAGCAAAAGTAGGCACAAACAAGAGTGGACTATGTTGGGTATAGAACTTTTTTTTAGCATCTGTTGGGTATAGAACTTGGGAAGTACTTCTGTAAACAGAAAATGAAAGGATATGAGAGAGAAAAAGAACGGTGTAAAATTTAAAAGGTCTAAAGGGCAGCAGCCAGCAAGAAAATGAAATCTGCAATTCAATATCAGAATGCTACTTATAAAATGCTAAAGAAATCTGAAATACAGACAGGTAGAGTCTGAAGTTGCTAGAATATATCCAAGTTGCATGCTTCATGACGTGATCTATCAACAAGTTATCAACTTAGTTAAATCAAAATAGCTAAAGTGCAAAGTAGATTTTATAAAAGGTACCTTCTGTGGCTCTTCATCTGAATCTGCATCTGCAGCATCATTATTTTCCTTATCTGATATCCTAGAATCTACAACTGAAGCAGGCAAAGGTCTTGGAAGAAGTGGTTCACCAGTTCCAAAGCTTGGCTGATTAGAAAAATGAGTTAGCACGTGTGGATTACATAGCACACATATAAAATCTGTAGCATGAGCTGCAGATGCATTTAAAGATTAAGAAGAAAAAGAGAGTGGAGGGGACAGGGAGGTAGGTGTCTGGAGTATGAAATGGATTAATACAAAAAGAAGAAAAAAGGAAGACAATGCAATCCATTCCACACAAAAGACAGGGCAAATGCCCAGGAAAAAGTACAATATTATACTGGAAACTGCATTACAGCTAAGGACATATATAACTCCCACTGGTCATCACAGAATAAAATTGTGTTTACCTTCATGGCTAGAAAACAAAGCATTCCCCAATTAGTGCCTAGCATTTTCTAAAACATTTGCTTACAACCAAATTGTAGTATCCTTAACACAAATACACAAGGGCAAAATTTGTCTAAGGAAAAGGTCAACACTTGACTTTGGAAACAGTATAACAGGCTTCAGTTTATTTTGACCAACAGTGATCAAATGTCCTACATAAAGGTATCTGAGCAGGGGCCTGTTTCATTTTTCATCAATCATATAAGATGGAGTTAATTTAGAGAAATTACATAGTAAAAGAACCCCCTCAGAGCAGGTGCCGCGTTCATCTGAAAGAAGAAAAGTGAGCTAACCTGACTTTCATGTGGAACACCATTGCGCACCCAGGATCTACAGAGAGCATACAAGGATCCTGATAAAGAAGAAAAGTGAGCTAACCTGACTTTCATGTGGAACACCATTGCGCACCCAGGATCTACAGAGAGCATACAAGGATCCTGACTCACTGTCCAGCAAGTTAACCTTTGGAGCAGCCAATACATAGACAAAAGAAATATCAGCTCATGAGTGCAAGTGCAACCCACCTTGTTTAACAAGATAAATAAAGCATAAAAACTTGAAATATGAATCCTACCATAGTAAGCTATCAATCTCGAGCTCATAATTAAGTATCAGTGTGATGGTAGCTATTTGGAAGAATAGGAAGATGGAACAGAACCTGGTTGTCTGTCTTCAATAGGAAAATGAAACTGAGAGGAGCTAATAACATTGTCATATATTTTCCATCTCTGTATTAAAATTTAAGCTCTGTTCGGATTGTAGTATCTTATGGAACAGAAAGCCATATGACTAATCAGCACAAGTACAAAATTTATAACAATATGTCATCATAGAAACCAGGATCCATTGATGTGTAGAATATTTATTGAACAAATTCAAAGCATCAAAAAGGTGAAATCATTCAATCTTATAAGATCATTTAATGGTGGTAACACAACCGACTAACTGAGAGCAAAAGAACATGTAAGCTACTATGTACTTACTTTGCGGTCATTAATCACCACAATTGTAGAGTCTTCTCTACTCGTTTCCCTGAAGTGAAGACAAATGCAGAATTGGCATGTAGCAATTTGTCATTCCAAAAGGAAAACATATAGATGGCTGTTGTTTTGTTGTATACCTGTCCTTTGGGTTGCTCTGCTCATTAGATGGAGCAACAGGGGGTGCTAGATTAACCTAAGAAGTTCAAACACAAACACAACACAGCATATCAACATTCAAGGGAACTTCAAAGTAAATATATCCTAACCAAATACCCGAAACAGATTAGCCCCATCTAGAATCAATCAACATGCCCTCACGATATATACTGTGATATATTCTCCCAGCAATTTACAAGGACTGAATTCCCAATGTCTAACCTCTGAAGTTACCTTAAACCACTTCAATTCCACCTTAAGATGTTAAATATTTAAATTAACACCTAACCTAGGCCCTAGCAATGTGCACAATCAGACTCAATATTGAAATTTACAGGACATCCAAAACAACAAACAAACATTTAACTGAAAAAGGACCAAATCATTAGAGAATCGATGAACTGTTCAAGATCCGGTCCAATTCCCCATCCATTCAGAGCTAAAAAAAAGGGTCACGAACCTTGGGTTGCGGAGCTATAGGAACTCCTCGCGGAGGCTGCTCGGGACGCGCTGCCACGCCCGCCACCAGCGCCCGAGGCACGGCCGCGAACGAACGGGGCTGCGAGTGCACCAGGGGCTGCGACGGCTGCACGATGGGGACGGCGACGGGGTGCGCGCGGTGGTACCCGACTGCCATGGGGGGAACTCGGCGGAGCTGCGCGGCCGCGGAGGTGGAGACGGGCTTCGTGACGGGGTAGAGGATGCCGTGGGGCGCGGAGGAGACGTGGCCTGGAGCGTTAGGGTTAAGCGGGCGGCCGGTGTAGAGCGGGGGCGCCGGTGCCGCCGCGGCGGCGCGTGGGGAGGAGGTGGCGAGGAACGCGCGGGGAAGGGGGTGGGTGGCGCCGGGCACCTGCGGGGACGTGGTGGCCGCGGGCGCCGGCGCCGCGGCGGTGGCGGGCTGGCCACGCGGCGGGGACGCCATGGCGTGTGGCGCGGGCGGAAACGGGAGCCGTGGACTCCGACGGTGGGGTCGACCTTTTGAAATCGTTTGAATCCTGCTCGTGGCGTAGCGTGCGTTTTGGTTGAGCCCGGTAGGCTGCGTTCTTGTCGAATTTCAGGCGCGCGGGTCGGCTCTGCCGTCGCATTGACATGGTTCCACCATCAATCTGTGCGCGGGCACTACCCAGAACCGTTGGATCATCGGGTGGATGACTCGGATTTGCTTGATACAGTACCGCGTACTCCAGCCTTATAGGTTCCACGCTTGTTGTTTGCTGGAAATCGATTTGAATTCCATGGTGTGTATATGTATGATAGGTGGCTTCTAGACGGGGAAAAAAAAATCCATATGTGCAACAGCTACGAGAACTACCTATATAAATCTGTTAACATTTGTTGTTCGAGGACATGAAAAATAATTCATATGTGCAAAAAAGATATGTTTTTATTCTCGATGTTGAACCACCTGGTGTGGTAGCCTTTGTGCGAGGATATGTCCCTCCAAGTTTTTTTTTTTTTGAAGCCTCTCATCTGCGTACACTGTAGTATCTGCTCATGTACACAACTCACATCAACCCTACACACACCACACTCATACCACGTGTACACAACCAAACATACAACTACACTTAGACCAGAAGATCGCGTCCTTCGTGTGATCACTGGGTCCATTCATGGCTCCGTAGGCGACAGGCGCGTCGCATTCTCTTTGTGGTTCCACGCGTGAGAGGCAACTAAATATATTGGGAGCATGCCCTGGTGAGAGACGCGAGTGCGATTCCTGAGAATCGAACCCGTGCTGGCAGCGTGGCCACTGCCTCCGCTAGCCACCCGAGCTCAGCTCGATTCTCCATGCCCCTCCAAGTTAGATTTGAGCGAGGTGGGTGCTGTTGAGTTGGATCTTGACTTTGAACTAACGGGAGACATAGAAGTTTGAGAATATTAGGAAGAACTTGCATAGCAGCATAGGTGAATGAATATGGTATTTAAATAATAAAGTCGGGCGTGCTCTACTCCATTGATGGAAATGTTGACGGAGGTAACGTACTCATGTTTAATTCGTTGGGATATTGGTATGGGAAAATACATTGGATGTACTCTTAAAATTGTCCAAACACACATAAAGTTTTGGGGGAAAATGCAAACTTGGATTGTGATACCATTAACAATCTCAACCCATCTATACTCCAGACTACGATATATATACCCACGCAAAATGTGAAATCATAAAAGTAACACTTCTCAAGTATTATACCTGAAATAGCAAGACTTTCTGATCTATAAATAGCTGAAAGCCCGAAACTATGATGTTTTTATGTTTTTATCAATATGTCTTTATTGATAGCCATATCCTCGTAATCCTACACGATGGCACATTAGATATCTATGGACTTTCATTTACCCCAATCCCTCCAGTAAGATAATTAGCGTCATGTCTTATGTAACGGGTGTTTCAACATATATAAATGATTTAACAGTTACATTGTTGTAAAATAAGAAAAACAATCAGCTACAAGATCAGCACTACAAACTAGTCCGTGGAGCAGGGCTGCAGGGGCATGTGCTCCCTTCACTTTTTTGGATTTTTAGATTAGCAGCGATGAAGCTGAATGTTGACAACACAATCCGTAGATCAAGCTGAGATGGCACTATGTTCTTCGTTAATATTTTGTGCAATTCTCACAAGTGGGGTTTTAAAGTTGCGTGGAACAGATAAATGAATACTCCATCCGTTCCAAATTAGAAGTCATTTCAAGATTCTTGAAGAGTCAAACTATTCTAAATTTGACCAAAATTATATAGAGGACCACAAAGATTTATTATATCGAACAAATTTACTATGAAAATATATGTTATCAATAATCTAATTATACTTATTTGGTATGATAAATGTTTGTATTTTATTATAAAAACTTGGTCACTTGACATAGTTTGACTTTCCAAAAAAGTTGGAATGACTTACAATTTGGAACAAAGGGAGTAGTTGCATTCTGGCCACCAATTGAATTCGCTCGAATTAAGTCGTCTGATCAACTTGATAATAAAAATAAAATAGTTCACATGCAGATTGGGCCTTTAAGCCATATAGATCAGCGACATGATGGTAGGATTTGCCGCATAGCTAACCTAGTGGTACTCGAGTTGCCAATCAAACGAATTTCACAAGTTTTGATCCCTCGCAGCAAATTTGTGCTCATGCGGCTTTAGCCCATTGAAAAAAAAATGCAGAAATGTCTTTATTGAATCTCGAATTCTCCATATGGCAAAAACAAATCCATCTTTGCAACAATCCTTGACTACACTTACATGTTTACAGGCATCATACATTGCAGCAGAACTGCTCCCACAATTTGACTTGAGCACACCACATTTACACAGCTAATACTTACATCCTCGGCAGGCTCTAGCTTCCATTGACCACTCGACAGTTCCTCCTGACCTCCCCCTGGGTCCCCGTCAGCACCTCGATGTTCCCCATGTTGATCATGGACCTGGCGAAGCTCTTGAAGAACGCCTTCTGGCTGCCGGCGAACCGGCCGACGATCGCCGCCGTGGGCGCGCCGGGCGTCGACAGCAGCTCCTGGTCGGACTGCAACGTCCCGCGGCGCGCCTCGATGTTGGTGTAGTAGTTGCTGTCGAAGGTGTCCGGCGTGGTGGGGTCCAGGTCGTTGAGCGCCGTGCCGTCCCCGCCCCTGGGGCAGCGCAGGGAGAGGAACGCCCGGTACCCCCTGTCCAGCGTCGGGTCCGGCCGGTTCGTGCCGCTGAAGTTGTACAGCCGCGCCGTCACGAACTGGCACTGCACGCGCCCGAACGTGTGCGCCCCTGCATAGGTATTAAATCGCCATGGTCGTCTCTCATCTCTCTGTTCGTGCAATCGTGCAGGATGACGACGAGCGAGGCGGCACCGCCGCGCCGGAGCTGGGGTTTCTTTTACCTGAGAGGGCGACGAGGTCGGTGTCGTCGAGGCCGACGGCGGCGAACTTCTGCTGGAGCGTGGTGAGGTTGTCGAAGGGGCTCGGGAGGTTGTTGGCGGCGGTGATGTTAGCGGTGGTGCCGTCTCGCCGGCCGAGCGGCACGCGCCACCGGGGCCCGCCGGACTGCACGCACGCGAACCACGGGACCCACGCGTCATGTGGCCGTGTTGGATTAAAGCGCGGCACGGAAAGGATTGGTGTGTGTGACCCTAGCTTGGTGCGTCCTGCTCCCGATGACAGCGGACAGCCGATGCGTGATGGTGACGTGTGACTATCCACGTAGGCTCACTGTTCTGCATGCTCTTACAGATGTGCGATTTTTGTCAACTTCCTCTCATAGATCTCTCTAATGGCCACATTAGCCAGTTCAATTATTTGGCACCGACGGCTTCCGAATTATTGCTCCAGGCTCGGAGCTAGCTACAAAATTATTGCATGCTGGCAAGCAAAGTTAGGGGGTGTTTAGATGCAGCGTTATGTATAATGTTTTTGTGTTATGCATAGTGTTTACAGAGAGAAAAAATACATTGAGAAACGTGCGTTATGCAAAACGTTATGCATAGTGCGTGAACGTCCCCCTTGGTACGGTGCCAGTCCGACAGTTTGCTGCTGTCCTTCTGAATGCTAGCGTTCGCCAAATCTTTGCGAGCAATGCCGCTTGTTAAGCACCAGCAGCTCATTAACAGTAACAACTTCTAGCTAGCTCCAATCGAGTTTAATTAATGTGATAGTGATACTTAGTGAGGGCAATGGTGGACCGATGGGTGCGTACGTTAATTTGCTGGGTACTCTAGCTAGAAAAAGGAGAACTCACCAGCTCGACGGAGATCTTGGCGGCGATGGCGAGGATGTCGGCGCAGGAGACAACGCCGGGGCAGGCCGCCTCCAGCGCCGCCTTGATGTCGTCCACCACGGGGTACCCGCGCGCCGAGTTGTTGTTGGGCCTCGCGAACTTCTCCGACACGATGCTGGAGCTGTTGTCCAGCAGGATCGAGCCGTCGCAGCCCTGAAGGAACACAGCGCATGCATGAGCTCATCACAACGTTCGGCATGGACGACGTACGGAGCAAACGCGCGCGGCAACGAGCCGTGGCCGCCGGCCATCTGCGGAAGAACCGTTACCTGGACGAAGCAGTCGTGGAAGTGGAGGCGGGTGAGGCTGGCGTAGATGCGGGCGTCGGCCTCGTGCGCCTTCTTCAGCACGCGGCGCACGACCCGGTGCACGCCGGGGCACGTCTGGTCGTAGTACTCGTTGCACAGCTGCGCCGCGCCGGCCCGGACGCCGAACCCCAGCGCGACGACGGCGGCGGCCAGGAGGACGACGGCCAGCCGAGGGCCATTACACGACACGCCACAACTGGGCGGCGCCATTGGGATTGATCTTGCGTGGCTGCTGAGAGCCAGCAAAGCTAGCTGTGCGCGCGGGCGCGTTCGCAGCGTGTCTGCGTGTGACTCGGTACCGGCTCGGTCGGTTCACTCTGCTTTGCGGCCGGGCCGGCGAGTCGATCTTATAGCCACGGTGCTCGCTGGTAGTTGTGCCCATTTGGGCACGGGGAGCTAGAGCGCGCCTTTTCTTTCCTTGGATCTGAAGGATTGGCAATCACCGATCTCTCGCTCGTGTCACGACGGCACATCTTCTGGCAACGTTTCCGTCGCCGCGTCGTTTTCAGATGGCACTCCGCTACGCATGTTCAGTTGCATGCGGTGTGCGCGACCAGAGAGGCAGAGACACCATGCATATCACCCAGCCGTCTGCATGAGCATATTTCGGTGTCTTAACTAGCCTGCCATTATCGCACCTAACCCTAATCGTGAGCCGTTGATATAGTGCCAACAATATAAGGCAGCAGTACGACGCAACATTGTTCAGTTTGGTTTGGAGCGGTCGAGCGGAGGGGCTGTGTGCCAACCCTACGTACCGTGCAAGGTTGCGGACTTGCAGAGTCAACGGGGATACTTTAATCTGCAGCAGAGTAACAGACATGTTCAGTACGTGCTAGTGCTTGCACCAACAAGTGCGATGTACGTTACTGACACTAGCAGGATTCATTCGGATAAAAGACTGCTTGATGGTGTTCAGGTTGTTTACACCGTACCCACCTCGTTTATGTAATTCTGTTGCTCATCATTTAGCTAATTAAATTAGCTGGGGGTAGGGCCTAGTTTAGAAGCAGGAGGTGTCTTGCTTTGGCCTGATGATTGAAGTACCCTCTGATGTGGATGTTTTGGTGGCCGCTGATATGAGGTCAGCGGTCAGCCAGCCAGTCTAAGGTAATGGAAGCTCTTTCCATCTCAAAAATGAAAAGAAGAAGAGGTTACTTTTGCGTAATCGCTCTATATGATTTGCAGTCTCTCAACAAACAGTACTTGTTGCAGTCGTATGGAGCCACCCTGGCAGTCTGACAGGTAGTTTGAAGAGGGCAATGATTCCAATATACGTACGTTAGTTGCTGATTTGAGGATTGGTACGCACGCAGGTAACTGGTCAGTAGCTGTGCTACCCCATTTCTAGTATGCTAGTTAGTTAGCAGGCGTATTAGGATTTTAAAAAGTCAAACTTTATATATCCTGATCAACAAATTTGTCTAATTATATGCATGCTTAGTATATAAAGTCATATACAAATTTATCTGTATTTTAAATATTTTTAATACAACATTTTATAGCAATTGAATATATTGTAAGACAGTAAGAGAAAATCGTGATCCAGTTGTACCTCTAAAGGTTTTTAAAATCCTAATACGTCTGCTAAACCATAGGAGGGACCGCGGGAGTAACTGACAGGGATAACGATGATGACTTCTTGCTTCCCGGTCACGATCGGGTCTCATCTCTCATGCTCCAAAGTACTAGTACGTAGTAAAGGAACAGAGAGAACTATTCATGCTGGCCACTTTATACGTCAGGATAGTTGCAGATCGACTCACAGTCTCACACAGTAGTACTACCAAGTGCCAATCATGGAGAGAAGGCGAGGCATCATTCTCAGAACAGAGCAGCAGGGGAGCGAGCACGATGCAATTAGGTGACAGGGGGACGCATGTCAAGGTATCGATCTCACAAAGGACTCGATGGCATTTATTAGTTTTCTTTCTTGCTTTGCTTGCTTGTTCAACGGAACACCGATCGGCGAACGCACGGACCTACTGATAATTGATCAAGCACTGTAGCGGCAGTTACAGATTCCTTGACCCCTTCGATTGCATGGTCTGTAGTTGTAGAGGGTGGCTAATAGCTACCACCCATCCGTCTGAATTGCTACGCCGTCTATCCCACACTATTATTGGCGACCAACGAACCCTAGCTTAAGCCAAACGAAACACGCTCCGATCCACAGCACGACGACGACGACGCGTAGTACGAGCGTCTCGCCTGCGCACGAGAGCTCACTTCTGAGGTCGCGCATGGCGGACGCACGGTGGTCGGTGGATGTCTCCGCGGCCATCAGTTGACGGCGCGGCAGTTCTTGCGGATCTGGCCGGCGGAGCCGGTGAGCGGGCGGATGTTGCCCATCTTGACCATGGACCGGCGGAAGTCGCAGAGGAAGCGCTCGCTGTTGGCGCTGTAGAGCTGCACGAGCGCCTTGGTGGCGTTGGCGTAGGCGCCGGAGAAGAGGCCCTGGTCGGAGGACAGCAGGCCCTTGCGTGCGAGCAGGTTCTGGAAGTAGTGGTTGTCGAACGCGTCCGCGGAGCCGGCGTCCAGCGCCGCCGTCTGGTTGCCGTCCCCGCCCTGGCACAGCGCCTGCAGGCTGGACGCCAGGGTCGAGTCCAGCGTCGGGTCCGCGGAGCTCGTCGACGAGGACAGCCGGTTGCTGAACAGCGCGCACCGCGACCGCCCGATCGTGTGCCCTCCTGCGTGTTCAATTCATGGCCATGCATCGGATCAGCTGAACAATCGACTAATATTGTGCAGTGAAACATCAAACACAGCTAGCTAGCTAGCGCGGAAGTTTTTCGCTTGCCTGATAAAGCGACCACGTCGGTTGTGTCGTTGAGACCCACGTCGCTGAACTTTTTAATGATCACCGTGTTGGAATCGAACGGGCTCGGGAGGTTACTGTTGGCACCGGACTGATTCGCCACCAGGCCGTCCCTCCGTCCCAGCAGGACGTCGTAGTCCGGCCCTCCGCTCTGAAGAACAGAACGTCAATGGATTGCTGGTGCTTGACCACTGAAGAAGCACTGTGCAAATGTTCAGTCGGCTGTGGGGAACGTACCAGCAGAACTCCGTATTTGGCGGCGAGGGCGAGGATGTCGGCGCAGGAGACAACCCCCGGGCAGGCCTTCTCGAGGTCGGCCTTGATCTCGTCGACGACCTCGAACCCCCTCGCCGAGTTCAGGTTCGGCCCCGCCAGCTTCTCGCTGTTGCTCCCGTCCAGCAGGATGGACCCGTCGCACCCCTGCAGCGCATGCAGCCAATATTGTCGATCCTTTTCAGTGACCAGTACACATAAAAGCCCAGACCCTGAAGTGTGGGGCACCGAGCACGTCTGTGTGATCACACACAAGTGCAGAGCGTACGTTGACGAAGCAGTCGTGGAAGTGGAGCCTGAGCAGGGAGGCGCCCATGCGCGTCTCGTTCTTCATCGCGGCGATCACGCGCGCCTTGACGATGTCCTCCGCCTGCGGGCAGCAGCCGTCGTAGAAGTCGTCCGTCAGCTGGCCGCGCGCCACCACGGCGGCGCCGAGGCACAGCGCGGCGAGGAGCAGGGCCGCCGCGCAATTCATGTCTCTGCAGGAGTAGCTGCTGCGCTCCATGTCTATCTCTCTCTGCACTGCAGTCTTGCACGTACAATTGTGTCGATCAGCGCTGGCTCCTCCAGTTCATTCTTGCCGCGAGGTTTATATAAGAGACGAGTTAGAGTGTTGACAGTGATGAGTGTCTGCGTCTCGATCAGTGGCGATTGACACTGCAGTCATTGGTGTTGGATTAAATTAGCGGTAGGCTCGACCACGGTGAGTAACTGAGTAAGCGGGCGGCTGGCTGAGCCGCTGAGGGATGATGTGTCAGCGCGCGTGCGAATTTTTCCATGCGTTTTCCTCCGTGAATGGGTCGCAGCCGGACGCACTGATGGATCGCCTCGCGTTTTTCTGCACGGTTCAAGTATCTAAAATTCTGAACTGAGTCACGGGCGCCGTAAACCTATCCCGTGCGTAGTGGAGCGGCACTACGGGTGGTAGTGGAGCTCCAACCCAAGGTGCAAAGTGCCAGCGCAACAGGAACGTAATTGCAGAAGCACGTTTCGCGTGGACCTTTCTTGGTGACGGGCTGACTGTGGCTGCAATGTGCAGTAGTATTATGCATGAACCTGCGTGTGTGCGCGTGGAGCATGACACTATGACAGAGATGCAGCACACATGCACGGAAGGAATCGGCACCGGTAGGGTTAGGCGAAGCCCATTATGCAACATGGTTTTAAGTTTTAACTTTCGGCCTTCACCCCTTCGCAGGCAAGAATCAGAGATGGCATTGTTTAGTTCATCGGCATGAACATTCGGAGATGAAGCGATGGCCTTCACCCCTGCGCTGTTTCCGTAGACGACGTGCCGTTTCGTTGTCCAATGGATGAGTGGTAGTGCAGCGCACCATACAAAATCTGCATGCATGTATCTCAGATTTCTCCATCGAGTAGCAATGTACGGCAGTGTAATTAACAATACTCCCGCTTGTTAAATATACTGCTCTATCAACCCGTGCTCCCGCACGGGTTAATATTTTAAAAAGCAATTATATTTAAAAATTATTTATAAATTAAACTCCTTACATATTACTCTTTCATTTCTTTCAATACTTTAATATAATAATCATATATCTTTTTTTTCATTTGTGATTGATTTTTAATTAGTAATAGTTCTATACATTTTTTCATCCACATTCACACTTTTTTCATTTTGTATCACACCTCCATACATTATATTTAGCATAAAAATCAATATTTTTCATCACTTCCTCACATATACATGTATAAATGGTCTACATGGTGACACTTATCATGTGTGTATACCTTAACTTATTATTTCTATATTAACAATAATAAATAGGTAATTTAGAATCATATATTAGTTTACTTTTGGACTTTTCGGTAGGATGGACATGGAGATAATTAGATTAAGATTTAGGTGTTTAGTTTAGATTATCTTTAATAGAGACATACATGGGTAACTTAGATACAAATTGTGGATGACATTTTAAGCTATCCTTTATAATGACATGTAGAGTAAATTAGATAAATATTATGGGGTTAATTTAAATTATTTTTTATAATGTCATAGCTCGATAACTTAGATATAGTTTTAGAGTTTATTTTATAATATTTTATAATGATAGTGTGGGTAACTTTTTAAAAATTATAATAGACCAATGACTATGGTTATTAGAGTTTACATGATTGATGTTTCCGATTTTTGGGAGAATTTCTAGGATTTGCTTTTTTCTAGCGTGTCTTATAAGAACTAATGCGGACTTGTGGAGTCTTCATGTTGACGCGGAAAATCGGCGGTCGTATCCTCAGCGAGCAACACAACAAGGCCAGGGAGATCTGCTTCACTCCGGTGCTGGTCCTGCACTTTGTCCAGGTTCGCGGCGTGCCAGTCAATTTGACCTGTAATTGACAAGGGAATAAATAGTTAAATTACTCTTTGATTGTGCCGGCTCTATTCCAGACGGCAGATACACGTTGGATTTAGCCATGACCCAATCGAATTTGCATCGGCCGATACCAATCGGACCTCAAAATCGGACTTCATAGATGACATCAATCGGACCAATATAATCGGACCTCAATCAGACATCGAATCGGACCTCAGAATCGGACCAATCGGGATCGGACCTTGATTAATGTAACAGATCTAATACAAGATAGTAATTTTATAGCTAATCTAGATACAAAATTAACGGATCGACTATGCCTTTGAGCAAGATATTAAATAATCAAAGTAGAGCCGATGCGTCGTCCACCTTGCCTAGTTGACAGTATAATTCATCTCATCGGACCATCTAGCTAGCCAATCAAACCAGAACTGTTTCGACACGGTTTCACAGACGGATACAGCGCACATATTCCAGCTATGATCGGACCAGATAGCTAAACGATCAAACTTGACTCACCAACAGAACAATTAAACAAGATGCTCGCACTGGTAATTAATCAGATTGAAGCAAATAAGCAATAAAACGGTAACAAAATCATTCCAATATTCAAAGCTGCCTTTGAATAATCAAGAGAAATCTAGCTCCGACGCATGGAATCTAAATCAAACTCGACACTCAAAGAACAACCAGATTAAGCTTGTAAAGATGAATCGGACCTAGAACGATGTTGTAAGATAAATATTGCTCAAATCGGACTAAAACCAATGCTCATAGCTGTTGAAGAATCAGATTAATTCACATGGCGCAGATCTAAATCAATCTAGCAACTCCAAACAACCGCATAAGCTGCCTTCTAATAATCAAGAGAAATCTAGCTCCGATGCAGGGAATCTAAATCAAACCCGAAAACTAAAAGAACAACTCGATAAACGATTAATCACTGAATAATCAAGAGAAATCTAGCTTCGACGCAGGGAATCTAAACCAATCTTGACAATACAAAGATAAATCGGTTGAACAGCATAAACGAGAAAGGGCGATACGCCTCAATTCAAAGCTTATACTAACTCGATAAGTTGACAATCTTACTGGTAAGCCGGAGATCGAGAACTGATGCAGCCCATTCACCAATGAGTTCGCCGAGATCTACTCTAACCTACTCCTAGGGTTTTGGCGTGAAGCCGGGTTGTATTGATTGTGTGAATAATCATTTACAATGGACGAGGGTTTATATTTATACCCTGGTCATGAAGAGTCCTGATCGGACTTGACTAACTTGCAGATAAAGTAAACTATTCTAAGATAGAATGGGACTCTAAACAAGCTTTCAAAAAGGAAATAGCCCCCACATCTGATACGCTTCCTTTTTAGCCGACGCGCCTTTCTCCTTTTATCCGTCATCGGATCGGACTTCTACTTTATCGGACTCCTCTCCCCGCATCAGCTTCCTTCTCTGTCACATTCGACTTTGACCAGTCAACGGGCCCACTGCTCAGTTCCAGCGCTGCTACGTCACCATCTGACTCAGCACTCCCGGTGCGAAAATCCGGTGTCAACACATGCCCCCCAATTTTGGGATAAAATATCTTTTATTCCAAAATTCGTATCTGTCATCATAACTCCTTCACCGATTTTCGTGCTGAAACTTCCCATCCTTGCACTGTGCGGCTCCTCGATTTTCGGGCCACAGCCGTTTTCTCCTTATAAAAACCCCCAGCCGGCGGCCACGTTGTTCACTCCTCCTTCTTCGTCAAGAATCCGCACTGCTCATCCTCTTCCTTTCCTCCACCGAGCGGCCATTCGCATTCATTCAAGCCCAAACCAAAATCCGCTCAAATGGCCGAATCATCCTCCATGGGTGCCCTCCAGTCTTCCGCATCCGCTTCCTTCTCCGCACCTGCTCCGGTGGGTTCATCATCTGCTGCGCTCTCTACCATGGCGGCGGCGACAACATCAACCACGACGGTGACCACGACGTCGACAATGGCGGCGGCAGCGAGCTCGACAATGGCGGCAGCAGCGAGCTCCTCAGCCCCTTCTTCACCGACTCTCTTCGCCTCAGGCTCTTCCTCGGTGCCTGCAGGATCAGTAGGAGTAGCGCGCCATCCAATCCCGGAGGTATTTTACTGAATTCGAACTCATTTTCGTATTCTGAGATTCGGCTTTTCAAACTCGTTTTCATTTCGCATTTTTTCCTTTTAGGCCATTCGTGCCCAAACCCTAATCCCCGCAAACGATGTCTGAGGGCTTTATTTCCTTGGTCCAATGGGAGATCCGGACCCCACCGAGTTTATCAATCTGGAAACCCTCTGAATTCCATTCAAGACCTCAGGATTTGATATTGATGATTGGAAGAATGCTTTCCGTTCGTGGCCGACAGTTCTCCCCGGATGGAAGGACTGGTATCTGAGAGTATCGGCCTCCAAGTCTGCAATCTGGGATAAATTAGACATCGCCCAGTGTATCGGCCTCAGCATCGGACCCATCATCAAGAATGAGAACCTCCTAATCGCTGCATCACATTTCTGATCCGATGCACTGAACGCCTTCCTCTTCGGTCATGGTCCGATGACCCCAACATTGCTCGACGTGGTCATGCTCCTTGGCCTCAATATCACAAGCAATAAGCGTCCCCTTCGGCTCGATATCAAACTCACTCATCAATTCAAGACCAAGAATTCTGGTGGCTGGACAGGATATATGAATAGCAATCATCGGACCGAACCTGTCACCGACCGTGAACACGCAGCCTTCCTAAATATGTGGCTGGATAGATTCTTCTTCTGTGGCACTACGCTCGGTCCGACGGCAAATTATCAGCACTTGGCCGAGTTGTTGGCGAGTAATAATATCATCAACCTCGGCCAATATCTCTTGGGGTCAGTGTACAACTTGCTTCATCAAGTTGCCCGGCGCCTGAGGACCGGATCGCCTATTACCAATCTTGGCGGGCCATGGTGGTTCATCTAGATGTGGCTGATGCTACATTTGAGCAAGGTCCTCAAAGTAAATATCCAGAAACATAAGTTCCCAGAGAGCAGACTTGAATCAGAAGAGGTCACCTTGCGCCGATGCACTTCATTTGGTGAAGCTGCCATGGGTTTCCCCGCCGATAAGTTGTCGGCCAAAGAATCGTCTAAGTACCTCGCACTCCTCTATAGAGGCATTGCTGACGACAAGGCGCTCTGGTTCTTGTATGAAGATGCTGACGAATACGAGCTGCCCTATAAATTCAAGCTCGGCATGATTGTGGAGACAGATTCAGAAGCCCTCGCCATCTTCCGGACTTGTATCAATGCCCAATTCCTCCCAATCGGCCTTAGCTTGAGCAAGCAAGGGCAATCGACCTATGAGTATTATCATCCAAATCTGGCCGCCCGTCAGTTTGGCATCGGCCAACTTCCCCCTCACTTGGTCCTGGCCGATCAAATCTATCCAAGGGGAAAGATTGATACAAGTGTTGAATGGGATCGCCTCCTCAATCTCGAACCTCCCCTTGACCAAACAAATCTGGATACTTTTGCAATCGGCCTTGTAGCTCATCGGACTTTCAATACATGGTGGGCCGAATGGCGTCAACATCTATTTTGCATCGCCTGCAAGACTTATGTCCGGAAGCTCAAGGGTAAACCAGAGGTAATATCCGTGAATTTGCTTCTTTCCTTTGCATTATTTCAGCTTACCAAACAATCTTTCTTTTTGTCAGGATGTCGATCGCTCTCCTCCACCAGTGACTCGATCCGAGAAGCAAGTCGTCTACAGCAACATCTCGCCAGATCCGTGGATCGGCTGTGACTCTCCCACTATCGGCAAGCTCCTGTCGATTCTCAGTGACAGCAGGAAAAGGAAGAAGCCGACGTCCTCCAAAACTCTCAAGCGCCAGAAGATTGCTCTGGTAAGTTTAAGAATTCATCAAACTCGATTACTTTTCTTCATCGAAATTAATCCTCTTTTTGCAGACCCAGATCGTCGGACAATCTTCGCACCAGCCAACGCTTTCAAGCTCATCGGCTAAGGAGGCTTCAGGATCGGACCCACAGAGATCATCAAGCCCAATCCAAATGCAATCAAGCCCCGTCCAGGCACAATCGGTTCATTCGCCTTCATCTGAGAGGACCATAACTGGCTCGCCTCGTCAATCAAGCCTGCTACCTCAAGAAGAACAAGCACAATCAGGCCAAGGTCTTCAAGAAGAACGTCCAGCATCTCCCCAACAGGTTCGATCAACCGACTCTACAGATGCAGCGGTAATCATCGGCCGATCTTTTTAACAGCTAACAACTAGCTTGCTCTTATTCTCTCTCTCCTAGCAAATTATTCAGCATGTCTTGACAGATCTGGAGATTGCACAAAGAGAGATCCAAGGCGGCAACATCGAAATCTCCCAACCCGGACCTGAGCAGGAATTGGCCTGGAAGCAAGTAAGTATCCTAGCTTGACACACTCATATCGGCTTCTTTTGATATCGTATCTGACCATTTCCTTGTCCACAGGCTCAAGATACTCCCCAATCCAGCCAGACCACATCAATTAACTTCGATCGGTCGGTAATAGGAGAAGAAGAAATCAATTCGGGCCAGGCTTGCTGTCTGACGAGGTGAAGGCGAAGCTGCTTGACATATCCGCATTCCTTCATCAAAATATCGTCGATCTCGTCCAGGATGCAGAGCCGATTCGTCAGATCATCAAGACTCTGCGAGGTCAGCTTCCATTGGACTTGGAGGAGGCATTGATACCGGCGGCTTATATAGAAGGTCATTCCTTTCGAGTGATGCAAGCTAGCCGCCGGATCACGAATCGGACCTCCCAGCAAGACCTGATCAAGGCCAGATATGAAAAACGAGCTCAAGCTATAGAATCGACAAATCTGATCGAAGAGTTATCGGCGCTCCCCGCTTCCATCAACTTAGAACTTGAAAATCTGCGAGCCAGGGAACAAGCGCTAGAACAAGAACTCATCCAGGTCCGATCAAACATCCAGGCTAAGGCAAAAGAACTTGATGACCTCCCAGCTCTGAAGGCGAAGGCCGAAGAAGATTACAAGATTCATATCAAGGCCGCCAAAGAGATCCATAAATCGATCAAGCCTGTAGAAGGGGATGCTGAAGCCGACGCCAGGATCATCGCAGATGTAGACAAGATCCGTCAGGCTGCCATTGACTTGATAGTTAGATATTTGCAGCCCTGAACAGTTTTTCAAACTTGTCTGACCCGCTACCAAGCGGTCTGATACACTGGTAGCCTGCTCCGCCATCGAGCGGCTTGATGATGTAATATACTTTTCTTTTATTGCATATAGCCCTTAAGGCGATGCATGTCGCATCGGCTTTCATATTTTATTCTTGAGGCAATGTCTCCATCGGCTTCCAAACCTGACGCGCAGCATCGGCTTTACAAATTTACCCAAATGCTAGGGTAGTACTTCTTTAAATATTTCCCGTTCAATGCCTTAGGAAATGTTTCTCCTTCAAGCGCCTATAGAATATAAGCATTGCCAGGAACACATCGGACGACTCGATAGGGCCCCTCCCAGTTCGATGACCACTTGCCGTATCTGGGATCCTTAGAACCAATCGGCAGAATAACTTTCCACACGAGATCGCCTTCTTTGAATTCTTTCCCCTTAACTTTCTTATCGTAATGCCTCGCAACTCTGAGCTTGTTAGATTCAATGCTCTCCAGAGCACGCAGCCGACGAACAGCCAAGTCATCGGACTCACTATTCATGAGTTCCATGTACTCGCCGGCCTTTAATTTATCCTGAAGCTCAATACGCCTTGATCCAGTACGAATTTTCCATGGAAGAACATCTTCATGCCCATAAACCAGTTCATATGGAGAAACCTTGATCGATTCATGGCAAGCCATTCGATATGCCCATAGAGCATCAGGAAGCGCAATATGCCATTTTCTCGGATACTCCTCAATCTTCCCATCAATCAACTTGAGCAAACTTTTATTGGAGGCTTCCGCTTGACCGTTGGCTTGTGCGTAGTATGGTGATGAATTGAGGAGCTTGATACCCATATCAGCAGCAAAATTTTTGAACTCATCAGACGTAAATATCGTACCTTGATCTGTCGTGATCGTCTGCGGAACTCCAAATCGGTAGACAATATGCTCTCTAACGAAATCAATAATATTCTGGGACTTCACCTCCTTCAAAGGAATGGCTTCAACCCATTTGGTGAAATAATCTGTTGCCGCTAATATGAATTTATGTCCCTTGCTTGAATGTGGAAAAATCTGGTCGATCAGGTCAATTCCCCAACCCCTAAACGGCCATGGCTTGATGATAGGGTTCATGGCCGATGCTGGAGCTCTCTGAATATTTCCATATCTTTGATATTCCTGACATCCTCTATAATATTCAAAGCAATCCTCCAAAATCGTCGGCCAATAATATCCGTTCTTTCTGATCATCCACTTCATTTTGAACGCCGATTGATGAGCCCCGCAAACACCTTCATGAATTTCTCCCATCAAGACCTTGGCTTCTTCAGGTCCGATGCGTCTCAACAGGACTCCATCAATCGATCGAAAATAAATTATTCCTTCAACCAAAACATGCTTGACTGACTTGTAGCGCAGCTTTCTGGATGCCTTGGCAGAAGGATTTTTCAAATATTCGACAATTTCTTTTCTCCAATCTCCTTCCGGTATCTCCTGTATCATCACATCGGATGTAGGACGATAGCCAGATGCTTTCTGCGCCAGCCGATTTGCCTCCTCATTATGATGTCTTGGAATATGCTCAAGAGGTACCAGGGAAAATTGGTCAATCAAACCTCGGCATTTTTCAAAGTAAGGCAACAAAGCATCCATCTTGCAATCATACTTGCCGAGCAACTGATTAATAATCAACAAAGAATCTCCAAATACCTCAACAAATTGAGCGCCGATTTCTTTAAGAATTCGGAGACCTTTCATCAATGCTTCATATTCCGCCTGATTATTTGTGCACTTTTCAATTGGATAAGCAAACTCAAACCTTGCCCCCCGAGGCGAAATAACAATCAGGCCGATTCTGCAACCATCATTGCAAGACGAACCATCAAAGAACATAGTCCAAGGAACTGCGTCAACCACACCAGCCTCTGTTTTTACCGGACCAGTCATATCAACCTCCATGGTATATTGCTCAACAGCATCAATATTGGATCCACAATGATCAGCAACCAAATCAGCCATTATCTGCCCTTTAACTGCTTTGGCCGATTCGTACCCAAGATCAAACTCTGTCAGAGCAAACACCCATTTGCCAACTCTCCCCTTCATGATTGGCATCGACAACATGTATTTGATCACATCCTCTTTGCAGACCACAATGCATTCGGCCGATAACAAATAATGCCTCAGTTTTGTACAAAAAAAATATAGACAAAGGTAAAGCTTTTCCACATATGAATACCGAATCTCAGGATCCAGCAATCTTCGGCTTAAATAAAATATAACTCGCTCTTTCCCATCAACTTTTTATTTTAAAACAGAGCCGATTGCATGATTAAAAGCCGATAAATAAAGCTTGAACGGCTTACCCTCTTGTGGCGGAATAAGAACTGGCGGATATGCTAAATATTGCTTGATTTTATCTAGCGCCTTTTGATGCTGAGGTTCCCACACCAATTCTTCTCCATCCTTTAACTTTAGCAAAGGAGTAAATGCTTCTAATTGGACCGACAGATTTGATATAAACCTCCTCAGGAAATTGATCTTTCCAATCAAACTCTGCAATTGCTTTTTGTTTACTGGAGGCTCAATATCATCAATAGCTTTACGGTTCTGATCATTCACCTCGATTCCTCTCTCATGAACCAGGAAACCGAGAAATTGGCCGGCCGATACGCCAAAAGCGCACTTGAGCGGGTTCATCTTCAATCCATGTTGCCTTGTGCACTCCAGCGTTTCCTTCAAATCGGCCAAATGCTCCTGATAGCCTCTTGACTTGACCACCACATCATCAATATAGATTTCAACTATCCTGCCGATCAACTTATGAAAAATATAATTCATAGCACGTTGATAAGTAGCAGCGGCATTCTTTAAACCAAAAGTCATAACAACCCACTCGAATAAACCAAGGGCACCTGGATATTGGAATGCAGTCTTGGGGATATCTTCTTCCGCCATAAGAATCTGATTGTAACCAGCATTACCATCCAAGAAACTCATCATCTTATGGCCAGATGTTGCGTCAACAAGCATATCGGCCACCGGCATCGGATATTCATCTTTTGGGGTCGCCTTGTTCAAGTTCCTGTAATCAATGCAAACACGCAGTTTCCCATTTTTCTTATAAACAGGAACTATATTTGATACCCACTCAGCATACCGACATGGCCTGATAAACTTAGCTTCAAATAGCTTCGTTATTTCAGCCTTAATTGGTTCATACATCTCAGCTTTGAACTTCCTTGCGTACTGCTTGTGCGGCCGATATCCTGGTTTGATGGGCAGCCGATGCTCAACAATATCACGGCTTAAACCTGGCATTTCATAATATTCCCAAGCAAAACAATCAGAGTACTCTTTCAAAAGTTTTATTAATTCTTGTTTATACTCGGGATCCAACTTAGCACTGATATACGTCGGCCTTGGTCTATCACCAGATCCTATGTCTATCTCTTCTAACTTGTCGGCCGACGTAAATCCGAACCCTAACTTACCGAATTCACTTCGGTCTTCAAAATCTTCTATACAATCGGCCATTTAAAATAAAGTTTCAGAGCCGACTGCTTGGATCGGCTGTAGTCCCTGATCGGACACTTTGAGGAAGTCGCCATCCCATGCTTTCCCTGACAGGCACTCAATCCCTTCAAATTCCCAAATCATTGACTCGGTTGTTGCAATGCTAACTGAGTCATCAGCTGGGACGATCTCCACACTGTTGCCCTGCCACTGGATCAAACACTGGTGCATCGTGGATGGGATGCAGCAATTGGCATGAATCCAATCACGCCCGAGGAGCATGCTGTAGGAACCCTGGCCATCAATCACAAAGAAAGTAGTCGGCAATGTCTTGCTGCCGATGGTCAATTCGACATGAATTGCCCCCCGAGGCTCTGAAACGTTACCGCCAAAATCCTTGAGCGTCATGTTGGTCTTGATCAGATCATCAATCCCCTTGCCCAACTTGCGGAATGTGGAATAGGGCATGAGATTGACAGCAGCTCCTCCATCAACCAGCATCTTGGTCATCGGTTTCCCATCAACGTATCCCTTAATGTACAGAGGCTTCAGATGCCGATATCCATTTGCATTTGGCTTCTCAAAAACGGCCTTCTCTGAATCAAGAACTAAGCATGCGGCGGCTTCTTCTAATTCATAATCAGTATCATCATCATCCTGTTCATCAGGAGCAGCAAAATCAAAAGGCAACATCAAAACCATGTTTACTGGGGCCGATGCGCTTGCTTCATCGTCATTGGCCATCTTGACGCGCCAAGTTTTCTTCTCTTTGGCTAACTCTTGCTCCTGAACCTGCTCACGATGGCGCAACCGCTGAACACGTCTCCTTTTAGACCTAGAAATCCCTGTTGGGCACCACTGTCCAGGTTTCATTTGAGGTTCTCTAATCCGATCCTGAACTGGAGCCTTCTCTTCCGTTTTTTCAAGGCCACGAGCATCAGCCTGGCCTTCATTATTTTTACGGCCATGAGCATCAACCTGGCCTTCATCTTCTTGATGATGATCATCAATCCTGACGCCGATCCGTTCATTAACTGATCGTTGACTTCTCTTAGAAACTCTGTATTCTTCATATTGGAAGCTGCACTCAGGACAATCTGCTTTGGACGGCAATCTGATCTTTTCGTTCCAGCAGAATACGAAGAAAGGACATCTCCAGTGACCATCATCTTGATCGTACTGCTCATAAGTTTGACGCCTGTCCATATGCCAATCGGACCTATAGCCGTACCGATGACGATCATCGGACTGTCATCAAACCGGCATCGGCCATGGACCTGTCATCACGTCGGGGCCGATCATCAAATCCTTCATCAAACTGCCTTGTCTGATATTCGCGCCTCTGATGTCGTCGTTCCTCGCGTTCTTCCCACGCTCGGGCTGCTGCCTGCTGCCTTTTGTACTTGTTAATCAGCATCTGGGAAGTCACGCGTTGCCGATATCCACCAGGAGTATTAGATTCACGCCCAAATGCCTGATGATTCCTTCGCAGCTCTTCAACAGTGACCTGAACTGCAGGATCAACGGCACCAGAACTCTTGGCGTGGTTCGATATGAGCACCTTGAATTTTCCCTTTTCACCAGCATCAACCATATTAATATAAAAGGAGAAATCAACAAAGTTATTAGGAAAGGGATGACCGTCGATCTTCATGGCTTTCTTGTTATCTTTGAACTTGATCTTGCCAGATTCGATAGCCAATTGGATCTCCCTCCTGAACACCTTGCATTCATTCGTCTCATGAGAAGTTGAGTTATGCCATTTGCAATACTTGCGCTTCTTTAACTCCTCCGCCGATGGGATAGTGTGATTTACAGAAAGTTGGATAAGCTTCTCACTAAGTAGCATGTCAAAAATCTTGTCGGCCTTTGTTATATCAAACCCAAATTTCTCAGGGTTCTGCTTGACCCATGGGCACGATACCGGCTTTTTGGATTTGGTCCATTCAGCTATGTTGATATCAGCCTCTTCTTCAGAATTAGAAAGATAGGACACTGGCTTGGAAAACTTTGTGTGCCTTGCCTCTTGGTATCGGATCTCATGGGCTGACACCTTTTGCACCAGCTGACCCAATGTTTCAAACTCCTGAGCAGGAAACCTATCCTTGATCGGCGCGAGCAAACCCTGGAATGCAAGCTCAGCCAATTGCGTGTCAGATAGCTTCAAATTGTAGCACCGATTCCTAATATCACGGAACCGTTGAACATACTCCTTGATGGACTCATCGTTCCTCTGCCTGATAGCAATCAAATCAGAAATTTTCATTTCATTGAGACCAGAAAAGAAGTACTTATGGAATTGCTTCTCCATATCGGACCAGCCCGTGACCGATCCTACTGGCAACGACGTGAACCAAGTAAACATCGGCCCTGATAGCGACAGAGGGAAGAATCTGAGCCTGAGTCCCTCTTCAGAAGTAGCCTCACCACATTGAGCCAAGAATCGGCTCACATGCTCAATGGTGGTCATATCATCTTGCCCAGAGAATTTGAAAAAATCTGGCACTCTGTAACGTGGAGGAAGTGGCACTGCATCAAAGTAGGATGGGTACGGGTGCCGATACAACCTCGCTTCATCTTTAGGCTTCAAACCGAACTGATTCTGGATCACCTCGGCTATTTTCTGTGACCAATCGGACTGCTGACCTCCGAGTGGCATCCCACCAGCTTGATGCATATCCATCATGTAATTATTGTAATCACCGACCATGCGCTGATGTGCAGGAGTCTCTGTACGTAGCTTTGCAGCTGCAGGTTGCTTTTCTTCTTCGTTCAAAGTCCTAGTATATTTCTCACCATGCGGGCCGACAATAGATCCATCGGCCATCAACAGAAAACCGTTGGCCAGCTGAATAGGTGGTGGAGTCGTCGGAGTTTGCGGAGCAACGGTCATGGCGCAGTCCTCAGTACCTTTGCCTTTTCCTGACCCTGATGCCCCTGCAGAATCTGACATAAAGACTGGGCCCTTTAAGCAAATAGTATCATCCACCGCCTTCTTGATGAGATTATCCAAAGAATTCACCAAAGTGCCTGACTGGTTAATCAATGCATGGTGGACAGCTTGATGAATCATCTCTGTCATGTTGACATGGTACTCCCGGGCATCAGTTGTCTTCTTGATCAATTCTGGGTCCGGAAGAGCACCTTTGAGCACAGGGCCTGAACGATTACGCCCGAATTGGCCAAGGCAGAGCTTCTCAAATGCTTCAATCTGGGCCTGAACTGCATCTAACTGGGCTTTAGACAGATCGGCCTTCGTAACTGGAATAGTCGCGTCAGGAACCTTGTTCTTGTCAGCTTTAGCTTTCTCAGCCGCCAACTTCTGAGCCGCCAGCTTCTCAGCCGTCAGTTTATCAGCAGCGAGCTTAGCAGCAGCTTCTTTTTCAGCATCAGACGACATCTTGGAAATTGTCTTACGTGTCCCACCGGGCGTGCCAAAAATGTGTTGACGCGAAAAATCGGCGGTCGTATCCTCAGCGAGCAACACAACAAGGCCAGGGAGATCTGCTTCACTCCGGTGCTGGTCCTGCACTTTGTCCAGGTTCGCGGCGTGCCAGTCAATTTGACCTGTAATTGACAAGGGAATAAATAGTTAAATTACTCTTTGATTGTGCCGGCTCTATTCCAGACGGCAGATACACGTTGGATTTAGCCATGACCCAATCGAACTTGCATCGGCCGATACCAATCGGACCTCAAAATCGGACTTCATAGATGACATCAATCGGACCAATATAATCGGACCTCAATCAGACATCGAATCGGACCTATGAATCGGACCAATCGGGATCGGACCTTGATTAATGTAACAGATCTAATACAAGATAGTAATTTTACAGCTAATCTAGATACAAAATTAACGGATCGGCTATGCCTTTGAGCAAGATATTAAATAATCAAAGTAGAGCCGATGCGTCGTCCACCTTGCCTAGTTGATAGTATGATTCATCTCATCGGACCATCTAGCTAGCCAATCAAACCAGAACTGTTTCGACACGGTTTCACAGACGGATGCAGCGCACATATTCCAGCTCTGATCGGACCAGATAGCTAAACGATCAAACTTGACTCACCAACAGAACAATTAAACAAGATGCTCGCACGGGTAATTAATCAGATTGAAGCAAATAAGCAATAAAACGGTAACAAAATCATTCCAATATTCAAAGCTGTCTTTGAATAATCAAGAGAAATCTAGCTCCGACGCAGGGAATCTAAATCAAACTCGACACTCAAAGAACAACCAGATTAAGCTTGTAAAGATGAATCGGACCTAGAACGATGTTGTAAGATAAATATTGCTCAAATCGGACTAAAACCAATGCTCATAGCTGTTGAAGAATCAGATTAATTCACATGGCGCAGATCTAAATCAATCTAGCAACTCCAAACAACCGCATAAGCTGCCTTCTAATAATCAAGTGAAATCTAGCTCCGACGCAGGGAATCTAAATCAAACCCAAAAACTAAAAGAACAACTCGATAAACGATTAATCACTGAATAATCAAGAGAAATCTAGCTCCGACGCAGGGAATCTAAACCAATCTTGACAATCCAATGATAAATCGGTTGAACAGCATGTGGGATATGGGTACCCCTGGGCCCACTACCGACCGGATAGCCAGTCGGCCTGGTCCCACGTCTGACAAGGATGTGGGCCGACCCCAGGCCGGCCCACGAGGATCCTCGACTTGATGGACAAGATCGGAGAAGACTTAGCCCACAAGGTATTCGGCGATATCCTCAGATCCCGCCCGGAGATCACGACAATTAAGTTGTAACCGACTTGGATTAGTTTCCTGATTTGAGCTGGATAGTAATTAGAAATAACTGACTTGTAAACCCTAGGCCGTCGGCCTATATAAGGCGGCCTAGGTCGACCCCCTAAGACATCTGATTCCCACGCCATTCATCCATTGTAACCAAGAGCTCGCCGTTGTTCCCCGGAACCACGCCGAGCAAATCAATACAAGACCCCCGAGCACAGGACGTAGGGTATTATACCTCCGGGTAGCCCGAACCTGTATAATCCCTATGCCCCTGTGTTACCTCGAGTTCCCTAGTCTCGCGATCGCCCTTTGCCTACAAATCAACCATCTGGGTACCCCCGGGTGGACTGCCGGACATTAGATCCGACAGTTGGCGCGCCAGGTAGGGGTGATCGTGAGGCATTACAGCTAGCTCGATGGCAGATCGTCGCTCCGTCATCTTCCCTGACTCCGTAAAGGACTACGCTATGCATCTTGAGGGTATCAGCTTCTTTGCTGAAATCCACTCCGCCACCACCACCGCCTCCGACTCCACCACAACGCCCGACGCTTCTGCGCCGACCAGCTCCACGCTGACCCCGTCGCCGACTTCCCCGTCAGTCATTGCCCCGCTCTAGCAGCGGCTCGATGCAATCTCCATCAGCGACCAGGCTCCGGGCCTGAGCACTCGCCGGAGACTCCCGCCCCCAACCGAGCTCCTTGCCGGGTTGGATCGTGTCCAAGACACCCTTGCCGAGTGCATTATCATGTCGGAGGAGGCCCTGCGCCGACCCCGCAAAGCGCTCCCGCTAGGACTCCGTAACGCCTCATCAATCTACTCGGCTCGGCTCCAAGAAGATATGTCTCAGATCCAATCTGAGATGTCACCCCAGCCCGCCCAGTCTACGGATTGCGGCGAGTTCCAGGTCACCACCAGCGTGCTCTTGCCGGCCCCGGCCGACTCGAGCAATGACTCAAGCTGCACCACGCCTCCGGGGCGTGAAGTCTTCGTTTCCGAGGATTCCGTAACTCGGGACGGAGAAACCGACTTGGCCAGAGATCGCCGACAAGAGCGAAATCAAGGCCGAGCCCGCCGCCGTGCCGAAGAAGCAGCCCTGCCCCCGGCAGTGGCCGAAGAACCCGCAGCCGCCGGGGTGGTCTCCCCGGGGGCCCCAGCAAGACAGCCTCCTCCTCCTCCTCGTGGTCCTTGTGGTGTCCGACCCCAGAACCTCGATGGAGCCTTTGCCAGGGTGCCGTTCCGCACGCCCCAGGCTAACGTCGCCGCCGCTTTCGCCGAGCTGGGACACATGCCCGACACCCCTGAGGTGCAACGGGCCCGAGCTCAATTGGAAGCAGCCCAGGAGCAGATCGAGCGATCGTATCGTGCCAGATCCCGATCTGGGCGATCAAACTCGACCCGCTCTTCAAGCCACCGTTCTGCCCATAGCAGATCAGATCGGGGTCACCTTCCCCAGAGGAACCCCCCGCTACCCGTCGTGGAGGAAGAGGTGGCCCAGAACCACCATGAAGACGAAGAACATGAGCGGCGTAACCCGCGCAATGCGGATCATCGCCGTGAACGCCACCAGGAGCGGCGCGACAGGCGCCAACGACATCCACCACCTGAGGATCTCCGTGATCGCATCAGGGAATACGCCCGGGACCTCCGTGCCGACCTCGATGCCCGGCACCAGGAGCGTGATGCCGCCGAGCTCGAGCGCCGCGAACGGTACGACCGGGAGTACGGCCGACCCGACCGCCAGCCGGTGGGAGAGGCTGGTGACGCCGGAGCAGAAGACGAACACCGCCGCGTTGTTCATGAACTCATGGAGCGCGAGCAGTACGACGCACGGTACGGCCCCCCGCGGGACGACCGCCGCCAGTGGCGCGACGATGTTCGGCTCCGAGCCGACCCAGTTCAACTTCCCCGCCGCGACTATCGCAACGAGGAGATCTACGACGGCTTCGCCGCTTTCACCGCCCGACTCCGCGCCATCCGTTGGCCCGAGTCCTTCAAGCCAGCTCTCATGGAGAAGTTTGACGGTCGCTCCGACCCCAAGCTCTGGCTCAAGACGTACCACATAGCAGTCAAGGCTGCCCACGGCTCCAACGATCAAGCCGCTGCCTACTTCCCTTTGATGTTAGGCAAGGAAGCACTCCTGTGGCTTGAGGGCGTCCCCCGGGACACCATCGACGGTTGGGCAGACCTTTGCCATGCCTTCACCAAGAACTACCAGGCAAGCTACACTCGGCCAGGGACCAGATTCGATCTGGATAATGTTAAGCAGAAGAAGGGTGAAAGCCTCCGAGACTACACCGACCGGTTTTTTGATAACCGGAACAAGATCGCCGATGTCCAGGATCGGGATGTCATCGACGCTTTCCGGCGCGGCCTCATCGACACCCAGCTGTTCCGCACGCTCTTCAAAACCAACCTTGTCATGGTCTCTGACCTGATGGAGGTGGTCAACTTGGAAGTTCGCGCAGATCAGGCTGAACAGGCCCAGTTCAAGAACAAACAGAAGCGCCCGGAGGAAGACGACCGGGTAGACAACTCGAAGCGCCATGAGCCATCACGTGGGCACAAGGGAGGCCCTGAGCCCCTCGTAGCCCTAGCAGAAGCGGAAGGCCGGCCAGAACCCAGGTTCCTGCCCGAGGAGTTTACGACACACTGAACGATCAGTGCCCTTTCCACAAAGACGCGAAGCACACTCTCCGTGATTGCCACGCGTTGCTCAAAGAACTCGGCGCCCTGCCGCTAACCAAGAAGCAGCGCTACAACAACAACGGCGGACGATATAACAACTACCATCGTGACGGCTATAACGGCGACCGACGGGACGACCACCGCCGCAGAGAAGACCGCGACCGCCGCGACGACTACCGCCGTGGCGAGCGCGACCGCGATGCTCCGGCTCGCCAGGATGACCAACATCGTCATGACGACGAACGCCGACCATCACCACCACCGGAGGCGCCCAGGCGCGGCGCCAACGGCGACTTCCAGCGTGCTGACCGCGAGGTCAACGTCATCATTGGTGTCGGGGGTAGACCCCCAGGGGTACCCAGAAGACGGATTGGCCCAACCAGCAAGGGGCGGCCCAATCCGAGTACAGCAGGATCGGTTTGTCGGACTGGGTGGCCCACCAGTCGGGAGGCCCACCAGTCGGGCGAACCGGATGGGCGCGACGACGCGCGCGGCAAGGAAGAAGACGGCGTATCCCGCAAGAAGCTCGGAGATCAAGATAACTAGCCGGAATTATAGGGAAAGATATCTGTAATCGTTATAGGATCGAATCCTTGTATTTCGGGTAGGTTACGATCTCTAGCCGACTTGTAACTCAAGGCAGCCGGACTATATAAGGCGCCTTGAGACCCCCCTCCAGAACAACGACTACAACCCACGATCATACAACCCTAGGACAGAACCCAACTACGGAGATCCTTCAGGAACTTCATACACAGCAATACAATCACCCCAACACAGGACGTAGGGTATTACGTCATCTCGACGGCCCGAACCTGTTCAATCCTTGCGTCTTGTGTTACCATCGCTTCTGATCCTCGATCTGTCCCTCAACAAATCAACCACGTAGGCTACCCTGTGTGGACTGCCGGGTCCAAACATCCGACAGTTGGCGCGCCAGGTAGGGGTTGATCGACGAGATCAATCTGCAAGCTCGATGGCATCTACTTCCGCCGTCATCACGCCGGCTTCCATGAAGATTTCCATCGCTGAGGGGGCAATGTTCTTCTTCGGGTCCATGGTTTTCACCGCCGGGCCCGAGGGAGAGCTCTCCTTCACCCGTGACGCCACCCCGGAGGAGATAGCGCCGCGACTTGACGCTACGCCAGACGGGATCGTCACCATCACCGCTCCGTCGCCAGCCATCGCCAACAACTCGGCGACCGCGACGGCCGGCGTCGTTCTCCCGCCATCCGAGGAGAACACGCCTTCTCCTGTACTGCCGACTGCTTCGTCCACTCCGCCTCAGCCACGCAGGGCGCAGGAGACGCCCGAAGAGCGAAGGCTCCGATGGGCTGCACGCCAACGCCAGTTCGAGGCGGACATGGATCACGCCATCGCCTCCATCGGTGAATGCATTGAACTCACCGAGTCTGCTCGACGCAGCATCGCCTCGCCAACACGATTCCCGCTGGGGCTCAGGAACAGCGGGGTCGTCTACCAGCGAGCACTCGGCGAACGCGCGACCGCCGACTACTCTCCAGATGCGATCAGGGCGGTCGGTCCCATCGCGGCCACCCAGATCGGATCTACTCCGGACGTTGCAGCGGCGCAGCACCCCCATCCTCAGGATACGCCGACTCCACCTGAACCGACTCCGGCTTTCCCGCGGGTGACACGTGTCCTTCCTCCGAATAAGAGGATCACGCCTGCCAAGCGGGAGATGTTTGTCTCCGACATATCCGCCGACGAACCAACGATCCAAGGCGAGGATCAAGCACACCGTGACGCCAGGATCGGGCGTAACGGTGAGAAGCAACGACGCCGCGACGCGCGGCGAGAACGCCGAAACCCCAGGGTCACGCGTAACCTCCAAGACGACTTCATCCAAGAAGTTGGCGGCGTGGGAGTTTACGCCACCCCGTCGGCCAACCTTGCCGCCGCACACCAAGAGTTAGAGGGGATCCCAGAAACCCCTGAGCTCAACCGTATCAAGGTTAGGTTGACTGCAGCCGCGGGTATGATCAACGCCCAGAGGGCTCCTGCCTCCTCGTCCCGCCACTCCAAGTCAGCTAGCCGCCGAGAAGCCGATCGCGACGTGGTCGAGCAGCCGGATCTCCGCGAGCAACTCCGCAACCGCGATCTCCGAAGGAACCTCGACGACCGTCATCGGCGAAGGGATGAGGAAGAGCTCCGACGGCGCGCCGAGTACAATCGTGAACACGGCCCCCAGGGCTGGATCGCGAAGCACGCCAACGCCGAGAGCTTGAGGTCGCTGAGGCCGCACGCCGCCGAGAGTTCGACCGCAAGTACGGGCCTCCACTCGGACAAGACAGGCCGCCCCGGGCTAACACCCCGGACGACTACTCCGCCGACTCAGGACACGCAGACGCCGGGAACCTCAACGACTGCGACGGCTTCCCGGCATTCACTGCCCGAGTAAGATCAATTAGAATGCCTGCTAACTTCAAACCTACAGGCATAGAGAAATATGACGGGAAGGCGGACCCGACGCTGTGGCTCCGGACGTACAGCATCGCCATCCGCGCAGTGAACGGCGACCACGACTCCATGTGCGCCTACTTTCCCGTCGCCATGACCAAGGTGGGGCTAACCTGGCTTCACAGCCTTGAGCCCGACTCCATCGACAGCTGGGGACCCTCTGCGACAAGTTCAAAAGCTACTTCCAGGGGAGCTCCATCCGACCAGGCACCGCCTGGGACCTGGGCAAGGTGAAGCAGAACCGCGGGGAAAGCCTCCGCGACTACACCGACCGGTACATGGAGAACCGGAACCTAGTTCCCGGCCGCTCCGAGTTCGAGATCATCAGCTACTTCCTCGATGGCCTCGCCGACTCCGCCGTCTTCGAGCGCCTCT
>CM014278.1:86354827-86487602 GCA_004135705.1 Alloteropsis semialata | reverse complement strand
AATCTGGTATAAAAACTGGACCTTTTAAGCAAATAGCATCATCCACCGCCTTCTTGATAAGATTGTCCAAAGAATTCACCAAAGTGCCTGACTGGTTGATCAATGCATGATGAACAGCTTGATGAATCATCTCTGTCATGTTGACCTGGTACTCCCGAGCATCAGTTGTCTTCTTGATCAATTCTGGATCTGGGAGAGGACCTTTGAGTATAGGTCCTGAACGATTACGTCCAAACTGGCCAAGGCAGAGCTTCTCGAATGCATCAATCTGGGCCTGAACTGCATCTAATTGAGCTTTAGACAGATCGGCCTTTGTAATTGGAATAGCCGTCTCAGGCGTCTTGTTCTTGTCATTCTTAGCCTTCTCAGCAGCTTCTTTTTCACCAGCAAGTTTTGCTGCAGTCTCTTTCTCAGCGGTGAGCTTTGCTGCGGTTTCTCTTTCAGCATCAGACGACGACAACGTGGAATTTGCTTCTCGAGTCCCACTGGGCGTGCCAAAAATGTGTTGACGCGGAAAATCGGCGGTCGTATCCTCCGCGGTCAGCACACGTGGACCAGAGAGATCTGCTTCGCTCCAGTGCCAGCCCTGCACCTAGTTCGAGTTCGCGGCGTGCCAGTCAATTTGACCTAAAATTGACAAGGGAATAAAATAGTTAAATTACCCTTTGATTGTGCCGGCTCTATTCAAAACGGCAAAGGCACGTCGGATTTTAGCCAAGACCCAATCAGAATGTATCGGCCGATGCCAATCGGACCTCAAAATCGGACTTCATAGATGACCTCAATCGGACCAATATAATCGGACCTCAATCAGTCATCTAATCGGACCTCAGAATCGGACCAATCAGGATCGGACCTTGTAACAGATCGGCCTTTAAATAAAATTAAGCATAAAATATGACCGATATGTAAATAATGGATCAGCTGTGTCTTTGGACAAGATATTAAATAATCAAAGTGCAAGCCGATACATCGTCCACCTTGCCTAGTTACCAGTTTGATTTATCTTATCGGACCATCTAACCAGCCAATCGGACCAGAACCTTTTCAGAGAAATCTAGCTCCGACGTAGGGAATCTAGATTTCTCCAGCTATGATCAGATCAGATAGCTAAACAGTCAAACTTAACTCATCAACCTGTCAACTAAACAAGATGCTCGCACAAGTGTTAATCAGATTAAGCAAATAAGCAGAAAAAACATTAACAAGATCGTTCTGATTCTAAGATATGCTATCAAATAATCAAGCAAGACCTAGCTCCGACGTAGGGAATCTAAACCACACTTAACATTCAAATAGCAATCAGGTATAATCAAAGCTTCCTTTGATTAATCAAGATGAATCTAGCTCCGACGTAGGGAATCTAAACCAAACATGACAATCAAAGATCAATCTAATTGTATTGCAAAGATCCAGCTCCGACGTAGGGAATCTACACCAGTGCAATACTCAAAGAACAACCAGATTAAACCACAAAGCAAGATCAGACCTAGAACGATGCTGTAAGATAAATATTGCTTAAATCGGACCAAGACCAATGCTCAAAGCCGTTGAAGAAGTAGAATTGATTCACATGGCGTAGATCTAAACCAATCTAGCAACTCCAAACAAACCGCAAAAACTGCCTTTAAATAACCAAGATTACTCTAGCTCCGACGTAGGGAATCTTGACTAATCTTGATGATCTAGCTCCGACGTAGGGAATCTAGACTTAAAGTGCAGTCCGATAAACGATAATCTGTTGGATAATCAATATTGATCTAGCTCCGACGTAGGGAATCTATATCAATCTTGCTTATCCAGAGATAAATCGGTTGAACAGTATAAACGAGAAAGGGCGATGCGCCTCAATTCAAAGCCTATACTAGTTCGATAAGTTGACTAACTTACTGGTAAGCCGGAGATCAGATCTGATGCGGCCCGTCCACCGATAAGTTTCGTCGATAAACTACTACTAGGGTTTTTGGCGTGAAGCCGGGTTGTATTGATTGTGAGAATAGTTTTTTACAATGGACGAGGGTTTATATTTATACTCCGGCTACCACCAGATCGCCCTGAAAGAAGAGGACCAGGAGAAGACGTCCTTCATAACTCCGATCGGCGCCTACTGCTACACCAAGATGACGTTTGGCCTCCGCAACGCCGGAGCCACCTACCAGAGGGCCATCAACTTGACCCTGGGCACTCAGATCGGCCGCAACGCCGAGGCCTATGTCGACGACATAGTCATCAAAACAAAGATCGAAGCCGAGTTCATCGCCGACCTCTCCGAAACGTTTAACAATCTTCGCAGGCACAACTGGAGGCTGAACCCGACTAAGTGCGTCTTCGGCGTACCCAAAGGGAAACTACTCGGCTTCATCGTCAGCAACAGAGGCATTCAAGCCAACCCAGAGAAGATAGACACCATCCGGAGGATGAAACCGCCGACTGGAAAGAAAGAGATCCAAAAATTGACTGGTTGCATGGCGGCCTTGAGCAGATTCATCTCCCGGCTCAGGGATAAGGGCTTGCCATTCTTCAAGATCCTCAAGAAGACCGACAGGTTCGAGTGGAACCAAGAGGCGCAGCAAGCTTTCACCGACCTCAAGAACTACCTCTCCAATCCACCAGTACTCGCCGCTCCGCATAACGACGAAACGCTACTCCTGTACATCGCTGCCACGACCAACATGGTGAGCACCGTCATCGTCGTGGAAAGGGAGGAAGAAGAAAAGGTGCAACGAGTACAGCGACCAGTCTACTACGTAAGCGAAGTGCTCAGCGAGTCCAAGTCTCGCTATCCCCAGGTGCAGAAGCTACTCTACGCACTGCTGATCACGTCAAGAAAACTCCGACATTACTTCCAAGCGCATCGCATCAAGGTGGTCACGCAATTTCCACTCGGGGAAATCCTCCACAACAGAGACGTCACGGGGCGAATCGTCAAGTGGTCCGTCGAGCTCGGCTCCTTCAACATAGACTTCGTCCCGCGCACCGCCATCAGGTCACAGATCCTCGCCGACTTCGTCGCCGAATGGACCGAGAGCCAGGACGCGAAAGAAGAAACCAGCGGCGAACACTGGAAGATGTACTTTGACGGCTCCCTGATGATCGATGGAGGAGGGGCCGGGGTGCTCTTCATCTCGCCGAAAGGGGAACAGCTCCGATACGTCCTCCAAATTCGTTTCCCTATCACCAACAACGCCGCCGAGTACGAAGCGATTCTCCACGGGCTCCGCATCGCCACTTCACTAGGCATAAAGAGGCTCCTGGTCTATGGCGACTCTGCTGTCGTCATAAACCAAGTGAACAAAGAGTGGGATCGCCACAGCGAGCGGATGAACGCCTATTGCGAGGCAGTGCATAAGCAGGAGGGGAAATTCTACGGAGTTGAGTACCACCACGTCCCACGGGAAAACAACCTCGCTGCTGATGCACTCGCCAAGCTGGGATCCACCCGCGCAGAAGTTCCAGGGGGAGTGTTCGTGCAAGGCCTCCTCAAACCCTCGGTCAAAGAGTTGGGTGACGAGCCAGAGCCTGCCCCAGAACTCTGCGAGGTGCTGGCAATTAACGCTGAAGAAGAAGACTGGATGGCCGAGTTCATAGATTTCCTCGCCCACAACAAAGTACCAAAGGACCCCACGGAGCGAAAGATTCTGGAACGCCGAAGCAAAAACTACGTGGTGGTCGGTGGCGCCTTGTACAGACGAGCCACCACAAATCAAGTATTCATCAAATGCGTCACGAAAGAAGTCGGCCTCCAGATCCTTGACGACATCCACTCGGGAGTTTGTGGAAGCCACGCCGCCGCAGGGACACTAGTCGGGAAAGCATATCGGGCAGGGTTCTTTTGGCCCACCGCTGTCTCCGACGCCAAAGCACTCGTCCGCCGATGCCAGGGGTGCCAATTCTTCGCCAAGCAGAAACACCTCCCGGCCCAAGCTCTGAGAACCATTCCGCCTTCGTGGCCATTCGCCTGTTGGGGGTTGGACATGGTGGGACCATTCAGAGCAGCCCCGGGAGGTTACACACACATCCTCGTCGCCATCGATAAATTCTCCAAATGGATAGAGTACAAGGCTATCGTCGGAACTCCAACATCAAAACAGTCCGCCGCCTTCGTCGAAGAAATCACACACCGGTTCGGAGTCCCTAACAAGATCATCACCGACTTGGGGACACAGTTCACCGGATCCGCCTTCTGGGACTTTTGCGAGAACAGCTGTATCGGTGTATACTACGCCTCCGTCGCCCATCCCAGATGCAACGGGCAGGTGGAACGAGCCAACGCCATGATACTCCAAGGACTAAAAGCAAGGGTCTTCGACCCATTGAAGAAATTCGCCGGACGGTGGCACCAGGAGCTACCACAAGTCATTTGGGGACTCAGAACTCAGCCGAGTCGTGCAACAGGTCATACTCCATTCTTCCTCGTCTACGGCTCCGAGGCGATCCTCCCCACCGACATTGCTTTCGGATCTCCGCGCATCGATAACTACGACGAAGGTGAAGCAGAGGCAGCTCGCGAGGTGGACCTAGTCTCCATTGAAGAACACCGAGTTAACGCGCTCATACAGCACGCGCGCTATCAGCAACAACTCCGATGCTACCATGACAAGAACGTCCAGGAAAGGGACTTCAACATTGGTGACCTCGTCCTACGCCGAGTGCAATCCACTGCAGGGGTTCACAAACTCTCCGCCCCATGGGAAGGCCCGTTCATCGTGACTCAGGTCATATGTCCGGGTACTTTTCGTCTCCAATACGAGGATGGCACCGAGGTCCCACACCCGTGGAACATAGAACACTTACGCCGATTCTACCGATGAAAAACTATGTATCACAAAGTTCAATAATACTATATGCTTTTTTCGTATATTTGTTCTCCTTGCAAAACTTCTCGGAATCACTCCGTTCCCGAGTAGCTCTTAACTAAATGCTGTGTAACCGGGCCCGGAACGACGTCTAAGCCTTCTACACTTGCACGGGATCTGCTCTCGACGTTATGAACTTAGGATAAGTGAGGCAAAGGGAAAAGCACATTTCAGCCAAAAGCTACTCGGGCAACAATAAAATACGAAACAAAGTCTCCAACACTCTTGTTTTACTTCTTTCTAATTACTTGTATATACAAAGGTTTACACTACTCTGCTACAGAATACAGGACTCTACTCAAACTTGAGAGCCTCGCCAACTTTCTCGGCGATCAGGCGAGTTTCCGCCATCGCCGCATCAACCTGCTCCGCCGTGGCGTCCGCCGCCACACCATCTCCGACCGGCGCAAGGTCAATCCGCGGGTACAGTGTCCGAACACGCGCCAAGGCGTCGTTCGCGCACACAACGGCTGATTCCTTGATCAACTCGGCGATGCGGATTGGCGCGGCTTGAAGACGCGGGACCAAGGTAGTCGGCTCACCCTCCTCCGGGGCCACGGAGTCCAGCAGGTCCCTCGCCGCCTCGTTGACCTCCGTCAGGGCCAGATGCGCCGATGAGAGATCTTGCTCCAAGCCTGTTATGATTTGAGAGTTATTCTGGATTGTATACATGGCTTGGAGCATCGTCATGTCCGCACCTTTCCGGAAGTCCTGCTCCTGCTTCAACTTGCCCGCCATCACCTCCTCCGACTGCTGCAGAGTTGCGTTCGCAAATCGCAGCTCCTTCAGCTCGGTGACGTGACGCTCCCTCTCCATCTCCTTCTCTGGAAAGGCAAGAAAGCACTCGGTCAGGATGAAGACAACACGGCACAGTCCTACAGTTCAGCAACTACTCGGAAATCACAAGGAGAAGGCCTTACGATGAAGAATGTGCCGATGCTCCACGATGGCGTCATTCAAGCTCTTCTTGGCAGCGTCGCGTTGACGCTTGACCCGTTTGAGCTCTGCTTCCGCCTTCGCCGCACGACGGAGCGCCGACTCCGCGTCCTGAGACTGCGCAAGGCGCGACTGCAGCCAGTTTCTACAACCATCCGAAAAGGCGAAGGACTTAGAAAACCAATAGAGAAGAAGAAAGGATCAACAAGACAGGGGAGGAATCTAACTGCTGCAAGGCGCTGGGCGTGGTCGACGGCAATCTGAAGTTCGGCGATCACCGACCCTTCCTTCTCCGCCATGGCATCCACCCCGGGGACAGTGATAGTCCCCGAGGTGTCCGACTCCTTCGGCAGATCCTCCTCCTGGGCTTCCCGCCGAGTAACGTCACCCGCGCCGACAGGCGAAGACTGGATCACCGTATCCACGACAGGATCTCCAGCGACGCTTGGAGTAATCGCCGTATCGCCGGCCGCCGGCACCTCCACTATCAGCTCCGGGTCAGGCCTGATCGGGACCTCCGCTGTCTGCGCCACTCCCGGTCCGTCGGCCGAGTTCGTCACCTCGGGCGCAGCACCCGAAGATGACTGGCCGGCAGGTGCGGCCGGGGGAGCACTCGGGCCTCGCGCGGCGTCACTTGATGGAGCCCTCCCACTCGCCGCCTCACCGTCCAGATCGGAGGCATTGCTGAAAAAAGCACTCGGAAGTTGATACAAGAACTCGGAGATAAATGATAACAAGGAGAAACGCGAAGACCAACAACTCACCGAGTACTCTTCATCACCGCAACTCGGGGCCGAATGACGGGGAGCTTGGGACGCCGCTGCGCCGGAGCCGCCATGAGGATCGGCCTGGTCCCCAATTCGGAGACCGGCCTTGCATCCGCCGTGGCCTGCACAAGCGTCTCCGCCACCAGCCGCCGCCTCTCCTCCACGGAAACGCCCATGGCCCGGGCGTGCTCCTGCTCTTGGAACACCTCGTCGGGCACCGCCTCGTCCCTCTCCTCTTCCTCCATGACGGCCGGGGAACGACGTCCCGGCTCGTCAATATCGGCGTCCGAACCCGCAGACGGCCGCTGAGCCGGCTGCGCGTCCGGTTTCTTCGCCGCCACCTTCTTCGCCAACACCTTCTTCGTACGTCTCCGCTTGGGAGGCGGCGGCGCCGTACCCGCCACCGCGTCCCGGACGGAGGGCGCTTCGTCTGACAACGTGGCCGAGTCGTCGGCCGCCCCGTCGTCAACCTCCACCGCCCGCTTGGAAACGCCGCCTCCACGGTTGTTCCTCTTCGCCACAGCCGCCCGGCGCTTCCGCGGACGGTCCTCCGCCACCTCCTCATCCGAAGGACTCAGGGAGCCCTCCGTGTCACTCGGCGCCCATATACGGGGAGCAGGCGGCTCAACCGCCCCCTCTGCCCGAGTGCCGGCCTGAGCAGCCGGAGGCGCGTCCTCGAGAATCACCTTCCTCGGGAAATCCTCCGGAAGTGGGGCAGCAGAGAAGAATTCGAAGACTCGATCCTGCGCACGAAAAGGCGCAAAATCAGAACGGCCAACGGACGCAACCAGAAATTACGTCAAGAGAAAACACTCAAAAGGACTCGAAAAGGTAACTTACCGGTGGTGGAGGCCTCTTCAGCGAAAAAGGGCGCGGCTGGTCCTTCTCTGACACACGGCCGAGGAAGAACCCACCGACGCGCGCCTTCATCTCCTCCTTCCCCACGGTGCGGTTAGCAGCCCGAGTGGGGTCATCTCGCCCCGAGTACTCGTAGCCCGGGTGCTTCCGCTCCTGGATGGGTTGGATCAGCCGCCTGCTGAAGTTGCAGGCGATGCCAATCGCCGTCAAACCTTGATCCTTCAACTCCTTGATCAGCACAAGGAGCTCGTCAACCTGATCCATCTCGGAGGCGTCAGGAAGCTCGTTCCAGCAATCCTTAACCTGTGGCCGCTCTCCGGTATGGCAGGGGATCGCCGGCTCGTGGTTCCCGACGTAGAACCACTCGGCTTTCCATCCTTTGTTGGAGGTGTTGAGGGCGATGTCGAAGTAGTCGTCCTTCCGCCCTTGACGCAGCATAAACCCTGCGCCTCCAACGACCACCATCTTCTCCTCGCTCGGCTGAGGCTTCAACCAGTACAGATACCTCCACAAGTTGAAGTGGGGAGAGATCCCCAGATATGCCTCGCAGAGGTGGATGAAGACCGAGATCGCCATAATCGAGTTGGGGTTGAGGTTGATGGCCTCGATCCCGTTGAAGTGCAGCAACCCGCGGAAGAACGGCCCCGTGGGCAAGCCGAGTCCCGCCTCGAAGAAAGGCCTTAAAAGGACCAGCTCGCCGGAGTTCTCCGACGGGAACATCTCCCCTGCGCTCGGCCGCCATTCCGCCACGGCCTGAGGCGGCAGGACACTCCGCTCCACCATCTCCTCCAGTGCCTCCGTGGTCACCTTCCCCCGCGTCCACGCGAGGACAGGGGAAGGGATCTTGTCAGACTTCGGGACGCCAGTAAGCTTCTTCCTCCCCGCCATGGATCTAACGGCAGGGGTCTTTGATCGCATCAGCGAGATTGCGCTCCCCGTGGTGGCTGAGATCGCACGACGAACTCGCGAGCAATGGGAGCTTTGGTGGCGGCGGGATGAAGAGCGAAGAACGAGGAGAACAGATCTGGAAATGGGAAGATTTCCCTCCGGGTTTAACCCTCGCCTTTTATAGCGCGCCTTGACGCCCGAAATTACCGCGAGATAACGCGATTAGCGGGGGCGGGCGAAACGGTACAAAGAGCCGTTGGGCGCTTCACCTTCCGTTACACGCCAGGCGTCAACGGTAAAAAAACGGCTCCAGAGCACTCGAGCAAGACAAAGCAGTCGGCGTGCCGCTAAGGCTCGAACAGCTCCCACGCTCGGGGGCTGGCGCCACGATCAAGCCAGTGTGCCTCTCGGGCTCGATTGGCCCCGAACCACTCGGGAGCCAACACTGCAAACCCAGTGGCGTGCCGCTAAGGCTCGAACAGCTCCCACGCTCGGGGGCTGGCGCCACGATCAAGCCAGTGTGCCTCTCGGGCTCGATTGGCCCCGAACCACTCGGGAGCCAACACTGCAAACCCAGTGGTGTGCCGCTAAGGCTCGAACAGCTCCCACGCTCGGGGGCTGGCGCCACGATCAAGCCAGTGTGCCTCTCGGGCTCGATTGGCCCCGAACCACTCGGGAGCCAACACTGCAAACCCAGTGGTGTGCCGCTAAGGCTCGAACAGCTCCCACGCTCGGGGGCTGGCGCCACGATCAAGCCAGTGTGCCTCTCGGGCTCGATTGGCCCCGAACCACTCGGGAGCCAACTGCAAACCCAGTGGTGTGCCGCTAAGGCTCGAACAGCTCCCACGCTCGGGGGCTGGCGCCACGATCAAGCCAGTGTGCCTCTCGGGCTCGATTGGCTCCGAACCACTCGGAGGCCAACACTGCGGAAATGAAGGTGTACCGCTAAGGTTCGACCGGCACTCGGACTCGGGGGCTGGCGCCATATCAAAAGCAGCGTGCCGTGCGGGCTCGATCAGCCCCGAAACGCTCGGGAACTGACGCTGCGAACAAATCGCGACAGGTAATGCAATCCTTTTGCAGGAAGTACAGTTACAACGGAGCCGGACTTGCGCCGGTTACAAACATCAAACACATCAGCCGCCAAGATGACGGCCTGGGGCACTCGTCCCTGCGCCTAGTGCTACATCCGGAGCAAGCTTGGTTCACATGAGCTCCTCGCAAGCTCTCTTGTAGCACCACTGCAGCCGTCGACGGGACAGCACCGGTGGAGGGTTGATGGCGGATGCCTTCGGCTATTCCTTGCTCTACAAAGCATTTCACCCCACATGGCCCTCATCACATGGGAATGCGGGGGTGAACGGGGCAGCATCTACACGCCGATCAACGCCTCAGAACCCTCGCAAGCACTCTTCCAGCACCGTGCCAAGATGACTCCATGAACTTTCCCCGGTGGATGAACCCAGCAATAAGCCTCCGGCATATTGACTGCAAGGATCCTATATCTATTCGCTCTTGGGTAGCAGCTCAGGCTCCCCGACGGGTATTTATAGCCCCTGGTCGCCGGAGGACGGAAGATTTTCTCCACGATGACGAGTGCGGATTCCGCGCCACGCGTCTCTCCTCCAGCCTGAAATGCACAGGTCACCCTTATCTCCTTTGGCTCCACTCAACCACGGGAGCGCCCTGTGCAATCACGGGAATTCTATTCCTGACGCCGCATCACGAATACGACGCCGCCTTGCCTGCCTCTCCTTGGCATACCCTACAGAAAAGGAATCCTCCGGGACCCGAACCTTTCGCCAAGATAAGTTTCAATTGGCTGACTTTGTCGATTCCGCAAGCTTTAAAACAAGTTGCTAAAGTACTCGGGGAGCACACGCCTTAATCCGTGAAACCTCGGCTCTTCCGTACGCCTACCCTCCTACGCGTGCACGCGGCCCAGCTCCCTGCGCTATGGACTACGGCTATCGGGGACCAGGTGCATAAACGTAACAGGCTAACTGCCCGGGGAAATTAAAAGACTTAAAAGCAAGAAGCGGAGTTCATTAATATTTATATCGCCGAATGCTTTCTCCTCGAATTTTTACTTTGTTGCAGGGTACTGGCGACTACTCGGCGTGCTCAGCCCTCACGCTCGGGGGCTGGCGCCGGGACGACTACTCGGCGTGCTCAGCCCTCACGCTCGGGGGCTGGCGCCGGGACGACTACTCGGCGTGCTCAGCCCTCACGCTCGGGGGCTGGCGCTGGGACAACTACTCGGCGTGCTCAGCCCTCACGCTCGGGGGCTGGCGCCGGGACGACCACTCGGCGTGCTCGGCCCTCACGCTCGGGGGCTGGCGCTGGGACAACTACTCGGCGTGCTCGGCCCTCACGCTCGGGGGCTGGCGCCGGGACGACTGCTCGGCGTGTCTCGCAGGACTCCGCTGGCCCTCACGCTCGGGGGCTGGGCGCCGAAATTAACGTCGGATGATTTAGCCAGATGCTCCTTGACTAACCCTTGGACCGATTCCTTCGGAATCGCTTCAAGGCTCGGGGGCTACGGCCAACGGACGCACCTCGCGGCGCATCCGTTGATCATTCGGTGACCTCAGAAGAAGGCTACTAACCCTTGGACCGATTCCTTCGGAATCGCTTCAAGGCTCGGGGGCTACGGCCAACGGACGCACCTCGCGGCGCATCCGTTGGGGAAACGGCTCTTTTCTCTCCAGTATCACGCAGTTTCGCTTCCAACTGCAGCAGGCTCGACGCTCATCGGACAGCACGACCTCGCCGACTTGTCCCTCAACCACGTACTACTCGGGGGCTTGTCGGGGGTAGACCCCCAGGGGTACCCAGAAGGCGGATTGGCCCAACCAGCAAGGGGCGGCCCAATCCGAGTGCAACTGGATCGGTTTGTCGGACTGGGTGGCCCACCAGTCGGGAGGCCCACCAGTCGGGCGAACCGGATGGGCGCGACGGCGCGCGGCAAGGAAGAAGACGGCGTATCCCACAAGAAGCTCGGAGATCAAGATAAACTAGCCGGAATTATAGGGAAAGATATCTGTAATCGTTATAGGATCGAATCCTTGTATTTCGGGTAGGTTACGATCTCTAGCCGACTTGTAACTCAAGGCAGCCGGACTATATAAGGCGCCTTGAGACCCCCCTCCAGAACACGAACAATTACCACCTACGAAACCTAGGACAGAACCCAACTACGGAGATCCTTCCAGGAACTTCATACACAGCAATACAATCACCCCCAACACAGGACGTAGGGTATTACGTCATCTCGACGGCCCGAACCTGTTCAATCCTTGCGTCTTGTGTTATCATCGACTTCTGATCCTCGATCTGTCCCTCAACAAATCAACCACGTAGGCTACCCTGTGTGGACTGCCGGGTCCAAACATCCGACAAGGAGAGTCCTGATCGGACCATACTAACTTGCAGATAAAGTAAACTTATTCTAAGATAGAATGTGACTTTTAATACGCCTTCTAAAAAGGAAATAGTCCCCATATCTGATACGCTTCTTCTTTCAACCGACGCGCCCTTCTTCGTTCGTCACTAGATTGGACTCCTTGCCTTATCGGACCTCTTCTGCATATCGGCTTCCTTCTCTGTCACATTCATCTTTGACCAGTCAACGGGCCTATCGTGCAGTTTTAACCTCACCACGTCACCATCTGACTCAGTATATCAGGTGCGAAAATCTGGTGTCAACACAGGCCAAGGCAAAAGAGCTTGACGACATTCCGGCTTTGAAGTCAAAGGCTGAAGAGGACTACAAGATCCACATCAAGGCCGCCAAAGAAATTCATAAATCAATCAAGCCTGTAGAAGGGAACGCTGAAGCTGATGGCAAGATCATCACCGATGTTGACAAGATCCGTCAGACTGCTCTAGATTTGATAGTTAAATACCTGCAGCCTTGAACACTGAGACTTGCTTGTCTCACCAAGTGGTCTGATACATTGATAACCTACTCCGCCATCGAGCGGCTTAATGATATAATATACTCTTCTTTTGCTGTATATAATCCTTAAGGCGATGCATGTTACACCGGCTCTTATTTTTCTTGAGGCGATTTTTTATCGGCTTCCAAGCCTGACGCGGAGCATCGGCTTTACAAATTTACCCAAATGCTAGGGTAGTACAATTGGATAAGCAAACTCGAACTTTGCCCTCCAAGGCGAAACAATAATCAGGCCGATTCAATTTGTAAGAAGAACTATCAAAGACATATTTGAAATGACTGATCAATCCACATCGGCCTTTGTTTTTGTCGGACCAGCCATGTCAATTTCCATGATTTGTTTTTTTAACATCATCAACACCAGATCCAATGTCTATCTCTTCTAATTCATCGGCCGACGTAAACCCAAATCCTAACTTACCGAATTCACTTCGGTCTTCAAAATCTTCTATACAATCGGCCATTTAAAACAAAGTCTCAGAGCCGACTGCTTGGATCGGCTGTAATCCTTGATCGGACACCTTGAGGAAGTCACCATCCCATGTTTTTCCTGACAGGCATTCAATTCCTTCAAACTCCCAAATCGTTGACTCAGCTGTATCAATGCTAACCGAATCATCAGCCGGGACGATCTCCACATTATTGCCTTGCTATTGAATCAAACACTGGTGCATCGTGGATGGGATGCAACAATTGGCATGAATCCAATCTCGCCCGAGGAGCATACTGTAGGAACCTTGTCCATCAATCACAAAGAAAGTAGTCGGCAATGTCTTGCTGCCGATGGTCAACTCCACATGAATTGCCCCCCGAGGCTCTGAAACATTACCGCCGAAATCTTTGAGCGTCATGTTTGTCTTGATCAGATCATCAATCCCTTTTCCCAATTTGCGGAACGTGGAATAAGGCATGAGATTGACTGCAGCTCCTCCATCAACCAGCATCTTGGTCATCGGCTTCCCATCAACGTATCCCTTGATGTACAGAGGCTTCAGGTGCCGATATCCGTTTGCATTTGGCTTCTCAAAGATAGCCTTCTCTGAATCAAGAACCAAGCATGCAGTGGCTTCTTCCAGTTCATAATCGGCTTCATCATCGTCCTGTTCATCAGGAGCGGCAAAATCAAAAGGCAACATTAAAACCATGTTTACCGAGGCCGATGCGCTTGCTTCATCATCATTGGCCATCTTAGCGCGCCAAACTTTTTCTTTGGCTAACTCTTGCTCCTGAATCTGCTCATGATAGCGCAACCTCTGAACACGTCTCTTTTTGGACCTAGAAATCCCTGATGGGCACCACTGTCCAGGCTTCATTTGAGGTTCTTTAATCCGATCCCGAACTGGAGCCTTCTCTTTCATTTTTTCAGGGCCATGAGCATCAACCCGGCCTTCATTATTTTTATGGCTATGAGTGCATCAACTCGGCCTTCATCTCCTTGATGATGATCATCAATCCTGACGCCGATCCGTTCATGAACTGATCGTCGACCCCTCTTGAAGGCTCTGTATTCTTCATACTGGAGGCTGCATTCAGGACAATCTGCTTTGGATGGTAATCTGAGTTTCTCGTTCCAGCAGAACACGAAGAAAGGACATCTCCAGTGACCATCATCTTGATCGTACTGCTCATAGGTCTGACGTCTGTCCATATGCCAATCGGACCTANGCCGACTTCGTGGCCGAGTGGACAGAGATCCAGACGCCAACCCTGGCGGAACGGCCAGAGCACTGGAAGATGTACTTTGACGGAGCCCTCAACCTCGAAGGAGCCGGCGCAGGAGTGTTGTTCATCTCCCCGGAGGGGCAGCACCTCAAGTATGTTCTCCAGATACACTACCAGGCTACCAACAATGGGTATAAATATAAACCCTCTTCCATTGTAAACGAGAAAGGGCGATACGCCTCAATTCAAAGCTTATACTAATTCGATAAGTTGACAATCTTACTGGTAAGCCGGAGATCGAGAACTGATGCAGCCCGTTCACCAATGAGTTCGTCGAGATCTACTCTAACCTACTCCTAGGGTTTTGGCGTGAAGCCGGGTTGTATTGATTGTGTGAATAATCTTTTACAATGGACGAGGGTTTATATTTATACCCTGGTCATGAAGAGTCCTGATCGGACTTGACTAACTTGCAGATAAAGTAAACTATTCTAAGATAGAATGTGACTCTAAACAAGCCTTCAAAAAGGAAATAGCCCCCACATCTGATACGCTTCCTTTTTAGCCGACGCGCCTTTCTCCTTTTATCCGTCATCGGATCGGACTTCTACTTTATCGGACTCCTCTCCCCGCATCAGCTTTCTTCTCTGTCACATTCGGCTTTGACCAGTCAACGGGCCCACTGCTCAGTTCCAGCGCTGCTACGTCACCATCTGACTCAGCACTCCCGGTGCGAAAATCCGGTGTCAACACTTCAATTAAAAAAAAATTAAGGCTACGTTGCTACCAGACAATTACCTTGAGCTATTTCTCAATTGTTAAATATTTGAGCACAATACCTATATAGATATATACTTATTATTTATCTAATTGTGATAGATTTTAGTGAGTAATTACTTTAAAATGTTTTCATACACATTTATAATCTTTAAATTTTTACTTTGCATCATATGTATGCGCTCGAATTTATTTAATATAATAAACCCTAAGTTCGAACTATAATTTTAATACAGAAATCTATATTCTCGTCACTTCCCCTATATCTTTATAAATGACAACACACATCATGCGTATATGCCTTAATCACTATATCATAAACCAATAAAATATGAAATACACGATTTAGAATCTTATATTGGTGTATATTTTCTATTAAGATGATTTGGATTCAAATGTAGGTTAACTCATGTTATTTTTAGTAATGACATATGTGGTTAATATAAATGTAAAGTTAAGGAGTTACTTTAAGTTATTTTTTAAATATTAGTAGTGGTAATTTACTTGCAAATTTAGGGGGTTATTTTAAATATTGTTTATAATGGCATAAGTGGGTAATTTTGATGAATATTAGGGGATTATTTTGTTTATTTTATATAACGGCAGAGATGGGTAATTTAGATATAGATTTAGAAGGTTACTTTAAGCTATTTTCATAATGACATAGGTGGGTAATTTTTTTAAAAAACATAATAGATCTAATGGCTACGATGATTTGAGTGTTTCAATTGATGGCGAGATGTTTTGGATTTTTGCGAGATTTCTCTCTTTTTATAGAGTGTCCACCTAAAATCCTAGGTGACTTCATCTGGAGTCTTCAAAAAAAAGGCTCTATTGAGTAACAGTAAGATGGCGAAAGTGCAATGTTGCGGACTTGCGATGCACGTTACGTGTGTGTGTTTTTTTAAGACGTTACCTGTAGATTGCCTCTACGGAAATGTTCGCTGGGCCGTGCAAATATCATGAGTTGGGGCTGCCTAAACAAATTCATCAGCACCGGCCCACGGGCCCATATCCAGGAGACCAGGACAAACTGGACGAGCTAAAAGGGCCCAGCAGTGATCGTCCGGGATGAGGAAGAAGGCGGTAATTGAGCTCCAAAAAGAAAAAAGAAGAAGGCGGTATTTCTATCTCGCTTCCGAAAAGTAACCGTAGACCGTTCAATTATTATATCCTCTCACCGTCATCTTTTAACTCCATTTCGTGCTGGAGCCGCCAGCGCTCCTAGCTATCGCCAACGGGTTTGAGGGTGCGAGGGGTCCTCTCCACTGGCCGATGCATCCACCGATCACCGCTGAAGCACACGATGCATGCGAGGAGAGAGAAGAAGTCGATGCAAACTTGAGATGCGATGCATAGAGAATAAAAAATGATTCGCCCACTCGGATGACGGCCGCACCTGTTGCCGCGGTCGCCGCCTATCCGCTAGCGCGTCACCGTTGTCGCCGCCTGTCCGCCGGCGCGTCGCCGTTGAGGTGCTCGTGGCCGCACTCACCCGTCTACTAGCCCATCACCATTGCAGATCTGCCGCGGGCTTGTAGCCCTGCTCAGTGCCTCGATCTACTGCTGAGAGAGCCAGGGAGTGTGGCCGGCGGCCGGCCGACGAGCGGAGGGCGGCGTACCTGGCTCGATTTGATGCTTTTCTTCACTGATTCGATCTGATTCTCCAGTTGCTTCATACCTCTTCGCCGGTGCTCCGTCGCCGCGCTCGCTGGCCTCTCTTTCTGTCAGCTGCGCTCGCCACCGATGCGCCACGGCTATCCGCGAGTCACCAAGAAACGGCGGTGGAGGTCGCGAAGCCTTGCATTATTTTTTTTTATTGTTTTAGCGTGGGGCTCGCTGGCTTTTGCCACAGGAGTCGACTCCCCTTTTTTGTGTACGTGGCTGCCTCTTCTGTTGATGCATCGATGCACCGCTGGAGCTGCCCTAAGAGCAAAGTGTGGGTGGGAGCGGCCGACACGAGGTCACCATTGGGCGAGGTGATGGTCGAGGTCAGCAGGTTAGGATTAGGGTTCGAATTGCCGGATGGGGGACTCCAATAGCCAATGGCCAGCGGGTTAGGATTAGGGTCCAGAGTTAGTCGAGTAGGGGCTCCAATAGCCAATGGCCTTAGACGAGGAGGGGACTAGGAGAAGCGGAGGACCGGCGGTGGCGATGGTTCAATCGACGGGTGGAGACCGAGGCGATGCGGGAGTGCCGCTGGCTGGGCAAGATTGGACCCCGGTGGGTGGTGCCAGTGGCAGGGATGATGATGCCCATCGAGTTAGAAGTGCGGGGGTGGATGGTGGGCGGGTGACGCGGTGGCGGCAGCCGCCGACAAGGAGGAGGAAAAATGGGGCGGGGGCGAAGAACAACGGGAGAAGAAGATGAGGAGGCATCAGAGGCCGTGGTGGTTGGAAGCCATCCGCCCTATCTGGTTTCCTATTGCTAGATTGGAGCCTCCGGAAGAAATAGAGATCACATGCTTCCTGCGAGATCTTCTAATTGGTTCCTACTCCTTCTCTAGTTAACAATTGCACATATGATGAAAAAAGTTAAATATATTCTAGGTCCTTTTACTCTATTTATTTATATTGGCTATATACCAGTGGTAGCGTATGAGGGGCTGCTAAGCTTGTTCTTTCGGAGATATCTTTATCTTTTTAGGCCCAGTGAATATGCATAGTATTCTAAAAATATGAAAATCTAAGATACTCCCTCCATACTGTAAAGAAAATCGTTTTGAGATTGTCTTGAGTCAAACTTTTTAAACTTTGACTGCAAATATATTTTTATGTGTTAAGTTTAGAAATGTGAAAATGGTACGAATAGATTCGTATTGAAATATTGTTTCATAAAAGTACTCTTTAAATATATTTTATAAATAGTTTATAGCAAAAAATATTAGTCAAAGTTATGTTTTGGAGACTGTGTCAATGTTCTAAATGACTCCCTTTACAACATGAAGGAAGTATTTATATAGCTATATGTACGGATGTCTGTAGTTTTAGTAACAATGATACAAATAAGAAAGTACTAAAGTGTGCTGCATAGGAAAACTCTGTTTGGGGAAAAAAGTCTTTAAGCGGAGTTTGCAGGAGCTTCAAAAGAATTATGATTTTGATGATATCGTGATTTTGAAAACTAGAATGTTTGTTATTTTCAAACACCTAACCGTTTTAGAAAACCAAAGTATTTTCAGTACTAAAAAAATACTTTTCATCGGGACCTAAAACATTGATGAAAATCCAATGAAATCCCTGCTTATTACTAGCCATAGTTTAGGCACTTGGATACTGTTGCAAGTAACAGCCAAACTCGCTCTCTCCTCCCGTCCTCCGGACTCCAGAGAGCCCCCGACATCGACGCATTCAGCTGCTTCTCTCCGAGTCCAATCCGTCCTCCGGCCGTCCCCTCCCGCCTCGCGGCGAAACCCTAGCCCGTCCCCTCCCCGTCCCGCTCCGCCCTGCCCCTCCCCGACTCCCGTATGTCGACTGCGTGATCGGGTCCAGCACTCCGACCCCACCTCTGCCGTTGGCCCCCCATCTGATGTTCCTCTCCCGCATCGTCCTGCGCGACCTGGACTCCATCGACTCCCCGGCCTCCATGGCGTCCTCAAAGAAGGTGGTGACCCGCGACGAATGGGAGCGGAAGCTCCGCGACGTCAAGATCCGCAAGGAGGACATGAACCGCTTAGTCATGAACTTCCTCGTCACCGAGGGCTTTGTTGACGCTGCCGACAAGTTCCGCATCGAGTCCGGCACCCAGCGTATCGCTCGTTCCCTCTCTCTCTCCTCCGCTGTTGGAAGTCCCATAGTGGAATTCGTGTGAATTTCAGATTTTATTTTTGCAGCGGAGATTGACCTGGCGACCATCACGGATCGGATGGAGGTTAAGAAAGCAGTACAATCGGGTAATGTTCAGGAGGCCATCGAGAAAATCAACGATCTTAACCCCACGGTTCGATTCTGACTCTGTTCCTGTCAATATTACTTTACTTTCTGCTTATGCTGAACCTGTCCTTAAAAGGTATAGCCACATTAGGGTATTTTGCTGAGTCGTTGAAGACCTCGAATTTGGTTGTGGTGGCGGGTTTGTACAGATTTAGTTTCAGTAGGGTCTGAAAAAAATACCTTGAACTAGAAAAGCTCTCAGTTTTGGTCTCTATTTTTGCCATCAATTAAGAGCAGCAATTGGTTCTGAATACAGAAAAAAAAAGTTATTTCCCACCACTACCCAAAATTTTATTTGTGTCTTGTTGTGTGTTATTAATTTAGACGCTTCATGTGTTTGGTCTTTGGAGACTAGGCAGTATTAGTCAGCTTCCTATGTTTCTGACTTGGACATCAGTTGTTGCTAGCTATTCTACTCTTTATATTAGTTATTATCCACGTTTGGCATACTTGCAGTTCAAATAAGAGCTGGAGTGTCCTGCTCAGCAGGCTGCATTAATGAACATCTTCGTAATTGATAGGAACAGTTAAAAATCTTAATAAGCAGCATCCAATATAGCTTGCACCAAGTCTGAGTACTTTGAAACATGAGAAAAATAGCAAACAGTATATATCGGCATATCGCACACCATTGATTATCGATAAAACTCAAAGTTGATTATTATGTTTACCTGAGGTAAGGATCCTACGTGACATACTTCTTTAACAAACATCATGTAGTACAGAACAAAGAGCTAAGATATTAAATCTTCTGTTTCAGAAGGATATTTCCCACCTTCCTATTGCCTCATGCCCTCGCTTCAAAATACTCCCTCCGTTCCAAATTGTAGGTCGTTTTGGCTTTTCAAGGTTCATTACTTTTGCCATGCACCTAGATATACATAATGTCTAGATGCATGCCAAAAATAATGAACCTTGAAAAGCCAAAACAATTTACAATTTGAAACGGAGGGAGTAGCTAACAAATTGTGAGAAATATTTGTTTGCCGGAGGATTCTGCTGGTTTGTGCATACAGCTCGGATAGCATAGATGGCTAGAAAAAAAAATTAGTGAGTGCACTTTATGGGATAAGGCTGATCATCGTGAGAGTGCCATAAATTATGCGCGCTGTGTTATTTCCTCCCTTTTTTTGAAAAAAAACGGACAAGCTCTTACCCTCAAGGTCATAAAGATCGGTCATCTAACATTTCACTTTTCGAGTCAGAAGCATATACTTTCTTTTTATATGTGTTCTTCTGATGGGAGCTCTGTGAAGAAAGCATTTATTAATTTATGTCTCTCCTTATATGACTTGGATGATGCAGATTCTGGACACGAATCCCCAACTATACTTTCATCTTCAGCAACAGAAACTAATAGAGTTGATTCGTGCCGGAAAAATAAGTGAAGCTTTGGAGTTTGCTCAGGAAGAACTTGCACCAAGAGGCGAAGAAAATGTATTTTTTCTAGATTTATCAATATTACTTAATTTAGATTTCTGGATTCAAATTTAAGCTATTACGTGTGCAACTCAACCACTTCAAAGAAACAACTGACTTCTGCTTTATTCCCTGGTTTTGCAGCAAACATTTCTTGAGGAAATAGAGAAAACTGTGGCACTACTGGTTTTTGAAGATGTAAAAAATTGTCCTTATGGGGAACTGCTGGACGTTTCTCAACGTTTGAAGACTGCAAGTGAAGTTAATGCTGCTATTCTTACAAGCCAAAGTCACGAGAAAGGTTAGTAAGATATGTATACAAAGGATATCGAGGATTCTATACTAAGATATGACTCATACCTACCATTATTAATCATTTCATGTATCAATGTTTATGCGTTGAGTAGTTTGCTATTTAAATAAGTCAAAAGTTGTAGTTTCGAGATTGATGCCAGGATGTCTTAATAACCGAGAAGCATGGACATGTTTATTCTTGTTTTTCACCCTCAGAACATTTGACATCAATTTTTATCAAATTATTGAATTACTTCATATTTGATAAATTTATATAAAAAATAATACCAAACTGTATTAGTTTGTGTCACTGAAGTCGCTAGCTCATTTTACATTTGTAGATATAAGGCTTAGCTGTAACATTTGACCCCTATCCTGTGCATCATATGGTAATATGGGCGCAACTTGAGCAGTCAGCTAGACTGACACAACATGGTCAGACAGAATGCCCTAGAGGGGCCTTTGTTGCTGTTGTTATTTTTTGATGTACTTATGTAAAGTTGATTAAATCGACATACTGAAATATTTTGAAGATTGAGATATGTGTTTAAGATTTTCGGCACTCAACCATGGAAGTTTACTTTTCTGGGCCTTATATTCAGGTTATATGTTGACTACTAAGTATCAATCAGTACTTTGATGTATTATATATTTATCTTCTTTGTTTAGAGTCCACAAACTGCTACCTTGCCTTTTGCTGTCACAATATGTGGTTTTACTGAAGCTCCTTTGTATATTCCTTTTCCCACAAATGGCAGATCCAAAACTTCCAAGCCTGTTAAAGATGTTGCTTTGGACTCAAAATCAACTGGACGAAAAGGCTGCATACCCACGTATCAACGACTTTAAAACTGCAGCACTGGAAGATCCATTGATATGAATCTGCTGCCGAGGTGATGATGAAGGAGGGTAGGCGCCACCGTCTGCCTGGTGTCTGCACACGTTCTGCCTTGGATCTGTCAACAGGTCATCGCCTGCAGCAGTGCAGCTATCAAGTGCACTTCGTTTAAATATTTCAGCTCAGTGCAAGCAGTTGATCAGAAAACTTCACCTGTGCTGTACCTGTACATGATATAGAAGACATTTTTCGTACTCTTTCAGTCAGTGGAGAATATTGGATTTATTTTTCATGGACATACCTTCCAAACTTGTGTGCTTGCAATACACAAATGTGTTCATTCAGATCTTATGCCTTTTGGTACCGTCAGGTTCGGTACCTCCATTTTTCAACGCATAATGTTTAGCACAAGCTAAATGGATCGAAACATGATATATTTAAAAATTGAGAGAGAACAATGCAACCATGCAAAGCTCATGAGTTACATCAGAGGCTGCAGATTTGGTAAGCATTTGTTTAGCTCCAACATTAGAAGTTACAGATTTGAGAAGCATCCAAGTATTCAACATTAGAGGTTACATATTTGAGAAGCATTTGTTTAGTTCTAACAGTTACATAGTTGCTGCATCCAAACGCCGGTTCTTCTTCCCGCCTATCATATCAAGCGCTCCGTCCGTCCCATCGCGGCGGCCATGCATGCCGTCGCGCGCCCGCGCCGCCTCTCTCCGCATGAAGCACCCCTCCTTCTCAGTGTCGGCGGTGACCACGGCGTCCCAGCTCCACGACTCCATCGACCGGCTCCTCCCGCTCTTACGCGCCGACGCCTCCCACGCCCCCGCCGCGCGTGCGCTCGCCGCGGCCGCCGCCTCGCTCCGGCCGCCCTCCACGCTCCTCTCCAACCGCATCCTCCACCTGCTCTCCTCCCACCAGGCCACGCTCCCGGACGCGCTCTCCCTCCTCTCCTCTCTCCCCAGCCCCGATGTGTGCTCCTACAACACCCTCGTCGCCGCGCTAGCCCGCTCCCCGTGCGGCCTCTCCTCCGCGCGCGAGGTGTTCGACCGAATGCCCCGTAGGGACCACTTCTCCTGGTCCGCAATGGTTTCCGCCCACGCGCGCCACGGGCAGCCCCGCGCTGCGCTCGCGCTCTACGCACGGATGCTGCGGGAGCCCGGGAGCGCCGGCGCGGACAACGAGTTCACCGCGTCCAGCGCGCTCGCCGCGGCCGCGGCCGCCCGGTCCGCGCGCGCGGGGAGGGAGCTGCATTGCCACGTGGTCAGGAGAGGGATCGACGCGGATGCCGTTGTCTGGAGCGCGCTCGCGGACATGTACGCCAAGTGCGGGCGTGCGGACGACGCGAGGAGCGTGTTCGACCGGATGCCCGTCCGGGACGTCGTTTCTTGGACGGCCATGGTGGAGAGGTACTTCGACGCTGGGCGCAGCGGTGAAGGCTTCAGGCTCTTCGTCCACATGCTGAGGAGTGGTGTTCGACCGAATGAGTTTACCTATGCAGGGGTTCTGCGTGCCTGTGCAGAATTCACCTCCGAGAAACTCGGGAGGCAGGTGCATGGTCGAATGGAAAAGAGCAGGGCAGGAGACTCATGCTTTGCTGAGAGTGCGCTTGTGCAGGTGTACTCCAAATGTGGAGACATGGGAACTGCAGTGCGTGTCTTTGAGGCGACGCCAAAGCCAGACTTGGTGTTGTGGACGGCCATGATATCTGGCCATGCCCAGAATGGGCAGCCGGAGGAGGCATTGCGTTACTTCGACATGTTCCTGAGGTCTGGATTCAGGCCTGATCATGTCATGTTTGTTGGTGTTCTATCTGCGTGTGCTCATGCTGGTCTGGTCGATAAAGGTCTAGAGGTCTTCCATTCGATAAAGGATGAGTACGGCATGGAGCACACTGCTGATCATTATGCTTGCGTGATTGATCTCCTCAGCCGGTCAGGTCAGTTTGCGCTAGCAGAAGAGATGATCAACACAATGTCCGTGAAGCCCAACAAGTTCCTATGGGCGTCTTTGCTTGGTGGTTGCCGGATTCACAAGAATGTCCGCCTTGCAAGATGGGCAGCTGAAGCATTGTTTGAAATAGAACCTGAAAATCCAGCAACCTATGTTACTCTAGCCAATATTTATGCATCAGTTGGTTTGTTTGATGAAGTTGAGAATGTGAGACAGATCATGGATTCAAAAGGCATAACTAAAATGCCAGCCTCAAGTTGGATCGAAGCTGGGAAAAGAGTGCATGTGTTTCTGGTAGGGGATAAGTCGCATCCTCAAGCCGAAGAAATATATGCGCTTCTGAAGAAGTTGTATGTGAAGATGAGGGAAGAAGGATATGTGGCAGACACAGGCTTTGTTCTCCATGATGTAGAAGACGAGCAGAAGGAGCAGGACATTGGTTACCACAGTGAGCGGCTTGCTGTTGCTTTTGGGATCATTGCCACTCCGGGGGATGCTCCTATCAAGGTTTTCAAGAATTTGCGCATTTGTGGGGACTGTCATACCACTATTAAGTTCATGTCGCGGATTGTGCAGAGAGAAATCATTGTCAGGGACTCTAACAGATTCCATCACTTCAAGAATGGGAGTTGTTCTTGCAGGGATTATTGGTGATCTGTGCTGCATACATGCATGGTTGAATTTTGAGATTCGGAACAACTATCAATAAATCAGGCTGCTGCTGTGTAGCAACAACTAGCAGGTGTATACGTAATACAAGGTGGTTGACATGTCATATGATGCTATCTTAATTTTTTCCCCGAACTTTGTACTATGTGATGTGGAGTTGATTAATAAAATGTTCATTATGCTTTATCTTTTCTTGCAGATAAGCACAAACATACAATAGAGTTCCTCTTGGCAAAGCAGAAAGAAAGGTGAGAATCACAAAGCGATGAATTGAAATTTCTTTCTTTCTAACAAACTGTTCAGTCAGAGTATCGGCTTTTATTTATGCATTCCTTTTCCCTGGTATTTGTTAGTCACAAGAAATGGAAATAACATCAATAATTAGTGATTTAGTTGTGAAAATCTCTCTTAAACTTCTGTAATTTCGTTGCCTGCAATGAAATTTCGGGTTCGCCCGCCGTGGAAAAAAGTTGTGAAAATCTCCACAGCAAATGATTTAGTATGACCTGTATGCTGTTATTGTGTTTCCCTTTTAATTTTGAATGCAATTAAAGCAAAACATGAAACAATTGCACAGAAAGACAGCTGGAAGCTTCACATTTTACACATTCTATTCTGTACAATTAATTGCTTTTGATGAATATGGTGTCTGAAATCAAATTACGTGAACTGAATCACTGATATAAATCAAATACAATCACTGGGCTTTCTTATATCTGTATCTCGAAGCACAACCAATGAAAACCATCAGATTCACTGAATCACTGATATAAATCAAATACAATCACTGGGCTTTCTTATATCTGTATCTCGAAGCACAACCAATGAAAACCATCAAATTCACAAAGCTTATCCCTGCAATCAGCCAAAAGAACCGGTCGAGATGGCCTTTGTTCAGGTTATCAGGTATCCACCCAGGACCTCCTCCTTGAGTTGTAATGTATGAAATCAGTGTCAGTACGATTGAGCTTAGATAGCTTCCCAGTGAAACTGTAACAAGCGCAAACGCACTACATAAACTTCTCATGGCATCTGGAGCCTGATCGTAGAAGAACTCAAGTTGACCTATAGCAGTGAACACCTCAGCAGCACCGACCAAGAAGTACTGTGGTATTTGCCAAAGAATGCTCATCGAAACATCAGCCTTTTCATGAATAGGACCTTCAGACCCGACAATCTCTAAACGTTTAAGCTCAACAAGAGCTGCAGATACCATTGCAAGAATGGACAGGACCAATCCGATTCCCATGCGCTGTAGCTCAGTAAAACCCTTCTCCCTTCCGGTAAACTTTCTAGCTATTGGCACGAGAATGCGATCATAAAGAGGAACCCAGATGATGACACTGATTACATCGAAAGTTGAGAGGGATGCTGGAGGAATGTTGAAAGATCCAACTCGCTTGTCAAGAACCATGCCTTGCTCCACAAACAGGGACGAGTTTTGGGCATATACAGCAAAGAATATGATAGTAGTCGCCCAAATAGGAAACATTCTTATTAGAATCTTCAGTTCTTCCACCTGGGTGACTGTGCAAAGCTTCCATGGATCTGTAGAAGTGCACTTCACATCAACAGATGAGATGATGGCAGCTCTATTGAGGAACCTATATAGCGAGAGATAAGCAAAATGTTATTATAGTCACGCAACAACAGCGAAAAATTGAAGTCTGTAAATCAGGCTACTTACATATAAAACACACTTGAAAAAAGGTTAACATTTATAAGAGCAACACATGTGGGCTAGCCCTATCCTTAACCTCCAGTTATGTTGCATACTTACACTCAATGGATTACAAGCTAAGCATATGCAAAAGACTCTGCAATAGTGTTTATTTTTTCGTCCACAGAATCTCAGATCAATTACTACTAATAATTCATTGGTATCCAGTATGCTCCTATTGTATTGGATTGCCTCACATGAGCTACTAATGAACTGCTCATCAAATAAGATTGTTTCGTGCATCAACATGGTTTTGACTAAAATTCAACTTCATCCACTAATTTCTGCTGCAATACGCATTATAACGTATAGCAAAAAAAAAGTTTGCAAGAAAAAATATGATCTTATTATTGCTATATATCGATATTCGCTTTTCATAAAGATATTGATTGCTGAAGTTTAAACAGTTCAACTACAATCAGCACAACATTTCTTGTCTTTTTTGGTGAGTGGAGAAAGCAGACGGCTGTCTGGCCTATCCACAATCCCATTGTCTTTTTTATGCACTTATGTCCTTACCTTCCAGTATACTCAAATTGGATCAGTTAAAAGTTTATGTTGAAGTTCAGTATTTAATTGTGTATAATCAATGTTGTCATTTTCCAAGGTTGTATGAACACAGAGGTGCATAGCAGTAGAAGTAAGACAGTGATGCACTGCAAAAGGAAAAGAAAATAATTACAAAAATTCATTTGTATGCTCTAGCTTCCGGCTTCCATCAATGGCTGAGGTTTGGCCATCAACTTCATATAGAAGAGACATATCATTTGGCAATTCTGCGTGCCGCTTACGAAATGCTGCTACAACCACCTGACACACTCTTGTGAGTGGGCTCCCACCAGGTTTCTGAAATCTGTACTTATTTGAGGCTGCAAAGAAGGATGCAATAGCTAGTGCCATAGATATAGTAGGAATGGCAAATCCTATTCCCCAACCAGAGTTGTCTTGTATCCACACTATGATAGTGCCTGAGATGAATGATCCCATATTTATACAGAAGTAGAACCAATTGAAGAAGGATCCCTTCTTTGCTCTCTCTTCTGGGTCAGTGTCATCAAATTGATCAGCTCCAAAAGATGAGACACAAGGTTTGATCCCTCCAGTCCCTAGGGCTATCATATAGAGGCCAATGAAAAACACGCCATACTGAAGTAACGCTGCATCTGGACAAACAGTTCCCAAACATGTAGGTGGTTGCAGTGCTGGAACAGATGCTGATAGCGTTAAAATAGCCAGTCCCTTCATTTTTAAAAATAATTTGGTTATAAATCATAGACATTTTTTCAAAATAAAATTATAAAAATTACAGAATACCGAGATGCTCAAGTTATCTGAACATACTATGAACTCTGCAACTCAAAATACCACTTATTCATAACGAAGTTGAACAGTAGCAAAGATGATTTTATTTTCTTTCCTCTAGGTCAGCATATGGTGCTTAATGTAGCAAAGCAGGGCTATAGCTTGAGCGGCAATATATTTATATACTTACAATAAAATAAACTGACGAGAAAACAGCAATAGTCCAGTACTTTCCCCAATGAGAATCTGCTAAGATGGCTCCAATGAGGGGAGTGAGATAGCATGTCCCTTGCCAAGTGGTAACAGTTCTTGCAGCTTCAAGATTTTCTAGACGAAGCTTTACTTTCAGATAAGTGATTAGGTTTTTTGCTATTCCATAGTAAGCCAGTCTCTCACAAAATTCATTCCCTGCCAAAAAGACAAGCAATGCTTAAACTTGACAAACTTCATCACTGAATTTTAACAAGTATGCTTACAAGTTTCAATTTGATTTGTAGCGTATGTGTGTAGTATTTATGTTTATTTTTACAATGGTCTATACATTATGCCTCCAAATGTTGTTGGCTTCTGGCTAATTCTTAATATATGATCTTGCTTAAAGTTCAAGATCGCATGAAACAAACATTCTCTAAGGGTATGTACAGTGCAGGTCTTTTTGGAGAGATACTTACATAAAAGTAAACTGGGTTTTTCTTCTTTTTCCTCACATAGCATAAATTAGCACCGTGCTTGATTAAACATTGGTGGTAGGCTGGTGCCTATGAAGTATTTGAACTCTAGAGAATTATCTAGTTAAACACCTTCTTAAGCACTGCTTTCGTTGTACATGCCATACAGAAATGAATGGTTGAAATTGTTCTATGAAAGTGGCCCACCACTATGAATTTATCTGATTTGTTGCAAAAACTGCCTTCTCAGCAACTATATTGCTGAAGTTTCATGGCGCATGCATATGTGAAAAGACAAAAGAGTACCTAGAATAGAAAAGCATGCTCTCCAATTCCCTGTTGTGTGCTTTGGTGCACGATGCCCTCTGATATCAACAGATCCATCACCTGTGATTAGACCAGCATCCTGCTAAAAAATAATAGCACTTAGTTTTAAACCACCTAAGGAGACTCTGAAAGAAAATGCCTACTTTCTGTAATGCACTAGCAGAGTTCCTGCTGTTTTCCTAAAAGAAAAAAACGGAACTTAAACTGCAACATGGACAAAGAGGTTAAGAATCAAAAGTAGGCCTTCACATTCATTTTTTGGGGGACTCAGAGTTTCCACATCACTTGCCTGAACTCAGATTTTGGGAGCTGGCATGTAGCATCAACTACAGAATTGTTACAATAAACATGATGGAATCATAAATCATACACGAAAACTAAAGGTTATAAACTGCCTTATCCTGCTGACTTTGAGTTTTGACTCGGATGATGGATTCCTTGTGCAGGAATTTTTCTTTCAACAAAAAGAGAAGGAGGTTGGCAAGGACAGGAACACGGATTATACCCCGCAGAGCGCAGACCATCTAGGATGAATCAGCAAGCAGCTCAATGGAATTTGAACCACACACACACAAAATGAAAAGAAAATCGAAAACGGGCCTTCACCTCTGGAAGGAGGAGCGGCTCTTGATCTCCCCCTCCACCCTCTTCTTGCAGCAGCAGTCTGCTCCCCTCGGCTGCCTCATCCATGGAGACGGAGGGGCTCCGCTGGGGTGTCCGGTACTCCGGTCAGGGAACCAGCAATTCAGCAGCAGCAGGTCAACAAGGAACTGCGCGCCCCTTACATAGAAAAAAGAACTGCGCGCACTCAATGATTTGCTTGCATCAGACTGCAGGCCGCAGTGGACTTCACGTCACGACGAATGGAGGAGACAAATTGTTGGATTGCTGGGGTCGTGGACAGAAAATGGCGGTAGTGTTTCACTATTTCTGGTGCCCATGAAAGGCGAATACTCAAAGACCCCCTTGTTATTTCTTTACTTGAGATAACCAGTACTGGGATAAGCAAGCACCCCTGCAAGTTTTGAGCCCTCCAACCAAATTCCTAAAGCATTTGCAGTGAGACCAAGGACCAATTTAGTCAGGATCATGGCACCCTCGTGTATGTCCATTGTTTTGCTCCTTTCCCAGTGGCCTAGTCCATAACTTTCACTATTACTATCAAGTGAACGTTCCCTAGGTGGCACAACCCTTAAACATTGTGCATCAAAATTTTTTTCCGAACAACTTGCGGATCAATTTATCCATAAACGTTTGGATTACTCATGTACTTCTGACACGTTGACATATTTGTAACGTTAAAATGTTTCAAACATGCTCTAAATAAAAAGAGTGTAGTGATTAAAATTACGTTTTAGTGGTAGACTGTCTTTTGTGAGCTGTGGCCAAAGGCAAACCAAATAACTTGCAAAATAGCATTGCATTTGATGAGTACTCCTATTTAGTAGTCCTATATGGTAACCAAAATCGCATTACAATAACTACTCATATATATGATTACAAGGCTTCTTGCTTAATATCGGTATCTCAGGTCACGGCACAACCATTGTAAACTATCAAATTCACAAAGCTTATCCCTGCCATCAACCAAAAGAACCGGTCGAGGTACGGTGGCCTACATTCAGGTTGTCAGGGATCCATCCAGGATGTCCTCCTTGAGTCGTAATGTACGAGACCAACGTCAGTACGTCACTACGTCAGTATGGTCGACCTTACATAGTTACATAGCTTCCCAGTGAGCCTGTAACAAGTGCAAATCCACTACATAAACTCCTCATGGCATCTGGGGCTTGATCGTAGAAGAACTCGAGATGACCTATACAGTACAGGTAAACACCTTATCAGCAGCACTGACCAAGAAATGTTGTGGTACTAGCCAAAGAATGCTCATTGGAACAGCAGCCGTCTCGCTAGCAATCAAACGTTTCAACTCAATAAGAGTTGCAGATACCATGGCAAGAACGGACAGGACCAATCCAATTCTCATGAATATCCTGTTGCTGCATGCAAGTAAGCAGGAAACTTGCGAGAAGCAGGCGTGCCGATCCAACGGCATGCACAAATTCCATAAACACAATGGCCATGTACGAGGAGTTCTATGATGAGCTTTAACAGCAGGTTTAGCAAACCACTGATAGACGGGGAGTCAGATTTTCCACATCACTTGTCTGAACTTAGAATTCAGGAGGTAGCGAGCGCCAAATACATATACCATACAGAATGCGAAAATTGCAGTTCATGTTGTCTCAAAAACAAAAAGAAAAGAAAATTGTAGTTCATGCACAGAAACAAAAGATGTGAAGTGCCTTATACTTACAGACTCTATTTCAAGTTTTGACTTTTGACTCGGATGATGGATTCCTCGTCCATGATTTTTCTTGCAACAAGAGAGAGAAGGAAATAGATAATTAAGTGGCATGGAATGATTAAATCTCACTGACTAGCTACTCAGATAAACCGTGCAATGTAATTCTAACCACAAAAAAAGGAAAAAAAAATCTATATCTCCACCACGTACCATCAACAAAGTTCGAATAATCACCCAACTATAAAACCATTTTTGTAAGGCCTCCTGTTTCAGCAAAGTCCGAATAATCATTGAACTATAAAACCATTTATTTAACCCCTCCTGTTTCCAAAACCAGTGCATAATACACATTTTGCCCCTGATCAAAACCGGTTTCGCACAATAAACAATAGCACAAGGCAGAGCAACTGAAGCAGCATGTCTTATACTCTTATGTTGTACTCTGTTGCATTTGATGAATATGGTATCTGAAATCAAATTACAGGAACTGACTATACATTGTAATATAGTTACTGGGCATTCTTATATCTGTATCTCAAAGCACAACCGACAAAAACCACAAAATTAACAAAGCTTATCCCTGCAATCAACCAAAAGAACCGGTCGAGGTGGCCTTCATTCAGATTATCAGGTATCCATCCAGGATCTCCTCCTTGAGTTGTAATGTATGAAACCAGTGTCAGTATGATCGAGCTTACATAGTCTCCCAGTGAAACTGTAACAAGCGCAAACGCACTACATAAACTCCTCATGGCATCTGGACCCTGATCGTAGAAGAAGTCAACTTGACCTATAGCAGTGAACACCTCAGCAGCACCAACCAAGAAATACTGTGGTATTTGCCAAAGAATGCTCATCGGAACATCAACATTCTCATGAATAAGAGCTTCAGACCTGGCAATCTCTAAACGCTTCAACTCAACAAAAGCTGCAGATACCATCGCAAGAATGGATAGGACCAATCCAATTCCAATCCGCTGTAGCTCAGAAAAACCCTTCTCCCTTCCAGTGAACTTTCTAGCTATTGGCACAAGAATGCGGTCATAAAGTGGAATCCAGATGATGACACTGATTACATCCAAGGTTGAGAGGGATGCGGGAGGAATGTTGAAAGATCCAATCCGCTTGTCAAGAACCATGCCCTGCTCTACAAACAGGGAAGAGGTTTGGGCATACACAGCACTGAATATGATAGTGGTGGCCCAAATGGGAAACATCCTTATGAGAATCTTCAGTTCTTCCACCTGGGTGACTGTGCAAAGCTTCCATGGGTCTGTAGAAGATTCACTCTTCACATCAGCAGATGAGATAATGGCGGCTCGATCAAGGAACCTAGACAAAAGGGAGATATAGAAAAGAGTCAACACCACAACAACAAAAAAACACAAGTCCATAAATCAAGCTACTTACAGATGTAACATTCTTAGAACAAATATAATGAGGGACACACGTGTCTGACCCTATCCCGAACCTATACTTATGTTACATACTTAAATTCAATGGATTTCCAGTGAATCCCACTAGGGGTGTTCGCACCTGACCTAGATGGCACAGCTCTAGGTTCATTTGATCGAATGCTCGTTTGTATAATATATCCGATTATCCGCCGAACTCCTTTACTCTCTTAATTAACATCTAGCTAAGTGACTTTGTGTAGGTTAAACATCAGCAAAAGACTCAGTAATAGGTTTTGCAATAAATTTGTTTCATCCATAGAATTTCAGTTCAATTATTACTAGTAACATCTTAATGGCATCCAATTTGCTCTTATTGTTTTGTGATGCCTCACCTGAACTGCTATGCTACGCTACCCAGTCTCAAATGAGCGTTGTACAGACATTGACAGCTAATTATCTCTAAAATGTAGAAAAGTATAAATAGTACAAAACTACATTTCGAGTCAACTATACTCATATCGATGACCAAAGTTTAGACAGTTCAACTATGATCAGCACAAAAAAGGTACTTTCTTTTTCTTTTTCTTTTTTTGTAACTGGAGTAAGTGTCAGGTTCTCTAGCCCTAAGAATAAATCCATATTCTGTTTTGTTTCATTTATGTACTTACTTTCCAGTACACACAACTTGAAAGAGCAAAAGGTTTGTTTTGATGTTCTATGTTTTATAAGATATAATCAGTCTTGTCATTTTCCAAGATTCTATCAGTGGCACATGACACTAAAAGCAAGGCAGTGATGCAAAGCAAAAATGAGAATTACTCGAGTTCATTTGTGTGCCCCAGCTTCCTGCTTCCCTCAATGGCTGAACTTTGGCCATCAACTTCATATAGAAGAGACGTATCATTTGGCAATTCCACATGCCGCTTACAGAATGCTGCTACAACCACCTGGCACACTCTTGTGAGTGGGCTCCCACCAGGTTTCTGAAATCTATACATATTTGAGGCTGCAAAGAAGCATGCAATAGCTAATGCCATAGATATAGTAGGAATTGCAAATCCTATCCCCCAACCAGAGTTATCTTGTATCCACACTATGAGAGTGCCTGAGATGAACGAACCCATGCTTATACAGAAGTAGAACCAATTGAAAAAGGAAGTCTTCATTGCTCTCTCTGCTTGGTCACTGTCATCAAATTGATCAGCTCCAAAGGAGGAGACACAAGGTTTGATGCCTCCAGTCCCTAGGGCTATCATATAGAGGCCAATGAAAAATACACCATACTGAATTAAGCTTGCTTCTGGGCAAACAGTTCCTAAACATGTAGGAGGCTGCAGTGCTGGAACTGACGCTGAAAGTGTTAAAATAGCTAGGCCCTTCAATAAAACGAAAATGGTCATATAGTTGATTAAAATGCTCTTAAAGGAAAGGGTAGACATTTTTAATTTCACAAAACAAAACTACAAAAAAATTTAAATATTGAGATGCTAAAGTCAAACTGAATAAAACCCAAATACTGCAATCTAACATCCGATATGGTCATAGTAACGCAGAACAGTAAAAGCCAGGCTTCAAATATAAGACATCCATAAAAATTAAGTAGTATATCCGCAGCATTTTATTTAGTGGTGTACCAAGTAGGGTTATAGTTTCGGTGGCGATATCTTTGTACTTACGATAAAATAAATTGATGAGAAAACAGCAATAGTCCAGTACTTTCCCCAATAAGAATCTGCCAAGATGGCTCCAATAAGGGGAGTGAGATAGCATGTCCCTTGCCAAGTGGTAACATGTCTTGCAGCTTCCAGATTGCTTAGATGAAGCTTTACTTTCAGATAAGTAACAAGGTTTCTTGCAATTCCATAGTAGGCCAGTCTCTCACAAAATTCATTGCCTGTCAAAAAGTTAAAATGCTGAAACTCGATAAGCCTAACTCCCTCTCAACAAGATAAAATGAGGAAACTTGATAAACATCATTGCTGAAATTATAAAATCTAAGGTCAGCTTTCATTTTATAGTTTTATTTGTAGCATATGATTTAAAGTGATCTGTACCACTTGCCTCCAAATATTCTGGCTAATGCTTAATATATGATCTTGCTGAGGACTTAATATCTCAGGAAATAAACATTGTATAAGGGCATGTACAATGCAAGTGTATGGAGATATCCACATAGAATAAATAAGGTGTGTAAGCCATCATGCTTGATTAGACACCGGTGCTTGGAAGCTGTATCTTCGGTTTATGGAACTATCTGAGCGCCATTTTGATGCCGTGACCAAACTTTGAGCTCTAATTGATGCTTGATGTGAGCATGTTAAGCATCACCTTAAGCACTGCTTAGTTGTGTGCATATGAGAAAAGATTACCTAGAATGGGGAAGCATGCTCTCCAATTGCCTGTCGTGTGCTTTGGTGCAGGGCGCCCTTTGATATCAACAGATCCATCACCTGTGATAAGACCAGCATCCTGCTAAAAAAACACTGAACTTAGTTTCGGACCACCTAAGGAGATTCTAAAAGAAGATACATTAATCTTCCCATACTGCATTAGCAGAGTTCCTGTTGTTTTCCTCAACTTTCCTCAGAAAAAGGCACTCAATTGCAGAACACTGTAAATAAGGGGGTCGAAAGGTAGGGAACCACATCACATCAATCTTCCCAACATAAACAAAGAGGTTAAGAACTACTAATACTAGGAGTTCGACGAATCCTTATTGAAATTGACCTTGCCATTAATTAGGGGACCCAAATTTTCCACAACACTCCACTTGCCTGAACATCAAATACATGATCATCATAGCAAATATGGAAATCATAAATTCATACACAGAAATTGCCTAATCTTGCAGACTCTATCTCATTCTGACTTTTGCCTAGGGTGTCGAATGCCTCGTTCAGCATTTTCCTCTCAACAAAAAGAAAATGAATGGCAAGGGTAGGGGACACAAATCAAATCTCAGACTGGGTGGGACAAACTTCGCAATGGAATTGGAACCGCAGAGAAATGATCATGGGGGACTTCACCCGTGGACGGAGGAGCTGTTCAAGATCTCCGCCTCCGCCCTCTTCCTGCAACATCAGGCTGCTGCCTTCTGCTTCTGCTGCCTCATCCATGGAGATGGAGGGGCTCCGCCTGGGACTGGGAGTCCGGCTCAAGGAAACTCCGGCTTCTGCTGCCTCTTCTGCCCGGAGCCGCAGTGGACTTCGCGTTCAGCGCTACAGTCCAAGCCTGTTTTGACGCAAATGCCCCCGTATTTTCTTTTTTTTCTTAATAAACCCCGTATTTTCCTTTGAGGGCCCTGCTGCCTGCCAACGGAATTCCTAGAGCATTTTTTGCAGCGTGGGCAAGAGGGCAAGAATACCAGTTCAGTCTGGATCATATCAGCACGGTCTCAATGGCTTTGCTCCTCTCCCAGTCCCAGCTACCTAGCCCATGTGGCCATGTGGGGCTTCAAAGATACCAATCGCCACCAAAAGTAGGTGTCGCTGTTGGAAAAATTATTCTACTTCAGTTTGTTTGCCACAGAAACGTGCACCAACGTACTGCCAAAATCCGTCCCAACTTGAGGCCTCCAAGCCCCTTCTCGCCGAACAATCAAATTCAAATCCCAACCTCAAATCTAGCAATGCCTTTTTCTTTGGCAGGTGTCCACTGCTTATTTTTCATTTCCTTCCATGAGAGTATTTGCTATGACTATGTAATAAATTCAATTTACAGCATATCTTTATACTTGGGATATCAATTTCGCTCTGAACATTTTGATTCATGTATTGCGTGCGAAGATCTATTTAGTGTCAGCAAGTTTTGAACATTCTCGATAAATTACATTGTTAAGATGAGGGTTCAATCACCTTCATATCTAGCAATAAAAACGCAATTACCATCACCACTTTAATGGTTAAATATTAATAATTTTGACCAGATCTATAATTCTTCTTTGTTTTCTCAGACAACACACTTTCTACCAACAATCTTATCAGAGGCTATCGTCATTGCGATGCCAATTTTTTGTCCTTAGATATTCCTACAACGATGTGGAACACGTATAAGGCCATCTCCAACCCAAGACACTACTCATAGTTTCTATAAGCTCCACATCATCAAGAAACTAGTGCTAAACACTACCTCTCCAATACAAATATTACCCTTTCATATTCAAATTTAATAACATTCATCTCTCATTGTGTCTTGGATATCGTGTAGAAACCATGTCTCATACAAGACCCAGTGTCTTTTTTTTTCTTCATTTAATCATTTGTCATATCATCTTTTATCTTAAATGACAGCTCATTTAATTCTATAAAAATCATCCTACTCATGGGTTGGGGATGGCCTAAGCCTGCTCCGCCCTTGCCACTGACCTCACCGCCGTCTTTTCAAATAATGTCATATTTTAACACCTTCAATTATTTAGTCAATATGACGTGTATTCCAAAGCTGCGATATTGAACAAGCCATGTATATAATTATAAATAGCAATTCAATGTTACAGAATTTGGATTTACAATCCGGAAAATGTCAGGAAACACTTGCGCTTGCACTTGTACCGCCAAGCACAGTACACGAAAACCGCCAGGTTGAGCGCGCTCATCGCCGCGAGGAGCCAGAAGAAGCGGTCCAGATGGCCATTGTTGAGGTCATCGGGTATCCAGCCGGGCTCGCCACCCCTCGCCGTGAGACAGGACACCACGGTCACTACGAGTGAACTGACGTAGCTCCCGAGCGCCACGGTCAGCAGCGCCAGCGCCGAGCACAGGCTCCGCATCGACGGCGGCGCCTCGTTGTAGAAGAACTCCGTCTGCCCCACGCAGGCGAACACGACGCTGGCGCCCACCAGAAAGTACTGAGGGACCTGCCACAGGATGATCATCGACGACTGTCCCTCGCCGTGCGCGCTCGCCAGGCGCCGTGTCTCGACCAGCGCTGCGGTCACCATGACCAAGACAGACAGGAGCAGGCCGGCGCCGAAGCGCTGCAGCTCCGAGATGCCCCGAGTATTGCCGGTGAGCCGCCTGGCTACCGGAACGAGGACCCGGTCGTAGACGGGTACCCAGATGAGGACGCTGACGGCGTCGAACGACGCCAGGGACGCCGGCGGGATGGCGAACGCGCCGCCAATAACATGCTTGTTCATGGACCTCCCTTGCTCCAGGAACGTGGAGGAGAACTGCGCGAGGACGGAGAAGAACACGATCCCGGTGGTCCAAATTGGGAGCATCCCGATGATCACCTTGAGCTCTTCCACTTGAGTCACGGTGCAGAGCCTCCATGGATCAGAGTCGGACGGGTCTTCAGTTGATGAGATCACCGCAGCCTTGTCAAGGAATCTGAACAAAGAAATTTCTTAGTCACACATGTTAAAACTGTGGCCTATGTAAAAGGAGTGTTCACATCGGGTTCAAACCTGAGAACAGGCGTGTGCTGCAATTTATGAACATCCGCGATTTCTGTCTTCTCAGGGAGCTCATGGAGAAGAGAATCGTCACGCGGCAAAACTGCATTCCATTTCCGAGTAGCTGCAACTATAACCTGAAGAACTCTTATAATTGGACTCCCCAGGGACTTCTGCACCCTGTATTTCTTGGAGCCCAGCAAGAAGCTTGCAATGGCCAACGCGATAAAAAGAGTTGGGAGCCAGAGGCCAACAGCCCAACCGTAGTGATCTTGCACCCAGACAACAGCGGTGCCTGCGATGAAGCTGCCGATGTAGATTGCGAAGAAGAACCAGTTAAAGAAGGAATCCTTCTTCAACCTCTCGTCAGGGCTGCTGTCATCGAACTGGTCAGCGCCGAAAGATGAAACACAAGGCTTGATGCCGCCGGCTCCTATGGCCATCATGTAGAGGCCAAGGAAGAACACAACGGACTTAGATGACCCAGCTTTCAGGAACGATGCTGAAACTGACATTGCTGCCATTCCCTGATGTCGAACAATGAACAAGTTCAGTAACAACCGCGAACTAGTTAGGTGTTGCTTCTAGAACAATGACAGCACATATACCAATCCCCCCGAACAAAAAGCAGTATATAATTAAATTGCTCCATAGTTTCTTGAAATTTACACTGTGGGAAAGCAATATGGAAATATCGGGCAGCCTTAAAATGGAAGTGTTTCTTCTTAAAATTAGGTACTTACAATTAGGTAAACCGTGAAGAAAGCCACTGTAGTAAAGTATCTTCCCAGATAGGAATCTGCTACGATGGCTCCAACCAGCGGTGCAATATAGCAAGTCCCCTGCCAATTTGTGTAGTTTCTTGCAGCGGTTACATTGCTTTCATGCAGGACTGTCTTGAGAAACGTGACCAGATTGAATTGAATCCCGTAGTAAGCTAGCTCCTCGAAGCATTGAGTCACTGCAAATTGTGAGAGAGTGACAGCAGGGAAAGGATGTTAAGAGGGAAAAAGTATCGGAGATCCGGATTTCTTAAAATGGTTTCAAAGGTTTTTGAGATTCAGTAGCTTGTGATTACCTAAGATGTAACCACATGCTCTCCAACTGCCAGTGTGGTGTTTTACTCCCTGGATGTCAGTGGTCCTTCCGCTTCTTCTACGTGCTACTGAACTCTGTCATAACACAAACCGGATTCTCTTAGGGACATGTAGAAGTATGAGAAGAAGGTACAGAAATCATTTGCTGTAAATTCAAATGAAGTTTATGGTTTAATGGAAGATAATGGTCGGAAAAGTTGGAATGAAAACAACACTCCTTTTTTTTAAAAAGGAAAAAGGTCCTGCCGCCACCACACACCAAAAAAACAACAACACATATTTGTGAGCAGAAGAATTTGTGCTATCATGAAAAGGTACAAGTGCCTCTGTGTTCGTAACTTTGTGGCGCCAAAAGGGAAATGGAGAAAGAAATGTTCTAAGCCTGTAACAGCCAATAAAATTTGAAGCAGGCTTGAATGCATACGAACTACTGAAGTAACTGAACTAGTAGAACTTTTACCTCAGGAAGTGGCTCTTGACTTTCTATCTCCATGGTAACTCAACTTGCTGCATAAAGAAGCAACGCCACACCAAAGACTAATGAACGGTACCTACATTTATACAGAGGGAGCAGAGCTTTTCATCTCCTTTCTTTCTTTCTTTCTTTCTTTCTTTTTATCATGTACTATTTCACTAAGAGTGATCAGGAACGTGGACAAGACTAATTTTAATTTAAAAACGGTAATGCAAGTCCAGGCATCCGTGAATTGGGAATATAAAGGTATTTGCTTTTACTTTCCCAAAAGAAAATCAAGGAGTTCCACGGGTGTCGGTTGGCAGCTCTGTTTTACCGCGTGATCCACGTGCAATCCATTGTATATACTGCCAGTACGCCTTGTTATATACCACAAGACACAAGTCGATGGAAAAATACTAGTATACTGATATTGCCGTATCGCAATATCCATACACGTGAGATTCGCCGCAAAAACAAAAAGATTCGTACCTGTCGAAGAGAAAATAGAAGACCCTTTTTCTCAAAAAAAAAAAGAAGAAGATCCGGGAACGTGCAGGGCACCTGTTGTTTTTCCTCCTCCTTTTTTGAGCACATGTTGTTTTTTTTTTTAATTTGGCAGAGCCTGGTCCGTTTGGCTAGCGGGTGATGTGGTTTGCAGGGCCGGTAATTTTCTTTGCTGGGCAGTGTTGGTGTGTGGCTGGGCCTCCACGCTGCACGTTTGTTGACTGGCCCGGCCTGCTTTGTTCTTGGGCTCCTGGCGTCGATGCTCTCCCGCTGCTGCTTCCCGGCCCGCGCCTGCGTGGCTCGCGCACGTTCGTTGCCGGGTTCGGCCGTTCGTGACCGACCCGACCATCGGGCCATATCTTTCGGCCGGTGCTCGATCCAACAGATGGTCGAGCCACATCAGGTCCAATTCGACATGTTGTCTATAATTTTAGTGTACTAGATCCGGTTGTGGGTCAAAAATTTTGATTCATGTCTGACTCGATTTTTCTGACAGGAATTTCGGTCCATTTCGCCCAACACATTCACTGGATCAGATTCGTCGAGTTGCATGGCCCACAATCAAATCTAGTTTTGATGCAAATGCCCTGCATTTTCTTTTGAGGGCCCTCCTACGGCTCGAGAGCATGCCAACCGTTGTGGTACTTAAACTACTAATGCATAGAATATCTCTAAACTTTTTAAAATGCATAGGTTCAAAATTTTAAAGCGTGTCATCTAGGTTTAAAATTTTGCAATCACCTGGTCAACGCATATGTTACATATTTCCAGAAGAGTAAAGTGTAGATCCAGAAGTCTAAACTTTTGAAAGTGTGTCACCTAGTTTCAAAATAACCATAAAAGCATTTCAAATCCCACCTGGCATTGGCCCTGTTTGGAACCGCTTAAATTCTGTTTATGGCCAAAATAAGCTGAAATTATAAGCCAAACGGTATGTTTTTTTTACAGCTTTTTTTTGGCCGCGCTTCTCTCCACCACCCCCATTTGTACTAAAACGCAGAAGCTGGATCAGACTCGCTTCTCAAATAAGCGCATTTTATATATTTGCACAGCTTATCTGAGAAACGCTTCTCTCAACCGCGGTACCAAACAGAGCTATTGACATGGCCGCCACCCCTATTCTTCTCTCTCTGCCAATGCAAGCATGTTTGACCACTGCCTTGCGGGCCAGAACCACTCTCTCATCCCTACCATGACGCAGTCCTACTTTTCTCTCATTCATCCCATGCCGCCGCTGATCTACCCCTATACGGCTCTCTCTCCCTCACCTCTCCTACGAGAGAGAGAAGCTGGCAGTCCTGGCTTCTGAGCTAGTGATCAAACACAGCGAGAGAAGAAGAGATTGCCACGTGTTTCGAAAATGACTTTGCGGAGACTATGGACCTAGACGACACACTTTCAAAATATCTAAGGTCTGTTTAGATTAGAAAGTAAGTTTGCGAAAGAAAGTTTTCAATTCTAAATCGAAGATTAGAAGGACTAAATATGATCTAATTATAAAACTAAATACACGAATGGACGGGAAATCGCGAGACGAATCTATTAAGCCTAATTAATCCGTCATTAGAGATTGTTTACTGTAGCACAACATTGTCTAATCATGGTCTAATTAGGCTCATTAGATTCGTCTCGCAAAGTTACCGGGGGTTATGAAATGGGTTTTGTCATTAACACACGTTTAATACTCCATGCATGTAAGATTCCCTTTGATGAATAGTGAAGTTTCAAAGTTTCAAAAGTTTCGGTGGGAACTAAATAGGCCCAAGTATCGGGATCTGCATTTTTATAGTCTGAGAGCATCTCCAAGAGCATTGCTATATTGGATTGCTACATCTAAAAACTATCAAAAGCTTTAAAAAATTGCTCCAATAATATTGCTATATAGATTCTATACCTTAAATTTTTAGGCTACAACCTAAAATGCTTCCTCCTAGATCCAAATATACCAATCCAACCTAGCAAAATAGGTCTAGCCTAAAGGGAAAATTGGTTTGATAGCATTGAAAGATTATGTGTTCCGGAAAATACCACTGAAACAATCGGTCCCCGTAAAATACCATTCAAAGCTGCAAATGTTACCTGAAAATAGCATTCCGTTGCTTTTCTTCACAGTAAACTTCTTTTCATCTATTTTGACTAGATAGTGTAGACATGAAATGACCTTTGTACCCCTGAGCTCATGACCAACAAATCTCTAACAAATAGCCTGTTCGGTTGGCTGGTGGCTAGTGCTGATTTGTTGTGAGAGAAAAGTACTGCTGGCTGGCTGGTGGCTGGTGCTGATTTGTTGTGAGACTGAAGTACTGCTGGCTGGTGGCTGATAAGCCAAACGAAGGCTGCTTCCCCTTATCCCGACTGGCAGCCCCTCCGCAATCTGCGCCACCGTGCTGTAGCGAGGCCGCGTCCCTTCCCCACCGTCAACGCCGCCCCCTCCCGTGAGCCCCTGCTGAGCGTGACGCTGATGTGCCATCCTGGCCGCGTCCCCATGGCGCCGCCGTTCAGGCCCTTCTCGGTTCTCGCTCTCTCTGATTTCTTCATCCGCAGCATCATCACTCTCTCCGCCTGCATCTCTGTCTTAATTTCTCTCCTCGGAGCAAGCAAGCAGCAGTGCTCGATCTGTTCCGTGCTCATCTTCTCCACCAAGCCATATCCATTTTCCTCCCATATTCTCTCTTCCTACAACTCCACAAGCAAGAAATCAGAAGGCCATCCTTCTCTCCACTGCCCTCTCACCGCAGCAGCTGCAGTTCCTCAAATCAAATCCAAGCACCAGGAAACTATCTGCTCTCATCAATTTCTCTTTTCCTCTCTGAATTTCTCCACGAGCCAAGCAACAGCATCAATCCATACTCTCTCCCAGCTGCAATTGCTCTCGGCTTGCCCCTCTCTCTCTAAGCGGCGCATCAGGGGCAGCTGCAGAGCAGCGCGCAGGCACGCAGCACCACCAGCCACCAGGTGAATCGGCAGCAGGCCACCGGGAGCGGTGCATCGGTCAGCGGAGCAGCAGTTCGGCGCGGCTACGGGCCAGCAGGCGGCGGCACGGACACGCCGGCCCTCAGGACCCACTGCACGACGGGCGATGGCGCTCCTCCGTCCACCGGCATGCCCGTCCCTGCAAGCCTTATGCTAGGCGATTCGTTGTTTAGGCCGGCGTTCCCAAATCAGTAAGCAGCGACAGACAAAGGCTATTTTGGTCAAAATTAACACCGTTGCTGCAAAAACTAACAGAATGCTACTTTCAGTTCAGTTTGGGATCTTTCCCTGGTATTTTACAGAGGTAGCTCTTTCAGTGGTATTTTCCGGAACTCGTCATCTTTCGATGGTATGAACCAATTTTCCCTAGCCTAAATCTGTCCACATCAACCAACTACCACAACTCTCCCTCGCGCGTCTCCTGGTCCGCGACTGCCGGCGCGAGCGCCACCGCCGCCCGCCGTGCTACCACCCGCGGCCCTCTGCCGGCCGCCGTCGCCACCCAGGCCCTTCGTGGCCGCGCCGCTGCTGCGCTCTAGCCTCGCGTGGCCGCGCCCTGGCTCCGCACGGCCGCACCGCCGCCACGCCCTCGCCCCGTCGACGAGCGTGCTCCACCTCGCGGGGGATCTCCTCCCCACGCGCCGGCTTCCGAGCTCTGCCTCGCAGAGGATCTCCGCCCCACATGCCGGCGGGCGACTTCCACGCTAGCGCCAGCGTGCGAACTCCGCCTCGCGGGGATCTTCGTGCCCACACGCCTGATTTGCCGGACTCCACGAAGGAGCTCGATTTGGCGATGGAGGAGCAGGTGACCTCATCGATTTGAGACTGAGGAGCAATGTCGGGTTTGATTTGAGGCGGAGGAGCAGAGCCGTCGTTGATGTGGGGTGGATGAGCTAGCGAGGTCGGCCATGGATTTGGAGGGGCGCAGGAGAGAGGGGAAGATGAGTTGGGGAAGAAGATGAGTTGAGGGAAGTCAGTGTCTGGGTCCTACATGTCATTCTCATATATCATGAAAATACGTAGAGCATTGTATGCTGTTGGAGAGAGCAAGGAGTACTCAAAAATTTCTCTCTCCTGTATCTAAAATGAGTTTAGATATCCAGACATAGGTATACTCTTGGAGATGCTCTGATGATCTAAATGACACACACATTCAAGCAAGTTTAGAGACCTTAGATATGCATTCTACACTATCCATGGCACTGGAGGCTGGAGCACTGACTTCGGATAAACCACACAACTGCAATGCAGGAAAAACTCAGGACGCACTCTTTCGCTTGCACTTGTACCGCCGAGCGCAATATACGAAAACGGCCAGGTTGAGCGCGCTCATCGCCGCGAGGAGCCAGAAGAAGCGGTCCAGATGGCCATCGTTGAGGTCATCAGGTATCCAGCCGAGCCCGCCGCCCCTCGCCGTGAGACAGGCCACCGCGGTCACCACGAGTGAGCTGACGTAGCTCCCGAGCGCCACGGTCAGCAGCGCCAGCGCCGAGCACAGGCTCCGCATCGACGGCGGCGCCTCGTTGTAGAAGAACTCCGTCTGCCCGACGCACGCGAACACGACGCTGGCGCCCACCAGGAAGTACTGGGGCACCTGCCACAGGATGCTCATCGACGACTGGTCCTCGCCGTGCGCGCTCGCCAGGCGCCGCGTCTCGACCACCGCTGCGGCGGCCATCACCAGGACCGACAGGAGCAGGCCGGCGCCAAAGCGCTGCAGCTCCGAGATGCCCCGAGCATTGCCGGTGAGCCGCCTGGCTACCGGAACGAGGACCCGGTCGTAGACAGGCACCCAGATGAGGACGCTGACGGCGTCGAACGACGCCAGGGACGCCGGCGGGATGGCGAACGCGCCGAGATGCTTGTTCATCGTCCTGCCTTGCTCCAGGAACGTGGAGGAGAACTGCGCAAGGACGGCAAAGAACACGATCCCGGTGGTCCAGATGGGGATCATCCCGATGATCACCTTCAGCTCTTCTACTTGCGTCACGGTGCAGAGCCTCCATGCATCGGTGTCAGCAGACAGCTCTTTGGTTGATGAGATCACTGCAGCCTTGTCAAGGAATCTGAACAAAGAAATTGCCAAGTCACAGTAAAGATGGGGCCTATGAAAAGAGTGTTCACATCGGGTTCAGAAACTACCTGAGAACAGGCGTATGCTGCAGTTTGTGGCCATCCGCCATTGGCGTCTTCTCAGGTAGCTCGTGGAGAAGAGAATCGTCATGCGGTAAATGTACATTCCATTTCCGAATAGCTGCAACTATAACCTGAAGAACTCTTACAATTGGACTACCCAGAGGCTTTTCGACCCTGTATTTACCGGAGCCCAGCAAGATGCTTGCAATGGCCAGCGCGATGAACAGAGTAGGAAGCCAGAGGCCAACCGCCCACCCGTAGTGATCTTGCACCCACACAACCGCGGTGCCTGCGACGAAGCTGCCAATGTAGACTGCGAAGAAGAACCAGTTAAAGAATGAATCCTTTTTCAACCTCTCAGCGGGGCTGTTGTCATCGAACTGGTCGGCGCCGAAAGATGAAACACAAGGCTTGATGCCACCGGCTCCTATGGCCATCATGTAGAGGCCAAGGAAGAACACAGCAGACTGAGATGAACCACCCTTCAGGAACGTTGCTGAAATAGACATTGCAGCCATCCCCTGGTGTCGAACAAGAACAACCACGAACTAGTTAGGTGTTGCTTCTAGAACAAGGACAGTATGGATTCCGATTCCCTGAACAAAAAGGCGGTATAGTTAAGTTGCATGATAGTTTCTTGAAGGTTGAAATTTGTGTGCTTACAAATAGGTAAATTGTGAAGAAAGCAACTGTAGTCAGGTATCTGCCCAGATAGGAATCTGCTATGATAGCTCCAACCAGCGGTGCGATGTAGCAAGTCCCCTGCCAATTTGTGTAGTCTCTTGCCGCGGTAACATTGCTTTCATGCAGCACTGTCTTCAGAAACGTGACCAAATTGAACTGAATCCCATAGTAAGCTAGCTCCTCAAAGCATTGTGTCACTGCAGATTGTAAGAGTTAGCAGCAGGAAAGAATGTTTCAGAGAAAGTATCAAGGATCCAGAGGAAATTATTTCAGAGTTTTTTTTAGATATAATATTTTCTGATTACCTAAGATGTAACTGCATGCTCTCCAACTGCCGATGTGGTGCTTTACTCCCTGGATGTCAGTGGTCCTTTTGCTTGTACATGCTATTGGATTCTGTCATAATTATAACACAAACCGAATTCTCATTAGGACTTGCAGAAGTATGAGATGACTATGTGGTACTGATCCAAGAAAAAAGGGCCTAGAATCAGAGCTTGAATAGCAAGCATAAATTGCACTAGCTAGTGAATTTCTTATGTCTATATCGTTTTTCTCATTTTTTACATCATGGGCACAAAAACGAACTCTCTTTAAAGGACAATCTATCAAATGGCACTTGTACAGTTACCATGCTAATAAGAACAACAGTTTCAGACCTCGTTGAGACTGTTACACCTTTTCGGTCAAGTATGGGGAAAGGGATAGAAGACCATTTGCAGAAAAATCTATAGTTTAGTATTTTTTAGATAATGGATAGAAATCCAGCCTGTAGATATAGAAAGCCAAAATTTATAGTTTAATTGAAGATATTGATAGCAAGAGCTTTAAATGACTGCATCACTGTCCAAAACAATATTCCCTCTGTCTCAAGATAAATGTCGTTTTTTTTTTCTAAATACATATTTTTTTATATGAATCTAGATATAAATTGTGTCTAGATACATGGTAAAAAAAACTATGTATCTACAAAAGCCAGAACGACATTTATTTTGGGAATATGTGAGCAGAATAATTTGTGCCATTTTGTAAAGAGAAGCTCGCAAGTTAACTGACTGTGTATATATTAACAGTAGAGAAGATGAAAAACAGAATAAGAAAAAAAAAACATGACAAGATGTATGCCTTTGCGTTCATAATAAGTTTCTGATGCCAAAAGGAAACAAAAAGCAGTATTTCACGTGGAAAAGGGAACCAAAGAGAGAAACATTGTAAGCAGTAAGCGTGTACCAACAAACAAAATCTGAAGCAGACTAGAACGCAGGAGAACTAGTAGAGAGATTGGCCCCGTTTGGTTTTCCAGCGCTAGAAACTGTTCACAACTTTGACCACTAATTAAAGGTATTAAATAAAGGTATTTTACAAAACTAGCTCCAGAACCCCTGCACTAGGAACCCTGAAGAATCTAATGAGGCCTTTGACCGTATGATTAGAGGATGATTAGAGAATGGGTACTGTAGCATCACTGTAGCCAATCATCGATTAATTAGGCTCATTAGATTCGTCTCGAAAAGTTACGCTCATCCGTGAAGAGGTTTTACAAATAGACTTCATTTAGTACTCCATGCAAGAAAGATTTCCTCCGTGCTAGATGCTAGACTAGACATCCAAACGGAGCCATTGAATCCTTACCTCAGAAAGTGGTTCTTGAATCTCTATCTCCATGGTGTCTCAAATCACTGTACAGATTAAGAGGCAATGTCCCACCAACACAAGTGTACATACCCCCATTTATACAGGAAAGAATACGGTGCAGCCCACAGGGCTGCAAACAAGCACGTGGACAAGCAGGGCTGCACAGGAGCCCTTTTGCAGCCCGGCTGCACAGGACTTCTCAAAATTGTTTCAAAGATCTTTCAGATGTAATGCCTTGTGGTCACCTAGGATTTTTTGCGTGCTCTCCAACTGCCAGTATCAGTGGCCCTTCTGCTTGTATACATGCTGTTGGATTCCGTCGTAATTATAACACAAACCGAAACTCTTTAGGACTTGTAGAAATATGGGAGGAGTACTGGTCCAAAGGAAAAAGGCCTAGAATCAGAGCTTGAAATGCAAAGCAAAAATTGGTAACTACCTAGTGAATTTATCATGCCCCTATTTTTCTCTTTTTTTAAACCACCGGGTACAAAAATGAGCTCTCTTTAAAGGACAATCGATCAAATTGCACTTGTACAAACGGCCAAACGCCATGCTAATTAAAACATCAGTGTCAGAACTTGTTGAGACTATTGCAGCTTCTCTGGGCAAGTACGGGGGAAGGGATAGAAGATCACTTCTATATAAATGTGAGATTCGACGGAAAAACAAGAAAGATCCTTAGCTGTCGAGGAGAAAAATCGAAGATTCGTAAACGTGCAGGGCACCTGTTTTGTTTGGGGTCCTTTTTGGCTGGGCTTTGCAGATCTGGTCCCGTATGGGCTTTCTCTGCGAGTGGGGTGGTGGTTTCCTGGGCCGTAAATCTGGTGCTGTGTTGTGGCTGGGCCTCTCTGCCTGATGGTGGGGAGCCCGTCCCGAGCGGGCCTGCTTTGCTGTCTGGTGTTCTTGGGCTGCTAGGGCCGATGCTTTCCCGCCCACTACTGCCGGAAATCCTATATATCTTCCGGAAGATTTTTTTTCCCATTAACTTCCGGTGTTTGAGATTCGTGCACGCGATCTCAGCCGTCGGATCGTCTTCTCCTCTCCCAGCTCGCCCCGCGCGCCGCCGCGCCCGCTCGCNCCGCCGCCGGCCAACTCGGGGCTAGGGTTAGGGTTAGGGGTTAGGGTTGGGAGTTGCTAGGGAAGGAATCCAATCACCTCCGGATCTAGAGGGAGGTCGGGGGCGGCGGCAGGCCCGGCGGCGGCCGCGGGTTGGCCGGCGGAGGGCAAGGCGGCGCGGTAGCGCCGCCGGCCGGGCAGGGCAGGACATCCGGTGGGCAGGGTCGGAGGCGGGGGCAGAGCAGGCGCCGGGGTGGAGGTGGGCACGGGCATGACGGGGCGGCGGCGGGGCTGGGGGCGGAGGGGCTCGCCGGCCGGAGACGAGGAAGAAGCGGTGGATGGGCCGTTGTTGGGCTGGAAGATGGATAGCTTCCCCGCCTTCCACAAGACATATAGGAGCCCCCCACTACTGCAGACTGCAGATAAGGAACCAGGTCATGATCGGATTGCTACAAATACCAGTGGGCACAGTTGAGCGAAACGTTACTAGTGTCAGTGAACATGATCAGTTAAATGCAGAGACTGCAGCATGTACAACAGTAACTGCAAGACACATTCCACTGTTCAAATGGTGACCTTCTGCATCAAGAATCCGGGTCCCAACGACTGCTTCGAAGCAGGGCGCTGAACTGCTGATGAGGTAAACAGGCAGTGCATGTTTCTTGCCTCAGGGTCTGTTTAGATCGCCACGAAACTTTTGAAACTTTGAAACTTCACTATTCATCAAAGGGAATCTTACATGCATGGAGTATTAAACGTGTGTTAATGATAAAACCCATTTTATAAACCCGGTAACTTTGCGAGACGAATCTAATGACCCTAATTAGGTCATGATTAAACAATGTCGTGCTACAGTAATTTACAGGGACCAATCCAGCCGAGACAGATGCCGGCGTCAGCTCCACTAACACGACTGAGTTAGTTTTAAAATGAACAATATTTTATTAAGAGATTTTAGAGTTTTATTGGGGTACCTAGATCCACACCTGGTAATTTCTCTTTGGATCTAGGGACCGAATGACTTTTTTACATCACTAATTAGCTGTTAGTCCCTAGTCAGTCTGAGGCTCTCTAGATTGTGGATCCCATAACATTCAAATCTTAAAACGTGAGAATAAAGAGAAAAAAGGGGTATTGGATCCATACATGTATTTAAAAGAGAAAGATACACAAATGATCCTGGGTCTTCACTTTTGCATATAACCTCAGTACAGGTTGTTGCGCTTGTACCGCCTCGCGCAGCACACGAACACCGCCAGGTTGAGCGAGCTGAGCGCCGCGAGGAGCCAGAAGAAGCGATCGAGGTGGCCGTCGTCGAGGTCGTCGGGTATCCACCCGGGCTCGCCGCCCCTCGTCGTGAGCCAGGCCACCGCGGTCACCACGAGCGAGCTCAGGTAGCTCCCGAGTGCCACGGTCAGCAGCGCCAGCGCCGAGCACAGGCTCCGCATCGACGGCGGCGCCTCGTTGTAGAAGAACTCCGTTTGCCCGACGCACGCGAACACGACGCTGGCGCCCACCAGAAAGTACTGGGGCACCTGCCACAGGATGCTCATGGGCGCCTCGCCCTCGCCGTGCACCAGCGCCAGGCGCCGCGTCTCGACCTGCGCCGCGGCGGCCATCACCAGAACCGACAGGAGCAGGCCGGCGCCGAAGCGCTGCAGCTCCGAGAGGCCTCGCTCCTTGCCGGTGAGCCGCCTGGCCGCGGGCACGAGGACCCGGTCGTAGACGGGCACCAAGAAGATGACGCTGACGGCGTCGAACGACGCCAGGGACGCCGGCGGGACGGCGAACGCGCCGACCTGCTTGTTCATCGTCCTGCCTTGCTCCAGGAACGTGGAGGAGAACTGCGCTAGGACGGAGAAGTATACGATCCCTGTGGCCCAGATGGGGAGCATGCCGACGATTACCTTCAGCTCTTCGACCTGCGTGACCGTGCAAAGCCTCCATGGATCAGCTAGCTCCTCGTCTGATGAGACCACTGCAGCCCTGTCAAGAAATCTGAACAAACAATCTTGCGAGTGTTACAGCCTAACTTACAGAAGATTGGGCCTGTTAAAAGAGTCCTCATAATCGATTCAGGCAACTACCTGAGCTCTGGTGTATGCTTCAGTTTATGGCCATCCACCATTAATGTCATCTCAGGAACCTCGTGGAGAAGAGAATCACTGTGCGGCATTCTGACAGCCCACTTGCGTGTTGCAGCAACGACGACCTGGAGAACTCTGATGATTGGGCTCCCAAGAGGCTTTTGGACCCTGTATGAACTGGAACCCAGCATGAAGCTTCCGATGGCGAACGCGATGAACAGAGTTGGGATCCCAAGGCCTAGGACCCAACCGTAGTGATCTTGCACCCACACAACAGCTGTGCCCGAGACGAAGCTGCCGATGTAGATCGCGAAGAAGAACCAGTTGAAGAAGGAATCCTTCTTCAGCCTCTCGGCTGGGATGCTGTCATCGAACTGGTCGGCGCCGAAAGATGAGACACAGGGCTTGATGCCACCGGCTCCTATGGCCGTCATGTAGAGCCCAAGAAAGAACACGAATGACTTAGAAGAACCATCCTGCAGGCAATCAGGCCCGGCACAAGTCGGGAATGATGCTGAAATGGACATTGCAGCCATCCCCTAGTGTTGAACAAGATCAGTAAATTGATCAGTGGAAATAAAGTAGGTGTGCCCAATACAGAATTTTTTTAAAGGAAAATTAGCTGCAGGACACTTTATACTTTTGTGAAATTAGCAATAGGACACTGAAATCCATTTTCTTTGCTTTAGGGCACTAGTTTCTTTCATGCATGTCTTGTAGCCAATAATTTTGTTTTTAGTGTGGGCTTTGCTACGAGATTTAGATGGTTATTATCATATCTTACCTCTTAGATAAATATATATATTATATACATTTTTTTATTTTGGAAAGTAGAAAAATTCTTGCAATTAGATATATTGGGCAAAATATCTTGCACAAAACGTGCATGCCAATGAAGTTTTTGTTGTGTGAACAGAACAAACGAGATTGATGAAGGTGAATCTGTCTTAAATGCTCTGGATCTAACGCATTGACTACTGGTGACTTGTATTCTCGGCTGTCGGCTATGGATCTGCATCGATCTTGTTTTGTATGAACAATGCCGCCCAATGTAATCACCCCGAGTCAAATACGCAATCATTGAAGAGTGTCTTGCTGCAAAATTTGCATTTTTCGAAGGATTGATTTATGGCAAAGATATGAATTTGACTCCAAAAATGGTATAGTAAAGTTTTCTCTACCTCTTTTATTTGCTTTTGTTGTTGTTGTTGGCGATGATGATGATAAAATAAATTGCTTCGTAGTTTTGTAAAGTTTGAATTTTGTGTGCTTACAACTAGGTAGACCATGAAGAAAGCCACTGTAGTCATGTATCTGCCCAAATAGGAATCTGCTATGATAGCTCCAATCAGTGGTGCGATGTAGCAAGTCCCCTGCCAATTCGTATAGTTTCTTGCTGCTGTAACATTATTTTCATGTAGCACGGTCTTAAGAAACGTAACCAGGTTGAACTGGATTCCATAGTATGCTAGCTCCTCAAAGCACTCAGTCACTGCAGTATAGAAGTCAGAAGTGGTAACTGTCAAGCAAACTATAAGAGTGGAAAACAAAAGAAATGTTGATGAGTGAGCTCAGAGATCTTTAGAAGGCTTGAATTAGTGAACTGAACCTAACTAGAATAATTGTTCACATGTCATATCAAATATTCTCAATCCCAGATTTGCGCCCGTGTCCATGACATGTGGGCCCACATCTTGGCGTGTCTAGAGTTGAGAAATTTTCCCACCAGAAATTAGTTAAGGAATCGTTCCAACTACCCTTTGCATTTTGCATAGCCTTTCTTTTTTTTAATTAACATTTTGTGAGATCTGTATGAAATTTTGGTTTATTATGCTTACCTAAGATGTAACTGCACGCTCTCCAACTGTCGGTAGTATGGCGCTTGACTCCCTTGATGTCAATAGTCCTTTCCCTTCTAGGTTCTACTGAATTCTGTAGTGACATAAAAACGAATTCTGTAGTGACATAAAAACGAATTCTGTAGTGACATAAATACAAATCCTGTAGTTCTTTGCAAATGCAGTACAGGATCAACAAAAGAGCCTAGAGTCAGGACCAGAATTTGAAATGGACGCGGAAATTAGTTGATAGTAGAGTTTTTCCACATCGGCATCCTTTACTTGGGTAGGGTTGTAAGAAAATTCAGGAATTACTCAATCTAAAAAAAGAGGGCTACTGGAGAAAGGATCTTTTTTTCATAGAAGCACAACCGTGCTAGGCAGCCTTTCCTGTCGGTTTGTTTTTAAAACAAACGAAATATTGTCCTTTACTTGTAGACCATATAAGCATTTAAGAAGAAACCCCATAGGTAAAAGCAAAAAAAAACGTTTATCATTGAGAAAACAAATACTCCCTCTGTTCTATTTGATGCTGATTAGCTCAAACTTTAGCTAGCGGACATCAAATAAATGAGAATGGAGGGAGTACTAATTAGGTAGAGAAATCAGTTTGAAATTTTTTGAGGCGGCTGTTTTCTTCATAATTTCTCGCGAGAGATGGGAAACGAGCACTACACCATGGAAGATATTGCTAGTAATAAAAATAACTCAGTTAATAAGTGCTATATAGATGTAAGCCTAAGCCTGCGACAAATCAAGCTATATATCGAAAGCATAAGAAAAGCTAGCTGTAAACCTCAAGAAGTGGTTCTTCAGACAGCAATTTCTCCCTCTGAGCTTCCATGGTAATCAAGCTGTGTTTTCACTCAGTCTAGCTGGACAATTATCACACTAACACCACTCTATGAGGCTATGGCTATGTCGATCTAGGACTAGGAGAGCACGTACTCTATGAGACTATGACTATGTCTATGAGAGCACTGGGAGCTTTTGGGAGGCTGGACACGGAATGGAACTATGATGCCTCGGTTTATATAGAGCTTGCCGCAGCAGATCTCAGATAGCCATGCACTCCACGTCTCCACTGCCAAAAGTAAACGGACGGGACGTAAGGAATGAGCTGGCGTACGTGCACCGTAGAGGCAGACAGGCAGCACGGAAGCAATTTTACAATAATCCAAGTGGTATAGAGGGTAGTTTAGTCAATTCCGCTTGCTCCGTGGTCCCATGTGCAAATTCTGTATGCATGCTGCTAGCATGTTGATAGCTCAACCCATGAAACAAAAGGTCCTATTTGGATCAACACAGCTAAAGTTAGCTCATTAGTTGAGGCACATAGCTAATCAACCTAAACTTTAACTGGGTGATAGGTAAGACACTGCTTAAACTTTAGCTAAGGATTCAAACATGCCTCTCAACTAAAGTTTAGTCAGCTAAAATTTCGCTGGATGAATCCAACAAACCTAAAACTTAACGAGTGTATACAAGACAACCATGTCTTTCAAGCTACGCTTAAGACTCGTCATGGTCGTAAAAGAATATTATGAGCAAACTAGTAGGCTCTATTTGTTAGAAATATAGACATCATTCGACATATTTTAGTTCCAAATAAAAGCATGTAAATCATGATGATAATAAGTGATCCAGTGAGAACATGATAGGTGCACATGTTCAAGTTCAATATCATATTAAACAAGAACAAAGTAAGGAACCAAACAAGGTTCACGATGTACCCTGAGACGGGGCCGCTGCCGGAGGCATTAGCTGTGCCGTTATCAACTGGATTAGTCATAATAATCGGTTGACCTTGTTCGATGTAGCCGTACGAATGTGATGTAGTGACGAGTCGATGCAGTGCAGTCTCTCGAACGGCACTGGGAAATAGCGGACGTAGTCGTGCGGGCCACCAGGAAGTAGACGAACTTGAGCAGTCGCGTGAAGACGCTCCCCAAAAACCTTATCCACTGGCTATCCCGAGCAGGATCTCACACCAGTCGAGGTTCCGGAGGCTCTGCTCTCGCTAGAACCGTGCGCGCAGTGCTAGCGATGGGGAGGTAAGCGTTGCAGCAGAAACAATGAGGGAGAAGAGAGAGGTCTCCTAAGCAGGAGTACCTGAGAGGTTGTGTTGGTGTGTCTCTCTGAGTAGGGGGAGGGCCTCCTTTTATAGGCGCTGCCTGGCGGAGGGAGATGCACATGGACACCTCTGCAGGAAAGGCAAAAATCCCACGGAGCAAATAAGGCACGTCCCTATGAGCGTTTAAGGTAGGTAATTGATTCTGCCATTAGTCCTGTTGACAAGTGACAAAACCGGCAACACATCACGTCCGTCTGTCTCGTCTCGTCTCGTCTCGACAAGCTCACAGCCTCGGCCTCGACCCGGCTCAGCGAGGCGAGTGAGCGCGCGCGTGTGGCATCCAGGTTATCCTTTGCCAACTTCACATTGGGTGTACCATGTGTCCACCTAATAAGTTGGTTGAGATCCTCTCAACTACGAATATGGTAGTAACCACTTTTAACTCCCTTTGCATTAATCGTGGGCCTTAGATATTTTAATTTAATTGGAATTATAAAAAGACCAAGCCCAAATAAATCCAATAATCCCCACCAATATTTCACGGCACATGAGAAATGCCCTCAGCCCCATTGCTGTTTTTGATATACCAGTGTTTCGGTAGAGACTGTTAATTTGAACTTCCACCTAGAGTAAAGGCTACGCTCATCCACAACTGACCAATGGACTAAGCCTTGAATTGGCAGTCATGTGCGAACAAGTTTTACCAGAACCCTTTTACTGATACTAGACTGCTTAATGCATCCCCGCGGTTTGGAGCATATAAGTCAAACTCCAGACCTTTCATGAGTATCTAGAGATAACCCACTCTCATAGACTGTGACTAGCAGCCAAACTCATATAGGTGTAATTCTCATAAGATGTTCTGTAGGTCAACATCTCTACTTCTCAAAAGTCACTCGAATTACATTAAGGTATACACCATCCTACCATACAGAAAAGAAGAGAAATGCATCCACCCTAGGAATTATCTAGTTTCAAAGGTTCTCTTCTCTCAGTCAAACAATAGCTTGTTTCCTCATCCTAATTCACGGGATCTCCGATCACATAGGACAGGTTCCCAATATGGAGTGACTCACATGGGTCTCATTCCAATTCCTTGGATGCAAAATCTATCACATTTCGTGAAAGACCCTTTATAAATTGATCTGCCAGGTTCTTAGCCGTCTGGACATAGTCCAAGGAAATTACTCTGGAGGTTCTCATTTTCCTGACAGACTTCAGCCGCCTCTTCACATGCCTTGATGACTTCATGTTATCCTTAGAACTGTTTACTTTGACAATCATTGTCTAGTTATCACAATTCATTAGAATCATCGGTATCGGTTTTTCAACCACTGGCAAATCCATAAGGAGATCACGCAGCCACTCGGTCTCCATAGTGGCGGTGTCTAATGCCATGAGTTCTGCTTCCATGGTAGACCTCGTTAAGATGGTCTGCATGCAAGATTTCTAGGAGACAGCACCACCTCTAAGAGTGAATACATATCTACTTGTGGCCTTTATCTCATCGGCATCAGATATCCAATTTGAATCACTAAAACCCTCCGGTACCTTCGGGTATCCATTATAGTGAATCTCATAGCTCATTGTACCCACTAGGTAGCACATTACTCTATCCAGAGCATTCCATTTATCATCTCCCGGGTTAGATACGAACCGGCTCAGTTTGCTCACGGCGAACGAGATGTCAGGCCTTGTAGCGCTAGCTAGGTACATAAGTGAGCTAATGATCTGGGAGTATCTTAGCTGATCTTCCGTGATACCTTTATTTTTCTTTAGTATTTTACTAGCATCATAGGGTGTTGGAGCAGACTTGCAGCCACTATATCCGAAGCGACTCAAGACCTTTTCCACATAGTGAGACTGTGTAAGTGTCACCCCACCATCACCTTCTCTTACTAGCTTAATATTAAGAATAACATCAGCTTCACCCAAATCTTTCATTTCAAAGTTTTGAGACAAGAAGTCTTTGACCTCCTTGATCACGTCAAGACTTGTCCCAAAAATCAGGATGTCATCAACATACAAGCACATGATCACTCCTTTGCCCCCACCATAGCGATAGTACACACATTTGTCAGCTTCATTCACAACAAAGCCAACAGTCGTGAGGGTTTTATCAAACTTCTCATGCCACTGCTTAGATGCTTGTTTGAGGCCATATAGAGACGTTATTAACTTGCACACCATTCCCTCTTGACCTTCTGCTATGAACCCATCAGGCTGATCCATATAATCTTCTCCTCAAACTCTCCGTTTAGAAAAGCTGTCTTTATGTCCATATGGTGAACGAGAAGACCATGAGAGGCTGCTAGGGAGAGTAGCACTCGAATTGTGGTCAGTCGGGTAACTGGTGAGTAAGTATCAAAGAAGTCTTCTCCTTCTTTCTGAGTGTAGCCTTTAGCAACAAGCCTTGCCTTGTACTTTTCAATAATACCATTAGGCCTTAGCTTCTTCTTGAACACCCACTTACATCCCACAGGTTTGCACCCATAAGGACGCTCAACTACTTCCCAAGTTCCATTAGACATAATTGAATCTATCTCACTCCGTACCGCTTTCTTCCAATAGTCAGTGTCTGGAGAGGAATATGCCTCTTCAATGGTTTTGGGAGTGTGATCCACGAGGTACACAATGAAATCATCACCAAAAGACTTTGTAGTCTTCTGTCTCTTGCTCCTCCTAGGAGCTTCATTGTCATCCTCCTCAGGATTTTCCACAAGTGTTTGTTCTGTGTGTTCCATCATAACGGCAGGTGTAGCATCATTAGACAATTCTCTGCTAGACGTGCTTTCTTCCCTCTTCATAGGAAAGATGTCCTCAAAGAAAGTAGCATCCCTGGATTCCATTATTGTACCGATATTCACGTCTGACACTCCAGATTTCACTATTAAGAATCTATATCTAACACTGTGCAGAGCATAACCAAGAAAGACACAATCCACAGTTTTAGGTCCAAGTTTACGTTTCTTGGTTATGGGCACATTAAAGTTTGCCAAACAACCCTAAGTCTGTAAATAGGAATGTGTGAGCCTTTTCTTCTCCCATTTCTCGAATGGAGTTTACTCTTTATTTTTTGGAGGAACATGATCAGGACATGGCACGCTGTCAATATAGCATCACCCCACCATTCCTTAGAGAGTCCCGCTGTGTCTAACATGGCGTTAACCAAATCAGTTAGAGTGCGGTTCTTTCTTTCGGCAACCCCATTTGACTGAGGTGAGTAGGGAGGCGTCCTCTCGTGAATTATACCATGTTCCTCACGGAATAAGGTAAACAAGTGTAAGAAGTATTCTCCACCACTATCCGACCTTACAAGTTTGATCTTTCTCTCAAGTTGATTCTCCACTTCAGCTTTATAGATTTTAAAGTAGTGTAGTGCTTCATCTTTTGACTTTAGCAAGTAAATGTAGCAATATCTAGAGGAATCATCTATTAGAGTCATGAAATACTTTTTACCCCCCTTTGTCAACACGCCATTCATCTCACAAAGATCAGAATAAACGAGCTCCAGCGATGCCAAGTTCCTCACCTCCGCGGCCTTGTGAGGCTTGCGATGTTGTTTTGATTCAACACACACATGACACTTAGAGCATTTGACCATGGTAAATTTTGGAATTAAATTTAAACTAGCCAAACGTGACATACAACCAAAGTTAACAAGACACAGCCGTGAATGCCAAACATTTGACTCATCATCATTAACCATATGATTCACCACATTATTACAAGCATCTGATAAAGAAAAGCGGAACAAGCCTCCGCAATCATAGTCTTTTCCAACAAAGGTTCTATACTTAAAAAGTACACATTCATTGGACTCAAACACTAATTTATAACCATCTCTACACAGTAGAGAGCCGCTAACTAGATTCTTCTTGATAGTAGGTGTGACACCTCGGTGTCACTAATGTAATTAAGACCTTTAATTAAATTAATTAAACTCATTATGAAATGCATCATTGCATAAGTGTGTTGTTTGTGCATTTGTGTGTATGTGTTGACGTAGTCAACCATAATAACCAAAGTAGTCGAAATACAAGACTTATACCAAAGTGCCGTAAATAATGTCAACTATATGCTTATAAACTCACTTGAGTAGGGAAAGTTCAAACCAAAAATTCGAAGTTCGATTTTGAACGTATCCGATCGTCATTTCATGTGTCACGGGTAGAGCTTTTTACCCATTTTCGTCGCCCCGTAACTTTCAAACCGTTGCCCAAAAGTAGTGACACTCTTTGTAGAATTTGTAGCCCATTGTACCATCTTCAACTTTCACATTGGGCGATTGTGAGGTTTTTACACCAAATCGAGAGAAACAACTGAAAGAAGTGATCGGCGTCGCGTGGCCACCAGGGACCGGTCAGACCGGTCCAGACCACCGGTCTGACCGGTGTCCTCCGGCAGAGAACGGTCAGGGAGGCACCTCGGCGTCGTCGACGCCGTTCGCCGTACGTCCAGCTGGCAGCCACACGTCCAAGCCATTCTTGAGCCCCGTGGACGTGCCAGGTGGGTGATGCGCTGTCCCTTGAGCTGGCCGGATAAGCATCACCGGACATCGAGGACAGTAAAACACTCGGTACTCCCTCGGTCCAAATTCACCTCCCCTGGTCCTCCATCCGCCAAATTAACCCCGCCATTCACTCCACCACCTCGCCCTCTCCGCCCTCGACCGCTCCGTTCCCTCCGCCATTGCCTATACACCGAGAATTTTCGAGAAATCGAGCCGCCATTGCCGTTCGGTCCGAGCTTTCCTCCATTCCAAAATCGTAGCTCTACCATCGTTATCCACTCGATTCAAGCATGAAGACGCGTTCCCCGTAGTGCCATTACCCTTCCCAACCCTTTTCCCCACCATTCCGGCCACCAGGGGGGCCTCACCGCGGCCACCCCCGCCGTCCGGTCCCTGCGCGCGCGGGGGAACCAGGGGGCTGCGCCGGCCAGGCCCCTGCGCCGGTCCAGCAGGCCCCAGAGGGGCGGGCGCCGCCCCTGAGTCGGGCGCTCAGGCCTGGGAGGCAGCCTGGCCACCTTCTGGCCGAACGCCGGCGACCAGAAGCCGAACCGAGCCCGCTGTCCGTGAAACAGACTGGAGGTAGAAGACGAAGGGCGAAAAGGTATAAGAATGGATCTTTCAAGGGGTTATCCATAAATATTCTGGACCTTTTTGTGATCCTCGGATCTTGCAGGGGGTTTTCGACGAGAATTCGAGGACCTGTTCGTAAAGAAAAGGACCTGTCCGTGAACCTTTATTTTCCCGAGGACCCGGATGTAAATACATATTCACTATTCACGAATTTCTTTCTTTTGATTTCGGCTGAGATTCAATAAATCGCCAAAAATCACAAAAAAATCAAAAAATTACAAACTTGGACTTTTTGGAATCCTTGAGAAATTATCTTTCCAGTGGTATATCATATGCATGTGTAATCAGTGTGAATCCTGATGTATTTGTGAATATATGAAGATGTGCTTGAAAGGATGTTTATTGCTTTATAAATCATAGGAGTGTGCTAAAAATGCAAAACCACTTTTGTTGGATCTGTTGTGAACAGTGGAGTTGAATTGAGTATCTGTTGGCCACAGTTTGTGCATGATTTAGGTAGATTTGGAATTAAGTTGTTGCTAGCTAGTTGAGAATGGATAAATCACCAAATATTCTATACAACTCATAAAAATCTGAAAAATTCACATAAAATGCCTCTGGTGGAATATTAGTTTCAGTAAAAATTTCAGCTGTAGAACAGTCTTGTAGAATTTATTATGATTTTCTGATTGATGGTAAATGTTGGCTGTCAAGAAAAATATAAAATAAATAGGTAAATTGCTGGAAAATTTCTGAAAAATAGTTTTTGCTATTAGGAACACAGATACATGCTTGCCTAATTTTTTGTTTATGAAAATATGTTGTCTAGGTTTAATTTGGTAAGATCAAACTAAAAATGCTTAAAACCGGTCAGACCGGTTATCAAATCCGGTCAGACCGGTTCTAAAATGGTTACACCGGTTTTGCTAACCGGTTAAACCGGTTCTTCCCCTGAAGCAAAAGTAAATTTCCAATTATGCCATAGGAACCCCTTTTTACTACTAGTGGTCATTTATAGATGTTTCACTTGATTATGATATAAGTTTAAGTTGCTTTAACATGTTAGAATGGCTTCATAAAATTTCTTTCTATGTTAAGTCAATTCTAATTTCAGTTTAATTATCAACTAAAAGCAACCCACCCCGCTTTATTTGTGAGCTTCTTAATTGTTTATATTCCGTAAATGATTGCCCCGTGATGTATTAGTGAGTCGTTGCAGTTATTCTGTGATTGTTTCTCGTGCATTACTGCATCTCATGCATCTGCATTTCATGTAGATCAAACCCTTGCCGACGGAGTGTACGAGATTGAGGTCGAGCACGAGGACGACCCCGCTGCTGCTGAATTGAACTTTGCTGCTGCACAAGACCCGAACCAAAGTTCGGAAGGGCCCAAGGCCAGCGGTGATCAGGAAGGCAAGCCCCGGAGCATAACCCGCTGTTAATTCTAACCCTCTTTAATTTGTGCCTTAATTTGTGCATTTAAGTTTTGAGGAGTTGAATGAAACCCTAGTTGCATGATCCCTAGGTACCTATGTCCTAATACTAGTATGTGTAGGTCGTTTAGACTGCCATGCTTAATTAGGATCGGTAGAAGTCGAGTGATTGCCTTGTCACTCGCGAGAAATAGGTTCTACTTTATTATCAGTTGAGGAGATTCGGCAAGCGGGGCTTGTGCGGTATTTATGTTTGGTTGAACACCCCGCTTGCACTGGAATTGTTGGCTAAGGCATTGATTGTGTGGTCAGTTGGTCAAGCTTTTGAAGGTACTAATCGTATGCCGGGAAATGTGGTAAACTGGTAAACCTAGTACTTGATTCAAACTGACGTCTGACGGACATTTCCACTCCATTGGGCGAGGGGGATGATGGCGAGTGTAGCGGCGGCCGCGGCACAGGTTTGCCAGGGGCACCTGGGGTCCGTTGGGGCGTGCACTCGGGTGGAGTGGTATCTGATGGCAGGTGGCAGGGAGAGATGGGAACGGTTGCCTCGTAAGGTCCGGGGTGTCTCTCACGGGTCGTACGATTAGGTTGTCCCATGCATGGTTAAAATCAACTCGAGTTGTCCGTCCTTCGCGGTTACATGAAGCTGCTTGATCTCTCGTTGCACATCAATGTCCTTGGGCCAAACGGGGGAAAGTGTTGCTAGATGAGAAGTAATGATAATTGGTTAATCAATTGTTTTTCGACACTGGTTGTATTGGATAGATTGGCAAACTTAGTAATTGTTAGTTCACTTTAAAATGGGGCTAAAATACTGAAAATTAGGGATCAATTTTGTAGATGCTTTTGGCAAACAAACCCCACAGCCAGAAAGCCTTGCATGTCTAGTATTTAACCTGGTCGGGTAAGTCTTGCTGAGTAATTAGTACTCAGCCTTGCTTGTGGCTATCTTTTTCAGATAATGTTGAAGGTTATGACCCTGTTGCTGCTTTGACTTGGCCTGGTGTGCTCCCTGATGGTTGGACAGTCGAGTGGGGGCCGTCTGAGTCCGACTCAGGCCGCGGGGATTAAATGTCATATGAGGGCTCCATGTGATGTTTGTGTAATCGACGTTTAGACTTCCGCTGTTTTATAACTCTGGTTTGTAATAACTAAAACATATGCACTGTATTTGTATAATTATCTATGTGAACCCCGTGTTGTAAAATTTGTGATGAGTTGTACCGCCTGAGCCCATCTTCGAGTGGGACTGCTGCTATTTCGTTTCGGTCGAGAGAACAAGGTGGTTTAATCGGGAAAGTATCCGACGGATTGCACGATTAGCTCGGTTTAAGGGCGTGGAGCACTGCTGTGGTAGTGGGCCCATGCTTTTAAACCGGATTAATTGGGACGGTCTGCCACAGTAGGGACATGCTGTACGTTCCTCAGCTGCACGGTCTCTCCCAAAGTAAGCTTCAGATTGACCGAACCAACACCAAGTACATGCGCATGTGATCCGTTCCCCATTAACAAGGAGGTAGTTCCGCCGACCTGATAAGAAGAAAACAGACTGATGTCAGCACACACATGAATATTAGCTCCAGTATCAACCCACCAATCAGGTGATTGACAAACAGAAACGACCATAGGCAAATAATTACCATACCCCGAGATTCCTCCGTTGTCATCGCTAATGACCATGTTGGCTGCCTTCGGCCTGTATTTGCTTTTCTCGCAGTTTTTGGCATAATGCCCCTCAAGACCGCAAGTATAGTACTTGCCCTTGCCCTTGCTCGGCTAGTTCTTCTTCTTCTTCTTAAAAGTGGTTGTTTGATTGGCCTTGACCTCAGGTTTATTCTGGTTCTTCTTTTTCTGCTGGCCCTTGAAGTTTTTCTGGACCAGGTTTGCACTAGAGGACCCAACAATTCCTGTGCCGTGATTGTCCTTCATTCTCACCTTCTCCTCAACATCGAGAGACCCAATGAGCTCAGACACGCTGAACACTTGTCTCTTATGTTTCAGAGAAGTAGAAAAGTCCCTCCAAGAGAGTGGCAGTTTAGCAATCATGCTGCCAGCCACAAACTTGTCGGGCAAATCGCATTTAAAGCCCTCTAGCTCCTTAGCCAGTGACTGAAGCTCATGAGCTTGTTCCACTACTGAACGGTCATCGACCATCTTGTAGTCGCAAAACTGCTCCATGACATACAGCTCACTGCCAGCATCAGAAGCATCAAACTTGGCCTCAAGCGCATTCCACAACATCTTGCCAGAATCCAGTGACAGATAGCTATCCACAAGGTGATCAGCAAGAATGCTAATTACGGCACCTCGAAACAGGTTGTCTACTACCTAAAATGCTCTCTCATCATCAGGAGAGAGATCCTTAACCTTTCCCTGTGTGACGTAAAAGCAGTTCATATAGGTCAACCAAAGTGACGTCCTACTCTGCCATCTCTTGTAATGTGTTCCTTCGAACACGTGTGGTTTAAGCGCATTTGCAAAGCTAGCAGTCGAAAGCCTATCACAATTATAAGGTTTTTAGATTGTTAGAAACATAGGCATCATTTGACATACTTTAGTTCCGAATAAAAGCATGTAAATCATGATGATAATTAGTGATTCAGTGAGAGCATGATAGGTGTATGTGTTCAAGTTCAATCTCATATTAAACAAGAACAAAGTAAGGAACCAAAGAAGGTTCAGGATGTACCCTGAGACGGGGCCGCTGACGGAGGCATTGGATGCGCCGTTATCAGCTGGATTAGTCATACTAATCGATTGACCTTGTTCGATGTAGCCGTACGAATGCGATGCAGTGACGAGTCAATGCAGTGCAGTCCCTCGAACGACACCGGGAAGTAGTGGACGTAGTCGTACGGGCCACCAGGAAGTAGACGAAGTAGACGAACTTGAGCAGTCGCGTGAAGACGCTTCCCAAAACCTTATCGCCTGGCTATCCCGACCAGGATCTCGCACCAGTCGAGGTTCCGGTAGAACCGTGCACGCAGTTCTAGCGATGGGAAGGTACGTCCCTGTGAGCGTTTAAGGTAGGTAATTGATTCTGCCATTAATCCCAAAAATCTTATCGCCTGGCTATCCCGAGCAGGATCTCACACCAGTCGAGGTCCGGAGGCTCTGCTCTCGCTAGAACCGTGCGCGTAGTGCTAGCGATGGGAAGGCACGTCCCTGTGAGCGTTTAAGGCAGGTAATTGATTCTGCCATTAATCCCGTTGATAAGTGGCAAAACCGATCACAGCATCGCAACACGTCCGTCTCGCCACGCCACGGCCTCGGCGAGGCGAGGCGAGCGAGCGCGCGCGCGTGTGACATCCCAGTCACCCTTTGTCAACTTCACATTGGGTGTACCACGTGTCCACCTAATAAGTTGGTTGAGATCCTCTCAACTACCAATATGGTAGTAACCACTTTTAACTCCCTTTGCATTAATCATGGGTCTTAAATATTTTAGATTTAATTGAAATTATAAAAAGGCCAAGCCCAAATAAATCCAACACTATTACGGTAAAAGCTACTTACCTATATATATCTTAAATCTCCGACTTACATGCATATAGCCATGTAGTATAATTGTATTTGTATTTAAGAGCTCTTTTGCGGTACCATTTGCTACTTTATATTAGTGTCTAAAAATGACTAGTATATAAAAAGATCGGACGGGTCGATATTAATTGTGTACTACTGAAGACTTCAACTATAGTATGGGTAGTATACAATGTGTAGCATAGTAGTATATGAGTATTTTGGGAAAAAAGATAATGGCAGAACTAAAATATTTATATTAGAAAAATCACTTTGATCCTTAGATATATTTTTTACATCTCCAATGTCTAGATTCATTTGTATTTAAAATGTTAAATTTCCTTCTCTTCTATTGACTTCTCATCTGTCACATTTGAGGGGAAAAATGATTCACTTGCAAATTTACTAAACTACCCTCTACTCATACTTTATACCACTCATTGGTATTACGGGGTACCATAAAAGAGCTCGAAGAAAAATGGTAGAAAATACAGGTGTAAGTGGAAGAGATTTTTTTTTTCAAGAATGGGTAGCTATAGAAGTGAGCAATAGTTCGATTGATGAGTCTTTAGTTGAGAGGACGTTCACCTAGACTCGAACAGAGGTGTACATTCGTCATGAATGAGTTTCTTAGCCAATGAGGTGTAGAGATGGCAATGGGTACCCGAAACCCAAAAACCCGACGGGTTTTACCCGACAAAGAGGCGGGTATGGAAAGATATCTTCACCCGCGGGTGTGTTAATGGAAAAGAATCTCTACCCGTCGGGTAGGCGGGTGCGGGTACGGGTGTATGCTACCCATACCCGCATACCCATGGGTAAAATATACCCGTCATTAGTGCATGTGATGAACACATAAACTTGTACTTTGCTAGTGAGTGGTGATTTGATATTGTTCATAAGCTAATGATCTTATAATCTATTATACTATTAATTTGGTATGAGTTGTTACTTGTCTTGCTTTTATTTATTTATATTTTTTATATGTGTTTATGTGGTTTTTATTATGTGCTACACATATAATTTTGATAGTCTATACCAACTATGCATCGGGTACGGGTTACCCGACGGGTAAAAATACCCGCGCGGGTGCGGGTATGGGTAAGTTTTTATACCCGCGTGCGAGTACGGGTATTTTAGCGGGTAAAACTATATGTAGCGGGTACGGGTATGGTACCCAGCGGGTATGTACCCGTTGCCATCCCTCATTCTTCTTATTAAGATTGAGACTTTTTCAACGATACACCACGAGCCTTTTAAACACCTCTTCACATACACAGTGTCCAGTGGAACCACTTGGCCGCACGCATCGTCACTTTTTCTTTGTGAAACATCGTCACTTTTTTTTAAAAAAAAAGATAACTCGACAAAATATTTTAGAGGTTTTTAGAATAGAATAGAGGGAATGGTGAAAAACACATATGCCCTCAGTTTGTAACAAGGAACGAACCCAACTCAAATAATCCCCAATCCTTTTGGGCCCGGTTTTCTCTTAAAAATTAGTCTGATTCTTTTTCTTCTAATAAGACTACAGCAAAGCTTTTGGCGTTCTTTCAGAGAAAAAAAGTTCTAGAACGATTACAATTTTAGAGAAGGTCAAAAACTTCACCTATTTTGACCAGAGGGCTACTCTAAGAGAGGGCTAGTATATTGACCTACTAAAAGAAATCAAAGGGAGGGAGTAGTTCACGTAAATGGAATTAGAGAGCAGTACGTTGCTATCTTACATCTTCTACTTATCTTTGACGACGATGACGATCCTGTCAGATTAGCTCAGTGCAACTCGTGCGCTAGTTTTTTTTCCAGGAAAAATCCTGAGGTTTATAGTGTTGAATGTAAATGTACTCGAGAGACAGCGAGAGACAAATGACAAGAGTGAATGGGTGATTGTCTTGATTCAAGTGTTTGATTACATATATATACATGTTGAGGGGACACGTTGGAAAGGTGTCTATCTATTCAGGAGGTGCCTCTTCGGAATGGGTGTCTTTCCAATGTGTCTATTCACCAAGGGACACACCCCTTGGATGTGTCTACAACTATCTAGTGTATGCCTTGATTGGTTGGATGAGATCATCTTGAGGAGGTGTCTCTACGAAGAGACATCTATTCACAACATATAGGACTCCACGCGATATCTTCTCTAAATACGATTCTCGAACTAAACCGCGGGTTGTGGATCGGGCCACGTCGCCCACCAACCCGGTAACCATTGGATCCACATAACTTTCATTCTAGACCGTTGGATCCGTCGGGTCGGATCTTCTACCCACAAAAACCCGATTGGCGGAATCCTCCCGAAGCCGGCTCTTCTCCTGCTCCGCACGGGCGGCGGCGCGACCCTGGCTCGGGCAAGGTCCAAGCTCCGGCGGCGCAGCCCTTGCGTGACATCATCGCAGGCACCTGGCTCGGGCAAGGTCCAAGCTCCGGCCGCGCAGCCCTTGCGTAAACTCATCGCAGGCATGCTCGAGCCCTGTGTGACTGTGTCCCGACCCCAACGCGGGCGAACTCCAGGCCCAGCCACTACGGGCATGACCGACGATGAAGGCGAAAGCAGTGTCGGGGTCGTGCCGGCCACGGGCAAGCGGGAACTCGAGGTGAGCGCTCGCCTACGCCAGAGGTCGCCCGTTCCTCCCCTCAGCCTTTCGCGCTGTAGCCTGTTGCTGCTTGGCCTTCCTCCTCCACCTCCCCGTCCTCTTCCGGGGCAGAGCAGCGCAGGGACCCGGGCCTGGCAGCAGCGACAACGGTCGCTTCCCTTCTCCATGCTGCAGCCCGTGGAGAAGCTTGAGGGCGGAATCGGAGCAGCGGTAGGCGGCGGTCTGTCCTCTTGGCAGCGCATGTCAGTACCATGCATCCCTGTGGTCGGCGTCCTTCACTCTTTCTCATGTTGTCCTTGCCATAACCTCCCTTGATTTTGTGGCCACCACCGCCAGCTCCTCATTACTGGCAGAACTGTGCCTCCGATGTGTTTGTTAAAATGCTAGAATGCTTCAGCCTTCAGAGATTGCATATGTTATGTACTGATATGTCCTCCGCGTCGTCTCCCTCTCCCGCGGGAATGCTGGCCAAGCCGGAGGAGAAGCTGGAGATACGGATAGTCAGGGGGGAGCGAGGTGACGACCGTGCGCCTGACGACGCCACAGTGCGCCGCGCCCCCTTGTGGTTGATGACCACCACCATCTACCGCAGGCCGCTGCCGGTAGCTGTCAGCAACCTTGGGCGGCATGGCGCGTCTTGTCACCACCACTGCACCAAGAGAGGAGGAAGAGTCTAGGTGGATGTTCCTGAAGAAATTTCTGGAAACATTAAACAATCAAGGACGAAAATAATAGAGTCGACTAACACGCCAAAGCCTTGATGCCATTTTTTGTTGATGGCAGGGATGACCAGCGAGCAATGGAGGTTCTCACGTATGATATAATAGACTTGCTGAAGAAATCAGAAAAGAGACTGCATAAGCTGTCAATCAAAGATTCAACATAGGATTCGAATGTCCAGGTGATCATACAAACTTATTTGTTATTGATAGTTACAACTTACATACTTAATAAAGAGTGTTATCCTTTCAGGCTTCAAATTTCTTTTGATGCTATCCGCAGTGATCTCTTGCTGCAGACATTCAAAACCTTTCAAGTTTTGACAGAGTAAAGTAAAAAGCAGTTATCTTATTTGTGGTCTGATAACTTGAAAGATGTGCTATGTTTCGACAAAGTCAGACATTTTCAGATGATGGGTTTGAAGATGTGCTATGTTCTGTTTTTTTCTTCTTCACATCCTGCGTAAGAAGGGTACACTCCATTAGATTTCATTCGAAACTCTGAAACGTCTCATTTCAGCTATGGTTATCGGTGCAGTTGTTCTCTCCATGAAAAAAGAAAACAAAATTCAGGTAAAAGTTCTTTATCGCAGCAGGTTTTCCACTCTGCCAAAGTTCGTTTAAGGCTCGAAAAATTTCTGACCCTTGGATGGCAGCAGGAAAGCGCCCTACTCCACCTTGCTTTACTTAATTGATATGGATCTGAATTCACTCAGCCACAGTGTAGGTGGTCCTACATTTAAATGAAGGACTGAATATATTAGATCATTGACCCAAGTAACAAAATTGCTGCTTTCTCATCACTTAAAATAGATATTCTAAGAAATTTATTGGCTTAGTACATCTTTTATGGCATATAATTTTTTAAAAAAATGAAATGTCTGATTATTCACGCATAGTAGCTTGGGCTGGATTTCAAATTAGTATGTTAACTACAGCATCAAAACCTAGAATACATCAAGACTAGAAGCCTTATTTCAGGGTGTGTTACAGGGGTTTTGCCAGCATTAGAACAAAACATTGCTTTTTTATGAATACATCAAGACTAGAAGCCTCGCCAACTTTCTTTTTTGTGTTTCTCTTTATTCATCTTCAGCTACATACCTAGAATTCTCTTTTCGCACGTCACTGCAAATTTTGCATCCGCTGTATTGATTTTCATTAGTCTGCAGGGCATCTTTTTTTATGTATGCATGGAAAATTTTTATTGAGTAGCAGTACTAGATCAAAGTGATGAAAATATTAATGATTATTTACAGAAAGTACTACCCCAGAATAAAGAAGAATCACTCATATTGTGTTGTTCTACACTTCAGTATCATACAACTACTTAGCACTGATACTATAGCATTTCTGACAAATATATAATTAAGTTGCACAATTAATGCGCATAATTTTGTCGTATTTAGCTTCCAGCAATACCTAATATAAGTCCACCATCTGTTCACAACGGATCACAGCAAAGGAAATGCACTTAACAAGGGACAACAAGCAAGCATGTGGATCAGCCACCGAGGCCATAAGGCGAACAAAATTCTTCTTATAATACTGCCTTTGCCTGTCTTTACTGAGCGAATGTGCTTGTGCTTGCATTCCCAGCTAAGAACTGATTCCCATCCTCTGCAGCAGCTACATGTCGCCACAGTATACGGTACATGGAAACGTATCGCCCAACAAGGAGAAGCAATTGCAGCTCTGATGACCACAGCTCTGTGAATCTGCTTAGTGATGTAAATGAAGGACAAGTTTGCTTAGGTTTGCACAATCAATGTATTGCTGACGCATTTGGTGAATTTGCGGTTCATAAAGCATATGTAAATTTTATTTTGCTCTTAGCCACATGATCCCTCTATATATTTAAAACATTTGTGAATGTTCAATGGCACGGGCCAAAAGGCGCGGCAACGACGCGCTATTTTCTAGTTTTTCTTCTAAAGGCACGTCAAATCAATAGCTCCCCGCGCGCAACAGCGCATATGCGTGAATACTAATTTAGGCCTTGTTTAGATTCGCGGGAAGCGTAAAAGCAGAGAGAGGAGCATGTTTTTTAAGAAGATACTTTTAGTTGAATTGGTCGAATTCGACGAATCTAAACAGGGCCTTAGTGCACCGCCTGAGTGAGTCCAGCTGAGAATATCGTGGGGTCACTTGAGGCGAAATCATTACACAATAGCATTTTTCGTGAGTTTTAGCAGTGATTTACTAGAGGATTTAGAAATTAAGTTTTTTTACGATATTTCGTACTACTCTATACTAGTATCTAAAAAGCACCAGTATAAAAGGATCGTATGGTTGACATTAATTGTATACTAAAGACTTTAACTATAGTATGTAGTATAATAGTATATAGTGAGAAGTATAGTAGTATATAGACATTTTAGAGAAAAAGTAAGTAGTAAAAGATGCAATCGTGCAACAGCAGCATTTCACTAATTGAGGCACATTAGGGAAGAGGTGTGGCAGAGCTATTTTTGTCTATACGGAAATATAGGAAAATGATAGTTCTCAGAGAAGAGAAGAACGGCACTACTCCAAATGGACGAAGTTTAATGGCAGATCTTCGAACTTGCAAAATAACGATGGTACGAATCAAATTAATCCTTGTTTTTTATACTCTCAGCATTAGATTTTCGGGAAAAAATAAATCAAAGTCTCAAAACCTTGTTTCTTCGTGCAATAGGCGTGGGTATATATAAATAATACAATCTAGTGCAATGCTGAAGCAGTTGATGCGTAGACACTTTGGGCGGTTCCGCCATTACGTAATTGTAATCGCAGTCAGTTCCATTACACATCTGCATGACTTGTTAAACAATCCAGATGTAAATCTCGATCACACAGATCCTAGAATTTATTCCACGATCACATGATTATTCTGACACGCAAACAATATACATAAAAAATTTAACAGGTCAGCAACTAAAACGATGGAGACAAATATGAAATATCTGGATTTATTTTGGTCATAAGCCGATTATGAATATAGATGAACCTCAACCTTCAGAGTTCAGACTGCTGAAGCTCTATTGCACTTTGTATTGCTGTGCAAAGTAAATGAAAATAAGAAGATTCAGAGGCTATCAGCCAGGAAAGCCGGTCAAGATGTGCATAGTTTCTTCGGCAACCGGAACCAAAGCTTATGGCGGATCCTAGATCCTACTGCGGCATGCGCCGCCATCCGTGTAGCTCTCTACTAGAGAACTGGTCGCCATTTATGCTGGGAGCACAGCCTCCTTTGAAGATAGCTTCCCTTTCTGCCACAATATTGGGATATCCCTTCTCGTATCTGCGAGCAATTATTGGCTTGCACATTTGCACTTTCAATCGCACTACTGGTCTCTCGACCATACCACACAGGGTGGTAGATGAATCGCTCTTCCCACAAGCAGCGGCGCACAGATCTAAGAAGCTGCTCCACAAAGCACATGGTTATTTTGACCCCTAACCTGGAAATCCTAGCATACTCCCTCCATATTGCAAAGGAAGTCATTTTGAGATTGTCCTAAGTCAAACTTTTTAAACTTTGACTGCAAATATTTTATTATGTGTTAAGTTTAAAAATGTGAAAATGGTACGAGTAGATTGGCATTGAAATATTGTTTCATAAAAGTACTATTTAAATATATTTTATAAATAGTTTATAGCAAAAAGTATTAGTCAAAGTTATGGTTTGGAGACTGTGTCAATGTCCTAAACGACTTCTTTTACAATATGAAGGGAGTACGTACAGATTCTATAGCTGTTTCGATGGTTCATCAAGAGGTGAGTAACTGAATGATTGAAACCACATTTGTGTTAGTTAAGTGCATGCCTTCACAGGAACAGCCAGACGAAAAATTGGTTACTGAAATTGGGGGGAAAGGGATGTGTTCCCTTTGTCCAAGTAATGCTGTATCTGTGCCAAAGAGGATCACAAGTGATTTTGCATACACACTGTAGTTTTTTTTTTGGGATAAACAAATTGGACATATATCTTTGCTGTACAGATAAATAGCAAAGAGGAGAAGGAAACCAAGAAATTTAAGCAACAGAAGCTCTCTTGCACTTGTATTGTTGGGCATAATATAGGAAAACTAGGAGATTCAGAGAGCTGAGGCCAGCTATCAGCCAGAAAAACCGGTCAAGATGGCCTTCGTTTAAGTTATCAGGAATCCACCCCAATTGCCCATTTCGAGTCGTGACATATGACACCAGGGTCAAGATGAATGAGCTGAGATAACTCCCGAGTGACACGGTAACTAGGGCAAAAGCTGAGCATAAGCTTCTCATGGCGTCTGGTGACTGATTGTAGAAAAACTCAGCTTGACCAATTGATGTGAACACCTCACCCACACCGACCAGCAAGTACTGAGGTGCTTGCCAAAGGATACTCATAGGAACAGGTACCTTCTGATGAACCAGATCCTCTGCCCTTGCGACCTGCAGTCGCTTGATCTCAACTAAAGCTGCAACTGCCACTGCGATTGTAGACACAAATAAACCGATTCCCATTCGTTGAAGCTCTGAGAAACCTCTCTCTTTTCCAGTGAATCTCCTGGCCATGGGCACAACTATTCTCTCATAAATTGGAATCCAAACAACAATACTGATAACATCTAAGGATGACAGAGTGGCTGGTGGAATCTTGAAAGAGCCAATTTGGCTATTGAGGGTCATCCCCTGTTCTATGAACATTGATGAGTTTTGAGCACATACGGTGAAGAACACAATGCCTGTTGCCCAGATGGGAAACATCCTCAGTAATATTTTAAGCTCTTCAACTTGTGTGACTGTGCAAAGTCTCCACGGATCACGAGAACCATCACATTCATTCCACAAAATGACTGCAGCTTTGTCAAGGAAACTGTTGAGGGGAGAGAACGTGTCAATTGAGACAGTATGCAAGTTTTTGAATATGCACAGATCCTGTGAATGCTTACCTTTCGTAGTTCTGAAAAAGGTTGCTGTGTCCAGGAAGTTCCAAGACACAAGCTTAAAAGCGTGCATTGTCAGAACAAAAGTGTACCATAAATGGAATCTGTATTTGTTACATTATAGTAAACTTGTATCTTTTCTAACTTATAAAAAATATATGTTTTTATTTCAAAAACATGTATCTAAACCTCGACTTAAGAATGCTTTTTTTCCTTAGTTGAGTAAAAGGAATAGATCTTACAAAGCAGAGTAAATGATTGTCGGTAATAATCAAGAAAAGTACCTGAATTCAATACTATGCTCCAGCTTACGACTCCCCTCAATATCTGAAGTCTTACCATCAAGCTCATAGAGAAGAGAGCTATCAAGTGGAGGATCCACTTTTCGCTTGCGAGTGGCTGCCACAACTACCTGGCATGCTCTTGTAAGTGGGCTTCCTCCTGGTATCTGAAATCTATATATCTCTGAACCTATAAAAAAGCTTCCAATAGCTAAGGCAATGAAAAAAGTAGGGATCCCAAATCCAATGCCATATCCATAATTCTCTTGTACCCAAATAAGAACAGTGCCAGATATCAAAGAGCCAATATTTATGCAGAAATAAAACCAATTGAAGAAAGCGCCTTTCTTTGTTTTCTCAACAGGATCAGTATCATCAAATTGGTCAGCACCAAAGGATGAAACACATGGCTTGATACCTCCAGCTCCCAAAGCAATCATGTATAGTCCAACAAAATATACAAGATACTGAGGTAAGGTCGGTTGTGGACAAATAGATCCAACACATTGAGGGGGTATGAAAGAAGGAACTGACGCTGAAAGTGTCAATGCTGCCATCCCCTTCATTAAATTCACAATAAGAAGTTGTTAGCACGGACTATCTGCAGGAGTTAAAAGACTCATATTCACAGGCAGGGCAAGATGCACGTTTTCAATGAACACCATGGCAGTAAATATGTGTAAAATAATAATGTTAATTATGGCATTATCGAGAAGTTATATATGCAAGAATATATCCAACTTTAATTATCAATCATGGTAAATATCAATGCAGACAACTACATGCTATAATTGTAGGGCACTTATACATTAACATGACACTAGGCACAATTACGAGTTTCTTGAGATAAATGTGCATTTGTAACTTACAAGAAAGTAAATAGTGGAGAAAACAGCAATAGTTCTGTACTTTCCCCAGTATGAATCTGCTAAGGTTGCTCCAATAAGTGGTGTGAGATAACAAGTTCCTTGCCAGGTTGTGAAGTTCCTCGCTGCAGATACATTTCCTTCATGCAGTCTTGTTGAAAGGTAAGTAACCAAACTTTTTGAGATGCCATAGTAGGCCAGACGTTCACATACTTCAGTTCCTATCATGTTACAGAAAAGCAATTTCCAATTGGACATGATATTAGATCTAAGTACAAAAAAAAATTACGTTTCTGATGTTGAGCACATCAAAGAATTATTAAGCTCAAATACGCTGAACAAAAGTTTCCACTTAAACTAGCATATTTGAAACAAAGAAGTCAGTTGAACCAATGATTCCATAAAGAAGTTTACAGTGACAATGACCGCTCAATTTGTTTTCATTTCAAGAAAAAATATGTTCATGTTCTTCTCAGTGGAATGTCCTGACTGAATTCTTACCAAGAATCAATGAACACGCTCTCCAGTTCCCTGTGTTGCGCTTTAAAATAGGAAAACCTCTAAAGTCAACTGACCCATCGCCTGTGTACTCACAAAGATCCTGTGTACAAAGTAAAGTTGTTTAAAACTTATCTGCAAACCATTAGATAGCTGGGTGCTTCCTACAGCATAACAAAATCATAAAGCAAGGGAACATAGTACACAAAGTATTGAAAGAAATAGAAGGAAAACATAGCAGATAAACTTTGTTGGAATCAGCATTCATTGTTAATGACACAGTCTTCCAACCTGCCGACTATGATCAAACCTCAACCGGTTTTATAAGATGTTGAGCAGACTATGATCGAACACTCATCAAGCGATTTGTTAGCGGTCCATCATTAGATAATTCCACCACTGTTGCTAGTGTTAGGAGAATTCTTTTTCTTATCAAATGGAAAGATTTCCTCTAAGATTTGTCTCAGGACATCGTTAATATAGACTTGAAAGATAAAATCATCATTACTTCAGAATGAATGTGCATTCTAAACACACAAATAACTTAGGACTTCCAACATGATGGTAGAAATGAGAGTTCTTTATATATCCACCAGGTGAAAAATATCACATCAACACAAAGTGAGCCTTTTTTATATTTAGCAATAATGCTAAGTTTGATTCCTTAAATTATCTAAATTTCAGTTGCCCTTTTTATTCATCTAACCTCCACTAAGTAAGTTTATTTCCCCGAAAATGGTCAAGGAACCTTTATTGTTATTATTGTTCCAAAGAGAAAATAAAAAAAATTGGTCCATAATTAGGTTGGTAACTGCCTTGTGCCTTCCAATGTGAATCATCACTTCGAACAGTTGAGCATCACATATATCCTCTTTTACTGTTACTAAATTTTTGGTACAGCTACAAGTCACAAATATATATTTGTCCAAGAGCATAACTAGTAGAGAACTATTCCACAGTTGAATAGTGGCTATATTATAGCTATTGTTTCAATTTTAATTAGAATTAGAAATAACATATTGACCAAGATTTTGATTGAAAAGCAAAGGATTTATTTTGCAGAGGGTGGAAATGTGAATAACCTAAATGACAGCGACAAAAATAGATAAACGGGTCTAAACTGTTCATGTTTCAGTCAAATATGTGTAACACCATTCCACTCAACCTGTTTCAATCAAGTCTGTAGAAGAAGTTATCCAATACCAGTCAAATTAAACACCAGAGCTCTCAAGCAAAGCAACATCAGAGTATCTTATACTGTACTGATAAGCAAATTAAGTTTCAGGAAAACCGATTTGTTTCACTTCCACAAGTAGCTATCACAAGTCAATGGATCTATAGTTCTTCAAACTGTGGCGTGTTGCAACCTAACACATCCAATCCATGATTCCAAGACGTATCCTATTTTTCCAATTGTTATCCAGCGTGTATGAGGAAATTATCTGAAGTCTGAACCTTTCCCCCCTTTCCCTTTGTATTTTCCTTCCACGTGACTATTAAATTTTGCAACCCACCAATTAAAAGGAAACATGCTAATCGATTCGTCAAAGGTCTACACGATGCCAAGAATCCCAGGAACTGAGCAATCGGAGTATCATTTCATCCTCCTTTCACTCGCGATTCTGGCCAATTTAAGCATTTGCAGTCAAGCTGAACTTAACCAAAAGAAGAAACTAAAGAGGATTACAATTTAGAAAAGAAACCCTACGGATTCTTGAATCGTGGTGGAAGAAACAATCAGGGAAAAAGAACAAAATCTCCATACAGAAATGGTGGTAAAGTACCTCCGGCTCCGTCGTCCGCACCAGCAGGTTCTGCCGCCGCTCCTCCTCCGGCGACGACTCCATGAATGCAGCTTCTGAAGCCTGGGGGGCTGTCCCCTCCTGGAGGAAGGGAAATCTTCGAACTTCGAAGTCCGGTCAGTGATTGCTTCTTCGACAACTGCTGCTACTGCTGCCCGCTGCCAGTAATACTGATTCCCCGAGCAGAGAGACGACAAGGCATCGAGCCTATTGTTTGAGTTTTATTACTATTATGACTTCGCTGCCGTTCAGGTCCAGCAAAGTCGCCATTTTTGTTGGAGCCAACTAAACTTATGTTGGCTATATTACATCCATGTCCTTTTAAAAAAATGTAATTGATTTTTTGTTTTTGGACAACAGAGCCTGTGTTGATCAGTTGTGTTCAAATTTTGGCTATTTCTGCAACCAAATTGTTATACAATTATTAACTATGTACAGGTTTTTTTAGATTGGATGGATCGGTGCAGGTGCCAGCAGGATTTCAATGTCGGTACACAATTAATGTCTATGATTTAGAGTATATTAAGCTTTAAAAATAAACTAACTAGCTTGTGATAGGAGTGATGACTGATGATCGTATTTGCCATCTTCCTCGAGTATAATAAATACATACTGAAGAGAGGTATTGCAAGGAGCTACACTTGGACAGACGAGGAGGTCAGGAGGAGGCTCTATATATGAATATGGATGTCTCAATTTAGGTAAATTTCGGTCTCCTCGAGTTGTCTCGTTCACCAATAACTTCTCTTTCGCCGTGCTGTATTGTGAAATTCCATTAAGCGTCGTGCATAGCGATGCAAGCGGAGCGGGTTTTGTCGCGAGCCCGTTGGGCAAACCCGCGCCCGCGTACCCGCTCTGCAGCCACGCGTTACGGAGAGCCACCAATGGCCCGGCCCCTCAAACAGATTCGATAGGCCATTGGTCCATTGCTGCCAAGAATGGCGTGGGCCACACGGGCCACAAGAGGACGAAGACGATTTCAGGCAGCAGGTAGGGACGTATCGGGTCATGCGAATTCTATATTAACAAAATCATCATCAATATTGAAACACACATAAGAAAATGACCGAATGGAGAATCGCGCTAAACAAAGGGTACGAGTACATTTCTAATAGGAAAGGTATCTTTTATTCACACGAGATTCATGGTAAAGCAATTAGTGCTTAAATATGATCATTTTCGAAGATAGAATTGAATCATTACATGTCACTTGTCATCATATCTCAAAAGGACAGGTCAGATTTCCACCTCGAGCATCTTAAAATTATTGCCATTGTATCTCAGATGTGACTGAACCAAACCCTTCAGGATCTTTACTTCTTCAGTCTTATAGGAATTTTAGAATGCCAGGATCAGCAAAACTATCAGAAAGACTTCTTGCATTTGTACCTCATGGCACAGTACACAAATGCTAGCATATTCAAGAAACACAACCCAGCTATCATCCAGAAGAATCGATCCAAATGCCCTTCGTTCAAGTTATCTGGTATCCACCCCGCACTGCCTCCTCCAGCTGTGAACACAGGCACAAGAGAAACGATGAATGAACTAAGGTAATTTCCCGCCGAAATGTTAGCATACGAGAATGCCAAACATATGCTCCTCATGGCATCAGGTGATTCCTCGTAGAAAAACTCGTTTAACCCAATGATCGAGAACACCTCGCCGGCGCCGATCAGAAAGTATTGGGGTCCTTGCCACAAGATGCTCATTGGAGCAGCCACATTCTGGTCCACCAAGCCTTTATCTTGCACTATCTGCAACCGAATGTCCTCCACCATTGCTGCTGACACCATTGAGAGCGTGGACAAAAATAAACCGATCCCCATCCGTTGCAGGGGGGTAATGCCCTTAGCCATGCCAGTAAATTTTCTGAACACTGGAACAAGGAATCTTTCGTAGACTGGAACTAGTGCAAGAACGGCGATGACATCCACAGATTGGAAGGATGCTGCAGGTATTTCGAACGAGCCGATGTGTTTGTCCATCACCATCCCTTGCTCAATATATGTTGAAAACATCTGTGCCAGAACTGTAGAAAATAAAACCATTGTAGCCCAGATAGGGAGCATCCTGATCAAAATCTTGAACTCCTCCACTTGAGTGACAGTACAGACTGTCCATGTATTAAGGAGGCCAACAGATTCACAATCGGCGGATGTCACAATTGCAGCTTTGTCAAAGAACCTAAGAGAAAAGGAACAATATTACTACCTTGCTAACCGAAGAAATACAAGACCACATCATTAGTGCTTTTAAACTTCTCTAAATACTTGCATTTAATGAGTATGAGAATATCAATCAACTTGTACTAATCACCAACAGAACCGAGGACACACAGAAATACAAGTGATGCAAAATGCACTGCACATACAAGACAAACAAATAAAAGAAAGGACAAATGCTTTCTGCATAAATTACAACATATCCATTTGTACTGCTCTAGAATTTCACCAAGATGCAAAAGAAACTTTGTTTCTTTAGGATTTCACATGCAACCTATGCATGACACAAATTTCTCCAATTATCTGCAAAATCAATAATCATCTAAGCTTATACGCAAATGCAAACATATATAAATGCATCAATGTAAGGTTAAGGGCAAAAAACTCAGAACGGAGTATTACTCAAGTCCAGTTGTATGCTCCAATTTCCGGCTTCCATGAATTGCTGAACCTTGCCCCGGAATCTCGTATAGAAGTGAACAATCACATGGCAGGTCTTTATCAAAGTTGTGAGTGGCTGCAACAATAACTTGGCACATTCTTGCAAAAGGGCTACTTCCAGGTTTTTTCTGAAATCTATACACACTAGAGCCCAAAAGGAAGCTACCCAATGCTAAAGCGACGAATAGTGCAGATATGGTAAAACCCCAGAGCCAACCTTCATGGTCTTGGATCCACACAATAATAGTCCCCGAGATCAGTGCAGCAGCATTGAGTGTGAAATGGCTCCAATTGAAGAAAGAGCTCTTTTGGGTTCTCTCATCCTCATCGGTATCATCAAACTGATCAGCACCAAAGGACGCAACACAAGGGCTCTGTCCACCAAACCCTATAGCAACCATATACAAGCCAACAAAGAATATGATGTGCTGAGATGAGACTGTATCTGTCCAAGCAGGCCAAACCTGTGGATCAGTAGAGGTCAAGGAAGATGTTGCTGACAGGACCAACGCCATCATTCCCTAAATCAATAGAATAAGAAAAACTTGTGAAAAGAATATGTTAAGTTTGCTCAAGTGTCAGATGGATATATATATCACAGCAGCAAGCAAGTGGCCAGAAGTTTCCAGCTTTGAGAATCCAGATTAGTTTTACGTTCATCAATCAAATTTATATACCACTATGTTCTTTAACCAAAGTAAGGTTACAATTCTTTACATATATTTAGGATCTCCTGAGTGTTTGTTTACAAAGGGCGAATCTTATTGTTTGTGAATATTGCACGCTTACACAATTATAGCATATTTCTTTTAGCACTTACAATAATGAAGATTGTGAAGAAGATCAGAGATGTCCAGTACTTCCCCAGATATGAATCAGCTATAAACGCTCCAACCAGAGGTGCAAGGTAGGTAGTACCTTGCCAAGCTGAAACATTTCTTGCAGCGGCCACATTTGTTTCATGTAGGACTTTTGTGAGATAGCTCACTAGGTTTTTTGCAATTGAAGACAAGGCCAGGTACGAGCAGAATGAACAAACTGCAATAGTGCTTGAGTTTCACGTTAGAATTTGTATTAAATAATGAACACATCCATAAAAACACTTATATTCAAATTCAATAAAATTTCACAATTTCATGTCCTACTTGTCTTCCAAAGAAAAGGCTGATTGAACTGTGGCAATTTTTTCACACTTACCTATGGTTAAGGAGGAAGCCTTCCATTGTCCTGTATGTTTCTTGGAAGCAGGATGCCCGCGGATGCAAACAGATCCGTCGCCTGTGCATTCTAGAGTATTCTGCATTCCACAGTTAGAAATTGTGACTAAATGGTAGTATTACCCAACTAATTTTGAGACAAATGTTGTAATAGATAAAAGATGTACATTTATGCAACGTAAGTCTGGTTTTCTTTGGAAGACAAGTAGAACATTTGAATAGTTCGGGTGTTTATTAATACCCGGTTTTGTAGTTCAGGGGGTCAAGAAGATGAACCTCAATACTTCAGGGGGTTATGTAGACTTACTCCATTTGGATAACACAGGAACACAAACTAAGGTAGAATGGTGAAACTAATCATGTATAAAGAAGCAACTTAATACAGAACTATCCTCTTTTTTATGGTTGTACACTTGCACTAGTAGTAGATTGCTAGAATGTCTAGCAAAAAAGAGCGAAACACCCAAGCTTCAGTGTTTTAAAACCAGAAGTAAGAACCAAAAGGCTTAGTTCATGTACTCTTTCTTCTCCTTGGTGCATCAATTTTGTGACTCAAAAGCTTTAGGTCAAGAAAATATTTCAAGAAAGATTGGTAATTAAAAAAAAATGAACTCCTAAAGAAGTTTCCACGACATTTGATGCAACTACAATTAAAAAAAAAAACCTTAGTGCTAAACAGTACCAAAAGGCCAGTCACCAGACAAGTAGACAACATCACTTTATCATTTGATGCAATTACAAATTTACAATAAACCGCACTGAAAGAACCAGATGCGTGTCTATTTTACCCATACTAAGTAAATGATAAGTATTTACAGTAAACAAGAATAAACTTGATAAACTTCCTCACAGTATTGAATGAAGTACACAGAAGAGATCTTCGCACTCAGAAACTGAGAAAGCAAAATTATGATGTTCAACATATAGAGAGACCAAGGTAGTGCCTTTGCAGTCCAGATCACATACAGTACAGCAAATAATGGATGTGCTTGTGCAAAATAGAAAACAATAATTAGAATCTATACATGTGCACAAATGGATGTGTATCTGTCAACAAGCACAATACCCAAAGCACAGCTCCGGACTACAGTTAAGCCAAAGAAAACACGACCTGAAAACCACATAAACCCAGCCCGAAGGGCCAGATATCCATTTCGAGCAGAGCCTAGGTCGCATCAGACCGAAAAGGTACCCTGAAACGAGCCAGGACCATATTCTATAGCGTAATTATTTTCAGAACAAAGCATGCGGGGAGATACCAGTCCTCTGAAATGAGTCAGGCTTTTTCTCTGGCCAGGCATGGAGGAAGTTAGGCTCTACCCCAGGCACCTTGGGGCCAAAAGCGTGCATGAGAGGGAGGGTGCGAGGGAGAGAGGGAGAGAGCAAACCTCTTGGAGGAAGTTGTCATCTTCTAGCAGAGGACTTCTGTATAACTGGCCCATGGAGTCCATGGCTCCCTGTCCTAGGATCAGAACGAAGAAATAAGGTTCCTATCCTGAGAGAGGTGGAGAACAAAGACAACGTGAACATAAAAGAACAGATAGCGCAACTTAGTTCAGACGTCTTAATCAAGTACAGGTTTAAAGAAGAGAACCTGCAATTCAGCCTGGTAATGGTTTGGTTTGAAACCGGTTTAAGTGGTTTGGTTTTTTAATTGGAGTAGGTTGGTTTGGTGAATAATGGGTTGTCATATACAATGGTTTAGTTTAATAGTCAAACGGTTTAGAATGGTTTAACAATTATAAAGGCTATGTGTCGGTTAAAAGCCGGGCCTTAAAATTAAAAGCTCGCGTTCACACCTTAAAATTATAGCGGATTTGACCGAAATTTGTTGGAGATGCCTCAGAATGACGGTCCGCTACTCCATGCAAGTCGGTGTAACCATATCTACATGTGGGCCCCACGTCCAAAGTCGGACCCTAAAACTAAAAGCTCGCGTTCACACCTTAAAATTTTAGCGAATTTGACCCAAATTTGTTGGACATGCCTCAGAATAACGGTCCGCTACTCTGTGCAAGTCGGCGTAGCCATAAATACATGTGGGCCCCACGTCCAAAGTTTGACCCTAAAACTAAAAGCTCGCGTTCACACCTTAAAATTTTAGCGGATTTGACCGAAATTTGTTGGAGGTGCCTCAGAATAACGGTCCGCTACTCCGTGCATGTTGGTGTAGCCATGTCTACATGTGAGCTCTACATCCAAAGCCGGACCCTAAAATTGAATTGATTTAGTTTCTTTTGGAGAAATGAGTCTAAATGGTTTTAATTGGTTTGGATGGAGAAACAAATGGATTGGTTTGGTTTGGTTTCTAAGATGTAGTATGGTTTCAACAGTTTGGTTGTTGTTTTGGTTTCATTTTTGAACCATTAGCAGCCTTACCTGCAATGATTATTCTTTTAAAAACATCAAAACTAAGGAAGCAGCAAAAGAAGCTGCAACACATAATTTGCCTGAGAGACTTGATTAGTTCTAAAACACTCTTGGGAACATTGGTACGAACCATACGCCACTTACATTTTGGTATGAAAGTCATGTAACTGATTGATGAACTTTGAGAAGTTGATTATGGACTTCCCTGGTAGAATCAAAGCCCATGCTATGTTCTTAATTTGACAAAATAGGAGAAGTGGCTGCATTTCATCATGGAAATAAATACACTGATAACATGGCACATGGCCCTATATACGTTTTTCATCACATAACCAAAAATACAAAGTATCTACCAACAAAAACAAGACCAGAATTCTTTTCAAATTTTGATACCTTTAAAACTTTCTTTTATACCAAAGGGCTGTCAATAATGTATTGTGTGCCCTGCAAGTGGGTTCTATGCGCCTAGTGCCAACAGGATACTCCAAATTGTATACTAGTATTTAAATATGTCATATAGGCTCTAGTTCGCCAACTGGAAGGTTATCATTTCAACTAACCCATAAGACTGTCTCCAACAGTCTACCAAAAGGAGACCCAAACCCAAAATGGGTCTCCAATGGTATTGTTTCAGTCTCCAACAGATTACCTAAACCCAAACCCAAAATAGGTTTTCAGGAGAGACACAATCTAAATCTGAGTATTCTCTCTTCTGAAGACCCATTCGCAGAGAGGGTTCTCTTTTGGGTCTTATTGTTGGAGAAGACCAAAAATGGGTTTGGAACTTTTTGACTGTAGCGCTATGCAAATGGAGAATGGGTCTTGTATTTTAGGTCTCTTTGTTGGAGATAGTCTAACGCCAGTGAAACGTCACCAGCCCTTAAAAAGTTAATGAACAGGTCCCACAAGGGCAATCAGAACCTAATAACAATTGTGCAGCATGAATTATCTTACAGGAGTAACTTTTTGCAAACGTCATGCACACATCACCCAGAGAAGAAGGACCACAGGAAGAATCACCTTAAATTTCTCTGTATTTGGATAAAATTCACCTTAACTGCTCTGTGGATGACGCACCTGACGAAAATCCCGGCACTGCCTTTGGTGAACCGCTGAATCACCAGCCATTTATCCTCCTCCCACCCCGCAGGTGAGATCCATACCTCGATGTCCCATTACCCCCCACCCGGCAAGGATGCCAAGGAAGCGTGCCATGCTACGATGGCTTCCGGTCCGGTTTGAGGCCGCGCGATGCGTCAATACCTGCATCGCCGCCTCGCAGATGCTGCCAATACTGCCTCCGTCCGTCACAACCGCCAATCGCCGTCAGGGAATATCCCCGAGTGGATTTTCGTGGGTGGACTCCCCCGCGGGTGGGGACTGTGGGGAGGTTCGCCTAATCGCGTGGCATTTTCCTGCACCGCCACCGCTAAACAGCGAAGGGAGAGCCGGAGAGGTCACGGCCGATTAGAGGACTAGAGGAGCGCGGCGGCTGCAGCGAGCACGAGCTCTTGGGGAGGCGGTGGCGGCAAGCCGGCTGCTGCTGCTGCCGCTGATGGCCGATGGGGTTCGATAGGAATGGCCGAATGTTCCAGGAAGACGTGCGCGGTGTGCGGATTGGGCCGGATAATGGGCCGCGAGGCCAGCCACGGCCCACTAACCCCCACCTCGGACAAGCTGTTTTTCTTTCTCGATGGAAGGAGTCCTGGACTCTCTCCGTTCAAAAATGGTAGCTATATTTTCATCAGTGAAAAGTCAAGTTATATAAAGTTTGACCAACAATTTCTATTAGAATATGTGTTTAATTTTTAGAAAATCGATGTCATCCCAAAGAGACTACTATATAATTTAGAAAATCTATTGATACAAGTTTTAAGTCCTAAACTTGCATATAATTTGACTTATTGTTGATCAAACTTTGTATGACTTGACTTTTCACTGATTAAAATATATCTATCATTTCTGAACGGAGGGAGTATATCCTAACCAACGTCACGGATGGGAGGCATAAAAAAGATGGCATGACATTTCAACTATTTCTGAAAGGGAACAAGTTTCAATATAAATGTTCCTTCTACACAGATAAAATGGTAAATTTACACTTCAAAGTTCAGAACATAAATGATGCGACTCTCATTTACAGTATCAATAAAATATCATTACCATTGTATCTCAGGTGTGAGTAAACCGAACCCTTCAAACGTTGTTATTTATACGTGACAAAGGCACAAAGCTCACGAAACATTCTTGCATCTGTATCTCATTGCACAGAACACAAAGGCTAGCAGATTCAAGAAACACAAACTTGCCATCATCCAGTAGAATCGATCCAAATGCCCTTCGTTCAAGTTATCAGGTATCCATCCCGGACTGCGGACTGCCTCCTCTAGTTGTGAACACAGGCACAAGGGAAATGATCAATGAACTAAGATAACTGCCAGCCGAGATGTTAGCAAATGAGAATGCTAGATACAAGCTTTTCATAGCGTCTGGTGATTCCCCATAGAAGAACTCATTCAATCCGATTTTTGAGAACACCTCGCCTGCACCGATAAGGAAGTACTGGGGTCCTTGCCACAGAATGCTCATTGGGACAGCCACCTTTTGGTGCACCAAATCTTCAGCCTCTGCAATGTGAAGGCGATTGCTCTCCACCAATGCTGCTGACACCATTGAAAGCATGGATAAAATTAAACCAATCCCAATCCGTTGCAGAGACGTAATGCCATTTGCCATGCCGGTGCATTTTCTGAATACTGGAACAAGGAATCTTTCGTAGACTGGAACAAGTACAAGGACAGCAATAACATCTACAGATTGGAAGGACGCCGGAGGTATTTCAAAAGAGCCAATGTGTTTGTCCATTACCATCCCTTGCTCTACAAATGTTGAAAACATTTGTTCCAGAACAGTACTAAATAATATCATTGTTGCCCAAACAGGGAGCATCCTGATCAAAATCTTGAACTCCTCCACTTGAGTGACAGTGCAAATTCTCCATTTAGTAATCAGGGAAATAGATTCAACATCAGAGGGTGTCACAATTGCAGCTTTATCAAAGAACCTGAGAGAGAACAGTACACTTCAGTGCTTACTAAAGTTGAGTTTTCAGGAATCAACCAAAACATTTATTTAAAATATAATATAGTAATATTAATTGAAGAAAGGAAAATAAAGGTCCATCGAATCAAATATTACTAAATATCAGGTCAAGTAAAGATTGAACTGTTCCATGTTGAAATACTAGTAACACAAAATGTAATGCCCATCGGTACGAGGAAATCAAAGCAGATGGAAATGTTACTTTTATATAGATTCAACATCAATTTATACCATCCTAGAATCTCACCAAGCTTGCACAGATCTTTTTATTTGTAGAGTTTTACTTTAACATATAACTTTAAAGTAATACTGGTCTTCTGTGCGATGAACGAATAAACTAGATTTATATGGAAATATTAAAAAATGTATTTATATAAGGGTAAACGATAACATCTAAGAATAGAGTACTACTCAAGTCCAGTTGTGTGCTCCAGTTTTCGGCTTCCTTCAATTGCAGAACCTTGCCCTGGTATCTCATAAAGAAGTGAGCAATCGCTTGGCAAGCCTTTATTGAAGTTGCGAGCAGCTGCCACAATAACCTGGCATACTCTAGCAACAGGGCTTCCTCCTGGTTTTTGAAATCTATACATAGTAATGGCCCAAGAGGAAAGCACCTATACCTAAAGCCAGAAATAGTGCAGAAATGGTAAAACCCCAGAGCCAACCTTCATGATCTTGGACCCACACAATAATAGTCCCTGATATCAGGGAAGCAGCATTTTGTGTGAAATAGTGCCAATTGAAAAAAGAGCTCTTTTGTGTTTTCTCCTCTTCGTCAGTATCATCAAACTGATCAGCACCAAAGGATATAATGCAAGGGTTCTGTCCACCATACCCTATAGCAACCATATACAAGCCAACAAAGAATATGATGTTGTGAAATGAGACCGTATATGTCCAATCAAGCCAGACATGGGGACTTGTCAAGATCAGTGGAAGGGCTTCTGAAAGGACCAAGATCATCATTCCCTACACCAATAGGATAATGGGAAAAGGGTTAAAACATTGTAACAAATTTTAGGGTGCCGACTGCACGCCAAACTGAAAATCTTACTCTGAAACTAAATGCTTTTAAATTGATGATCCATAAAAGCAAAAATGTGTTGCATAATTAAAATAACTTTGTACCCTTGAAGTGTTTGAAGTATACTCTAACTGAATACCATATACTTTCATTAATATTAGCATTTACGACAAAATAGCACGACTTAATTTTAAAACTTACAATAATGAGGATCGTGCAGAAGATCAGAGCTGCCCAGTACCTTCCCGTATACGAATCAGCTATCAAGGCTCCAACCAGAGGTGCGAGGTTGCAGGTTCCATGCCAAGTTGAAACATTTGTTGCAGCAGCCACATTTGTCTCATGTAGGACTTTTGTGAGGTAACTTACTAGGTTTTTTGTAATTGAAGAGAAGGCCAGGTATGCACAGAATGAACAAACTGCAGCAGCATATTCTTACATGTTGGATCTTGTATTGGATAAAGATAGCATATATAAAAAGTATACTATAAGAGTTAACAAAATTAATCCCTTGCATGTCCTAATATGGTCTTTCAAAACAAAGGCTTATGGTCTTTCAGAACAAGAACACTTTTTCCAGCACTCACTTATGGTTAAGGAGCAAGCCTTCCATTTTCCTGTATGCTTTTTGGAAGCAGGGCGCCCACGGATGCAAACAGATCCATCACCTGTGTAATCTGTGGTATTCTGTATTTCACAGAGAAAAATATTAAACCGAGAGAGCAGAATGGAAAATAACCATGTAGATTCTTCCATATTAGTGGAATGCAACCAAACTTTTGACTGAAAAATCTCTACCTAACGAAATCAGCACCGTGGGAACTGGGGCCACTTATTGGGCCACGTCGCCTTTTTTATTTCAGCCATCAAATGTTGATCGAACGTCCAACGCGGTCTATCAGCTAGCATGGTTCTAGAGCCTCAGCTAGCAGCGTGTTCCAGAGCCTTCGCTCCAGGTTGGGAATCCCAACCGCGACGAACGACGTATCCCTCCGTCCTTGCGCCACTCGCCGCCGGGCTCAAGCAGATGCCGTGCTCCACTCTGCCGCACCTCCACGCCATACCCTTCCCTCACCATCTCTGCCCGTTGCTCTCGCCATCTCCGCCTCTTTCTCCTCGCAGATCCCCACCTCCTAGAACTGGGCAAAGGCTGTGGCTACCAGTGGAACTCGAGAAAGAGCCGCAATGCCGGTGACCATGGTCGGCGCCGGCGAGATCAAGGCTGAGATGGGGATTTTTTTTTGAGAGACGCTAGTGTAGAATACAAGGCTGTAGTATCTAAACTCAGTCGCAAACACACACCAAATACACCCGCTCATACCACACACAACACCTCCTACGACTAAACTAAGATCTAGACCTTTATATTCTATTTTTGCCTGTGCACATGTGCTAAAGCACGGTCGGACGGGGCATGAGAAGATTATTCGGGAATACTGTTCCCGCGGTGGGAAAATCCGCGTCGAGCAGCGTTCGAACGCGCGACCGGCGGCTTCCGCACCTGGGAAGCCGACCAACCGAGCTACGGCTCGGTCCCCCCAGGCTGAGATGGGGATTGTGGAGCGCGCAAAGGCAGCGGTAGTCAGGGGCAGTGCTTTGCACAGGTCTCCGTCCTCCCTCCCTTCTCTGATCCTCTACTACTTTGTGCTATTTAGCACTGCAACTTCTACAAACATGTATTTTCTGATTCACTTTTCCTATTATAGGGTTTGGGGGTTGAAGTGATGCCGCCTCCAGGAGCAAGATCGATCTTCCTAGGGGCAGCGCAGGAGATCGAGGGTTTGAGGGGTCTCTTGTACTTCCTCCGTTTTAAAATATAAGTCATTTCAATATTTTTGAAAAGTCAAACTATTTTACGTTTGACAAAAAAATTAGAGAGGGTTACAAAGATTTATAGCACCAAATAGATATAACTATGAAAATATATTTAATGGAGAATCTAATGATACTTATTTGATATAATAAATGTTAGTACTTTATCTTAAAAACTTGGTCAAATTTAAGATGTTTTGATTTTTCAAGAATATTGGAATGACTTACAATTTGAAACGGAGGGAGTACTATATATCTCCATTTGGGGCTGTTTAATATAATTCAACATTTCAACAAAGGAAAAAAATTTCTAATGTCTTTTCAGCTTCAAAATTGCCATCTTCCTAATTTGAAAGATGTTACTATTACGTGTCTACGTCGCAGAATAAGACAATACCTAGTATCATGGATCAAATGTCTTTGTTGTCTTCATCTGTTAATGAAGACCATCTAAAGCTGAAGAGAATAGCAAGAACTCATGACCTCTTAGAAATAAGAGAGATCAAGGGTATTTCCATGATATATACACTGACATATGGACTATTTTTCCTTGGAGCAAGCTTCACACTCAAACCTAATGTTCCACTAAGATAACTATTTTATGTATTAACGCTTTAGGTGGTCATATGTACAGTAACTTATTGTTCATCAATATTGCAATATCCTCTTTACTTAAATTATAGTAAAATTATAGCTCCAGGCTGCATTTCAATTTTCAACCAGTAAATATGTATACAAGTGCCATGTTTAGTTCCCACCCCAAACTTCACTATTCATTAAACTTCACTATTCATCAAAGGGAATCTTACATGCATGGAATATTAAACGTATGTTAATGACAAAACCTATTCCATAACCCCCGGTAACTTTGCGAGACGAATCTAATGAGCCTAATTTGGCCATGATTAGACAACGTTGTGCTACAGTAAACAATCTCTAATGACGGATTAATTAGGCTTAACAGATTCGTCTCGCGATTTCCCGTCCGTTCGTGTATTTAGTTTTATAATTAGATCATGTTTAGTCCTCCTAACCTTCGATTTAGTTTTGCTACAGTAAATTTCGCAAACTTTCTCACCGAACTAAACAGGCCCAAGGTCGGCTCATCCAACATGGGTGCGGCAACGCCGCGCAGTTGTTTCTAGTATAATCTAAAAACAATTAGAAGATATTTTATAGGCTCTGGTTTGAAAAGACTTCACTCCTACAGAAGTTCCCTCCATATATTTTAATTAAACTAGAAGGACGATGTATAAATGGTACCCAAACAGCAAACATCAGCACAATGTTGTATTTTACACACCATTTGGAGAAATTTCTTAGTAACAAAGGACAGTAGGCTTCCCAAGTTTCTCCCAGACTATACCTTGTGTATTGAAATGCAATCATACTGCAGAAACTGAGCAAGGAGTTATGCTGACTTTTTGGGTGTAGAAAAGGCACCTCTTGCAATGAGTTGTCTTCTTCCAGCAGAGGGCTCTTGTAAAACTGTTCCATGGCTTCCTTCCCCACAGGCTACAGCTGTTGATCAGAAAAAACGTCAACACATGCCTTGCTGTCCTTGTGCCAATTTTGATCGCCAGCAACAGCGAAGCCAACACGGGCATACACGTAGAGAGCTTCAGGCCGCTCGCCGGAAACGGGGAACTCACTTGTTCCAAGTTCCAATAGAGCAACGAGTCGTATGGAGAAGGAAATCGCCCTGACGAATTTGGGAAATACCCGCCGTGACAGGCGGCACAGGGGGCGAATCGAGAGGAGGAGGAGATGCTAGGGTGTGAGGATTGAAGCTGAAGGAAGGAGCGTTGACCTGCAGCTGCGGCTTGCAGGGACGGCGGCGGAGAGGAGATGCGCCTCGGGTAGCGCTTGTGCCGCTCCAAGAGATGGTCCACCTGGCAGTGGAAGTCCACGCAAAATGCCAATGCTGCAGGCGCAGCTGACGTGGAAGGATCCCGCGCCTGGTCAGCGTGAGTTGTGGAGCTTGGCAGCATGTTCCGGTGTACCAGAGTCCAGACCACTAAAGGGGGGTGGTTAGACGTTCTTATGCATAGTATTTTTATGCATTGGGTCGTGTGCCAAAAAAAGTAAAAAGTGCATTGGGAAGCGTGCGTTATGCAAAATTTTGCAAAACGAACTGAACTAAACACCCCCTAACTGTAACTAACGGTTATTTATGGTTTTAAGTTGCAATGCCACATGCATACACCAAGCCTAACCAAAACATGAAATTTAAAGAACTCACTCATGGTGTCGAATGGATTTCGTTTACATGGCATCTCTAAGAGACTCTCTAACTAATTTGAGTTAGCTAAGAAAAGAAAGAAAGGGAAAAAAAATCTCATCCAACATAATTGGCAACAGGATCGCTATTTTTCCAGGCTCGCTATCTTTTCCCTCCCCTTGTCATTTTTGCTGAGCGATGCGCGCTCGCCATCCGCTCGACCGCCCTCGTGCCCCTCTTTCTCTGCGCCCATGCCCCTCTTTTTCTGCGCCCTTGCTTCTGGTTTGAAGAGGCTGTTTGGATAAGATGTTGGATTTCATCATTTTTTTACTAGCTATTTCGTTTTACATAATAGCTAAATCAGAATTTTAATTATTTATATTTAAAAAGGCTCTTGCAGATGCTTTGATACCGTAATCAGATCATTTCTGGATATATGAGGGTTTAATGGAGTGTGTACGAAGTACGAACACACGGTGTAATACTTGAGTCCAAATCCATCTGACCGGCCCAACTGTATTGTCGGCGTTGCCAGGCCCATACCGTATCAGTTCATTTCCTCGGCCTGGTAGTTTCTAGTGATCACGGGCCCACGGCCCACCATCCATATGGGCCATAGCCGAACGCCACGCACTCGCTTTAGTTAGCAGTTGGCCCGCGGCCACATCACGCGTTGTGGGCTTGTGGTGCCTCTCTTCGACGACCGCGCGCGCCTTCTAGAGCCTGGCCCTCCAGAAGGTGTCCTTCGCTTCCGGAAGGTGTATGTTCGCGACTTCGCGTGTTTTGGGCCGTGATGAGGAGAAATGCCTCTGTACCCAACTACTACATTTGACCAGGGATCGTCATCGTGCAGTTGGTTTGCCCACGGTAAGGATCGTCATAAGCCTGGGCCACAGACACGATCCCTACTCATTATGCTCCGGTAGTACGTGTACACGTTCAGGCATCATGTTTAGCTCTCATTTTTTTCCTTTGAACTCTGTATATTTCTTTGTACCCATGCACCTCACGTGGGCAAAGGCGGCCTCGCTCTAATCTAATCTCACCCACCATGTAAGTTGGAACCACTTCATTAGAGGGTTTAGTTTGACTAGACCTTCAGAGAACTACTAAAATGCTACAGCATGGTGCTAGCTAGCACAATTATTGGCGGTGGGAGTTTGCATTCCGTAGATGCCTGGACAATATTATTCTCTTGCGTTTGGACGGAGCAGGACATCCGTTCACGTCCACGATACCCACGCATATGAACGAAATGTCTGCAGAAGTTAATAACAAGGGCGAAATAGACATATACGTCTGCATAATGCATTAGAATAAGTCTCATACAAATCAGATGCAAAGTGATAAGAAACACGACTTGGGATTCCAAAAGACCCAGCGTCGTCAAGACCTAAAGTTCAGTATAAAAAAAAAGGTACTACCTAAAGATAATCTAGATAAAGCTGAAGCCTGAAGCGACGACGTACACAGTCGGTTGGAGAGGCAGCTACTACTTACCTAGCAACGCATATAGAAGTCCTCGGATTCCTAGCTGGTAGGCATGGGCAAGAAGCAAAGAACTGGTTCGGGGGAAACATTTTCGACCCGATTCCGATTCCGACTGGGGAAGGCGGATACGATATGACGCGTGCGAGCGCGTGTGCTCCTCCTTCCTGCCAACTGCCGGAACCTGAGAGAACGGCGACAAAGTGCATGTGCGAGCATGCTGCATGCACCTTCCCCAGCTGCGCACACGGCCACACGGGATACTTTTCAGACGGGGGGTGTCTAGTAGCCGCGTCCGCCGCGCCTTTGACACCACCGAGACAGTTTCGGCGTGCGTGATTTGTCGAGCATCAGGATAGATGGGAGGTCGGTCTTGGGTGATCTTTACTTTACGGTGAATCTTTACAAAGGACGGCTGAAATTTTCTGCGTGCGGTGCTGGTTTCGTGACCGTCTGTTACTGTATGTGGATGCGCGATGCATGTTTTCAGGTCTACAGCTGACTAGCTAGAAGCTAGCTCGAGGCTAGCGGCGACTGGTATGCATTTGTGATGCACATCAGCACATTGGAATTGTGAAGACTGGACTTCGACTTGCTGCGTGGAGCGTGTACCAAGGAGCGAGTCGCTGCTCAAGGGGTCTTTTTAACTGTCATTGTATATCTAAAATTTTATAATAATTGTGCTAAACTAATTTTTTCAAAAAATACTAGCTCTGTATTAAAATATTTATCACTATTGACATTTTTTCTAAAACATTTGACATTTTGTCTTATTCAAAAAATTATACAAATAATCAAAATAAATGGCATACGCACAATATTTGAATAAAACGAATGGTCTAAGTCGTGATAAAAAATCAACGGCGTAAAATATTTCGATACTTAGGAGTAATTCTGTTGGCGTCGATCTCGTTAACTTGGTCACACCAATCTAATTAGCGTGACTAAAAGAGCTACTTATTGGAAAAAATAGTTTTATTGTACTAGCTATTATTGTTTTCTATTATAAAAAAAGGCGAAAAAGACTCATAATGGGCAGCATGCAAAAGGGCAAGTTTTGTTTACCCACGAGCCATGTCACAACTCACGACGATCTATGCAGGATTGCAGCCTTGCAGTTGCAGGTACTGTATTCCTTGCTTGACGGATCGCTGGTTAATTTGGCGCGAGTACAAACCCAAGCCGATGCGGTAAAGGGACGGTTAATTAGGTAGCAAATGAATCAGTACGTACTAGTATTTTAAGTATGGGTGGACCGTGGACGCCGTAGTGACAGTCAAGACATGATCATGTAGCAGATGATCGAAACTGCTGCCGATTCAGCGACCATTCTGCAAAGCTGACAAATTCAGACAACAAGTGGTTACGGCTGAAATTGAACCAAATCCTTTACTTTCAGGAGCGGCCGAGCAGCGAAACTAACCTACTACGATCAGGCAAGCAGCACCTAGCAACATCGAGGCCAATCCACAGGCGGCACTCTGTTTCGTAATTCGTACTCTGTTAGCCTTTTAGGGCGGAAATCACGAGCTCTGTTAGCCTGCTCTTAGGACGGAAATCACTAGCTCAACAGGCACCAGCACGGCAGCACCAACTCACGAACTCATGAGGGAGATGACGATTCGGCGGCGTGGTACAGCCTCCGGCAGTGGAGCTCTCTCTCAAAAGGCACGCGACCACGAGCCGGTCGGTGGCTGGCGGAGCGCGGAAACCACGCGTGTGCGTGTGCGTGTGCGTGGCGTGGCCTTTTCTTGGGTGGACGCGCCCGCGGGATGCGGCGGCCCGCAGGACGGCAGGAGGGGGTGGAGGCTGCACTGGTACCGGCCGGTTTCGGGGAACCCGCCGGCGTCTGGACGGTTTGGCGTTGGAGTGTTGGACGCGGTCGGCCGCTGCCGGGAGCAGAATTCGTCTGCGGCTCCCACAGCTCGCACCCTGTTTTGCCACTGGTTGTGGTTGGGAGATGACGCCGCTCGCGCACGCCTGCTGCGTACGGAGCCACACCAGAGCGAGCGAGTCCGTGGGTCGCTGAATGAGATCGAGTCGCTGGTGCGTTCGTTTAGGCCTGTTCTCACTTTCTGAACCAGCAGTGCGCGCGTATGCAACCCGACGAGATCGAGAGTAGAGTAGTACGCACTACGCAGTAGACACAGCAGACATTTTTTCTTCTTCGAACGAAACACAATTAATGACTTTTCTGAGTAGCAGCAAGCGCCGCCGTTCCACTTTTTTACCGCTGTTTCGGCACTAAGAGCAAGTCCAAGAGCTCTCCATTCCAATCCCCAATAGCAAAAAAAATAAGTGTATTGAGAATGGAGGAGAAAAAAACAGCTCCAACAGATCCCCAATAGCTTCCCCACTTTTTCTTCATTGACAAAAAAACATCCCTCCATCCCCACTATAGTGGAGATAGCTCTCCCATCCCCAATACACTCATTTTTTGGGAATGACTTATTGGAAAGCTGATGGAGCAGTTTTTTCAATAATCCAATATCTTGGTTTTGTTCATCCCTAAAACCTCTCTATTGGGGATGAAATATTCTCAAGCTGTTGGACTTCTCTAAGCGTCACTGCGTCAACTGCTGAATCTGGTGCCGCGATGTGAAACAGGCAGGCGATCAGCACAAGACGAACGTCTCGGCCTTGAAGCGGCTTGCTCGTTGCATACATGGTCCTTTTCTTTTCCAGGAGTAGAAAGCTTTAGAACTTGTACCGGTACACGTTTACGGGTCAAAAAAGCCTTTTATTGGACCTTACATAGTCAGATTCTTTTTTTCCTTTTTCTTTTGATGAACCACCGTCATCAGGTCTCCTCGTCCTTGTTTTTCTTAGTGCAAACGTAATAATTGATCCGCTGATATATGGAGCAAGTTAACTTTGACTTGCACCAAAAAGTTTTTTTTTTGCAGAGCATAATCAATTGGGTTTGTTTCTCTTAGAAAGACTACGGCCTTGTTTAGTTTGCGCAACTTGGGTTGCAATTTTACTGTAGCAATTCTAAATCGAAGATTAGGAGGACTAAACATGATCTAATTATAAAACTGAATACACGGATGGACGGAAAATCGCGAGACGAATCTATTAAGCCTAATTAATCCGTCATTAGAGATTGTTTACTGTAGCACGACGTTGTCTAATCATGGCCAAATTAGGCTCATTAGATTCGTCTCGCAAAGTTAGGGGGGTTATGGAATGGGTTTTGTCATTAACTCACGTTTAATACTCCATGCATGTAAGATTCCTTTTTATAAATAGTGAAGTTGGATGAATAGTGAAGTTTGTTGTGGGAACTAAACAAGGCCTACGGCTACTACTATATACTGTAGTACTTTACTACTTTCTAAAGCATGTACGCCAAAACTTTCCTTTTGAACCTATACACGTGACTGAGCCGACCGAACCGTATACTGCCATTTTTACCTCTCCCGGCTTCAAATCGAAAGAGAAAACTCCAAAAATGACAACCCCCCCCCTGCTGCTTTCTCCATCAATTTGTCGTGCCCTCTAGACTGTCTTTCTACCCAAGTAGCCGTTGAAAATGGAAATGTCTCCGTCTTGTACCATTCCTTATTCGCACACGCCTAGTCGCCTACCACGCATCAGACGGGGACTTCTCCCTTGTCTCCTGCCCAAGCCAAAATCACCCTCCTTTCCCCGTGGCCTCGCCGCGTCGGGCACTCGGGCGCGCATAAATAGCGGCGCCCTGCCCCCGCCACAAAGCACAACACCAAACGCACATCGGGGGCCATCGGAAGTTCAAAGAGCTAGAAGAAGCGCCGATTATTAGCTTCTCTTCCTCTTCCTCTCAAAACCTAAACCCAGACCCAATTCAAGAGCAAGCTGCCGGATCGCTCGACCCCAGCCGCCATGGTGCTCTCCAAGGCCGTCTCCGAGAGTGACATGTCCGTGCACTCCACGTTCGCGTCGCGCTACGTCCGCGCTTCGCTCCCAAGGCAAGTACCCATCCCCTTTCGCAGCTGTTCTTGAAATCAGACCGGCTGCTGCTCTCGCATTTGTTCTTGCCGCTCTGAACAATGCTTCCTCTGTCTCCTCTCCGACTCTCTGAGACTTTGGACTGAACCCTCTGTTTTGGTTGGTGCCCGCGCAGGTACCGCATGCCGGAGAACTCGATCCCGAAGGAGGCGGCGTACCAGATCATCAACGACGAGCTGATGCTGGACGGGAACCCGCGTCTGAACCTGGCGTCCTTCGTCACCACCTGGATGGAGCCCGAGTGCGACAAGCTCATCATGGCCGCCATCAACAAGAACTACGTCGACATGGACGAGTACCCCGTCACCACCGAGCTCCAGGTACAGACATCTCGTCCATGATTTGACCCTGTACATACTTCTCCAAAGTTTCCCTGCCCTCGTCGTGCTCTCGCGTGTCGCATTGGACGATTGGAGAGCCGGTTTCTTGGTCGGCGAAGGTTGGCTGGCCCTACCTGGGCCCCAACCCCGGCTAGCACAATTGTTTAGGTTGGCAATAGGAAGCTCTCCCACTTGTTTTTCCCAGCACAACCCACGAGCTGCTGATAGATTATTTTATCTGTTCATCATTTCACGTCATCATGTCATGGGCCTCGCTTTTTTTTTAAAAAAACGATATTGTCATAATGTTAAATAAAAGGAGCCCGTGTCAGTTTTGGGCCGCAACTAATCTTGTGTATCTTGGGCTGGGCCGTTGTCAGCACTGTTGCACTGAGATTTTCGTTCTCCTCTCTGACACTGACTCGAGTGCAAAATTTGCAATGCAGAACCGGTGCGTGAACATGATCGCGCATCTCTTCAACGCGCCGCTCGGCGAGTCCGAGACGGCGGTGGGCGTCGGCACGGTGGGCTCGTCGGAGGCCATCATGCTGGCCGGGCTGGCCTTCAAGCGCAGGTGGCAGAACAAGCGCAAGGCCGAGGGCAAGCCCTTCGACAAGCCCAACATCGTCACCGGAGCAAACGTCCAGGTAATAATTTTTGTACTGCCCCGCGCGATCAGCTCACAGAATTGCAATCCTCAGACAATGAATCGGCTCTCTAATCAATCGCAACATTGCCACCACCTGCGGCTTTGGATTGATACAGGTTTGCTGGGAGAAGTTCGCGAGGTACTTCGAGGTGGAGCTCCGGGAGGTGAAGCTGCGCGACGGCTACTACGTGATGGACCCGGAGAAGGCGGTGGAGATGGTGGACGAGAACACCATCTGCGTCGCCGCGATCCTGGGCTCCACGCTCAACGGCGAGTTCGAGGACGTGAAGCTCCTCAACGACCTGCTCGAGGTGAAGAACAGGGAGACCGGGTGGGAGACGCCCATCCACGTGGACGCGGCGAGCGGCGGCTTCATCGCGCCGTTCCTGTACCCGGAGCTGGAGTGGGACTTCCGCCTGCCGTGGGTCAAGAGCATCAACGTCAGCGGCCACAAGTACGGCCTCGTCTACGCCGGCATCGGCTGGTGCATCTGGCGCAACAAGGAGGACCTGCCGGAGGAGCTCATCTTCCACATCAACTACCTCGGCGCCGACCAGCCCACGTTCACGCTCAACTTCTCCAAGGGCTCCAGCCAAGTCATCGCGCAGTACTACCAGCTCATCCGCCACGGCTTCGAGGTAACAAATCGCTCCGACATTTCTCAATCGAATGCATTTGTTGAAACAATGGGGCGTTAATTCGATGTTCAGCTGCTGACATGATCCATTTGCAACCAATCGTGTATGATGCAGGGGTACAGGAACATCATGGAGAACTGCCACGAGAACGCCATGGTGCTCAAGAGGGCCTCGAGAAGACGGGCCGCTTCAACATCGTGTCCAAGGACGAGGGCGTGCCGCTGGTGGCCTTCTCGCTCAAGGACCGCAGCCGGCACGACGAGTTCGAGATCTCCGACATGCTGCGCCGCTTCGGCTGGATCGTGCCGGCCTACACCATGCCCCCCGACGCGCAGCACGTCACGGTGCTCCGCGTCGTCATCCGGGAGGAGTTCAGCCGCACCCTCGCCGAGCGCCTCGTCCTCGACATCGAGAAGGTGATGTACCAGCTGGACGCGCTCCCGTCCAGGCTCCCGCCCCCTCTCCCGCCGGCGCCGCTTCTCAGGAAGAAGTCAGAGCTGGAGACGCAGAGGTCGGTGACGGAGGCGTGGAAGAAGTTTGTGCTCTCCAAGAAGACCAACGGCGTCTGCTAGTTGCCAGTTCCATCACTACGCACCATCACCAATTCATCATTGGGCATATGGTGAGCTACCGATATTATTGCCGTGCTGATTTGAGTGAGCTACGGCCGATCTAATAGAAATCGAGGTGGAGTCTCTGTTAAACTTTTGTTTCGGCTTTCGGTAATTTGTGCAGTCTGGATGCACTGAGTTGGTCTGTTAGGGTTGACATTTGTGTTCGCCATGCTTTGCGCGAATTGTTAAGTGCCATAACCTTGTTTAATCAATCGATTGCCAGATTGAGCAGCATTTTTGTGTTTGAGCACCCTTTTTCTTTTTATATACTAGTAGAATTCCTGTTCTGTTTGAAGCAGAAACAGGGAGCGAAGTTTACTGAGTTTCATTTACTCTGCTTTCTTTTGAAACAATATCGTTGGACAGTCCCAAACTCCCAACTCAAAATTAAAACTGAGATAAGAATATCTATTTGGGACCAATCTGCTGAAAGACTGCAGACATGGAACCCTAAATTTGATCTGTACAAGACAAACTCCCTTTATTTAAAAGAATAAGAGCAACTCCAGTAAAACTTACTATATAAGCCCTCTATTTTTTTTAAGTAGGGGCCTTCTCTATTTTATAGGACCATGTTTTTTCTTCCAACTCCAGCAATACCTTCTAAACAGCACTCTACTTTTTAGTGGCCCACTTGTTAGTTTATATTTTGGAATAGTGGGTCCCATAGAGACCCCTTGGGTCTAGGGATGAGGCAGGGGATTTGTAGGACTCCCTACTTTAGGAGAAAAATAGAGGGTCTGTTGGAGTTTGTTTTTTTATCTTCACCCTCTAAACTTAGAGTAGAGACTTGTTTAGATGGCCTGCTGGAGTTGCTCTAACAGAATACTGAAAGTCTGAAACTACCGTAAATTAAACAAGAGTAAAATACACGGCCGGTCCTCAAACTTGTCAGAGTGTGTCATCCCGGTCCCTAAACTTATAAAACCAGGATTCTGGGTCCTCAAATTTGTCAAAGTGTGTCATTCCGGTCCATACAATAGTATGAGTCATGCCATATTTGTTTTAGTTTTAAAAATCCAACAAACACTATATATGGTTTTTAAACCATAAAAAATATCTATAAGCCTCCAAAAAATTCATAAAAGATAGTAGAGATACATTAGAGCATGGGAAGCCTAAACAAAATAATTGGAGCTCATGAAAGTACATTTGGAAGCTTCTAAAAATTTGATTTAAATCTAGAAGAATGGAAAAATATATTTCACGAGATATTCTCATGAGCTCCAATTATTTTATTTAGGCTCTCCTTGCTCTGATGTATCTCTTGTATCTCTTTTTTGGAATTTTTGGAGTCTTAGAGATATTTATATCATTTAAAAACTATATCTAATATTTTTTAGATTTTTTTGAACTAAAAACATGGTTCAAAATCGCCTCGAAACCAATTTTAATTGTTGTATGGATTAGGATGACACACTCTGGCAAGTTGGAGGACCCGAATTTGTGGTTTTATAAGTTTAGAGATCGGAATGACACAACCCGACAAGTTTAAGGACCCGGATACCTAGTTTTATAAGTTTAGGGACCGAGATGACACACCATAACAAGTTCGAGGACCGGCCATGTATTTTACTCCCGTAAATTAAACAATTTACTGAAGAATGTCTGAAACTATTGTAAATTGACACCCGGGTGAAACTCCCTTTACTTAATCTGATCATCAGTATACAGAATAAACAATTTATTGATCAGACTCCCACAAACTTGGCCCCGCCAAGCCGCTGCCCCTGGTCGGCTGGTCCCGTGCGGCAGCTTCCCCGATGAGGGCGGCGGTGACATTAGGGCCCTCACACAGGAGATCGGAGGGCATGAAGAGGAGATAATCAGATAGAGTATAAATTTAGCGGGGATTTTGCATATTTTTGCCAGCATGACGCCAAGGTGGCATGCTACGTCAGGGTCGGAAGCTCGCGTGGCATGTTTTGTACTTGGATAGCCCCTTTAGATAGTTAAATTGATACTCGCGTGAAAACCTAACCCACACCTGGGTGAAAAATTTCCCCTTCCACATTCGGATTTTGTGAACATGCATCTTATGGGGAAAAAAAATTCAGGTAGTTACACCTGTTCCACATAGAAATCGCAACTCACACACCACAGCTCTAGTACAACTCGACTGCGCCTAGAAATTGACCGAATTCAGTTTTCCTTCCCTTCTATGCAAGTGATTTAAGGAGAAGAAAGGTGATAGGAGAAATAACAGGTGCGGGGAAAGGTTTTCTTCCTCAAGTATACAATAGCTTTCCTAAAACTAAATCTATCAAAGTCAAATTTCCTACATACGACTTCCAATATGCCCCTAAATATTTTTGTTTGAAAACATAAAGATCAGGAACGTAGATTCACATAGGAAAAGTAAATTCATAGTATTATGATTGAAATAAATTTTTAGTTAAAGTGTAGATTTTGGAAACCGAAATTTGGGTTCGAGTCTCTGACTCAGCACGTCACATTTTTCTGGATTTATTCTAGAATTTAACCGGCGCTATTCTTTTAGTGATAGGCGACGTGCCCGTCGATAACGAGGTGCCTATGGTGCAGTCTCTCGGAGGTGATCACAAAGGTAGGTTTTACGTGCGTGTATTCATAGGAGATGAGTGTGCGTACGTGCGTGAGCATCTACATTTGTACTGGTCTTTTGAAAAAAAAATCTAAGACAACAATACTTTTTTGACTGGATGAGTAGCCATGAGTGTGCGTACGTGCGTGAGCATCTACGTCTGGAGTATTTCATAAAAATAAAAATACATTAATAAATCTCCCAACAAGATATTAAGTGTGTATCATTAAGTGAATGACGTGAGCAAAAAGAACAAAGCCAACGCGCGATATAAAAAAAATGGAAACGCCCTAGAGGCTTGAAAAAAAAGAATCAAATCACCCAATATGATGCAAAAGGAGCTCCCTGCGTCCGAGATCAGGTTTCTGACCATGGATTAGTGCGCGCCGCGAATCCTACCCGAGGTCGGACTCCTCGCCGCAGCCCTCCTCCGTCTTTCCCGGGTCGAACTCGAGTTGGTCCCTGCGCCAATCCATGTAGGCCACCCGCCGCGGACTATAAAAGGCAACCCGCCGCAGCGGCTGCGGCACCCAACTAACCGCCGGATCCCGCATCCACTCCCACACGGCACGAGCGACCCGCGGCCTCTGCCCCAAGAAACGAGGCGCGAGGGCCCGAGGGCGTTCGGTGGCCGATGGCGGTGCCGGAGGAGGAGACGGCGGCCGGCGGCGCCAGCGAGTCAACGATCAGGAAGTCTGCGTGGACCAAGGAGGAGGACGCCGTGCTGCGGGAGCAGGTGCGGGCGCACGGCCCGCAGAACTGGGCGGCCATCAGCGCCGCGCTGGACGGGCGCAACCCCAAGTCTTGCCGCCTCCGCTGGTGCCAGCACCTGACCCCCGGCGTCGACGCCGTGAGACCCTTCTCCCCCGAGGAGGACGAGAGGATCATCCACTTCCACCGCCTCTACCCCAACAAGTGGGCCACCATCGCGGGCTTCCTCCCCGGCCGCTCCGACAACGCCATCAAGAACCGCTGGAACTCCGTCCTCAGCAAGAAGCCGCCGCAGCAGCGGGCGGCTGCTGCCCCCCTCCGCCGTCTCTCGGACGGGACGCTCGCTCTGTTCCCTCTGGCGCCGGGGGATATCAGGGCGTTCGGCAAAGGCGTCCCGGTGCTCCGACGCCAGCCGCCCGGCGACGCGGGGGTTGATCTGAGTGGCGCGTGCCTGAAGCTGTTCCCGCTGGCGGCTGGGGATCTCGTCGGGGACAACAATGCGAGCGACGCGGCGGAGATGGATGTGGATTGCAGCGCCGACGGCCTGACGCCCCCCGAGCTGAGGCTCTGGCCGTGCACGAGGGATGCGTCTATGGCGGCGTTCAAGGCGATGGTGCAGGCAGTTCGGTCGCCCTAGATCATCCTGCCTTTGCCTGAATTTCTGTTGCTCTTTAATCTGCTGAGCGATGGAGGATTTGTAACGGATTTCCTCGGCCGACTGAACTTGTGATGGAGGATAGTGGGATAGTATAGAGCTAGTAATCTAGCTGAAAGCTTCGATCTTTTTGAAATTTTGTTGTCTTTCAATTTACGAGATCGGGGAATTGTGCTGAAAATCTAGTGAATGTATCAAGCTTCGGTCTTCTTGAAATTTTGTTGTCTTTCAAATTACGAGATCGGGGAATTGTGCTGAAAAATTAGTGAATGTATCGGAGACTGAAGTAAATTCGGGGAATTGTATTGCGTTAAGCCTTGTTTGTACTAATTGAGTTCATCTTCTTGTTTATCTGTCCGTGCTTGTGTTCGACTGAATATTCGATTCACCGGTGTACGTGTTTGAGAGATGTTTGAACAATCCGACACGCATGTACCAGTGCAATTCCTGCATCGGCGAATGAGGCACAAAAATCGTTCCCTGACAATTTCCTGTTTCTGATTTCTAGCCCTTCCCTGACGACTAGCAATCGTGGCCTGGCCTCATGTAACTGAAAGAAGCAGGGGCGTGGCGAAATGTTCTGAACTCTGAAGTTTGACAAGAAAACACTGAAGTACTGCTTTGTTTTTACTTCGCTGCAAAAGGCACAAAATCAACTGTGACATTCTAAATTTTTAATGCCTTCTGCTCTAAAAAAATTCTGATGCCTTCAATGATTTCTGGTTTCTCTCTACTATATGAGAGGCAAGGATTAAAACCCATGTTACCTTTTTACTTCTTCCCATAACATGTTGAGGGGTCCGCTACATGTAAATCCTAGCCTGTCATTCCACGGCTTCCACGCACGCACGCACTCTCTTTCCGATGGCTTCCTCGGCTTCCATCGTCCACGCCTCCTTCGCCGCCGCATTCCTCTTCGCGACGACCGCCGTGGCCGGATCGGATGCCGCGATGGCCATCAACACCACCGCCAAGGCGCTGTTCCGCTCCACCGAGGCGTTGCCGGCGGCGGCGGCGCACAACGGCTCGCATCAGTACACCTGCTACCTGTGCCACAAGCGCAGCAGCCTGATGATCCGGCGGTGCCCCATCGCGCGGGACAACTGCCACCTCAATTGCCTGAACCTGCCGACCCCGGCCCCGCCCTCGCCTCCCCGCACGGCGGCCGGCGGTGACAGGAACGCCGACGACTGCTACATCATGAAGGTGTACCCCGACGGGAGCTGGGTCGTCGTCGACGTTGTCGGCTGCAAGGCAACTACCGCGGCGTGCTACCTCGTGTGCGGCAACGGCAACGAACGCGGCGGGGACGGGGCGGCCGGGACTACCAAAGCGGCCACGCCGCGAGGGCCGCTGCCGCACGGCCTGCCCGAGTTCGAGCGGTGCGGTGACCATCTCACTGGGCGTGGGCGGGCTGCCGCCGTCGCTGGCGTGTAGCCACGAGCGACGATCCCACGACACCGCATGCGCCTGGTCCGGTCGTACGGATTTGTGTCGCCTGCGCGTGCATACTCGTTTACGTGTGAGGCCCATTGGGGATCACGGTTGCAGGAACATATGTTGCTGAAAGAGTTTGTCGTGCCATTTTCGATATTCCCCGTAAAAAACAGTTTGACTCGAAAAAAACATTTTGGATATCTGTTGGGACAGAAATGCAAATAGTTACTGTATTTGCGTGACTGCCCTGTGTTTAACTTTGTTTTTGTCTTGCTATTTGCAGTCTAGTACGGTTTTCTATAGAAGAAAAAACACCTGCAGTCTGCAGCAGATTGAAGCTTGCATCAGATGGTCAAGAAACTAAAGAAATAAATACTGAGCTGTACTGCACACTTCCACAGTCACAGATTAGCTGGGATCCCATGATCATGTTATAAACGATGGCGAAGAAATCGATGGAACAAGTAAATCAAACCGCAAAGGGGACACGAGATTTAACGTGGAAAACCCAACCAATGCGGAAGGGAAAAACCACGGGCGCCGGCCAGCAAGAACTTCACTATGTCGAGAGTCAGGTTACAACGCCAACGACGGCGGCTTACAAGAATATGGATCGAACTCTCTGGTGGAAACCCTAACACAGGGTATATAAGATGTACCGTACCGCTACGCTCCGGCCCAAGCCTCCGGCGACGGGCCTCCGCTACGCTCCGTCAGAAGTTAGCCTTTTATCTGTGAATTTGGAACATAACTCAACAGATCAGTACTTGAAACTCTGAAGCTAGAAGTCCCGTTGCTTACCAGGATTCTAGGCTACAAACATCCAATTTGTCCATTCGGCGGTTTCTTTATGAGGAGCAGTTCGAGTCGTAAACCGTAGGGCTTTCCAACGGCAACCATTGCTTTCTGCATCACCCACGACCAGACCTAGGAGGCTAGGACATAGTAGGAGGTAGGAGCTAGACTGATGCTAGAGCTTGGTCTGGTCATGGCCTGAAGAGCAGAGTCGATTTTCATGTCAGGAGACAAGCAAAGGCAGATCCATGCAGTGCGAGGTGCCAGTGAGAACCAATGAACCACCAAAGGATGACGATGAGCCGTGGTGGGGGTTCTTGCGTCCTCGACGTCATTACAGCACGCGCTGATACGTTAACGTGGCATGCTCTGTGCCTCTGAGTTTCTGACCCCCATTGCTCTCTCCCAGATGGTTTTGGTGCCCAGCTCACTGACGGCATCCAGCGTTCAATTCGCCCTGCCGGTTCTAGCACAGCTGGCCGATTCCTAGAGTTCCGCTTCAAAACGCACTGCTAACTGTTCCATTTGCATGTCCGTGGCCATGAATGCGTGATGAACTGATACTAGCAAGAAGCAAGTAGATTAAGATCAGAATCAATCCAAAACTCAGGAGCTAGATTGCTTGTAAAGTAAGAATTAACTTAGCTGCTAATTGCCAAATGGATAGCAGGCATTCATCCTTCCCGGAGTAGTCCAAGAGCAACCAGGCCTTTATATCTGCAGTCCCCCAGTCGATTCACCGTGCTACTACGCACCAAGTCTCATTTACACAGACCTGAACGAACACGCATCGTTTCTCCCACTGCTCTAGATGCCTCTCTCGGCAGCTTCCGTCCTCCATGCCTTCCTCCTGCTCGCCCTTCTCGGCGCCACGGCCGACGCCGTTCCGGCGGGCGCCGCGAACACGACGGTTTTCACCAACGGCACAGCGACGTCGTCGCCCCGCGACGACACGGAGACATACATCTGCTACCTCTGCACGGGGCGCAACCCGCTGCTGATCAGGTACTGCCCCATCTACTGGGACGAGTGCCACCTCGTCTGCTACGCCGAAGCGTCCGCCGCCATTCCTGCCACTCCGGCGCCGCCGTCGGTGGGGTCGGCCCACCCGGGAGGGGTGGGCGACGAGGAGTGCTACGTCATGAAGCTGTACCGCAACGGCAGGTACACCATCGTCACCCGCCTGGGCTGCTCCCAGATCGCCAGGTGCCTCCTTTCCTGCGGCGGCGGCGACATGGCCGACCGGAATGCCCTGGGCGCCGCGACCGAGGCGACGACGGCGGCGATCCAGGGGAGATTCCCGCCCCCGCGCGTCGCGGATTTCCAGCGGTGCGGCACGCAGGTCACTGCTCCGGGGGCTCCACCGAGCGCCGTCGTCCCGGGCGGTGGTGCGCAGCGACGGCGCTAGGTCGGCTCTGATCGGAATGGGATGAACGCATGCGCGAGTGCGTGCAGCGTGCAGGTCGCGTGCGTTGTTTGTGCGCGTAACGTTTGCTTCGTAATGACTTTGGACATTTCTAGGAAGACATGATAAATGAAATGCAAGAGATTACCAGCCGTGATGAGAATTAGAGGAGGATTTCTAGGAAGACATTTACAAAATCCATAAGAAAACATGGTTTAGCTGAAAAAGAAGTCAAAAAGTATGCACAGGCTGAAAACTACAAATCAAATTCAACCATATGGGCTTTGTCCGGCCTACAATCCCCCAAAACTCGAAAGCCGGGAGCAAACAATACCCCAGTGGGCCCTAACTCCGGCCCAGCTGATCCACTGGATACTGCGGCGAAGAAGAAGCCGAAAGCATGACGTCACAGCCTCACAGGCGACCCACAGGCAACGGACTTGCTGGTTCGACCTGTTTTAACCCTAGTTCGAATGCGGGACACAAATTTCGGTTTCCCTCTCGTGCCGCCCAACACCTCCTCCGCATCCACCGAAGCAGCAGCTGAGCCGAGCCCCAAGCGGAGGAGAGTAGGAGAGGTGTCCGAGGAGCCGCCGCCGCCGGAGATGAAGGAGGAGGCGCTGGAGCGGCTGCGCGGGGTGGTGCGGGACAGCGTCGGGAAGCACCTGTACTCGTCGGCCATCTTCCTCGCTGACAAGGTGGCCGCCGCCACGGGGGACCCCGCCGACTTGTACATGCTCGCGCAGGCGCTCTTCCTCGGCCGCCACTTCCGCCGCGCGCTCCACCTCCTCAACAATTCCCGCCTGCTCCGCGACCTCCGGTTCCGATTCCTTGCCGCCAAGTGCCTCGTAAGGCTGCTGAGCTCCTCCCCCGCCGTTTCCTTTCGTCAAGCGCGCCGCGTTTTGCTCCTAGCTGTCTGGATCGCGGGGCGTTCTGCGGCTTCCGTTCTTTATCAGCATTCCCTGACATTTCGTCAGGCATTTTGGGGTAGTACTTTGGCCGAACACCCTGCGGGCATTTGCATCTGATTGGTAAAACACAACAATTCGCTTGATTTGTTTTCGGAGGGATGCTTTTCAGTGCGATTGGGCATTTGCGAAGATACATTGTGGCCCTCAGGCTTGCGATTTCATGTTGGCCTATAGTAGAAAGTTTCGAAGTGGCCACAAGCTGCCTTGATTTGTGTCTGTCAGAAAATGAATTGATTGCATGTTTTGCATTCTCATTTCATCAGTCTTCCTTCGCTTAAAAGTTAGAACCATGCCAGAATCTCTGACTGGGAAAACGATCAAAAGTTCTGCATGGATGAACACCATGTTTATGATTTTTTTTCTCGTAATCCTGGTTAATGAAGCTTCAGGAAGAGCATGTGGACCTATAAGATTTCTGACATGATTTATATAAATATATTTTGTCATTTCTTGAGTATCAAGATGAAGGCTTCAGTTTTCCATTTCTAGGTTAGTTTATTAGTTTGGTAACTTAGTGAGAGCTTTGTGCAATTGTGCTTCTACTAAAACTTAATACTTCTATTGCTATGTTTATTAGGAGGAGTTGAAAGAGTGGCATCAGTGTTTGTTGATGCTTGGGGATGCAAAAGTGGACGAACATGGAAAGGTCCTTGATCAGGATGATGGCAGCGACATTTATTTTGATAAAGACGCTGAAGATCATGAGATCAATGTATGATGATTATCTCTCCTTCCCTTAACACCCCTCCCTCTTCTTTCTCATTGTTAGTATGATGATTGCTTATTACTGTAATAATACTTGCTTGCCAGATCAAATCAGCTATATGTTTCTTGCGTGGCAAGGCTTATGAAGCACTGGACAATCGTGATCTTGCTCGTCAATGGTACCTTCATTTGTTATTTTTTTGCTAAAATTGATTGGTTATTTCAAAAAGTATAATCAGTATCATCAATATTGAATAATTTCTTACACACTTCTGCTAAAATATATTTTCTCTGTACACTTCCAAGTTGAATTAGTGCTCCTTTATCCCTTCAATTTTTTATCCGTAAGTTGGAAATGTTATGTTTTCTTTATGATTTTCTTCCCCTTTGATCTCAGGTACAAGGCAGCCATTAAAGCTGATCCGTTGTGTTATGAGGTGAGACGAACAGTGACTCTGAATTATTGATATAACTATTCTTGTTATGAGAAAATGAAAGATCCCGCACTACTAATTTTATAATTATACATAATAGCTAATTCCAAATGTGTACAGTATGCACACCTTGCACCCAATATCTGAATGTTCTATGTGTTTCAAGTTCACTATGACATGTATATTTTTCCACTTGGGCTGTCTGAACGTCCTTATGGGTATGGCATGCTGAGTGTACTATGACCCTCATGATGCACATTGCACTTGCTGTTTTTGTTGGTTTGTCACAGACTTGCAGTTGAACAATACTTAAATACTTGATCATTTAGCATGCCTAATTTTCAAATATTGTGGTCAAGAGCCTTGTAGGTTAGAACTGTAGTGCTGTTACACGTAGTGTCAAATGAACGATTACGTCACGCCTGTTTACTACAATCCTGAAAAATAGAAATGAGCTCATAACGTTGTATAAACATCATCATTTATTGAATTCTTGACAAGGCGTAGCTAGGCTGCACATAGGTGCTTTTTCGAGAAAAAAGGCAGCGCATATAAGTGCTAGGTGGAGAAGCACCACCTTGCCTAGCATTTAGGTGTTTCCCCATCCAAAGTGGTTAGTATGAATATAGGATAAATTAGAAATGAAGAAAGATGAACTATAATAATGGAATTCATGGTTGCAGGATATTGTCCAAATGATTGTTTTAGCATACCGATTTGCCTCTATTTAACATATCATCATTCTGGCCGCCTGCAAAAAGTATATCCCCTCAGGCGCTAGATGGAGCTTGAACCACTGCCTAGCGCCTGATGCTTTATGAAACATTGACATTACAATTCTTGTTGGCAGTGTCACCAGTTGGTATTATTCTATTTGGTATTCTAGTTTTGTGGGCTCCTAAATGTTATTCATTTATATATGTTTCAGGCTCTCGAATGTCTTGTTGATAATTATATGTTGACATGTGAGGAAGGTAACATTTAAACTTGCCTTTGCTTATATAGTTATATCTTGAATGAGTATTAAGTGCTGTATCTGCATGCTGCATCACTTTTGAACTTAGAACCACATTTTTATTAGGATATGATCTAGTAGTCGTATATATTATTTGGTTACAATATGCATTTCAGTCATCTTTTAAGTAGACATAATCTCCAAATGGCTAGACATTCTAGTGCCAACTAGATATGATTGACAAATATGATTGGACATCTGTGAAATGCATGTGTTGAGGACAGTTCTGTCAAATATCATAAGTTTTTTCCCCTTGATTTGGCTATTTTCTCAGCATTGTAGAAACTAAGATGGTGCAATGGTATATTTCAGAATCTGAGTTACTGTCCTCTCTGCAATTCGGGAAGGAAGATGGGTGGCTATCATCATTTTACTCATGTTTGCTTACGAAGGTACTTGACTCTAAACTCTTAAACCATACACATGCAAATACATGATGGGTGTATAACTGTAAATGCTTCCTTTGCTAATGGTCTCTCTTCTGCCTTTTAGCATGAAAAAGAATATGTAGTTGAAGCAAAATTCAAGGAACTCGAACGAGAATCTTGCAGTATTTCACCCTCGAATTCTGGTGAAACACTGAAAAATAACATTGATGTTTTGGCTTGCAAAGCTGAATGCTACCACCACAGTGGAGAGTACCAAAAATGTTTTCTACTGACATCTTCGTAAGTTGGCAACATTCATTACTCTGTTTCACTTTTTGTTTCCTTGCAAATGTTGCTCATACATGTTGCAATTTCTATCTCAGATTACTTGAAAGAGACCCTTTCCATTTAAAGTGCACATTAGTTCATTTGGCAGCTGCAATGGAGCTTGGTCATTCCAATGATCTTTATCTTTTGGCGTGCAACTTAGTGAAGGATTATCCTCAAAAGTAAGTATGTATCTTAATAATTCACTGGTTAATTAGTTCATTTTTTTTGTCTCCATGATCCAATATGATTAATATTCTGGCATAAAGATGAGGGTTTTTCCTCTGAAAGAAAGATATTCTGATGCTGTAAAGAAAATATTACTGTTAGATGTCCTGATTCGTTGGTTCCTCACTTCATTTGGATAGCATGAGCAATTGAGCAGGGAGGAAACTTTTGTCCTTGATGGTTTGCAGTAAATCATGATCATTACATAATTCTAATTATCATTTTGATTCATCTGCAGAGCCCTTTCATGGTTTGCTGTCGGTTGCTATTACTACTGCATTAAGAAATATGATCAAGCCCGGAGATACTTCGGGTAATCATCTTGTGCTTTATTAATCTCACAAGTTGCCACATTAACATTTTCATTGTAGCTTCATTGTTTTGCCATTTTTCGTCTTAAAGAAAATCACTTTCTTAGTGCGGAAACTCTTGCACTACTTGCTAGGTTGTCGTGATTATATTGCTATTGTAGTTATAAGATTAATATGTTGTCGTTCTCTTGATTGTATCGAAACCAAAAACTTGTACTGCTACCTTTCTTTAAGACAATGCACAGAAGAGTGGAAGACAGGCAGTTACAGATTGTGAAAGATGATCTATGACTTGGAAAAGTACTATGTAATCTTGCTTCGCTTGTAGAGTCATGTTGTGTTCCGTCAATTTTCATGCTATAATATGGTGAAGTGGAAAACTATTTAGCAGTAGTAACTAGTAAGCCATGATGCAATCTTTTATGTTCACTGGAAGGATTCTAATTAGTAAGTCTTGTTATGTACTACTATGGTTTAATGGGCACTATGTTTCCCATCAGAAAAGCTACAGGGTTAGACGGGACGTTTCCTCCTGCTTGGATCGGTACTGGCATTGCTTATGCTGCTCAAGAGGAGGGCGATCAAGCAATGGCTGCATTTCGGACAGCAGCTCGGTTGTTTCCTGGGTGGGTAATTCATTTCCTTTATTTTTCTCGAAGATCCAGAGTTATTTTGGATGCCAAGTTACAATTAATGGTTTTGGCTAGAAAAGAAGGTTTCCTTTGTGTACTGATTTTTGACACCTAGAATCTTTCGTTATTTGAATTGTGTTTGGACTTTGTTCTACTATATTTTGAGTGTTTTTGGCAATTTTATGTTGAAGATACCTGTAGTGTTCCTTTTCTGAAACTGCGACAAGCTCTATGATTCTAGCTAAATCACAGTGAACATTTTGGATTGATGCCTGCTCTGTTTTGGGGTATAAAATTCTTTGATATGTTCTGTTGTGGCATAATTATCTATATTGTACATGTCCTCCAGCTTTCATCTAACTACTAATAACACCTCTTCAGATGTCATCTGCCAACTTTATACATGGGCATGCAATATGTGCGGATGCACAATTTCAAACTTGCAGAGCAGGTAATATTAATTGACAGCTGCTTACTGATTCTGGTTTTCCGTTTTCATACGAGGAACTTCGTTCTGATAGAGGAATTACAAATAGAGCCAATATATCTTTCTTTGCCATGCTCCCCTCATCTACCTTAGGTACTATAGGTTTTAGGACAAAAATAAGTTTGAAAATGCCACCGGTTGTTAGTCAAACATGTCTTGTAAATGAGCAGTCTTGGTAATTGAAATAGAGAAACCAGCACGTTCAGTGTCCTTTTGGCAATCGCTGATCGCCTCCCAGGGGAGTACTATGTAGCTCATAATGGGACTCATACTATCTTGTATCCTGCGGTCATCTCACCTACTAGTATTTATCATCAGTAGACCTCCAAACTTGAGAATATTTCAAATAGGTTGCAGAAAATGCTTGTGAATTGTGATATACAAACTGGCTCAAGTTCATCCCTTCTGAATTTTGGCTTGAGTTTGACCTCTGATCCAAATGAGCCAAGTTTGAGCTGTATTCTCATGCTGTTTTACTATCAGCAGTGCTTAAGTTTCCTTTTTTTTTTCAATCAAGCTTTGCTTGTTAAAAGCTCCATTGTTGAAGTATACCTGCATCTACAGACTGTAGCAACTAGGGTACTACTATTAACCTGTCAACTAAGTTTGTTTGCGTTACAGAAAAGCTGTTTCTCTTCAGTTATTGATACGAATTACTTTTGTATTCTGTGATGCAGTTCTTCACACAAGCAAAATCCATCTGCCCATCTGATCCACTTATATACAATGAGTTGGGGGTCGTAGCTTATAATATGAAAGAGTAAGGAATTTCTATGTTCTACCTCTGGTTCTAGATGCTTTGCTTTCTTGAAAATCATCATTCTTAGCTTTACTAGTTCTCTTGTCGACTATTGGAAACCATGAAATATGTTAATCAGTTCCCATGATGTACATACACTTGACTATGTGGTTTTTAAAATTGGAACATCACCTTGATTAAACATGTGTGGGCTTATAAAGCAAAGTATCTCTTAAGTGGGAGCAAATTTGTCGTCTGCATTTGTCATCGCTATAGTTTGATAATGCATTTTATAGCATACACTTTATATACAATATGGTTTTCCTTATATTTGTTACTAATTCTCATTTACTTTTCGGTTCAACACTTAGTTCGTTTACGGCATCCATCTAAAATTTTAAATAGATGTCATTGTTTATCGAATAGAATATCAATTCCATCAATCCACCGCTAAATTCGTATTAATCCGATTGTTTCTTTGCTCTGCAAAGACTTGATAGACTTGTTTGTTCAATATTTAGGTATCAAAAGGCGGTTCAGTTGTTTGAGTTAACACTGGACCATACTTCATCCTCTTTGAATGAAATGTGGGAACCAACATTGGTGAATCTTGGACATGCACTTCGGAAACTCAAGTAATTGATAAAACTGTGTCATATTGCTATGCATTTTATGGAGTTCTTGTTTTATTTGAGCTTCTTTATTTTGTTTCAGCTAGAGTCTTGCCTGTGCTGACCCCAATTACGTTCTCAGTTAATGAATTTCATTTTATGCATAGAAATTGCAAATAATTTGTTGAATTGAATTAAGTTATCACAGTTATGCAAGTACGCAACTGCAACTGTTCACCTGCCCATTCTTTTATATAGTCCCTCGTTTCAAAATATAGGCCGTTTAACTCCCTCATTTCACAGCTATGCTGACGAAGTCTATAGGAAATTGGACCAGCATCTACAACATCAAATCATTTTTACTAAATCCACCATGAAATATGTCTTGATGGTGCACTTATTCAGTATTGTAGCTGCTAATATATTTTCTATATATTTGAGAACACACGTGTAATGTGTGGTGCGGCGCCCAGGTGTGGCGCAAGCCAACCAGGGGCCAGGGCCATCCTTGTCTCACAAAAAGGACCCATGGCTATTTTCAGAGTTCTACATGCTGCAGGCGCGTCTTGGGTAGCCGGCCTTCGGGGCCTTTTCTCAGTCTTGCAGCTCAAGAAAATTTCTCTTACTGCAGTACCTCAGGAGAAGTCCTCACCTAGGGCCGATTTTTTTGGTCCAAGTTGAAAGAAGTTTGACTTAGAACAAAACTAAAACAACTTACATTTTGGGACAGAGGGAGTAAGTTACATGGGATCTTAAATCATCACGTTTGTATTGGGTCACCACATCCAATTGAATATGTAGGATTCTTTGTCTTGAATGTAAATGTAACCACATTATAACTTTACTATATGTATGTAAATCGTTTTTTGTGCTTTCTACAAAGAGCATTTTTCTTTTATTATTAGTTTTTATTATTACATCAGTTAACTATCATCCATGGTTTGACATTTTGTTGTTTGAACAGGGAATATCAGAAAGCAGTATCATATTATGAAAAGGCACTCACTTTTCCAACCAAAAGCTTGAGCGCTTTCGCTGGTCTTGCTTATACTTACCATCTTATGGTATTTTTCTGATCCTCTTTTGAATTTATCGTTCTGTACAATGTTTTTATGCTGCGATGCTGTCTTGGCATATTATAAATATGTTGACATAGGCTGGAAGTTGCGGTTTGTGAAAGATCATTTAGCTACTTTCTGGATTGATTTTAGGTCCATTGATTAGGCCCATTCATACATGGTTTAAACAAGTTTGATGTGGTTTACCAAACCAACCTTCAGCTGAGGTTTTAACTGGGTGGATTTTGTTTTCATAAGTTGGTTCCATGGTTTAGATGGTGTGGAACTGTCTCCACCATTATTCACTGCTGCCTCCAGTGAACACAGACTTCTTCACGAGATCCCTTGCCACAGTGCCACGCTAACTCCTGCTATCGTCTCCAGCAATTCTGCTTTGTACCCTGATTGAAGTCCTCGCGAAAAACAAGGGAAAGAGCAGCATGCCCAATCTCAACCTCCAAATCACAAACACTGCTACACATGTCAGCTACAAGTGAGCGACATGATTTGTTTTTTATTTCCACTACTTGAAGTCTCAATTAATGCCACAATGGCACGGATTTAAATGGGAAGAGGATTGGCTTACAGAACATGCAGGCCAGCATGTCCGTTGGGCCTTCGGTGAAGGAACGGTTACACCGCAGGGATTGGTAGCGGAGGCGTATTGCAGGTGTTCCATTTTTACAGTCCCCCTAATGCTCTGTGTCCTTTCACCGCCATCACTGTTGAGCGTCCACTAGTTTTTTTTGTTAGCAGTTGAAAGGTTGACGAGCCATTGTTTAGAGATTCTCTTCAGAAATAAGAATCACATGCCAAGCTTCTCGCTGTCGACCGGTTGGAGCATTGAACTCCAGGAGTCGTTGAATCTCCCATCCTTACCCGGCTTCGAAGCATGGCATCTTCTTAGAACAAAGCCTAGGGGGAGTCTCCCCTTGAGGCCAAATTTTTTCTTTTTGTTGGAGAAATAAGAACCACATAATAACGAGTAACTGGCTTGGTGCAACCTTGCTGATTGCAGTGGCAGTTTGTTGAAAATAGGTTCCTGTGACAATTAGACAGAAGAAAACTCCAACTTGCGTTACTATAGAAAGTAGGAATCAGTTTTTATGTCTGGGTGACTGCTCGAGACTAAGTAATGATGTTATATATGCAGAGGTTATTGAATTTTGTGTATGTCTTCTTTTTATGCAGGATAATTTTGAGGCTGCCATAAATTATTACCACAAGGTGTGTCCTTTTAGCTTTTTCTAAGTTACCAATTCTAATTAAGCAAATCCATACTACTGGTTATGCAAAAATAGTACTATTTAGTGAGATATATCTTTCCTGGAATTCCTTATGCTTTAACTATAGTTAATTCATGCCTGCAACTCATACCCCAAAACCGTCAGCGAATTAGACTTGTTGGGTAATGGGACCAACTCCTTTTCGTCAGTTGTGTCCTATGCATCAAAAGCTTATTTGAGTATTGATCGGTAGTTTTCTCACGTGTTGTGTGTTTTTTCTTTGGTCAGGCTCTGTGGCTGAAACCAGACGACCAGTTTTGCACAGACATGCTAACATATGCTCTCGAGTCCAGCTGCCACAGCAGTGCTCGGAGAAGAATAGTTTAGGTTTAGTTGGTACTTGCAAGACGGAGCAGGTGCTGTCGTATGGTTAGGGTATTGTTTCTGCTTACAGACTTAGTAACCAATCATATGTAAAGCTGTTGTTGTACAATTTGTAATGGCTCAAGTTCGTTCCAGTCACTGCAGACTGGTTGTAATGCAAAACCAAAGTTTTTTTTTTGACTTTGTACTTTGTGTAAATACACCCAATTCATTCATGATGAGTATTATTCATTTATTTTAGTCCACTGTTTCATTTTCTGTTTTGAGATTATTAAGATTTGCGCATGTATGGCCAATGGGTATGCCTAGCATTTGTTTTGAGGGTTGTGGAATCAAAGGTCAAGACACCGCTATGGGCTTGGTTCTATTCTTTGTTTGAATGCGGGTAAAATGGAAAAGGTCTAGCTGACGACAATGGATGCTATGCTACTCTGCTCAGGCAATTGGCATGCTCTGCAGTTTCGGATCTATCTATTGGTGGATGAATGCTCCCGCTGATAGCTAGTCATTGGCCTCTGGAAGACGGCGACCTTAGCTCACATCTCGAAGTATATTAACTCTCCTAGTGGATCTGCAACTTCCAGATCCAGCCAGTAATAATTGAATAATATATGGTATTTAAGGAAATCATACGGCCAGGTAACAGTTTTTTCTTAAGTCTCTGGTAGTACCAGTTCACAGGATCTGAGACGGGTAAAAGGGCGCGCGGAAACTTGAGTTGGACTCAACCGGCCGCTGGATGGTGTCAAACCGACCGACGCACCAAAATGTGGGTTAGCTCGCGGACCAATACGCTCCGTCGCCACCTTCCACCACCCAACCTGACAACGCCAAGGCCAGGAGGAGAGCCTCGGCCCCCAGATCTCCCCCCATCCATCCCTTCCCCGTCTCTCTCTATTAAGCAGCAAGCAAAGCGGCACTCGCAATCCCGCAGAGGCCTCAGATCTCTCCGCCCCGTCTCTCCCCTTCCACCCCCAAACCCTCGCCCGCCTCCCTCGTCAACGCCGCCCGACGAGAGAGATGGCGGCCTCGCCGGCCGCGGCCGCGGCGCTCCTCGTCCTCCTCGCCCTCGCGGCGGCTGGCGGCGTGGCGGCCGATGGCTCTGACCACCGCTACAAGGCCGGCGAGCCCGTCCCGCTCTACGCCAACAAGGTCGGCCCCTTCCACAACCCCAGGTGAGGCCTCGCCCCTCAGATCCCTGTCTGGACGAATGGTTCGTGGGCGCTGGGGAAGGATCGGATCCGTCGGATTTGTCCGACGGGCGCATAGCTCCTGCTCGATCTCGTGGCGCAATGGTCCTAGTGGGATTGTCCTAGTTTGGTCAACGCCGACAGGTTTTCCGAGATCTAGGAGAGAAAACCGGGAGCTGTAATAGTAATCAGGTGGAACTGCAATTGATTCAGTAAACTTAGGACCTTCTCGCAGGGTTTAATTTGGTTCGTATTGCCCTTGTCTAGTACTTCCCCTGGGTTTAATTTGGTTCATATCGGCCTTGTCTAGGATTTAGCTCCAATTTTGTGTTCTACTGTTGGCTGTGAATTTGTTACTGTTAGGAGTTGGATCTGTATGTGATTTCTCATGCAGGCTAATATGCTATACAGTTATGGGATTGCCATTCTTACAGTGTGTTCCTTTTCCTTGCAGTGAGACGTACCGGTACTTTGACCTGCCTTTCTGCTCTCCTGGTTAGTTTGTGTCAATTTCAAGTTTTTTGGTCATCACTGAGCTTACAATGAATGCTTTCTCAAGTTGTAGTTTCCTAATAGAGTGCATCTACTGCAGAGAAAGTGAAGGAGAAGAGCGAGGCCCTTGGTGAGGTCCTTAATGGGGATCGGTTGGTCGATGCGCCTTACAAGCTTGATTTCCGCGTGGACCTTGAGTCCAAACCGGTTTGCTCAAAGAAGCTCACCACAGAGGATGTGGCCAAGTTCCGGAATGCAGTAGCCAAGGACTACTACTTCCAGATGTACTATGATGATCTCCCACTATGGGGTTTCATTGGTAAAGTTGAGAAGGGAGGCAAGGCCGACCCGAGCGAGTGGAAGTACTACCTGTACAGGCACATCATCTTCGATATCCTTTACAACAATGACCGGGTGATTGAGATCAATGTGCACACTGATCAGAGTGCATTGGTTGATCTGACGGAGGATAAGGAGACCAACGTGGAGTTCCTTTACTCGGTCAAGTGGAAGGAGACACCTACACCGTTTGAGAAGAGGATGGAGAAGTATTCCAGCTCCTCCAACTTGCCCCACCACCTGGAGGTTCACTGGTTCTCGATTATAAACTCATGTGTTACAGTCCTCCTCCTCACAGGGTTCCTTGCAACAATCCTCATGCGAGTACTAAAGAATGATTTTGTCAAGTAAGTTTCTCCCATTGTCATTTATCTGTGAATACTGAATAATCGCATTCTTTGCTGAAGATAACCATATATATCATATATATGCTAGGAAAAATTCCATTTCCTTTGTTCCTTTCAAGCACAGCCATAAAGAGAAAGAAACACGTCTACAGTCATGATTTTTCTCTTTATGGAATGTTGTACTCAGGGTTTGCATTTTTCGAATTTTGGGTCACAAGTGTATTTTCTACATCAAGTTCTCTGTATTTTCTGTTAAGTTCATGGACGTCACGTTAAACCAATACAATCTGTATCTGTAATGGACTGAAGAAATTTCTTTCTAAATATCATAGGCAGAAAACAAATTCATAAATGCATGTGTTCCTATCCTACAAGTTGTCTGTATATATTTTGGTAAGATATTGGAAGATCAGGTCGATGCATGGAGCAATAAGAAATAAGAAATTGTTTGGTTCGAAACAAATGCTGACTCGTCCAGGAAGCATGTCGATCCTATCTCTTCATGACCCTGTGGCCTGTTTAAACCATGTTATTTAGTGATAGTTCATCTGTGGCGTCCAAAAATTTGGTCTCTTTTTTAATGCATGGCATGTGTGATGTTTGATCTTGATAAAATGTTAGTTGCATATAGTTTTGTATGTTTATTTAAATTGTATATTTCAACTTGAAGGTATGCCCATGATGAGGAAGCAGCTGATGATCAAGAAGAGTCTGGATGGAAGTATATCCATGGTGATGTCTTCCGGTTCCCCAAGAATAAGTCACTATTTTCAGCTGCTCTTGGCACAGGAACTCAACTATTTGCTCTGTAAGTACCTGTGGCTACTTTTTCCTGTTTATAATGTCTTGAAGAGCTGAAGCTATTCCTCCAGCACTTTTTGACATGCAAATATCTAACAATCTCTTATGTGGCACCTTTGCAGCACCACCTTTATATTCCTGCTTGCACTTGTTGGAGTATTCTACCCTTACAACCGAGGTGCACTGTTTACTGCATTGGTCGTTATCTATGCACTCACTTCAGGGATTGCTGGATACATTGCTACCTCTTTCTATTGTCAGCTGGAGGGGACAAACTGGGTATGTGCTGCCTTATATATGTGAGACCAAATTCAAACGTTCTTTCCTGTTATGGTAGTAATGTTGCCATTTTATGTCCATCTTTTCAGGTGAGGAACTTGCTATTGACTGGTTGCCTGTTTTGTGGACCTCTTTTCTTGACATTCTGCTTCTTGAACACTGTTGCTATTGCTTACAGTGCAACAGCAGCATTGCCCTTTGGCACTATCTGTGTCATTGTGCTCATCTGGACCTTGGTCACATTTCCTTTGCTCGTTTTGGGAGGTATTGCTGGCAAAAATAGCAAAAGTGAATTCCAAGCTCCTTGCCGTACCACAAAATACCCCAGGGAGATTCCTCCACTTCCCTGGTACCGAAGAACAGTTCCACAGATGGCTATGGCTGGGTTTTTGCCGTTCAGTGCCATATACATTGAGCTATACTACATCTTTGCTAGTGTTTGGGGCCACAGAATCTACACAATCTACAGCATTCTCTTTATAGTCTTTATCATCCTCCTTATCGTTACTGCCTTCATCACTGTTGCATTGACGTACTTCCAGCTTGCTGCTGAAGACCATGAGTGGTGGTGGAGGTACTTTATTTTCCCTCTTTCACCTTTTTCTTTTGAAAAATAACTTGAAAAGGGAAAAGATGAATTGAGTAGCAATCAGCCCACACTAGTTTGTTATACAAAGAACTTCAAATTTTCTACATTTTGCTGAGAGCCTGGAGTCCTATGTTGCTTACTGTCATCAAGTATTCCTCATCTATTCAGTGAAAAATTCTTGTTTTGATAAGTGCATGGTTTATGTTGTACTGTATGCCATCTTTTTTGGTCAGTTTGTCTTCTTGTTACTGACCTGGCTTTTTCTCTTTTTATGAAAAATGTTACTGGAGTGAGTTTAGCAAAAGTCTTGTACTATAAAGCTTTTAGTGTAGGGCTGTCATATGTTTTGTAAACAACATTAGTCTTTTGCTGAACTTTATTGTAGCATTGCATTCAAGCGTACAATACTAAGTACCTTAAGCTGTTTGCAAAATATACTCAAATAAGTGCCCATTTTCCCGTTTTTCCCACTTGGGAACTAAAGTTGAATTCTGTGCTGATTGTGGATATATCTGCCTTTGCTATTGCAGGTCGTTCCTATGCGGAGGATCAACCGGTTTCTTTGTCTATGGTTACTGCCTGTACTACTACTATGCACGCTCAGATATGTCTGGCTTCATGCAGACATCTTTCTTCTTTGGCTACATGGCCTGCATCTGCTATGCATTCTTCTTGATGCTTGGGATGGTGGGCTTCCGTGCTGCCTTGTTCTTCGTCCGCCACATATACAAATCCATCAAGTGTGAGTGAGCTGTTTGTTGGAAGATGAAGAGCAGCAGAGTTGTACCCGTTTTTGGTGCCACTGAGAAAGTCCCAAATATAGAAAAAAAAGGTTAGCTCTCGCATGCAACAGGAGCAGCAAGAGATTGCCGTGTTTCAGATTAGGCCATTATTTATAGGAACAGGTAATGAACCTATAAATTTGTTATGTTTATGCGACTGCTGTGATAAAAATCGTCTTTTCCTTCGCCCTATGTATTATCTCCCAGTGACGTCAGACAGAACTATAACTTTGTTGGAACCATGACATGCCTGAATATCTGTGGAAGATTAGTGTTCTGTTCTGTTCTGTTCTCTAAAGCATAATAACAGATGTGTAGAGACGATGCCTATAGGGGCGCAAATCCGTTTATACGTGTATCCATTGCTTCAGTGTGAATTGTTGAAATGGTATAGCCATTGTTTGGTATTTTTGTGTCACGCCTATGGTTTGACTGATGATGGTTCATTGTTATTTCAAATTTTCTTAGTCTGGATACGCTGTCATAGGATTGTGTACCTTCGCTGGATGGAACCCATGTTATTCTTGATATCGATCTGCTTTTCCAGTATGTTTTATTTTTCACTCGACAATTTTACATACCAGGATCAATTGCTCCCCGTCAATCTCTGCCGACGTACTGGAATAGTATGTGTATGTCGTAGTCCACTAGTTCTAGTACGCGCCCCGACTGACTTCAGTGGAACGAGGTTGTGGAAGTCTAGTTGCGCAGGGCGTCCACGTCGCCACTGGCGGAGCTACAGCCAGGCCAAAGTGGGCCATGGCCCTCCCTTGCCCTGGACAAAATGTCAAAGAGCCATGCATATGTGCTAATCCTGATGCATGCTTGCCTTTAAAAAATATGCATGGCCATTACATGTCTGCATAGTGCATGGCTAAATGCAGGCAATCAATGCATTGTTCTCCTCTATATGCTTTTGAATTTGCTGACAACTACTCAGGTCTCTTTGAATGGCCCCCTCTTCGTGTCAATCCTAGCTCCGCCACTGACGTCGCAATTGCAGCTGCCAAGTGACAGGGAAAACGGCACGTAGCAGTTGCTAATGGCAAGTGGCAGGAAAATGGCTCGCACGAAGGCGATGGGCCTTTTCTCGCTTGTGGACTTGTGGTAGTGTTACAGACTGCATCCGATGCTCAGCTGTCCAGAGCCTTTGGCGTCGGAGCCTAGCAAAATCCAAGCTTTTCCTGTCGGAGCGGCGAGTGCATCATCTGTGTGTGCATGCCTACCCGGTGACGCAGCGCGGGGCCGCGGAGACGGACGGAACGGCGTGAACCTGCCCGTTCTCTCAAAACCCCGGACTGCACCCGCAGGATGGCATGACCTGGGCCTCTCCCTCTACATTGTTGGTGAGTGGTGGCCATCGCTGTTTTCTTTTCCCCATGGGAACATGACATGGCATCAATCAAGCAGGTTAACGCGCCACAGCCCCAAGCGTAAAAACCGCCCGTTACAGTCCCTGAAAACGTGAAGGAACGCGAAGGAATCCAAGGAAATTTCATGCAAGCCACGCGCCCACGCCCCTCGGCCCACTGAAGTAGCGCGCCTCACGTGTCTCCTTAACGAACGTCTTCTGCACAGCAGTACCAGGTCCATAAGAACGCTCATTAAACGTTAAAAGAATTTAATTTTCTGAACTTTTTGAAGACTGCCCTTCTGTGCCAGCTACACTACACTGAACCCTTTTTTGTACCGATCGGGGCGCACGCGTTTCATGAGGTCGAGTTTGGTACCAGCCATCGACCCGTGTATATATGCGGTGCCGCCGGTGCCGGTATGGATCGAGAGTTCGAGGCACTCATCACACACACACACGCATCAAAGGGGTTGATCGAGCTGTGCCTGGGAATAGATAGGACGATGGGCGGCGCCACCGGGCGAGCCCCCTGCGGCCTGCCGCGCGTCGGGCTGGGCACGGCGGTGCAGGGGCCCCGTCCGGACCCCGTCCGCGCCGCGGTGCTCCGCGCCATCCAGCTCGGCTACCGCCACTTCGACACGGCCGCGCACTACGCCACCGAGGCGCCCATCGGGGACGCCGCCGCCGAGGCCGTGCGCACCGGGGTCGTCGCCTCCCGCGACGAGCTCTTCGTCGCCTCCAAGGTCTGGTGCGCCGACGCCCACCCCGACAGGGTGATCCCGGCCCTCCGGAAGACGCTCAGGTCTGCGTTCCCTCTGCCTTCTTTGGACCCCTTCTGATGCTTGACTGCCATGCCATGCTTTGCCTGCCCCCCAAAAATAGTTGCCTCCAAAATAGTTTGCTGCGAGGATTTTTCTGTCGTGCAGCGAATGAACTCGTATCCGTGCTCCGCAGCTTAGCTGCAACGATCTTCATGCTCCTTGCGCCCAGTGGCGAGCAGGCGCAGAGCATATGCGGGGACTAATTCTTTCTTTTAGCATGGGGATAGGAATTTTTATTTTATCTTTCGGGAAGAGTAGTTTGTGATTTTAAGACGTGCAAACTCCATTTTCGGGAAGAGTACGAGATAAACGCGGATCACCGTTTTTAAGACGCTTCCGAACACACACAAATATGGAGTTTGAAAATGAAAGTATATTACATTCGGAAAATCGAACTGTCGATGTGTTATGCAGATTGTTGTTGTTGGTTCCTTCGTGCCAATTTCTGCTATTAGTAGTTTCTTCTGCTGCATTTAATCCCTTCCCTTAGACTGCATCATGTCTTATATGTTTGGGCGGAACAGTTGGATGCTGTCATGCTGACGTGCCTGCCAGCTGTCCTATATGTCATATACACCAAGGCACACCGTTGTTGCTCAGATGTATACTATTGTAATGTTTTATCTGAATTCTTTTACACTTTTGAGAGGTGTACCCTGCTTGCTATGCTACTTTGCTAGTGTCAACTTTGGTAGCTCAAAAGGACTGTCTTTATTTATTTTTTTAAAAAAAAGGACTGTCAAATATTTTAACTGTTCTCTGCATGCTTGATATACGAGACACAGGGATCGTTTTCCTTGGCTGGGAAAGAAAAAAGAATTCAAATATATCACTTGAGCCCTTAAGCTCGCATAAAAGAATACTGAATAACCGGAGCTTTCCAAACAGTGGTATGACAGTTTGAAATTTCACTAGTGGGATTCATATGCTACTCTGCTTTCATGAATGTCCGGCAGGGACTCCACTATCACGTGTAGGATATCTGCTGATCAGCAGATGCAAGAGTTTTCCTGAAGACCCCTCAGTCAAACCATAGTTTCTTTTAAAAAAACAATCAGATCAAACCTGATTTAAAACTCCCCTGATCTCATGACAACAAACCAGCGATAACAAAACGCTGCTGAATGATCAGGCGATTTACTGATTAAATCACGATTTGGTCTGACCGAGTTCATGCTTGTGCGCCCTCTCATCATGCAGCAATCTCAAGATGGAGTACGTGGACCTGTACATGATCCACTGGCCCGTGACCATGAAGGCCGGGAGGTTCACGGCCCCCTTCACGCTGGAGGACTTCGAGCCGTTCGACATGCGGGGCGTGTGGGAGGCCATGGAGGAGTGCCACCGCCTGGGCCTCGCCAAGGCCATCGGCGTCTGCAACTTCTCCTGCAAGAAGCTCGAGACCCTGCTCTCCTTCGCCACCATCCCGCCCGCCGTCAACCAGGTCCTCCGATCCGCCGTCCCCTTGTTGCTAACTCGCTATATATGGAAGAACTGAGTCACTGACAGAGAAGAAGCTTCCACCTGTTTTCTTCTTCCCCTCAGTAAACATGGAGATCATTTGCAAGTTTATCGATCTTTCGGGCAATGCAGGTTGAGATCAACCCGGTGTGGCAGCAGAGGAAGCTGCGGGAGTTCTGCAGGGAGAAGGGCATCCAGCTGTGCGCCTACTCGCCGCTGGGCGCCAAGGGCACGCACTGGGGGAGCGACTCGGTGATGGACTCCGGCGTCCTGCACGAGATCGCCAGGTCCAAGGGCAAAACCGTCGCCCAGGCAAGTCCCCAGCGCCGTCGTTCTCGCCTCCGATCGCAGGGACGCGACGCATGAACTGGTTACTGAAGGGTCGTCTCGTTTGGTCTTCGGCTGCGACAGGTGTGCCTGAGGTGGGTGTACGAGCAGGGGGACTGCCTTATCGTGAAGAGCTTCGACGCGGCGCGGATGAAGGAGAACCTGGACATCGTGGGCTGGGAGCTGACGGAGGAGGAGAGGCAGCGCATCGGCAAGATCCCCCAGCGGAAGATCAACCAGGGCCGCCGCTACGTCTCCGAGCACGGGCCGTACAAATCCCTGGAGGAGCTCTGGGACGGCGAGATATGAACGTTCGCCCCTGCACATGCGTGGCTGATCGACGAGCTGCCAGCGCGTCGCGGGGTTCTGTCCCCCTGTCCGGTCCTTTCCTGCAAGCGAAGCGACCGTCGTGGCGGCAGCAGATTGCTACTTTAGTTTCCAGCGTGTGTGAAATCAAATAAAGGAGGAATTTCTGGTGAGTAACCACCGTGACATGCATGAGTCCCGAATATTGCCCCTGACGTCGGCCACCTTGAAGTTACTCTGCAGTCAGTCATCGTCGCCGTCCACTGGGATCGGAACGGTGACCTCGCTAAACCCATCCCGCAGGCCATACGGACTACGGATTGGCCCATCAAAGCCCATGAACATTGCAGCGGCGGCCGTCGTCGTCTCAGATGCTGCGCCTGCATGGCCGAGTGCAGCGCTCCCCACCTTTCGCCCTGCCGCCAGTGGCCTGCCGGCTGCCGACATCCCTTGTTTGCTTCATAGTGAGACCTGGACGCCGCTGATACCGAGATCCCGACCTCCTTAGTTACCAACGACGCACCCCTCTGCCGTGAAAGACGCATCCTCAAAAGGATTAGTGTTGTATGATCGATCTCTCTCCTCACGGATGGACATAACATCTGATCGATCTCAGGATTATATTTGGGGATTTAATCATTTCAGATCGAGTGAGACGCGATGGGAAGCTGTGGCACGCGCGCGTATGGGAAGATGACGCGGACAGGAAGACTCAGGCGCGCGGCTCTTGGGCTGCGATGGGCCACCGTGGGCTCCGATGCTGCGCCCCTGAGAGAGAGTTTACACGATCACCGTAGGATCACAGCAGACGGGTGAGATGCTGTGACTGCAGAGTAACTTCAACGAGCGTGAAGTTAGAGGATCTCGTTCCGAGCCGTGTGCCGAGAACGGCAATACGGCATGGGCGTGGCGGTGGCGGTGCAGGGCCGGCGGGTGCAGAGCGCCTCAAAATCGCCGAAATTAGGCGGGCGGGCACACCCCCATGCGGCGTGGCTCATCCGCGAGCCCTCTCGCCCGTTGCCGACCCGTCCCTCCGGCGTCTCCAGTCTCCACGCTTGCTCGCGGCTGCCGCGTGCAATGCCATCGAGCACGAGCACCAGTTGCGTTTGATCCTCTCGTAACAAACTAACAACTGATCCCCGCTCGGCAGCTCACGGCCCGGTAGCCGTCGTGCCTCGTCCTATGGCGGAATTAGCTCGGCGTGCATGGCGCAGGACTAGCTTTAGGCTCCGTTCGTTTTGACCCGGAATGGGGCAGGAACCATTCCAGGTGATCACTGTCAATACAAAATAAACTTACCATTCCAACTGGAACAGTTCCAAAGGTACTGTTCCAATAAAAACGAACGGGCCCTTAATTGGCTCGGCAAGCAACAGGCCGGATGCTTGCAGTTGCGGGACCAGATGTTTGTACGCGTTGCAGACCTGCAATGTTTGCTTACGTTTGGTGCAACCAAAACAACAACATCAAAATCTGAGAAAACAACAGCAAGTTTGCAAGTGCATCATTTCGCCATCTCGGTTTTTATAGAACTGCAGCTACATCGCCGAGCTTGTACTCTAGATGCTTTGGTAGGGCGGTGTCTAGGGAATATTTGCTTTCTAGCTTGGTCAAACAACACCGTACGTCAATCTTATCAGAACATCATCATTTTCCCTGGATTATTCGGTGAAAAAGAGCTGTACTCCCGGTTCACAATGCTGCCGCTTTGTTCTTGAGGAAATGAAATACAAATACTAGTGCAAATTCGTGAAGTCAGAGTCACCATGGTAAAAAGGGCACCCGGACGTCCCCACGCGAGGCGAAAGAGCATATTCTCTGCAGTAAAAAGGGCCATGGCCTGTGTGTTTGACAGAGCATTATTCAGCCCATGGATTGCTCTGGCACTGAATGGCGTACCCGTGCAGTAAAAGCTGTACACGTGAAGAGCGCAGGCCAGGGGTAAAGGCATTTTTTGGTTCCTTTTGCAAAAGGATGGCCGCCATCCTGTGCCGTTGCAATGCCCACCACTTTTGCAGGGGCGCACGCACTGATGACGAAGGGCAGTAGCAAGCGACCCGGTCCAGTACCACATCGGAGGCCCACCTACCCATCTGGTTTTGTTTTTCTCCGCAATTGTCGTGTTTTTTGAACTTATATTTTTCTTAACATAGCACATTAAGTTTACATTATTCTCCAAGATTTGCAATAAAGCAAGGCATTCCATTTCATCATCTAAGAAAAGTTTAGATAATTATTCCATGGATATCATCCATTATTGTTTTTGTTCTTGCTCAAGAACAAATGCATGGAAGTCGACCATAATAACTTATCTGCACTTATGAAAATAAAAATAAGGTGACTTATGCATAGTAAAATCCAAAACAAAGCTACCTAATCATGTCATAAACACAAGCAATTACAAATACTTCCTCCGTTTTGTAATACATGTCATATTAGGTTTGTGCTAAATCAAAGGTATACAATGTTGACCAAATTTATAGAAAAATATAGTTTACAATATCAGTCGTATGTAAAGGTATACAACTTCCAAATTTAAGAAAAATATAATAATATTTACAATATCAATCATATGTGCTTTGAAAATATATTTAATGGTGGACTCAACAAATTGATATTATAGGTGATGTTTTGTTTCTATATAACTTGGTCAAAATTAGATAATTTTGACTTAGAACCAAGCTAATATGACGTGTAAAACCGGAGAGAGTAGCTTTTCGCGATATGGTTTCAGAGGGGGGGACGGGCAATAGTTGACCAGCGGTGGTGTGTAAGGAGGCAAAGGCCAATGGGCGGCCGCCGCGGGCAACGACTACACCAGACCAGCGCGGCAACACGGAGCAGGGCGGTGGAGGCGATCGCCTAAGCCACAAATTCGAGTGGAGTCTCATAGATACTCACAACAAAAGTAGCAAGAACTTATCGGATATTGACGTGCACGTGTCCCGTTCCCTTTTACCATGGCCAAATTAAGTAGCAAGTTGGAGCACCCTAAAAACAACGGGGTGCGCTGCTGCATATGCCGCATGCGGCACGTACAGATCGAGCATCATCGCTCCTATCTGAATCGCCAGAGGACACACGATCGATCGACAAGGCCTACCAAGCTACGTACACGAAGTCACGAACTCGACCAGTGCCAGCTGTGCATGAAGCCACGCATGAGAGCTAGCTAGATGCCTGCCCCTACGCCTCCTCCCCTCATGGAGTCGCAGGCCACCGCGGGGCCGCCGTGGCCGTGGCCCTCGCCGACGACGGCCATGGAGAGGGCGACGAGCGACCGCTGCCGGCACGCGTGGCAGGTGACCTGCGCGAGCAGGCGCGCGGCGTGGTCCCGCAGCGCGCACGCCTTCTCGAGGTCGGCCCGGGCCCGCTGGCGCGCGCGGCGGGCCTCCTCCAGCGCGTGCTCCGCCGCCGCGGCCTCCCCGCGCGCCCGCTCCCGCGCCGCGTCCGCCGCCGCCTTCTCCTCCATCGCGCGCCTCAGCTCCTCGGGGTCCTCCTCCTCGCCGTCCGCCACCGCGGCGGCATCGCCGACGGCGCCGCCGTTGGAGGCCGCGGCGATGATGGGGCCGATGGAGAGCTGCAGCTTCGTCGCCGCCGCCGCTGCCGCGTGAGGTTCTTGTGACACGACGGCATTTGCGATGGTGATGGTGGACAACGAGGCGGTCGTCGTCGTCAGCGGCGCCGCCGTGGACGCCGGGAGGAGCTGGAGTTCCGGCGGCGGCGCTGCCACCGCCGCCGGCGGGTGCCGCGGCACGGCGGGACGGATGACCGGGAGCGCGGACGGCACGGGCACCGCCTCGCCGCGCATCCGGCTCGAGTTGCAGGCGTCCTGGTGCTCGATGAAGCTCTCCACCCTGCAAAAACACACGCATCCACCCATCAGTCCATCACTAACCACCACGCTAATCAGTGACACAATCCGCGGCGCAAGCGCTAATCACGGGAACTACCGATCCAGTAGCCCCCGCCGCGCATGTCGCTGTCCCGAGCAGGGATCGCCACACATGTGTGCCTTCCTGGGCGCGGGCCGGCCGGCGTGCGAGGAGATCGAAAGAGACCGCACGGCGCGCGCGCATGATTGGCCGATCGCCCGGCTCGCCCGAGCCTACACCGTCACCTACACGACGACGGCCGGCGCGGGCGGCATCCTTGTCGTGTGTAGGGCGAAAGCAACGTAACGATCACCACCAGCGAGCAGCGAGACCACCGGCCGTACCGGTGCGTGCCGATCCAACAACAAGGCATACAAGCTTAGCGGCAGTATAATCGGCTCCGGCTCGAAGCATCACCTCAGCCCAGGGGACCGACAGCTACGCTACATGTTTGCACGCCGCATTATTCGTCGGTCGATAAGTGTGGCACACACGAGGTGAGCAACAAACAAAAGAAACGAGAGCAATCCAATGCAAGGACCACCCACCCACGCACACACCTAAGTGGATATGTAGCTATTAGCCCATTGGAACATGCTGTTAAGTGAAGGATATAGAGAGAGATCGGTCGATGGAGACGTTCATGTGTGAGGTCACGTCGAGATCGATGCAGTGATGCCGACCGATGCGTGTCCGGGTGTCTCTCTGCGGACTGCAGCGTGCGGTGGCGACTGGTGAGTGACAAGGGAGTGTGGCTGCCATCGCCATTGCCATGGCAATTATTAAAGGTGCTAGGCCATGCCGGCGTTGTTGTTTTGGAGGAAAAGGCGGTGGGAGCACATGGGCGCAGCGAGCGCAGCACGGAGTGACATGGGCGCCGTGGTGTGGTGTGGTAGTGCGTGTTTGGCTGCGGCTGGTGTGGTGTAGAGTGGAGTGGCGCCTGTACTTTGGTGGATCAGCCCAGGGGGTCCGAGGAATGGAGCAGCTTGTCTCTACCTAGAGCGCCTGCGACGACCACTAGCAAAACCTGCTCCATCCATCTCTGGTCAGCTCCCAACTCACATGTAGTATTATACACCTGATCGTGGTCAGTGGTCACAGCTTGTGCTCTTCTAGCTAGTACTACATGCACACACATGCCAAGCTAATTTGCTATTGCAGGCAAATACATTGTTTTTTGGTGTTGTTTGTTTGCACAAGTAGTATTATGTTGAAGTACTCTGCAATTAGCATGTATGAATATGGATGTACAAAATGTCAGACGGATCTGAGAATTTTCGCGAGTAGCTAGCACACAACAGTGCGTGGGGAGAAGAGAATAGAAGGGAAAACGCATGCGCCAGACAGTTCCTGGTCGATGCGGCGTCGCTGTCGCCCGGTCGTGTTGGAACGAAACCCGCCACCGGAACGAAACGTATCCACGGTGCCACTACTGTGCCACGCACCCTCGATCGATCTGCTTTTCTCCTCTCTTTTTCTTAGCACAAAAAGGTGTGTGTTTTTTTCTCAGTGGATATTTAGATACTATGGAACCCACTCCATCGTCATCAGCTACTCTTGATCGCTAGCGCGCTACCTCCATCAGATCACTAGATATCATCATCATCAGATCACCAGCATGCAGCGCCAAATGCAAGCAAAGCAATGCTTAGCTTAGCTAGCCCCCCACACCGACCCGGCCGTCTCCGTACGAGCTAATGCTAACACTATATCGCCCGGGGGTCAGCTTGCCTGTTAGACACCGGAGATCAGACCCTAATTAATTGGTGTCGGCTGCTCATGCCATGTGTGTGCCGCAGCGATCGAGCGGCGAGCACTCGGGCCCTACTCCGCCAGCCGGCCGCAACCATAGCTTTTGTCTCATCTCCATGCAAGCCTGTCCGATCCCACCGGCCGGAGACAAATCGGGGTTGGGCCACCGGCCGCCCGGGGCTCGCCCGCGTCGCGTGGTTGGGAGCAGGCGGCGCGCGCGTGTGTATTAGCATCGGCAGCTAGCTAGGCACGTACGTACCGGGAGAAGACGCGGCCGCAGTCGCAGGAGTGGCCGCGGGTGCCGCAGGTCTTGAGGTGGGCCTTGTAGTCGGACTGCACGGCGTAGCCCTTGGCGCAGCGGGCGCACACCCACTGCCGCCGCCCGCCGTGCTTGCGCCGGAAGTGCTTCTTGATGCCCACCAGGTCGCCCAGCGCGTGGGCGGGGTCGTGGTGGAGGCAGCTCGGCTCGGGGCACACGAACACGCGCTTCCGCGGCGCGCCGCCGGCCGTGCCACCGCCGGCCGTCGTGTTGCCGGCTCCGCCGCCGTCCTCGCCGCCGCTGGCCGGCGGCGCCCGCTTCACGAGCCGCCACGGCACCTTGTGCCGCCGCCGGTGCATCTGCAGGTTCTGCTCCCGCTGGAAGCCCTGCCCGCAGATCTCGCACACGTACCGGTCCGACTCCAGCAGCGTCCGCGGCGACAGCGCCACCACCTCCGCATCGGGGTCTGCATGTGTGCACATCTCGTCTCATCAGCCATGCATCTTTCTAAATTTTATGAACTGCGTGACGTCTACTAAATAGTCCAATCACGGTGCACACATTAAGCAGCAAAGTGCTGATATATATATATATATACATATATGTATATATATGATGCATGCACAAGAAGCAGGATCAATGAACACGATTGATCGTACCCGGTGTGCCGGGCGGCCGCCTCTTGCGCTTGGCAGGGGACGGCTGCTGCTCGGTGAGGCAGGAGGAGGAGGGAGGCGGAGGCGCCGCCGCTGCCGCCGCCGGCGGCGGCTGCCGGGACGCCGAGGGGGAGGATGACGAAGTGGACGAGGAGGCCAACATTTGGTGGTGGCTCTTGACCAGTAGTGCCATAAGCGTTAGGGAGTTGCTTCTTTTTAAGGACCGGGGGCTAGCTATCAGCTGAATGCCCTCGGCAAGCAAGCTTAGGTCACCACACTAGCCAAGCTAGGCAGAGAGCTACCTAGCACTTGTTGGGCTCTTGGCTCCTTTCCCTCTTCTCTTTTTGCTCCTTAGTGGGATAGAGGTGCCAAGGGAGGCTTTATGGGGTGGAAAGCTCAAGATGCATATATCGTTGTGTTTGTGTGCAAAGGCTTTGGGGGCATGGGGGGATCATATATAGCTAACTTAGGGAGGAGAGAGATAGAGATAGAGATGGAGAGGAGGGGTGGTGAAAGAGAGAAAGAAAGGGCTTTGTCTATATCTCTTTGCTTTTGTGCCTGCATCGGTGTGTGGGTGTGCCCCCCGGCCCCCCTTTTTTGAAGGGGGAATGTGTCTCATATACTCATTGGATGGGCAGCTTTTATCAAGCCTTTGTTTGCTTGTTTTGATTAGGGTTCCTTAAAGATCATATCGATGGGATCATGAGATGACTATTCTCCCAATCTCGTCACCCCCCTATTGATTATGGTGGTTAGCTTAATCTGCACATACCCTCTGCATGCATGTGTCTCTGATAAATTCTAGCTCCTACTAGAAGCCTAGAAGAGCATTTTGTTCTCCCCTTTCCAATTTCCTTCTTTCTTCTTGGCGAGACATGAGTTAGGCAGTGAGATGGAAACTTCAGTTCATGCTTGCATGCATGCAAGTAGTCCACATTTAGTGCAACTTACATATACAAATACTGTACTAAAAAGGCTAGTGTGTTAGAAATATACTGTATGCAAAATACTAAGGAACTTAAAATGAAGCAGTACACCCACCCTTTGATTGCCTTGACCAAATGATCGAAAGCTAATTTTGCCAGTCGCATGTAATAAACTATGCAAACAAACAGCTCACCCTTATGACTTGTAGTGATTGCTTTGCTGAAAAACCATGGCACTATATACTACTAGTAGTAGTGAGCAATTGGGACGGTGATGGGAGGAAGATTCTTCACACATGCATGCGATCATTTCGGCCCAAGTGCCGGCCGGCCGGCCCCTTGTGATGAGCTTGATCCCAACCCTTTTCCCCTCACGGCACAGGAGACTAAACTAAGCCACACAATGAGATGGCATTGACATCTTTCCCCCAAAGTTTATTGTTTGCCGATCTTTTGGCTTTGCCTCCCCTCCCCCTTTCTACTTTCTGCTAAGATGGCTGCATGTGTGTAGCTCCTTAATCAAACGGTTTTGAGTAAGTTGCTCACACATGTCTTTTCTAATCGATCCGGCGAGCTGGGTCTTTACAATATTCATAAGCAGATGCCCTTTTGGCGAAGCTGTGTATAGTACACATAGATTCGGAGAGGGAGGAAAAGTGAGCTTCTTTTCCCCCGGGGGAAACTAAAACCATGGGGCGCTGGCGAACAGTCTATCTTCTTTTTGAGCAGAATTTTACGTGCTTTTGGACTTTGAACTGATCCCCTCCCCTCACAAAAAAGATTGACATTTGGGACATTGCTTTTCTATGACAAAAAAGTATGAGGTTGCAGCTAATCTATGACAAAATTCATTACTTAAGAGTAACAAATATATAATATCGTAGCACCTCTGCAGATGCAATAGCTAGCTAGCAGTAGTTGAATTCCATCATGATCACTTACTTATTGGTGGTGTATCAAATCTGGAGTACTCGCCAAGAGAGGACTTTTTTTATATATAGGTCAATGCTAAGATGCGATGCACAACATATTTTTCCTAAAAGTAGATATGATTTTTTGTCAAAGTAGTGTTGCCTGTTTGGTTCGCCAACTTTTTTCATCGCTACAGTAAATTTGAATGTTTGGATACTAATTAGGAGTATTAAATGTGAATAACTGACAAAACCCATTTCATAACCCCGAGTGAAATTGTGAGACGAATCTATTAAGCTTAATTAGGCCATGTTTAGACAATGTTGTGCTACAGTAAACAATCTCTAATGATGGATTAATTAGACTTAATAGATTCGTCTCACGATTTTCCATCGATCCGTGTAATTAGTTTTATAATTAGATCATATTTAGTCCTCCTAATCTTCGGTTTAAAATTGCTACAGTAAATTTCGTAAAGTTTCTCACCGGATTTAAACACCCCCCTAGTCTAGAATATATAATTTTCTCTTGCATGCAAAACAGGATTATTATTGAAAGAAAGGAACACAATTCATGAATTAGTTAGGCACCTTAAATTTTATTTCATTATTTCTCGTCTCATCAACACATTACTGAATCAATCTACATGATGGCATCCTGTCCTGTCAATGGCTAATCAGCACTATGAAACGATTAAGCATCATCATCAGTTAGAACTTAGTATACACCATATACTATATTTAACATGGTACGTGCTTCTTCATGCCGTACACTGGGAGAAGGTGCAGCACACTTGACTACTTCGCATCCAAAAATTAATTGGAGAGCTACACTACCGGAAATCCGGCCATTGCCGTGTGCCGGTCTCTTTGCCGTGAGTCAAAAGACGGGCACACGGCAAAGAGGTCCTTTGCCGTGTGCCGACCAAAAAGCTC
>CM014278.1:86317455-86350045 GCA_004135705.1 Alloteropsis semialata | reverse complement strand
CGTGGATTGGCGGCAGCCATTCCTCGACTACTTGCTGCGCGAACAGCTCCCGACGGGTAAGACCGAGGCCCGCCGAATCGCACGGCGCGCCAAATCTTACGCCATCCTAGAGGGCGAGCTGTACCGACGCAGCCACACGGGAATCCTTCAACGGTGCATCCCTGCTGACCAGGGTGAGGAACTGTTGAGGGACATCCACGAGGGCGTATGCGGCCACCACGCTGCTCCTCGCAGCCTTGTCGGAAACGCGTTCCGGCAAGGATTCTACTGGCCGACAGCGGTAAGGGATGCCACTAAGATCGTGCGCACCTGCGAAGGGTGCCAGTTCTTCGCAAGGCAAACACACCTTCCTGCACAGGCTCTGCAGACGATCCCCATCACTTGGCCGTTCGCGGTGTGGGGATTGGACATGGTTGGGCCCCTCAAAAAGGCGCCCGGGGGCTTTGACCACTTGCTTGTCGCCATCGACAAGTTCACTAAGTGGATAGAAGTCCGGCCGATCGCGACGATCCGATCGGAAGAAGCCGTCAAATTCTTCCTCGACATCGTTCATCGTTTCGGCGTTCCCAATTCGATCATCACAGACAACGGAACTCAGTTCACCGGGAAGAAATTCCTGCATTTCTGTGACGAATACCACATACGGGTTGATTGGGCTGCCGTCGGACACCCACGCACAAACGGGCAAGTAGAGCGCGCGAATGGGTTGATCCTGCGAGGGCTCAAACCTCGAATATTCGAGCGCTTGAAAAAGTTCGGAGGGCGATGGGTCGAAGAGCTTCCGGCGGTGGTTTGGAGCCTGCGCACGACAGCGAGTCGTGCAACGGGTTTCACCCCGTTCTTCATGGTGTACGGGTCGGAGGCTGTGCTCCCGACCGACCTCGACTACGGGTCCCCGCGTGTTCGCGCCTACGACGACAAAGGCAACCAAACCTCTCTCGAGGACGCGGCCGACCAGTTAGAAGAGGCCAGGGAAGTCGCATTGGCCCACTCGGCAAAATACCAGCAGTCCCTACGGCGCTACCACGCTCGGCGCATCCGGGGCCGAGCCTTCCAGGTCGGCGATTTGGTGCTGCGCCTCGTCCAAAGCAACAAAGACCGGCACAAACTTTCGTCGCCCTGGGAAGGCCCGTTCATCATCTCCCAAGTCCTCCGACCCGGCTCGTACAAGCTGAAGAACGAACAAGGAGAGGAGTACGCCAACGCCTGGAACATCGAACAGCTACGTCGTTTCTATCCCTGATTGTTCTAGGCTACTTTCCTTATTCGTTAGCTTTTTCATTTTCGTTTCAATGAGCGACGCCCGACCCTTGCCCACCGGCCAAGGGTCGGACGTCACTCGGGGGCTAACCTGCGTCCCCCGGGTCCTTGACCCTCGGCATATTCGCGTACTCAACACTAAGCAAAAAGGGATCACCGGATAACAAAGTGGCGTGCGCTCGCCGGTCGGAATGCCAAAAGGACAACGGCCCCAGAGGCAACGGTTCAAAAGGCTCACCGGCGAACCCATTTTAGTCCGGACGCGCCCCGACGGCTTAATCAGAGAAACACGAAAGGCCGAGTGTTAACGAACGCAGACGCTTAGATTCATTACATAATATGAGTTTAACTGTCTGAAAAACTAAAAGAAAAACAAAAACTAATCAAGGCGCCTTCCACGGCCCTTCTTCCCTCGCAGTCTTGGTGGCGAGCACGGACGACAGCGGCGACACCTCCTCCTCGAACGCGACCGCCTCCTCATACGTTGTGCCGGGAGCGAACCCGTCGGCGAGGTACTCCAGGCCAATCTCGGAATAGTGGGAGCGAGCAACGGCGAAGGCGCGGCGCACCCCAAGGAAAAGCCCATCACTGGCCATGGCTCGGGCCCGAGCCGGGATGCGCTCGACCTCGACGATCAGCGAGCTTGGCCCCCGATCCGACCGTACCCGGAGCTCGCCGAGCACAGTGCCGACCGCCACCCGAAGCGCGTCGTGGTCGTCCCCCTCCTTCTGCAGCAGCCCTTCGAGATCGCGCGCCTCAGATTCGAGGCGCTCGATCGTGGCGCGATCCGCCGCCGCTGCTTCAGCAAGGGAGGCACACTGCGCCTCGGCCTCCTCGCCGGGCACGCCGCCCAGCATTGAGGGCTGCCTCGCCGCCTCGAGGTCGCGGGCCTGCCCCTCGACGAGCCTCCTGGCCTCGTCCCGCTCCTCCACCGCCCGATCCATCTGAGTGGTGGTCTCCGCGAGGACGTCGGCGACCCGGTCCCGGTCGGCCCGAAGACGTTCCACCTCGCGGGCCAGGCCTACCCGGACTTGCTCCCGAGCCGCCGAGTCCCTCTCCCAAGAGGCCAGGACGTCGCTCTTGCGCTGGTCGGCCTCATCGGCGTGCTGACACGCCTCGGCAACCCGCCGCCGCAGGGACTCGATCTCCTGGTTCGCCGCGGCCAGCTGCCCCTCGAACTCGCCTCGCGCATCGGCACGGGCGGTGGCGGCTTCTTGGCGGGCGACCGCCAGCTGCTCCCTCAGGGCGTCCCGCTCGGCAGTGACCGAGGACAGTCGGCCCCACGAGTCCTTTTCCCGACGCAGGAAGAGGGACTTGTCCCGGCTGCGGGCCATCAAAGACTGCCGAAAAACAAGTCGGATTCAGAAACCACTTGCGAAAAGAAGAAAGAGGAAAAGCGGACGAGGAAAAACTTACCTCCCCGCAGGGAATGGCGACATCGCGGAGGGCCCCCAGAGCGGAGTTGAGCGACCGAACCGCCAGCTCGACCCCGGCACGAATCCGGGAGGCCTCGTCCCTCTCCTCGGCGTCGTCCAAAGAGAAGACAACGTCTCCCGAGGCGCGGTTCGAACTCCAAGGGGTCGTCCTCTTGCCGGACAACCTCGCGCCCCTCCGGGGCGTCGGCGGTGGGGCGGGTCCCCTGACCCGAACCCGACCCCGCGGCGTCCTCCGTTCTCGCCGCGGGAGGAGTAGACGCCGTCGCCTCGCCCGAACCGGGCGGCACGTCGGTCAAAGCGGCGGTAGCACCGGGCTCGGGAAGGACCTCCTCCTCCTCCCCCTCGCGGCCGGCGGCGCTCGGGGACGCGGCCGGTGTCGGGTCCCTCTGAGCCTCCTCCTCTCCGACCACCCCCGTCTGGTGGATCTCCTCCTCTTCGCGGTCGGCGGCGCTCGGGGACACCGCCGGTATTGGGTCCCTCCGGACCTCTTCCTTTTCCTCCTCCGCTCCCGCCTCGAGCAAAGGCCCGACCATTCGGGTCGGGGGGATGGAACTCTCCCGGTCACCGCCAGGACCTTCCTGGTCACGGCTACGACCGGAGGGCACCCTCTCCCCTTCCTCGGACGCACTCCCATCCGGCGCTCCCGACTCGGGCGGTGCCTCGCCCTCCACCCCGGCCGGATTGTCCGCGGGCGGACAGTACAGCCCGACGAGGGCCGCCGGGATCGCCCCCGCCGAGTGCGCGAACACGTCGCCTGACACCTCGGTGAGCTGCTGCTCGGGAAGAAGGGGGGCGAGCGTCCTCTCCACCCGGGGGTCGCCCAGGTTAACCCCTCGACCCGTCGCCGTCTCGACGGGCCGGCGCGCGAGCCGCTTGATCGGCGCCAGCGACAGAGGGGTCGCTCGACTCCCCCTCCTGCAAACAAAAGGGCCTTCGCACACTCCCCTTGACATAATCGGAAAAAGATTGACGAGAGAAAGGGGAGAAACTCACCGGCTCGACACGGGGATGTCGCGGGACGGTCGCTTGACTGGCGGAGCCGTCTCCGGTCCCGAGCCCTCCTCCCGCGGCCGTTTGCCCCGGTCGGCCCTCGGCGGAGTCTGCCCTCGGGTCGGGGGAGGAATCGGCGCGGGTCTGCCGTCGTGTGACGGCCCCGTGACCTCCGGTGTCTCCCGATTGGCCGAGGGCCCGCGCTGAGGGGTCGGACCACTCCACCCGGATCCTGTGGAGGAATCCGAGGTATACTCAAAGCCCCCCTCAAAGGAGCCTTGGTCCTCCCTCCACAGCCCGTCTTGCCGAGCCTGCCGACGCCGCTCGCGGTACGCCGCCTCGGCCTTCTCGCGGGCCAGCCGCTTCCTCTTCCTCTTCGCCTCCTCCTCCTTCTTCTTCAGGCGGTCGGCCTCCGCGCGCGCACGGTTCGCGGCCCGAACGACCACGTCCTCGGGAAGTGGGGGCCGGGAAACCCTGAACAACAGGGGGCGCTGAAGAAGAAGAAGGTCAGATGAATCTCCAGATTTGGAAAAAGGACGGCGAAGAAAAAAGAAAAACCCAAGAAAAATCCCAACAACTAACCTCGATGAGGGGCGCACCCGTGGGGAGCATGATGGGGTGATTCGGCAGCGGGTACCCCGCGGACGAACGCTGGACCGCTTCGCGAAGTCGGGCGACCATCTCCTCGACAGTTGGCGCGCCGATCGCCATCACGCACCCGGTCCAGTCCGCCGCCAGGGTCATCTGGTCCAACCGCAGAGGGCGGGCCATCAGGGGGAGAACGCGGCGCGAATGGTACGCCGCGATGATCCCGGGGCCGGTAACCCCGCGCTCGCGAAGCTGGGCGACCGCGTCCCGAAGTCCGGTCACATGAGGCAGCTCGTCCTGAGGCACGCCCCAATGCCAGCAGTTCGGCCGCCCCTCGATGAGCCTTCCCGTGAAGGCCGGGAAGGGGGCGGCCGGGTCGCTCCGCAGGTAGAACCACCTCGGCTGCCACCCCTTATTGCTGGAGATCCACGGGAGCGAGGGGTAACTGTCGCCCTGTCCGGTGCGCAGCCGCACCCCGGCGCAGCCGTGTGGCCTCGGCCGCCCCTCCGCCTTCACTTCCTCAACGTGGAAGTAGGACCTCCACAGGTTGAAGTGGGCTCGATGCCGAGGAATCCCTCGCACATGGCGACGAAAACCGCCATGTGGAGCAATCCGTTGGGGTTGAGGTGGTGCAGCTCAATGCCGTAGTAGTACAGCAGCCCGCGGAGGAAGTTGTGGGGAGGAAATCCCAAGCCCCGCTCGTGGAAAGGCACGAAAGACACCACGTATCCGTCGGGCGGAGCGGGGATCTCCTCGTTTCCCGGCGCCATCCACTCCACGGCGTCGGTCCGCCGGCACAGAAGCCCGCGCCCCGCCAGGCGCTCAAGCTCACCCTCCGTGACGGACGAGCGGGACCAGGCCATGACTTGCGAGTGGGAGGAAGGAGAAGAAGGACAGCGGCGGCGATTTGAGGGCAGACGGACGGAAGGAGAAAGGAGGTACGGGTTTTTCCCTTGCAGGCGGCGGCGATTTGAGAACAGGCGAGTGGAGGAAGAAGAAAGCCCGGGGCCCCCTCCCCTCTGCCTTAAATGGGCAGGTGAGGGAGCAGGCGCGACGCCTCGGGTCTCCCCCATGCGCCTCAGCTCGCGAAGGCCACGCGGCCCACGACGCACGCCTACGCCCCCCACGTCTCCCACGTCCCGAGATCCGCGCCCCGCCAGGCTCTCTCTCTCAACCCTTTCGCATTCCATTTCCCGCCTTTCATTTATTTATTTCGCGTCCGTTCCTATTTCTTTCTCTTGCGCGTTTGTTTTTCAGGAAAAGCAAAACTGGGCCGTTCTTAGGCCCAAGGGGCGCGACGCGAAATCGAAAAACAGCCCAAGAGTTCGAAGGCCGGCCCTAGGGTCCGACGGCCGCTCTGAGGCGCCCGAGCGAAGGGGCAGAGATGGGCGGGCCCCTAGCGGCCATAGCCTCGGCACACGGGTGCCGAGGACGCCCGGACCTGCGTTCGAGCCTAAGATTCCTGACCCCATGTATCTCCCCGAAGAGAGGCGACGAGCCCCTGCGGTCGGTCGAACGATCGCGGGAACTAAGGGAGGTCGGGAATCTGGGGATTATCCGAGGTCGATCACCAGCTGATCCAACGGTCCTCTCCCGGAGGAGGACCGAGGCCTCGCTCGATCTAGCCCGTTAGTAGCTCACCGGGAGCCGTGTTTCGGCCTACGCGGTAAAACACGAGGCGTGCCCTTACCTTCCGTCCCGCGGAGGGAATGCGTGAAGGGAAAACGATAAAAAGACGAAACGGCTTCCCGCCCGACCGACTCGGGGGCGCTTGGGGAAGCCGAAATCGCAAAAGAGGCCGACTGCGCGGCCGCAGAAAGACGCCCCGAGCCAACCCAATTCCTTTATTTCTCGAATAAGGGCAAAAAGTACATGTGGCCAAAGGCCATGAAGTAACACAAACGGGTTTCGTCACCCTCGGTGACGAAATCAAGTAGCGAAGGAGGCAGGAGATCTGATACAACAAGAGGGGCCGAACTGCGAACGTCGCAGTCCTTCTTGTAGCATCTCCCCGCCCGCCGACGCCACGAGGGGAACCCGGCAGAGGGTCCCGCCGCGGGGCCGCGACAATGGAGTGTCACCACCGACTCTCTCCGTCATCCTGGGGCCGATGGTCGCCGGTATCGGCATCACATCGGCGCAAGGGAAAGGAGAGGAAGCGCGCAGGTGGCTGTACACGACCACTGCAACTGCCCTGGCGAGGCAAGTCGAGGAGCGGCTTCAGCTCGCCGCGGCACACGATGCATCCGGGTGCCTAACGGACATGGCGCTCCCGCTCCTGCACTCCCCCTCGAGCCCGTTCCGCCGCCACCGAGGCAGCACCAACGGACGGGAGGAGTCGTCGGAGTCGGAGCTGTCCTTCACTGGCGACGCCGAGCAGCACTCCTCCACGCCGGAACTCCCCGAGGTCGCAGTCATTCTTGTGGCATCAGGCAACTAATCTCCCGGTCCCCGGACCAGGAGGACGCCCTCGAGGCGGTTCACCGACTAAAAATCCCATGCTAACAAGAGAAAGAGAAGAAGCAGGATAGTTGCGTGCCCAGGAAAACGCCCCGGCCGACCCTATTTATAGCCCGGAGATACCTGAGTCAGCACTCAAGCCGGGTACGGGAACGCGCCGCGTGGCCCTCCATGCAGAGCGACAGAGCCTCACCAGCAAACAGTGAGCTCAGAAAGGACGACGCGACTGCTCAGAAGGGAGGCAATGCCTCTGAAAAAAGCGGATCATGCTCCGGTCCATCGGACAACGCACGGCGTCATCCTGTAGGGACCGCACAAAGATGGCAGACCCGACTTCAGCCTATAGGCGAACCACTGTTCCCCTATAGGCTCGGGGGCTACACCCACCGGGTGCGCTCGCGCGCCCCGGCGGGAAAAAGACAAACTTTACTCCAGCCCATAGGCGAACCAACCGTTCCCCTACGGGCTCGGGGGCTACACCCGGTGGGTGCGCTCGCGCGCACCCCCGAGTGACATCCGGCCAGGCACCACGAAAGAGCCTACACGGAGAACTGCCTGTCCTCCGAGCAGGCTCGGGGGCTACTGTCGGATATCAATATCCGACCCTCTCACCGACGGGTGGGACCGCGCAATTTTAGGAAAAAAGATAGGCATAAGAAAGCCCGAAGAACATCAGATTAGGGGAAGATCGGTTTTCCCCTGACTCGGCCGACCCCCGTCCGCCTCGGCCGACCCTCATCCGTCTCGGCCGACTCCGTCCGCCTCGGCCGACCCTCATCCGACTACCTAGAACGCCCGAGTAGTTCTCCGGTTCGCCCGAGGGGTTCTCCGCTCCCGAGTGGTCTCCAGCTCCTCGGGTAAAACTACCCGGCCACGCCCCGTCCCGTCTGACACCGTACCCACTTGGTACCTGCCGCGTCAGAACATCATGGGCATCTGTCCTACGCCACGGCAGCCACAGTGGCGCCCGTCTCGTCCTAACAGGAGCGCTACAGTCTGGAAAGGAATGCATGCGCTACACCTGGTATCCAAGTACGACCCCAGGCGTCCACCGACGACACCTGGAGCCCAGGCGGGACACCTGGTGCGTCCGAAGACCTCGAGCAAGTCAACCACGACCCAGGAACCACCCGGGAGCTTACCCGGGAAGACATCGACTCCGACTCCGGCAGGGCGTCCACTTCGTCAACACCTGCTCCCGGTACGGCTCGGCAGACGGCGCTGGATGAAACTCTCGGGGGCAGTAACTCCCCTTGTAATTTCCCCTTTCTTACCCCCCGCTCCCTCCTCCCCTTGAGACTATAAAAGGGGACGAGGGGACATCAGCGAGGGGGTCTCTCCTTCGGACACTGGTAGAACACGCTCACCCACACCGCTCAGGGACTTGGGATCTTCTCCCTCTCCCGACTAGTTTGTACACCCCCACTACGGACTAGGACGACGAAGAAGAACACACGACACACACGCACCCGAACACCCACGCTTAGACGCACCCAGAGACTTGGGAGCCCCTCCCTCTCTCGACCGCTTGTAACCCCTACTACGAGCAACGCGAGTAACACGAGCAGCCCCGAACTGGACGTAGGGTATTACTCTCCGGAGGCCCGAACCAGTATAATCCCTTGTGTCCTCTCGCGAACCATCCAGAGCCTAAACGCGCAATACACTAATTTACTTGTTGGTTATTTCGCACACCGACAGTGCCTGACAAACTTCCTGTAGTAACCGGCAAGACCCAAAAATCCACGAAGTTCCTTGACATTGACTGGTGGAGGCCAACTGGTGACGGCTAAAACCTTGGTGTGATCAGTTGAAATACCCTCAGAGCTAATGACATGGCCAAGATAGGAAATCTGTTTCTGGGCAAAGGAGCATTTAGATAACTTAACTTGCCATTTGTCAGCTTGAAGCAGTTGAAATACTGCTCTGAGGTGGTGAAGATGCTCCTCAAAGCTTTTGCTATACACCAGTATATCATCAAAGAAAACAAGGACACATTTCCTGAGGAGAGGTTTGAGGGTGGTATTCATTGCACCTTGAAAAGTTGCTGGAGCACCACAGAGACCAAATGACATGACTTTGAACTCGAAGTGCCCAAAGTGGGTTTGAAAAGCTGTCTTGAATTCTTCACCTGATTTCATCCTGATTTGGTGGAACCCAGAATTCAGATCCAAAGAGGAAAACCAAGAAGCTCCAGCAAGCTCATCAACAAGTTCATCAAATATAGGAATGGGAAATTGGCCTCTGATAGTAAGTGCATTCAGGTATCTGTAGTCTACACAGGGTCTCCAGGACCCATCCTTCTTTTTGACCAGGAGAAGTGGGGAAGAGAATGGACTATTACTGGGTTGAATCAGTCCCTTGTCCAACATATCTTGAATCTGCTGTTCAATCTCATCTTTGAGGGCTGGAGGGTATCTATAAGGCCTAATACATACTGGTTTGGCACCAGGTACCAATGGTATTGTATGATCACAAGATCTGATTGGAGGAAGACCATCCACTGGCTCCAAAACAGCAGAAAACTCAGTAAGCAGGTGGACAATTTCTGTGGGTAATTGGGACTGCAGATCTGCAATTTGTTCTGGCACTGTAAGGCTGCAAACTTGTACCAACAGTTCCTCAGGATGCGCAGGAAGTACCCCTTGCAGAAGAGCAGTGGCACCTTTGTATGGAATGGACATCCATTTACATTTCCAATCCACTTTCATGGGACTAAAGCTTTCTAACCAGTCCATGCCCAGTATGAGATCATAGTGTTTTAAGGGAATGACCTTGATGTTAGAGGTGAAAGAATACTCTCCAACTGACCACACTTCATTGGGAAGGAAGGAGCAGCACTGAATATTAGAGCCATTGGCAACTGTCACTTGAACTGCACCAGGAAGAGGTAGCAACCCTTGCAACTGAGCACCCAATTTCTCACTGATAAAAGTGTGGGAGCTTCCTGAGTCCACAAGAATAATGATGTTGTGACCCTGGATAGACCCTTCTAGCTTCATGGTTCTAGGACCAACAGAACCAGAAATTGCATCATTGGATAAGGCCACAAACAGTTGACTGTCAGGGGAAACAATATCAGGTTCAGGAGAAGGAGGAGAAGAATCACTGTCTTCCTGAACAGCCAGCAGCTCAAACAACTCTTGCACGACATGAAGCTGAACTGTAGCAGCACATTGGTGACCAAAATGCCACTTCTCCGCGCATTTGTCACAGAGTCCACGAGCGCGGCGATAAGCACGCAAGGCTTGGAACTTATCGGCAGGAGGCTTGCTGTCAGGGAATTTCTTGTCAGTCACTGGAGAGGGAAGAGCCGGCCTGTCACTCCGTGGAGGAGGGGGTAGAGGCAGAGGCCCCTTGAGCTGAGGTCTTGGAGAAAAATTGGCATCAGGACGCCTGAAATCCTTGCGTCTCACCGGGTCGGCCACCTCTTCCTGCAACAAGGCAAGAGTACAAGCAGTATCGAGTGTCGAAGGCCGTTGCATGAGAACAACAGGACGGATATCATCACGTAGACCATCAATGAAACGAAGGGTGTAATAGCGTTGATCAGTTGTGTGATTATAAGCAATAAGTTGATCAACGAGCTGTGTGAAACTGTCAACGTATTCGGCAACCGATCCAATTTGTCGGATGTGGAACAATTGACGAATCAGGATGTCCTGTTGGTCTCTACCAAATCGCTCTAGCAGCAAACGCTCAAACTGATCCCAAGAGCAACGGCGGAGACGTTGATCCATGGATTGGGACCAACGCCCTGCGGCTCCTCTCAAGTGCATAAGAGCAAGCCTCACCCACAACTGAGGATCGAGGTTGTACATGTCAAAGTAATCTGTGCAACGAGATAACCATAATTTCGGATCCTCGCCCTCAAAATACTGGAAGGGAATCTTGGGAGGTTTACCAACGAACTGGGAGTTGTGGGAACTACCAGATCCATGGTTGCATGGGGCAAACGGGAAAGGGGAAAAACCCTGAGCAGTAGGAGATGGTTGGGGAAAGGAGTACGCACCCTTGACCGGGTGATGATCCTGGATAATCACAGATCCAAAACCATCATCCCGGTGGTGAGGATCGACGCGGTGCCCATCGGGGCCGTCAGCGCTTGGAGGCAGAGCAGATGGGCGCTCTGGCGCCGACTTGCAGTGGGGGACGGGCCCGTGCTCCGACAGCTTGGGGTTGGGGACGAACCCGTTCTCCGACGGCTTGGGGTTGGGGATGATGCCGGCTTCGGAGGCGGCGACGTCGCGGACGGAGCGGTCCCAATGGCGGTTGAGCTTGCCGACCTCGAGCTTGACGTCCTCGACGGTGGCTTCAAGCCGCGGCCGCCATTCGTCGAACGCCTTAACGGCGCTCTCCAGGCGATCCACCCGGTCGCCGTGCTTCTGCTCGAAATCGGAGAGCCGCTGCTCCCACTTGGCGTCGCTCTCGGTGAAGCGTTTGTTCAATTCGTCGATGATGAGTTTCGTCTCAGGATTCATGGCTCCCAGACGGCGTTGGAGACGGGTAAAGTGGTCGTGGGGTGGGAGATCCAGATCCGCGCGAGAGTGGAGAAGGAGAGCGCGAACCAGAAACGCAGGGAGGTCGGGGATCGGAAGTCTGATACCAGATGTTAGGAGCCAGCAAGGGAATTGGGGAAGAAGGAAGAACACGCAAGGAGAGCAGAGAGGCGAGGACAGCTTAGATTCCAAGTTTGAGTCTGATACAATTTTCCATGCCGTTCTCCTCTGGAGAAGGAAATACTTATACTAGTTTTGCTAGCCTATTACATGGGCCAATTCCCAGTCGTTGCCTGCGAGACGCGTGCTGGGCTTGATGGGCCGAGTAGAGCGGCGAGGTCCAGCAGCCACAGCTTCAACTGAAGGAGGACGCCGAGCTGCAGAGGCGGCGGTAACAGAGCTATGCACGGTGGACGCGGATTGCGGCCTCGCGGCTAGCGATCGGTCGAGGAGAATCGCGTGTAGTTGTCGGTACGACGGCCTAGAAGAATGTTACATGTTCATCTGTCAAGACAAACAGCTGGGACGATAGCTACGTATCCATGCAACTTGTGGATTTGGTAAGGAATTATATATGATCGAGTTCCAATCAAATTTGGAGATAGCAATTATTGGCGTACCGCTAAGGTTCGACCAGCACTCGGACTCGGGGGCTGGCGCCATATCAAAAGCAGCGCGCCATGCGGGCTCGATCAGCCCCGAAACGCTCGGGAACTGACGCTGCGAACAAATTGCGACAGACAATGCAATCCTTTTGCAGGAAATACAGTTACAATGGAGCCGGACTTGCGCCGGTTACAAACCAAACACATCAACCGCCAAGACGACGGCCTGGAGCACTCGCCCCTGCGCCTAGTGCTACATCCGAAGCAAGCTTGGCCCACATGAGCTCCTCGCAAGCTCTCTTGTAGCACCACTGCAGCCGTCGACGGGACACGCACCGGTGGAGGGTTGATAGCGAATGCCTTCGGCTATCCCTTGCTCTACAAAGCATTTCACCCCACATGGCCCTCATCACATGGGAATGCGGGGGTGAACGGGACAACACTCAGACGCTGATCAACGCCTCAGGTCCTTCGCAAGCACTCTTCTAGCACCATACCATGCTGGCTCCCTGAACTCTCCCCGGTGGATGAACCCAACAATGAGCCTCCGGCATGTCGACAGCAAGGATCCTATATCTATTCGCTCTTGGGTAGCAGCTCAGGCTCCCCGACGGGTATTTATAGCCCCTGGTCACCGGAGGACGAGAAATTTCCTCCACAACGACGAGCGCGGACTCCGCGCCACGCGTCTCCCCTTCGGACCGAAAATGCACAGGTCACCCTTATCGCCTTTGGCTCCACTCGACCACGGGTGCGTCCTGTGCGATCACGGAAACACTATTCCTGATGTCGCGTCTCGGATACGACACCGCTTTGCCTGCCTCGCCTTTGGCATACCCGACAGGGAAGGAATCCTCCGGGACTCGAACCCTTCGCCAGGATAAGTATCAATTGAATAACTTCGTCAATTCCGCGAGCTTTAAAACAAGTCGCTAAAGTACTCGGGAGCACACGCCTTAATCCGTGAAACCTCGACTCTTCCGTACGCCTACGCTCCTACGCGTGCACGCGGCCCAGCTCCCTGCGCTATGGACTATGGCTATCGGGGATCAGGTGCATAAACGTAACAGGCCAACTCCTCGGAGAAATCAAAAGACTTAAAAGCAGGAAGCATTATATATGATCGAGTTCCAATCAAATTTGGAGATAGCAATTATTGGCGTACACGAGCTTTATTTGCCATGTTTAATTGAATTTCAGTTCTTTTGTGGTGCGGTCTCAGTACCTGAAGAACTCGATCCCTTTTCATCGATCACACAGATAAAGGCCTGATACCTGAATTATCAATTTTAGGTTGAACTTTGACTAGTGTTTTTTTTAAAAAAAGATGGGAAGATTAGTTATAGAAATGCTACTGGTCGATAATTAATGGCGCTGCAAAGGTACGAGGCCTGCGCGACAGAGTCAAGAAGAAGCAAGCATAGCCATCGAATGTCGCACAGCTTAGCTTGCTGGCACATTAATGGTCGGTGTCGGTCCAGCTGCATGTGGCAATGTATATACACATGTGGGGACTGGAGGGATATAGATAAAGCAGATCGGCTCTCAGCTTTCAGGAGAGTCAGCCAAAGCGAAACACTACCACGCATCGCGCGAGCTAGAGAACCGCTCGTACCGTAAGTGCGTGCCAGTGGATCGATCCTGTAGAGAGCATTCGGCAAGCACCTGTTGGACTGATCTAGCTCCATGCAAAGTGCATGAATGCATGAACATTGCCATCGACGACTGACTGACCCACACAACACAACTTGAGCTGCCGTTCGTTGCACCGCGCGCATATATGGCACTTGGCAGTGCAATCCTTCGATTTCCCATCAAGTCGTACCAGTGTCGGACCGTCGACGTCTCGCAAACCAGTCACTTCACGCGCGCACGATCGATCCAGTCGGAAAGGCCAGCTCACTAGCTAGTGCATAGCTTCGTCGACCGAGAGATCGATCAGAGACGTACGGCACCATGTCCATGATCACCCGTGCACATGTTTGGTGGTGGCATGCACCGCCGCGCATGTGGGGTGATCCGGCCTGGGGATCGGAGAATAAGGCGGTGGCGGGTGGCGTACAAACGCAACGGAACGCGAGCCCGACCCCCTCCCGGCCCCTGCCCCCGGCCGTGCCCGGCAGCGACAAGCGCATGCGCCCCCGCCCCACGCGCGCGCCTGTCCGCCAGGCGCGGCCGGCCGATCCCCCACCCCACCCCCAACGCCCCTGTGGAAAGCAACCCATAGCCGCCGCCACCGCGTTTCTGATCGATCGGTCGACGACCGACCGCTGTTCCGACGCATCATAGAACCTGGCGTACGTAGAGCGACAGGCAGGCAGACAGATCGCGACGGTACGGGAGTACTCGGCGCGCGTCGTGCACCGTGCTTTCCGTCGATTGGAACGGCCGATTTCCATCGACGACGATGACTCTGGAGGGATCGAGACGTGTGTGTACACGCCAAAAAAACGACGACGACGCGATCGCTACACGCGGTCCATCAGCTAGCCTCGACCACGCCGGGCGCGGCGTCGCGCGCGTGACACCTCCACCACCACGACGACGACGGCGGCGGCATGGCCATGTGGTAGACCTGTCGCTGGACATCCAATTCCCACCTCCAAATCCACATCCACAGTATTTGGGTAGGGTATGGATAATATCATAATACCCATTTCAATTTGGATGTGGATAGGGGAATGCCCACTGCATTTTTCTTTATCCATGTTATCCATTCATAAATAATCAATGTTTCTCTTGCTGTTAGTTAGTTAGCTTGTCTGATGAAGCACGTGAATGATGAAACTTGATCTACAGCTACAGTGCCTCCGTTCTCTGATTTCTCTCCTCTTCGTGATTCGCGAGCATCTCTCCCTCCAATGTTTGCCACCCAAGCAGCAAGGTCAACATCACCTACCTCTGCCTTGAGGCTCATCCTTGCCTCCGTCTCCGGCAGCAGCGCATGAGCATGGAGCATCTACGGCCATGGACCCAGCTTCTTCCGACGAGGCTACTTGGCTTCAAGTTGAGATCGAGCTCCAGCAACAACGCACTGCTGGGAGGGAACCCAAGTCACCTAGGTTGCTCTAATGGAGGCTAAGCATAACCACGGCTTCCTCTGTGCCGAGAACTTTTGGCGGCAGCTCGTCGGAGTGCGGCCTCTGCGTGAAGCGCATCTGCGAGCAGCTGGAGCACTAGGCCGCCATGGAAATTCAGCTGCTCCCCATGCTCATCGATTCCGACCCTCTTTACTACCGCAGGTCGTCCAATCGTCATCGTCTTGCTCCAGTCCTCTTCTATCTTATCCAATGATTATATCCACATCCATTGGGTATTATCCACCTTATGGATAATTTGATTCAAAGTGGGTATGGGCAATTGGTGGTTATGGATATGGGTTGCCCAAATCCTCCCCAACGACAGGTCTACATGTGGCCAGGCGTTAGCATCATTCCCCTTCTCGATCGGCAAGTTGCCGCATTGCGCCAGGAACTACACCAGAACACGATGGCCGGATCGGTGTCACGGCACAGGGCGAATCATTGCGCACGAGAGACCAAAGGTGTGGAGACAAAAAGGCGAGGGTGGAGGCCAACAGCACGAGTCACACCCAGCCGGGAGGAGGGGGTTTGGATGAGAGGGCTTGTCAGGTAGCCAGTGCCAGAGCCCGGAGCCGTGAGGCACGCGGCAGCGTGGATATGAGCCGGGTGCCATCGCCCTTATCCTTGCCCTCCAAATCCAATGCCCGGACATGTCTAATCCGAATCATGGAGGCGCCCTGGCGCTCAACAGAGGAACAAAACACCCCCGCTTGCGCTAAAGCTATGCGTGAATAGCGTGCGAACATGCCATGTGGAATTTAATTGGCATTTGTGTGTGGCCATGTAATGTAGGTTATTAATAGGAGTATCTCGGTAGCATGGTGCATGAGAGCTGACTAGCTGAGGTTGGTAGTCAGCTGGATAATGTATCCGATCAAGAGCTGGATAATCGAGAGTGAGTCACACTATTAATTGCACCATCAAAATATGGAGTTGGCTAAGCAAGAGCTGGTTTTGCCATTATTAATTCTGCGAGTTAGGAATTAGATTGGATGCTTTAGGCTCGGTTTAGATTCACCCAACTAAAACTTAGCTAGCTAATGCCTAAAATTTTTCTTTACTAGCTAAATTTTAGCTTCAGGTGTTTGAATCCGCCAGCTAATTAAATTATTGGACTGTCCTATCCTTCAGCAATTGCGAGACAAATAGTGCGGTGGTACCGTGGTAGTGAGAAATCCCCATGAACAGGTTGGGGTAATTCGTTCTTTGAACTCAGTTTGGCAGAGTTTAGTTGGATTCCACCAGCTCAAAAGAGTGTGCATTTTTTTGGCCTGCAACTGAAGTTTTATAGGTACACTATTTTGACCAGCTAAAGTTTAGTTGGTGAACTTCAACGGGGCTTTAGTGAGGAGCATTTCTCTTCATGTTTAATTTGCTTTATAATTCTTATACTGTGGAGTTTAGATGATATATTTTTATTAATGAAAATATTCAAAAGTACTTCTATTTAGTTTTCTAATATTAATCTCTATGACCATAGGCTTAGGAAAATTTGATCGCATGAATTGAAACTATATATGCCCATCGCAAACTGAGCATATATCTGCCCAACCAAATTGAAGTACTAGACTAGACTCTACACTAATTTGCTCCTATACTGCTATTAATCAACGCACTAGAGTGCTTGATGTAACACAATATGTATCGCATTCGCATATACTGTGCATAAGCCGGAGCTAACATATGCATGCAAATAGGCTGAATCAATACGAGTTCCTTCCAAGAGATCGACCGTCTATGCTTGGTTTACCCCTCGATTATCGTGAAAAACTAAACATTCATTCATTCCCATGATCCCATCGTCGTTTCGCCATCGTGGGCCGTCCCCCTCCCTGGATGCTCAAACATCAGTTTTCCCTGTGAGACCGAGGTGGCCCTCGAAGCGCTTTCGGGGGGGAACGAGGAGGAGAAAAGGGCGAATCCGGAGACGTGGCCGTGACAAGGACGCCCGGCCGCTTACGAGGTTGATCACATTCTGCTTCCTCTCCAATCCTTTTCGCCGATTTCCTCGCGCTTCGGTCGGCGCTTGGGTAAGATCTCCATGGTTGCAAGTGAAGCGAGGTCCAATCTGAGGCCTGACCATGCACCAACTCCGTGCTCGCCAGGGGCACAGACGCATTCTTGGCGGTGCAGTTGTGAGTGATTTGCAACTTGCGAGAGGCTGGGAACAGTAAAATGCAGCCGAACCTTTCCATCTAATCTGCCGGAGGATAGCAGATTTTTTTTTTTGAGATTAGGATAGCAGAATTGGTGTCTGTAGGTATTCAAGTCCTCGATCTAGGAAAACAATAGGACCACGTCGTCGTTGCTTTCCATTGGCGTCGGGACTCCTATATACCAAACCGGAAGATGCCTAAGCAACCTATCTTCAAACCCATTAGAGCCAAAACTGTCGTCTTATACCTCCGCTTCTTTTCCTTTTCCGGTTACCCTCTTCCTCCACACCGGCTCGCCCTGCCAGCCGCTGGCTTCTCCTCCTCTCCGGCGTGGCTGCCTTGCCCCACCTCCTCTCCGGGTCTGCGCCCTCGCCACCGACCCTGCCCACTAGAAATCCAAAGCGCCGCCTTGCCTCCGCCGTTGGGCCCGCCGCCCCCGACCTCCTCCTCTAGGTCCGGAGGACATTAGAACCCCTAGAAACCCCAAACCCTAACCTAACTCCGCAGCCGGCCTCAACCACCACCCCGCGGGCAGCGGCAACCTCGCCGCCGGCCCGCTTCCACCCGCGTGCCAGTGGCGGAGCCAGGAATTAGAAGTTGGGTATTCTCAAGCCAAAAGAAGTGTTAATTTAAAGGAAAATGAAAGATCCAAAGTATCAAATATTAGAAAATGTAGTTTGTTCAAACTAAAGAAGTTGCACCAAATAAAGAAAATTTGTAATTTCTTTTCAAATTGGCGTTCCTTGATCTAGGGCTTCAACTGTGGTGCCTGCTTGTTCTGGTATGGCTGCCAACCTACGATATGAGGTGCTAGCACCGATTGGCCGGCTCACTTGCATACTGCATGCTGCGTGTGCCCTCACCAAACGATGGCTTGTCTTCGCATTGTCTAAGAGAGATCGATATGAGACACACATAGAGGCCATAGATTGCCGAGTCTTTTTACTTGTTGCTCGGTTTGCTACAAGTTTACTGGGGCAGAAAGCTAAGAATAGACAGATTTGGCTCAACATAAACTATACACATGCATATATCATTGTACAAGATTTTTGTGCCAAATTTGTTGGGTATTCCCGTGCATACACATGCATCAAATGTGGCTCTGCCCCTGCCGCGTGCCACCCTGCCGCCCATCATCCGACTCCAGCGGCGGCGCGCGATGAGTGGGCGAGAGAGAGGGCAAGGCGAGGGAGGACGAAGCTGATCGTGCGGTCAACAATGGCTGCACGAATCTCAGACACGGAAGACACAGAAGAAAATTTAAACCGGGAGATGTAAAGGAACGCCGATTGGCGCTGTGAGCTCCAGTCCAGACCGGTCCACCGAGCTACGCGACAGGGCCTCGGTTGGAACCTGGGCCGAGAGCTGAGGCGGCCCAGCTTAAACAGAACCCTCAGACTCGGCTGTCGAACTCGAACAGAGCTGTCCAGATGAATTGCTGAACCTGACGGGCCCTCTGAATAATGGGTCAAATCCAGATCGGGCAGAAATCAAAGCCAGGACTCACCGAATGAAATGCACAGGCAAAGCGGTTGCCCTTACCCAGACCAAGATGACAAGTGCCTAACAAAACGTACCGCCATTCATGCTTGCTAACAAAAATCAATCTCTGGAACACCATGCATGTCAGCCAGATAGTAGCTAGCCGTACGAGCTGTGAGCTGGGAACCGGCCCACCGAGCCCACACACACGAACGAACGCGAGGAACGGCTGCCACCCGCCGTGCGGCCCGGGAGCCAGGGCCTTTTTCCCTTGGGACACCGCCGGGCCACCGCGCGCCGTGCCAATTCCGCTGAGGCGCTGCGGTTTCCTGCCCAAAACAAGCAGCCGGCCGAGCGGACACATCCCGACATCCGTCGTCTGCATAACTCATTAACTCGGCAGACTTCAGGAATGCTCGAACAAACAGGCAGCCAAATAGTCGACGCATTTCCGAACCTAGACACGGTCCAGATAAATCGCTGAACCGGATGGGCCTCCTCTTAATAATTGGTCAAACTCAGATCAGGCAGAAATCAAAGCCACAACACACGAAGAAAATTGCCCAGGCAAGCAGTTGCCGTTGCCCCAGATTAAAAGATGTGACCAAGGCCCTAGCATAAAAACACAGGCTAGCACATTCCAGATTCGGTACAGGTTACTGGAAAAGCCACCAGTTATAGGTTGGCGCTCCAGTCCTCAGCTGTCCAAAAGCAACACAGAATCCACATGCAGTTGAAAACAAGTGCCTAGTATCAAGTCACAAACACACGTATTGTGCACATCCTTACGTGTGATGCACATTCTGAGGAAAACAGTGGTCCAGTCACCATACCACAGAAGCATACAAATTTGTACCACAAAATGTGCAGTCACCCAATAACCACGTATCAGAATGCACTTGAGGCCACACACCCCCTCGACTAGAATAGAAAGTTTCTTCAGTAAGGACCACTGGGCTTGTCAATCAAAAATAGTAAAAGCTAAAAATATAGCATTCAGAGGAAACGACCAGTTTCCATCAGCTGTGTCGCCCATAAGTTAATCACAGCGAGCAAACGATCAAATATTACTTAGATTTGCTACACATTGGCTTCTTTTTTTTTTGTAAATGTTGAACTAAACAAGCCCTGTTTGTTAGCTATAGATAGTATCCCTGCAGGTAGCTCAGCATTCCAGGTATGGCAAGTCAGAGGGCCAATGCCAGACACGATCGGTGGCTAGTCCAGAGAAGACAGTGGGAGCGATTAAATCCTAAATTTCCCGCAAAGAAACAGTACAAATTTCAATATTAGCTCTCTTTATTTTAATCAGTAACCAAAGCACCAAAAATAGAATAGTTGAAGTTATGGGCAACTTTGAAACATGTAAACATGTAGCAAACTATAAATATCTCATGACCCACAGTTCACAACAATAGTCTCTCACTCAGGATTTGCTACTCGATCTCTCCGACATAAAAGTCAAGAGGGCCAATGCCAGATACAACCGGTGGCAAGTCCTGAGAAGACAATGGGAGCGACTAAATCCTCAATTTCCCGCAAAGAAACAGTACAAATTTCATTATTAGCCCTCTTTATTTTAATCAGCCACCAGAGCACCAAAACACAATAATTGAAGTTACGAGCAACCTTGAAGCATGTAAACATATAGTAAACTATAAATATCTCATGACCCACAATTCACTGCAATAGTCTCTCATTCAGGGAAAGCTACACATAATGCCATTAGCATTTGGGAACAAGAACATTGGAAGCACTAAATTTCATGCCATCTAAATTAGAGACTGTTGTCGTTATGCTACATTTTGTGAACTGATACAAACCGACTTCAATAAAGTCGATATCTAAAACTCTGAGATGGGCATGTAAATTAAGTCCACGAAACTGAACATGGCTACAAAGCTACACCTAAAAACTTCTGCAGATTGGCACATAAAGTACATACAGACAATAAATCAGGGCAAGCTGCAGCATTGGAACCTACAAGGCGACAAACATAGCATGTCCTTTACCTGATTATTACAAACTTGTTTGTCCCATGCTTGGCCCAAAAGGTCTTCAAGTCAATTGGATTAGCAAGGTTGTATCCTTCACCAGCTAGCTTCTCGAGCACCTTTTTAAATGCACCTTGGCTCATCTTCCTTCCAGCAATTCGTGCGCCCCGGCGCTTTGTGCTCATTGGCAGAGGATACGTTGAAATGGAAGTTGTGCAGCATGCAGACTGCCAGCCACCTGCACCCCACCGGTAGCATTGCTGGGGTGCTCCGGTGCACGAGCATACAGGTGTTGGTATCCTTGAAAGGTCCAAATCAATACCGTTAATCACCATCCCAACGGTCTTCCTTGGCCCCCTCGCTCGAGGCGCAGGCTTATTGGGTGCCCCATTCTCCTGTGGAGCAGCGACCTTCTTCGGCTTCTTTGGTTTTGGTGACTTGGGCTGCCGACCCTGCTGCCTCTTCTTCACAGGTGGGGGCTCATTCTTTACAACTGGATGGTCCTCAATCAGTGGCTGCGGCATGCTCTCCTCCTTGACCGGAGGAGGATCCTGTGGCTGCGGTGGGGCCTGCGGCTGTGGCTGTGGTTGAGTCTGTGGTTGCATCATCTGGAGAGTGTGCACGCCATGTGCATCCGCCATCATACCATAGCCAGTAGGGTGGTGATGCACAGCATGTCCATGTCCAGGATGACCGACATGTCCAACTGATCCGACAGGAAGGTGATGGAGGACCTTCTGTTGACGGGGATGCTGGTGCTGGTGCTGATGCTGATGCTGATGCTGTGAGGGGTGCAACCAAGCTTCATTGCGCACGAAGTCCATGTGAACAGCAGCAGGTGGCTCCGTGGGCATGCCGCCAGGGGCACCGCTGCTACCACCTCCTCCACGGGGATGGTGCGAGTGTTGTGGATGGTGATGGTGCTGGTGCTGGTGCGGGCCATTGTGATGCCCATGATGCTGCAAGAAGTTGCCGCCGTTGGGCAGTAGTGGCTTGGTGTCCCGGTCTGGGGGCACAGACGACATGAGCTGCAGGCCGAGGTTGCCTTTCACCGTCTCGTAGAAGCCCCAATTCCGAATGCCGAGGCTGCCGTCGTCGTCCATCTCGGCGACGCCCGCGATCCAATTTAATTCCAGGAACCGAAATTGGCCGGAAAAAAAGAATCTTTCTGCGGCCCCGCTTAGCCAATCTCCACCATTGCCCTCGAAATCGCCAAATCCCTAAATATCCTCTGAAACACACAAACAGAGAATCAAGAATCCGTAAGAGACAAGCTCAAAAATTCAAAATTCCACCGCATTCCGACCAAACCCTAGGCATCCAGACCCGTCCGAGGCAGCGCCCAAATCAGGACCGGACCCGCCCGAGCCCGCCCTCGACAGATCGGGCGAGATCTCCATTGCAAGACGGGCGCGTCGCCACCGAACCTGGCGACGGTGGATCTACGGGGAGGCGCGGCGGATCCGGGCCGGCCTGGCCGAGAACGGAAATGGCAACAACAGGCGGAGCAGAAACGATGCAACCCACCCACATGGTAAGAAATAAAAATCCATCCGTGGCCTCCCCTTGGAACATGGAGCGGTCGCTAGCAACAAGCTTCCGGGGCAATTAAAAACGGGGAGCTTTGGGGGCGGGCGGGCTTACCTTGAAGAGGACTGCTGCCTCTCTAGGGTTCTTTCACTTCCCTTGTGGGTGTGATGGGGAGAGAGAAAGCGCCGAGGAGAGAGAGAAGGGAGGAAAGAGAAAGAGAGAGGCGGAGAGAGATGGGGCAGGAAAAGATAGGCTCGCGAGGCCTATTGTGCTCGCCCTTTTTCCCATTCTCATCAAACAATGGTTCAGAGAGGAGGACCCTATCCTAAACAAGGGGTCGGTGGCAAAAATAAGGAAATGCACGGGGGTCCCTCTGAAATTTACAGCGCCTGACGAAATAGAGGACGGATTTGACAGCACCATTGGTCCATCCCCATGTTCATTCATGCGATGGCGCCGGCATCAGCAGTACTGTATTTCAGGGCCACTGTATTTTACGATGAATCTCAGCATTCCTATCCTTTCAGCCTTTCACCTTCTCTCTGGATGCTTCACTTCACGGGACTGCTCGCGTGTCACTGTGCGTGCATGCTCGCGACCTGTCTCTGGCTTTGCTAAACGATGAGATCAACGGTGGTCAGTGGGAAGAATCGGTTCACAGATGACAGATGACATTCTTCGATTGCCCTAATACCAAAAACACAGATAATATCTGTGTGGGTCTATATTTCTCTTTAAAAGAGTGTACATTTTTATTGGGGTAAAGTGTAGAGTATGGCACATGATTTCAGGAAGAGCTGCGGTTGATGAGGCACACGGAAGATCCAAGAACGTGACGGCCACTGTTGCGCCTCTGATCACCTTGTTGGTGTAGCTTTTTTTTTTTTGAGACCTCCTTGTTGGTGTAGCTGTGCATATGCTTATCCTCAAAAACGTCGCCCGTCCTCTGCCCGTTCTTCCCACCCTTTACAGATTACAGTGGGGACGCGCGAGTACTTTTTATTTTACTTTTTGGCCCTGTTTAGTTCGCTCGATTCGATCGAATTCGCGTTTTGTTTTACGTATTGAACAACGTGCCTTTTTTTCTGCTTTTTCGATTCCCAATGTATTTTTCTACAGTGCATTTGATCGAATTCGCGCAAACTAAACAAGGCCTTTGACTTCTTCAATGGCTCCTTTTGTCTTTGCACACTCATCCTATTCCTTCTTCCAATCCAAAGGCACCTGCAGATTCACCGCAGTTAGAGGTTGATTGTGTGAAACTGAAACAAATACAATGCTTGGAACATTACTACTTCAAGAGCTTGTGTAAGCTTGGACTATTACTACTTCAAGAGCTTTCCACCCCAAACTGTTCAGCGCCTCATGTAGTCGTTGCATCCCATCGCCAATTTTCTATGTTCCCTGTTCGGTTGGCTGGCGGCTGGTGGTTGGTGCTGATTTGTTGTGAGAAAAAAGTACTGCTGGCTGGCTGGTGGCTGGTGGCTGGTGCTGATTTGTTGTGAGAAAATTACTGCTGGCCGATGGCTCCAAACGAACAGGCTGTTGGACGTGGCGCTGCTTTTGGGGCTCCGGCCAGCCACAGCCGCGAAGAACCAGGAAAGAAAGGAACAAGAGACAAAACTCGCGAGCAGAGCAAAAACACTGCAAGCACTGCAACAACAGCATCAAAAGACGGAACGGTCCAACTTTCGCACCACCGCCGTTCAGCAATTGCGGCCCAGCCGTTCCCATGGGGGCTCTTTTTGCGACTTTTACCGATGCAAAAGACGAGTGTGTACGAGGACTCATTTGCAAAAAAGAGTCCCAGCAGTCCAGCACGAGAACGGAAAAGGAGGGTTGACGTTGGAACCGCGTGAAAGCGAAGCGAGAATAAAGGACAGAAAAAATTATTGGCAACTGGAGGAGCATGTAGTTTTTTTTTCTCAAATTCATACTACTCCGTATTTTTTCTGTTAAAAATAGTTTAATAGTATAAGATATTTGTGTTATAAACATGGTTAAATTGGTATTGTATTTCCGATTTGTTAGGCCATCCCAACCCAATGATTAGTATGTTGGATTTATTTGAGCTTGGCCCTTTTATATTCCAATTAAATCTAAAATAATTAAGGCACATGATTATTGCAAAGGGAGTTAAAAGTGGTTACTACCATATTGGTAGTTAAAAGGATCTCAACCAACTTATTAGTTGGACACGTGGTACACCCAATGTGAAGTTGGCAAAGGGTAACCGGGATGCCACACGGGCGCGCGCTCGCTCACCTCGCCGAGCTGAGGGCGTGGCGTGGCGTGCGTTCGAGGGACTGCACTGCATCGACTCGTCACTGCATCGAATTTGTACGGCTACACAAACAAGGTCAACCGATTAGCATGACTAATCCATTGATAACGGCGCAGCCAATGCCTCCGGCAGCGGCCCCGTCTCAGGGTACATTCTGAACCTTCTGTGGTTCTTTATTTTGTTCTTGTTTAATATGAGATTGAACTTGAACACATGCACATATCATGTTCTCACTGGATCACTAACTGTCATTATGATTTACATGCTTTTATTCGAAATTAAAATGTGTCGAATGCTGCCTATATTTCTAACATTCCAAAAACCTTATAATTGTGATAGGCTATCGACTGCTAGTTTTGCAAGTGCGCTTAAACCACATGTGTTCGATGGAACACATTACAAGAGATGGCAGAGTAGAATGTCACTTTGGTTGACCTACATGAACTGCTTTTACGTCACACAGGAAAGGCTAAGGATCTCTCTCCTGATGATGAGAGAGCTTTCCAGGTAGCCGATAACCTATTTCGAGGTGCCGTAATTAGCGTTCATGCTGATCACCTAGTGGACAGCTATCTATCACTGGACAGTGGCAAGGCGCTGTGGGATGCGCTTGAGGCCAAGTTCGGTGCTTCTGATGCTGGCAGTGAGCTGTATGTCATGGAGCAGTTTTGCGACTACAAGATGGTCGATGACCGTTCAGTAGTGGAACAGGCTCATGAGGTTCAGTCACTGGCTAAGGAGTTAGAGGGCTTTAAATGCGAGTTGCCCGATAAGTTTGTGGCTGGAAGCATGATTGCTAAACTGCCGCTCTCTTGGAGTGACTTTGCTACCTCTCTGAAGCATAAGAGACAAGTGTTCAGCGTGTCTGAGCTCATTGGGTCTCTCGATGTTGAGGAGAAGGCGAGAGCGAAGGACAACCGCGGCAAAGGAATTGCTGGATCCTCTAGTGCAAACCTGGTCCAGAGAAATTTCAAGGGCCAGCAGAAAAAGAAGAATCAGAACAAGTCTGAAGTCAAGGCTAATCAGATAACCACTTTTAAGAAGAAGAAGAACCAACCGAGCAAGGGCAAGGGCAAGTGCTATACTTGCGGTCTTGAAGGGCACTATGCCAAAGACTGTGAGAAAAGCAAATACAGGCCGAAGGCAGCCAACATGGTCATTAGCGATGACAACGGAGGAACCTCGGGGTACGGTAATTATTTACCTATGGTCCTTTCTGTTTGTCAGTCACCTGATTGGTGGGTTGATACTGGAGCTAATATGTGTGCTGACATCAGTCTGTTTTCTTCTTATCAGGTCGGCGGAACTACCTCCTTGTTAATGGGGAACGGATCACATGCGCGTGTACTTGGTGTTGGTTCGGTCAATTTGAAGCTTATTTCGGGAAAGACCGTGCAGCTGAGGAACGTGCAGCATGTCCCTACTATCAAGAAGAATCTAGTTAGCGGCTCTCTACTGTGTAGAGATGGTTATAAATTAGTGTTTGAATCCAATAAATGTTTACTTTCTAAGTATGGAACTTTTGTTGGAAAAGGCTATGATTGCGGAGGCTTGTTTCGCATTTCTTTATCAGATGCTTGTAATAATGTAGTGAATCATGTGGTTAATGATGATGAGTCGAATGTCTGGCACTCTCGGCTGTGTCATGTTAACTTTGGTTGTATGTCGCGCTTAGCTAGTTTAAATTTAATTCCAAAATTTACCACGGTCAAAGGTTCTAAGTGCCTTGTGTGTGTTGAATCAAAACAACCTCGCAAGCCTCACAAGGCCGCGGAGGCGAGGAACTTGGCACCGCTGGAGCTCGTGCATTCTGATCTTAGTGAGATGAATGGCGTGTTGACAAATGGGGGTAATAAGTATTTCATGACATTAATAGATGACTCTTCTAGATACTGTTACATCTACTTGCTTAAGTCAAAAGATGAAGCACTACACTACTTTAAGATCTATAAAGCTGAAGTGGAGAATCAACTTGAGAGAAAGATCAAACATTTAAGGTCGGATCGTGGTGGAGAATACTTCTTACACTTGTTTATTCAATTCTGTGAGGAACATGGTATGATTCATGAGAGGACGCCTCCCTACTCACCTCAGTCAAATGGGGTTGCCGAAAGAAAGAACCGCACTCTAACTGATTTGGTTAACGCCATGTGAGACACAACGGGACTCTCTAAGGAATGGTGGGGTGAGGCTATATTGACAGCGTGTCATGTCCTGAATCGTGTTCCTCCAAAGAATAAAGAGAAAACTCCATTCGAGGAATGGGAGAAGAAAAGGCTCACGCTTTCCTACTTACGGACTTGGGGATGTTTGGCAAAGGTCAATGTGCCAATAACCAAGAAACGTAAACTCGGGCCTAAAACTGTGGATTGTGTCTTTCTTGGTTATGCTCTGCATAGCGTTGGATATAGATTCTTAATAGTGAAATCTGGAGTGCCAGACGTGAATGTTGGTACAATAATGGAATCCAGAAATGCTACTTTCTTTGAGGACATCTTTCCTATGAAGAGGGAAGAAAGCACGTCTAGCAGAGAACTGTCTATAGATGCTACACCTGCCGTTGTGATGGAACACACAGAACAAACACTTGTGGAAAATCCTGAGGAGGATGACAATGAAGCTCCTAGGAGGAGCAAGAGACAGAAGACTACAAAGTCTTTTGGTGATGATTTCATTGTGTACCTTGTGGATGACACTCCCAAAACCATTGAAGAGGCATATTCCTCTCTAGACGCTGACTATTGGAAGGAAGCGGTACGGAGTGAGATGGATTCAATTATGTCTAATGGAACTTGGGAAGTAGTTGAATGTCCTTATGGGTGCAAACCTGTGGGGTGTAAGTGGGTGTTCAAGAAGAAGCTAAGGCCTGATGGTACTATTGAAAAGTACAAGGCAAGGCTTGTTGCTAAAGGCTATACTCAGAAAGAAGGAGAAGACTTCTTTGACACTTACTCACCAGTTGCCCGGTTGACCACAATTCGAGTGCTACTGTCCCTGGCAGCCTCTCATGGTCTTCTCGTTCATCAGATGGACGTAAAGACAGCTTTCCTAAATGGAGAGTTAGAGGAGGAGATCTATATGGATCAGCCTGATGGGTTCATAGCAGAAGGTCAAAAGGGAATGGTGTGCAAGTTGATAAAGTCTCTGTATGGCCTCAAGCAAGCACCTAAGCAGTGGCATGAGAAGTTTGATAAAACGCTCACGACTGCTGGCTTCGTTGTGAATGAAGCTGACAAATGTGTGTACTATCGCTATGGTGGGGGCAAATGAGTGATCCTGTGCTTGTATGTTGATGACATCTTGATTTTTGGGACAAGTCTTGACGTGATTAAGGAGGTCAAAGATTTCTTGTCTCAAAATTTCGAGATGAAAGATTTGGGTGAAGCTGATGTTATTCTTAATATTAAGCTGGTAAAAAAAGGTGATGGTGGGGTGACACTTACACAGTCCCACTATGTGGAAAAGGTCTTGAGTCGCTTCGGATACAGTGACTGCAAGTCTGCTCCAACACCCTATGATGCCAGTAAAATACTAAAAAAACAAAGGGGACATGAAAGATCAGCTGAGATACTCCCAGATCATAGGCTCACTTATGTACCTAGCTAGCGCTACAAGACTTGACATCTCGTTTGCCGTAAGCAAACTTAGCCGGTTCGTGTCTAATCCGGGAGATGATCAATGGAATGCTCTGGACAGAGTAATGCGCTACCTAGTGGGTACAATGAGCTATGGGATTCACTATACTGGGTACCCGAAGGTACTGGAGGGTTTTAGTGACTCAAACTGGATATCTGATGCCGATGAGATAAAGACCACAAGTGGATACTTGTTCACTCTTGGAGGTGGTGCTGTCTCCTGAAAGTCTTGCAAGCAGACCATCTTAACGAGGTCGACCATGGAAGCAGAACTCACGGCATTAGACACCGCCACAATGGAGGCCGAGTGGCTACGTGATCTCCTTATGGATTTGCCAGTGGTTGAAAAACCGATACCGGCGATTCTAATGAACTGTGATAACCAGACGGTGATTGTCAAGGTAAATAGTTCTAAGGATAACATGAAGTCATCAAGGCATGTGAAGAGACGGTTGAAGTCTGTCAGGAAAATGAGAACCTCCGGAGTAATTGCCTTGGGCTATGTCCAGACGGCTAAGAACCCGGCAGATCAATTTACAAAGAGTCTTTCACGGAATGTGATAGATTTTGCATCCAAGGAATTGGGAATGAGACCCATGTGAGTCACTCAATAGTGGGAACCTGTCCTATGTGATCGGAGATCCCGTGACTTAGGATGAGGAAACAAGCTATTGTTTGACTGAGAGAAGAGAACCTTTGAAACGAGTTAATTCCTAGTGTGGATGCATTTCTCTTCTTTTCTGTATGGCAGGATGGTGTACACCTTAATGTAATTCGAGTGGTTTTTGAGAAGTAGAGATGTTGACCTACAGAACATCTTATGAGAATTACACCTATATGAGTTCGACTGCTAGTCACAGTCTATGAGAGTGAGTTATCTCTAGATACTCATGAAAGGCCTAGAGTTTGACTTATATGCTCCAAACCGCGGGGATGCAATAAGCAGCCTAGTATCAGTAAAAAGGTTCTGGTAAAACTTGTTCGCACAAGACTGCCAATTCAAGGCATAGTCCATTGGTCAGTTGTGGATGAGCGTGGCTTTTACTCTAGGTGGAAGTTCAACTTAACAGTCTCTACCGAAACACTGGTATATCAAAACAGCAATGGGGCTGAGGGCATTTCTCGTGTGCCGTGAAATATTGGTGGGGATTGTTGGATTTATTTGGGCTTGGCCCTTTTATATTCCAATTAAATCTAAAATATTTAAGGCCCACGATTAATACAAAGGAAGTTAAAAGTGGTTACTACCATATTGGTAGTTAAGAGGATCTCAACCAACTTATTAGGTGGACACGTGGTACACCCAATGTGAAGTTGGCAAAGGGTAACCGGGATGCCACACGCGCGTGGGCGTGGGCGTGGGCGTGGGCGTGGGCGTGGCGTGTCGTGTCGTGACGAGACGAGACGAGACGAGACGGACGTGTTGCGGTGCTGTGATTGGTTTTGCAAAATCAACGGATTATGGCAGAATCAATTACCTACCTTAAACGCTCACAGGGACGTGCCTTATTTGCTCCGCGGGATTCTTGCCTTTCCTGCAGAGGCGTCCAGGTGCATCCCCCCTCCGTCAGGCAGCGCCTATAAAAGGAGGCCCTCCCCTACCCAGAGACACACACCAACACAACCCCTCAGGTATTCCTGTTTAGGAGACATCTCCCTTCTCCCTCATTGTTTCTGCTGCAACGCTTGTCTCCCCATCACTAGCACTGCGCGCACGGTTCTAGCGAGAGCAGAGCCTCCGGAACCTCGACTGGCTTGAGATTCTGCTCGGGATAGCCGGGCGATAAGATTTTTAGGGAGCGTCTTCACGCGACTGCTCAAGTTCGTCTGCATCGTCTTCTTCCTGGTGGCCTGTACGACTACATCCACTACTTCCCGGTGCCGTTCGAGGGACTGCACCGCATCAACTCGCCACTGCATCGAATTTGTACGGCTACACGAACAAGGTCAACCGATTAGCATGACTAATCCAGTTGATAACGGCGCAGCCAATGCCTCCGGCAGCGGCCCCGTCTCAGGGTACATTCTGAACCTTCTGTGGTTCTTTATTTTGTTCTTGTTTAATATGAGATTGAACTTGAACACATGCACATATCATGTTCTCACTGGATCACTAACTGTCATTATGATTTACATGCTTTTATTCGAAATTAAAATGTGTCGAATGCTGCCTATATTTCTAACATTGGTTTCCATAGAATTAAATGAGCTGCCACATAGGATAAAACATGACGTGGCAAGTGATTAAATGGAGAAAGAGAAGAAAACTGGATCTTGCATGAGACATAGTTTCTACACAATATCCAAGGCACAATGAGAGATGAGTGGTATTAAATTTACATATGGAAGAGTACTGTTTGCATTGGAAAAGTAATGTCTAGTACTAGTTTCTTGATAACATGGAGTTTATGGAAACTATGAGTAGTGTCTTGGGTTGGGGATGGCCTTACACTACCACTGCTCCAGAGAAGACACCTAAATGCTAGCATAAGGTAATAATGCTTAGGAACAAGACCCTAAGAAAATAACATTTGTTAAAAAGAGACATGCGTCAAACAAATCATCTCGGAGAGGGTAATTGTCATTTTTTTTTTGCCACAAATCGTATACTCTCCGTTTCTATAGGTTGTTTTGGATTTTCAAGATTCATTGTTTTTGTTATGCACCTAGATATACATAATGTCTAGATACATGCCAAAATAAACCTTGAAAAGTGAAAAGAATATAAAATTTGAAACATAGAGAGTATATGATAAGAGGAACTAATGGTTAAAATATGTTCCCACTGATCATGCCTAGGTAAACAACACCTTACATTTTGAGATGAACGAAGTATCTCAGATTCAAGATCGAAAAGTTGGTAAAACATATAAAAGAAAAATCAAAAATAGATTCCTAAGAACGAAAATGCAATTGTGTTCAGCCTCCGGACATACCATTTTATCTAGCAAAAGGTTTGATATAAAAGGAAAAGTTAATAGAGTTTCTTGTTTCTCTCCTAATAGAACTGCATATTAGGTTGTCTTTTTCCAGACTAGGACATACAAAGTGAGCTTTCATCTATACCAAGAGAGGGATGGAAATCTCAAAACAAAATTGTACTCCTATGCACTGCAAGTCTGCAACAGAATGGCCGTGTTTTGTTGGAGGCTAAAAAAATTTGCAAAAGAGAATCTTTCTTGCATGGAGTACTAAATGAAGTCTATTTGTAAAACCTCTTCACGGATGAGCGTAACTTTCCGAGACGAATCTAATGAGCCTAATTAATCCATGATTTGCTACAGTGATGCTACAGTGACCATCTTCTAATCATCCTCTAATCATGCGGTCAAAGGCCTCATTAGATTCGTCTCGGAAATTTACTAGAGGTTGTGGAGGTAGTTTTGTAAACTGACATTATTTAATACCCCTAATTAGTGGTCAAAGATGCATTTAATACCCTGAAAAAATTTTCAGCCTCCAATGAAACAAGCCTATCTGCCTATGTAGCTAGGCTGACACTAATGAATCAGTCCAGTTACTGTTTTATATATTCACTAGTGGAGATGCACGTGCCCAGGCACGTGTTAAAAAAATACAATATATAAAGTACATTTTTTACATTGTTAGGCAAAGATAAGATTAAAGGGATTAATTAGATACCCCAGGCGCGTGTTTTAAAAAAAACTTAGTACATGAAAATTTATATTCATAAAAATTAGTAAAAATAATACATATAATAAGGATATATTTAAAGATAATGAAGCGTACTATTTATCATTTAATTATTTTTATTCACTTCAAGTTAAACTAACAACATTTATAGCTCACAAATATGTTAGATACAACAAATCATATAGGTCTAAACCCATGTATTCCTAATGTCGAATAATTATCACAAATATTTTCATATAGGACCCACAACGAACCTAAATCTCACATGCCATTTCAAGAACTATCTAGAGAGCTGACAGCAGACTGCACATGTTGATTGGACGTGGCGCGGGCTATCCTCGGTCTTGGTGTTCCTGTCCGGATGCTCAGGCTGTCCGCACTCGTCATACTCTATTTTTCATCCTCTAAAAGAAATATTCTATCCTAGTCATTGAGATTCTCTCCTCTATATCCAGTTCTACCGCACCCATTATCCTCTATATCTCATATTCTATACCAATTACCCTATATTTTATTCAATCATCTCCAACTACCATTTCTTCTCAACAAACACATTTCTTCATAACAACCATTTAGAATAGTTATTCTAAATCATGGGATGAAAATAATTAGTAATACAACTTTTTAATTAAATAAAAATAATTATTATTTTTTCTTTTTTCTTTTATTCTCTTTTTTCTTTTCCCTCTTTTTCTTCCTATTTCCCTCACCACCCCCGTCCGAGGCGCCCACCCGGGGCCATTCCTCTCCCGCGGCAGAGCTCCCTGCGCCTCCCCTCCCTCCTAGACTCCCCAGCCGGCCTCTCCTGTGCCTCACCCTCCCTGCACCCGGTCGCCCTCCTCGGTCGGCGGAGCTGCCTGCAGCAGGGGCCGGCAGCGGACCCCACACCTCCCTCTGCGGCGGCTGGCGGGCGCAGCAGGGATCCGGCGCGGCG
>CM014278.1:86294360-86315949 GCA_004135705.1 Alloteropsis semialata | reverse complement strand
TCATATAACAGGTAATGCTGTATCTATCCCCGTCCTTCCATACAGTATACTATCGATGGAATCATGAAAACAACACATAACAAACTACGGACCCCTAACACAAGCTGGATCCTGAGCTAGATGTCAGAGAATATATCACACTTGAGACCTGCCTCCAAAAGCTGTTCGTGGCCAGAATAGAACTAATTGAGAGTGAATGTACCTGTAGTGACCGGAGCGTTTGTGGAGTCGGAGCATATGACGAGATCCTGCTCTTCGATCTTGTTGCATCGAGCTGCCTCCTTGAGCAGTATCCAAAGCACGCCGACCATGAGCAACCAATGAGGTATTGGGACGCCAATGCAAAGTGGTAATACATCGCAAACACACTCCACTGCCAAATTCTACATGGAACATGAACTAATCACAGATCCACATGGAACATGAACTAAAAACCTAACCAGCCAGCTGTTTCATGATCCAAGAATGACCTAAGCAAAGGATAAAAAAAACTGACCTCCAAGACCTGGTTGCATCGCGTGTGCTCCTCGGCCAGTCGAGCACGACGCCTCCTCGACCCGCTGGTGCTAGTTGGCCACAGTGCCCAGCCCAGCCGACGCCGGTAGCTAGGCGTCCGGCCTCCTCGACCAGCCGCCGCTTGACGGCCGCGACCAAGACCAGCAGGCGTCGGCAGACGGCAGATAGCCGGCCGGACTCTTTGACCAGAGTGGCTAGACGGCCGTAGCCAGCATCGGCAGCCAGCCGGCCTGCTTTCTCGACCAGTTCGCCACGACCCGCCGGTCTCCTCAAGACGGTCGCGTGCAGTATTAAGGGCGAGATTTTGGGCAGGGACACCGCAATTATTTTAGCAGTCATTAGTGATGATTACTTGACTTTCCTTGCCTCGGAAGGAAGGGCATTAATCACGCATGCAGTATTAAGGGCGAGATTTTGGGCAGGGACACCGCAATTATTTTAGCAGTCATTAGCGATGATTACTTGATTAGGAGGGCTGCAGTGGGCCCGGCGGGTACGTTCCTCGCCTAGGTGACAAAAAATCCGAGTATAATCGCAGTTTTTCACGGGAAAACAAGGCAAAACCGTTCTCCCCCCCCCTTTTGGTCTTCGTCCTACCTGCTACGTGGGCCCAAAAGGATGGTTAGTGAGGTGAGGGTAGATTTATGGTTGTGTAGGATTTGACATCAAATCTTTCCCTCTTTATAGTATAGATTAGCCATCCATGTGTAGACTATCGTCGTTGCACATTTGTTGTTAAGAGCTGACGTTAGTTCGCTCAGATCTTCTAGCCAACAAAAAAAAAACACAAGTCGCTTTCCGGGGTGTTCAATTCCCCCAAAAAATTTTCACCAAAATTTTTCCCAAGGGAATCTTACATGCATAGAGTAGTAAACGTGTGTTAATGACAAAACCCATTCCATAAACCCAGGTAACTTTTCGAGACGAATCTAATGAGCCTAATTAGGCCATGATTTGCAACAGTGATGCTACAGTAACCATCCGCTAAACATCCACTAATCATAGATTAATTACCATCATTAGATTCGTCTCACGATTTCCAGGCGAGATCTATAATTAGTTTTATTATTAGTCTACATTTAGTACTCCTAAATGGTAAGATTCTCTTGCAAAATTTTTCACCAAAATTTTTTCACCCAATTGAACGCCCCCTTCTATGAACTTGTGGCTCATAAGGCTATATAGGCTTCTTGACAGCTAGTCATGGATATGGCATACTAAAAAATCCTAGCTTAAAAGTTGGATGTAGTGCTTGTAGCCATCATTTTTCTATCTATTGGATTACATGTTTTTCCTTCTTTTGTCTGTCTATCGATCTTTTTTCAGCACTATTACATACCTAATAGCATAGTTGTACTAGCGCAAAGGGAACCAACTTCACCCTCCTCACCTCATTTTCGTGCAGCCTCCCTATCATCAAATCCTATATCGTCTCATTTGCCATGATAATTCGACCTACGTGCTTTCCTTACCACCATCGCCTCCACCATTGCATCCTGTATATGTTAAGTTTTTAGTGAACTAGCATCGTTGTGCCCGGTTGAATTTAGATCTTTTTATACTCTTGCTACTTTACCTTTCACTAGCACCGTTTGATATATTTTGAATAACCTCTATTTGTTCTAGGACAAAAGAAAGGAAAACCATAATAAAATATACCTTTAAAATATAGTTGTGACTTGTAATAAAATATACCCTCAAAATATAGTTGTAGATTTTGTCTAATTCATAAAATAGTTAATGCTAAATATTCTTTTCTTAAATTAGATGTCATGAAGAACCAACGGAAGGACTAGATGAATAGATTTGAGCAAATCCGGGATACGGCTTGACAACTTGTGACTGCTTAGAGCACCTTTAAGAGTGTTTCTAAAATCTACTCTCTAAATCATCATTTGGAAAATCATTTAAGTAAAAATCGTTTTCTATATTTTTATACTCTCCAACAGCTTTTCTATATGTTGTGCGCAGTCTAGATAGTCACTCTCGTTCTCCATCTTTGGCTAGCGAGAAATATAGATGGCCATATGAGCGGCCCGGCCCGAACTGGCCCGGCCCGGGGCGGCCCGGACATAAGTGCGGGCCATGCCGTGCCGGCCATCGTGCCTCTTCCGCGGCCCAGGCCCGACCCATAACCTGTTTAAACGGGCCAGGCTGGCCCGTTGGCCTGTCGGTCCATCGTGCCGTGGGCCGTCCATCGGCCCACTGACTAAATAAATATTTTAAAAAATGCAAATTCAAAGTTTTATAAATTGTTAAATTATAACTTACCAAATTATAACTTCACAATCATATATTCTAACTTCAAATATCGACGAGTTCATCATATATTATTTCGACATGTCATCACATGTCATAGATTTCAATGTACACCTAGAAACATCGGGCCGAATCAGGCCGCATGTTTGAACGGGCCGTGCCTCGTGCCATGCCACGTGCCTCTCCCTCGGCCCAGGCCCGGCCCGGTACATCGTGCCGTGCCGACCCGGCCCGAACTGGATCGGGCCGTGCCGTGCCAAAGCGGGTCGTGTCTCGGGCCGCCCAAATTGGCCCGCCCATTTGGCCATTTATAGCGAGAAATCCAGAATAGATGATATCTGTATTTGTATATCCAATTGAGTATTTTTTTCACCAAAATCTCTGTTCCTGTAAGTTAGAAAAGATATAAAAAGTCTCTTAGAGATGCTCTTAGGTCTATTTTGAGGTGGGCTAGAAACGGCAGCCCTGACATTGGCCAGATTAAACTAAAGAAATAGCACCGTTATTGTGAGTTTGCATATTTCACATAGAAAAGTTAACTAGTTCACTTCTACCGTTATCATGATTCATGAGTTCGCATGTTTCAACGGAACTGAGGAGTAGGAAAAATGAAATCGCTTTGACAAGCGCGCATGTTAAGGGACATGTCAACGTAGTTAACCTTAGAATATTGTAGACCTACAAAGGAAGGAATAAGAGGAGACGAATGAAACTGCGATTGCCTACTGTTTCAGTAAGAATCCTCCTAATTCCTATTTCGCCGCCTATCTAGAACCGGACCACAGTTATCATGTGTATGACGCATGGGACCCAACTACACGAACACGAAAGTGTTTGGAGCAAAAAATTCCTTCTATGCCATCAAAAATTATATCCATCCCTTCCATGCCACTGAAAAATACATGATCCCTTCAATGCCATTGGTTTTAATTTTTGTTCCCCTATATGCCACTGCCGTTTATTTTGAGCTAATGTCCATGTTTCTGCCGTTGGATGTTGTCATTCTTATAAAAGAATGGACCATTTTACCCTTTCGAGGCTTCATCTACACCGGCCACTTGCAAATCACGCGTGGATGTGTAGCACCACCGCACCTGCATGCACGGGACGTTGCGTACTTGTATGGTCAGTGCACCGCGGACCAGGCAGCCCTTGCCACATCCCCAGCCGCCGGGACGAGCGCGCCGCCGAGGAGCAGGAGCTCAGGCGCCCGTGGAGGGTCCGGCTGGGTGTGCTGACGCCGGAAACACGGACAACTTCAGCAGCGATGGCCGGCTTGTACAAACGCTTCACCTTGGCGCGAGTGTGCTGGGTGGTCCACTCAGTCACCACGGCCGTCGTTCTGCACAAATTGGCGAACGGCGAACTTGTTGCACAGATCCGGAGAAAACCGATGGTTTGCGGTCCACAGGAATCTTGCTGGTGGGAATTGGAGACATGCGTCCCAGTTGCCTAAATTGAGGTAGCTAGCTGCCTTGTGTCGCTGTCATAGCCTTTCATGGCACTTGCAAGATCGTTTTTAATCAAACAAAAACATGATCTTGAAGCATAAATCATGTAACACTTAGGGCCTGTTTAGTTTGAAAAGAAAGTTTGCGAAAGAAAGTTTCCAATTCTAAATCGAAGATTAAGAGGACTAAACATGATCTAATTATAAAACTAAATACACGGTTGGACGGAAAATCGCGAGACGAATCTATTAAGCCTAATTAATCCGTTATTAGAGATTGTTTACTGTAGCACGACGTTGTCTAATCATGGCCAAATTAGGCTCATTAGATTCGTCTCGAAAAGTTACTGGGGGTTATGGAATGGGTTTTATCGTTAACACACGTTTAATACTCCATACATGTAAGATTCCCTTTGATAAATAGTGAAATTTCAAAGTTTTAAAAGTTTCACCCTAATCTAAACAGTCCCTCCTATATACTCAATTGCCACTGCAGCCTGTTCCAGCAGCCCGCCGCTCTGACCATTCAAGCCAACGGGATGAGAACATGTGGCCTGGAGAAGGCGAGGGGCACATGCCGTGGACGGCCATGGCGTCGAGGGCGACAGGGTTGCGTACGAGTTGGGGCTGCGCGTGGCGTTCTGAAGGACAGGGAGGAGCGCAGATTGGAGGGCGTGCCGGAGCAGCTAGCGCCGAGTCTCGCGAATGGGGTCGGCGGCGGGGTGGACCAAGCCGTGGCGACGGCAACCATCTCTGGCATTCGGCGTTGTCGGTTTTCTATGATTTTAACAGCGTGACTGTGTGATAGCAGTAAAATTAACGGCAATGGCATATAGGGGATCAAAAATTAAAATCGATGGCGCTGAAGGGATCATATATTTTTCAATGGCATGAAAGATATGAGTATATTTTTTTTTGATGGCATAGAAGAAATTTACTAAGTGTTTGACATGTCTGATCCCAATCGATCTTGCAAACCTCTGTGACCTTCTAGAAGTCTCTATTTTCCCCCAGAACCCAATCGAAGGTCCCTCCCTCCATGCCCCCGGATGCCCCGCATCGCCGGACAAAGAGCTACCCGGTGCCACGCCGCCGCGCCACGGCACTAAAGCGAGCACCTTAGCGGCATCCAAGAATCTGCAAGCCGCTGCCCGCCGCCCGCCATGTTCGGCGTCGTCTTCCCGGACCACACCTTCCCTCTCGATGCCACCGCCTTCGCGCAGGTGGCGCCCAACTCTTGGCTCCTCGACCTCTCCACGCTCGCGCTCCCCACCGCGCCCCGCTCCGCGGTCGTCTTTCTGCTTCCAGCCTCCGCGGCCGCGCTGCCGCCAGGCAAGGCCGTCGCCGTGTACTTTCAGGCCGCCTCCAACCGCCCCTTCGCGTTTCTGGGGGCGCTGGGCCCCACGCGCCCCTCGGCCAGCTTCCCACTCCCGGAGGCCGGCGACGAGCCGGAGCCCGCTGTGGGCCCCGCTAAGCTGGGTGTCGCGGTAGAGGACGCGGCCGCGCTGCCGCCGCCCCCCGACGGGCAGCGCGCCGAGCGCGTCGCGCTCCGCGTAGGCGAGAACTTGTTCAACTTCATGCAGTCGTTCTGTGGTGCCGACGGCGGCAAGCTGGTGGTGCCCACGGACATCCTGGACCGGTGGTTCCGCAAGTTCCAGGAGCGGGCCAAGAAGGATCCCACGTATCTCAAAAGCTTCGACTTTTGAGTTTTGAGAGCAAAGGTATTGCCTCCCCGATGTTCATTGTGATCCACGCTCTTGGTTCCGATTGGTGCGAATTGCTTCCGTTAGAATGTGAATCTTATTGTTTGATTTCGATAGATTGTACCGTGCACGTGCATTGCAGTAGGACGTTGAATGGTGTCGCCTCAGTAGTTCAGATTGTGATCGCACAGGTTTTAGGAAAGGGGATAAATGTACTAGTTTATGTAATTGTGAACATGGTTTACATGTATCAGCAACAAGTTCAACCTGGTCTATTGTTATCAAATGGCCTTCTATCTTGGATTATTACCCTGCCGATGTGTGTGGTCTGATCTGAATGTGACTTCTTGAGAGCTCACAAGCCCTGAGTAATCTATTTAGTGAGGATGATATGTACCGAGTTGGACTACCATTGGCGTCTCCAATGTATGGAACCACCCCTGATTCTATAAATGGGTCCCACAATGATTTGATGTCACGTGTTGTTTTGGCTCCAATGTATGGAACCGGGGTGGCAAATCTATAAATAGGACCCACAACCTTTCACTCTCTCTCTCTCCCCCTCTTCTTCCCATAGAACCAGGTTCTATACATGGAACCAGGTTCTATATAGAACCAGCCTCAGTGTATAGGACCTGGTTCTATAGGAGAGAGAAACTTATGGAACCGGCATAGGACCTCCCATTGGAGAGGACCGCCCTGAGTAATCATTGTGAAGTTACTTGGAAGAAAATGAGTTATTTGTCCATGCATTTGCAGATTTCTAGAACTATGCGGTTTCAGGAACTATGCACTCTCTACGATTCTACTTGGTAACGTACTAGTAGTGATTAATGTCAGGTATAGTTCCCTTCATCACCACAAAGCCTTATCAGCGGGTTTCGTTCACCTATCCATGTCCGTTTACTACGTTCTTGGCTTTGTTAATAGCAGACTGATTACTTTGATGTTTTCTTTGTTGGATTCTTGTTAGAATTTTGTCTAAGAATCACAACACCTGCACCATTGTAGATCAACTTCTGTGAAGTGGGCCAGTAGTTGGCGATCAAGCATTTCTTTTTCCATAAAGAAAAATAAAGGTGTCCTGTTTTAGTAAAAATCAACCAGTTGCTGAATACCTCAAAAATCAGATTGGTAAATTCTAAAGCTTGCTGGTCAAAGCTACAAGGACGTTATAGCCAACTAATTCAATTTAACATGTATACTATTCTTGCATAAGTAGTCTACCAGAGCATTGGTACCCCATTTCAAATGAATGATGCTAATTAACTGGGATACATATGTGTGTATCGGTGCAATATATCTATAAATTAGCGTGAAAAAAAAATCAGTTGGAGTCCTGAACCACACCTGTACATTGGTACTCCTAACATATGCTTGCCAGCTGATAATTGTATACCAGTGAAGTATTATGGTGTTGTACTGTGATAAGTTACTGTCCCTTTATTTATTTGTTAACAAATTAATACAACCGAAATAAATTATGGGCTCTTTGCAAACTGACAGGTACACGTAGTAATTCTTGTGATGACGACTATTATAATGGTTTGTTTGAAGGTGTGCTTGCCTTTAGCACAAATTTTTCTTGGTAATTTTTGTTTAGAAAATTCCAAAAGGAAAAGAGAAAACCCTGACAAGTGACAACCTTGAGCTTTTACCTATTAACAAGCTGCATTGTACAACACAAGTTCAGGTGGATTATGATGCCAAATACTGCAGCCTCCCTTTCTCATTCATTGATTATGAACTATTTGTTTTGGTATTGCTTACTGACTGACTAACTTCTTTGTGATCCTGTTGCATGTTATTTTGCAGATACGGAGATACCATGCGGGAAGGATGTGTTGGATAGAAGAGTTTTATGCCTCATCTAGGCCCTCCTATGTTTGTACACAAGGCTAGGCTGTGTTTTAGGGGCTAGACTGAATCAAGGTGCATATGCAGCTTCTCTATTTGTAGTAGAGAAGTGCAGCGACACAAAAGGCGACCAGATATGTTGGATGGTGATGCTGTAATTGTAATAAGAAGTCTTGTCGGCAACTTGTACAAAAATATTTCGGATGATTCTGCTTGGAATGCCAGTAATTTGGTTAATTTAAGGGAAACCATATTTCTTTCCCTTGTTTCTCTTTGCATTTGCAGTTTTTTAAAGTTAATTTGCACTGAGCTACTAATTTCTCTTGCCATTGGTACTAGCTGATGTTGATCATAACAAAATGTTGATGAACCTCTGAACAATACTGAAGATCTCGGTACTAAGGCCCTGTTTGGTGGAGCTCCCAGAGCTGATTATCAGCTGAATCCAGCAGGAGCTCTACCAAACAATTTTTCAGAGAGAAGTGATTTTCAGCTGATTCTGTGAAGTGATTCTCGGAAATGAACTAAAGGGCTGAGAGCTGAAAAAAATAGCTTCTCTCTGTAAAGTGATTCTTCATTCTGATTTTGATAGTTTTTTTGTGGAGAATCAAAGAGAATCACTTTCAGTCACAGAATCACTTCTCTCAGAGAATCAGCTCTCATAGAGAATCAGAATCAGACTTCTCTCGGAGAATCAGCTTCCATAAAGAATCGGAATCAGGTGGAGCTCTACTAAACAGGCCTTAAGGTATCAAATGAAGCGTAACATGGAAGTCCCATGTGCTCGATTGGATGCGTGTCTGTGTGAACTGAGAATCTGAGATCCAAGAGGCAAGACCATTCTTGCTCTGAAAAAATGATGAGTGTTAGATTCCCATAAAAGCACACCAGCTGTGAGCCAATAGATAAGAGTACACATGCTGTAGTCTGTAAGGCTGAAATGAACATCCTTTTGGACAAAAATCAAGCCTTTCCTCACATGCAGAACATACAGAACTAAGGGGAAAAAAGAGAACACGCACAGCACGAAACAATTACATTGCACAACTTAACCCATTCACATGTTTCCTAACCAAACGACATACAACTTAAATTTGGAAATACAGCAGAACCATGAATGTTAGAAATTATATCTACAAGCAATTTCACCTAAATTTTGTCACAACTGTCGTCACTCATCAGCAATGTTAACAGCTACCACACATTGGTACAATCTTGAGGCTATCCATCCTCTCACCAAGAAATCTCTTCCCTAACCAACCTGAAACCAATTAAAAACCAGGATCAGCAGAGCTTCAAGCGATGAAACATCATGGAAACCACTGCAACAAAACCCTCAGAGGTCTCACATTTAGTGCAAAAACAATGGTGAATCAGGTTCCGAGCCGCTAATGGAAGCGAACGATGACATGCTATCATCCTTGGAAACCGTTGAGAAGTTCAGTGGTGCGGCTGTCAGACGCCTATTCTCCTTGAAGTAGTTGTTGTACCGGCCTGAATATGAGCGTGGGGTTAGAAGCTCCGGGGTGGCACTGCCAGCTGAAACTCGGCGGGGCACTGGGGTCATGAATCCAGCGCCATTTCCATTTGAATGGGGGTTGCTAGTCCTCCTATTGAAGCTGTTTGACTTTTTGGGACTAGGTTTGGAACCAAAAATCAATTCCTTCTCCTTAAGCAATAAACTCTGCAGCTTCTTCTGGTCCTGTAATAATAATAAAGATTTAGTCCACAACCATATGAAGAGCTCTTGTGGTTGCAATGCAAAAAAGAGGGATATTAATTTCTACCCGGCAGCGTCTCTTGTCTTCCTCCCTTTGTGCCCTTCTGAGTTTTTGCTCTTCCAAAATGGCAACCAAACGAACCTTCACACACAAGTTCAATATTCCTTCACTATATGGAACCGAACTACTCAAATCTGATTCGTTACAAATATGGATAATTAGCACCGCAACTTACTCCGTCATATAAAAATGGCACATTCCTTTCATCCTCCCATGCAAAAGTTTTAGCTATCAAGTTGTCAATCATAGCTGCAGGAAAAAAGAACAGTTTATGATCATTCTACACACCAAGCAAGCAGATTTATTTAGTAAAAGTACAGTAGGTTGAGTTAGGAGCCGAGTACATCAGCAGAGTTACACCAACAACTTTGTATCTCGAGTTGCTAGATTTGGATACCGTTGGTACTGCCAGGATGCACCAGCGCGTTCAACTGAAGTTAATAGTATTAGCAGCTGGGGAAACGGAGACTCACTTGGAATCTTTTGGACAAGTATCCTCGCCTTTTCTGCACGCTTGAGATTCAAGTGGGCACCCCTGCCAGCGCTATACCTGTTATCATCCTATAGAAGGACAAAAGAAGAAACATTGAAGATGTCATTAACAAAATAAATTATACTTAGATGCAAATTATATGTAGTTGCCAATATGAATGCCCAATACTAACATGTCAAGAAAGGGAAAATGCTGAAACCAAATTCAATGGATGCACCCTAATCTTGTAATGGAGAAAAGAATCTTACTTGGTTATATTCCTCAAGCCAAGTCTCTTCATCACAAGCCGATAGCCATTTATCCACTCTCTCCATGATATCTTTCCTTGTTAAGGACTCTTCATTTGCTTTTGCTATTTGTACTTCAATGCTGGAAAGGAGTTCGCAAGGATCCACTAAACCTGAATGCGTAGTGTTCTTAGATTATTCAGAAATTGACCATCAGCAAGTTTCAATTTTATGTCATCTCAGCAAACATACCAGAATCAATCAATGCAATGATCTTCTCTGGTGCTGTGTTCATATCAGGCTCCATATGTGCATTTCTGCATACGTCTTCTAGCTCTAACCTCTTCTTGAGAACAAGCTCCTTCATTCTACTAGCTTTTTGTTTAGTCAGCCTTTCAACTTCCTCTTCTGTCTAAAGAATCCAATAGCAATAATAAAAATAGTGAGAACTGAATCACCACGTAAATAAAAAATCATCTCACAGATGGTTACCTCCTGAATTGTCTCCGATGACAGAATGCCAGGAGAAGTGATCTCTTCCTCAGTAGATCCATGAACTGCAGCTACTTTGACAAATTGTCTCCTCTCTTGTTCAGTTGACTCCATCAGATTCCATAATTTGTGAAGTTTTCCCACAATCTCTTGCAACTGAAAACATTGAACAAATAGTTAGAGAAGCCAACAAAACAAAAAAAAAGAGCTACCAACCTCAGTTCTACGACAAGGAACCACCTTCAAAACTCTTGTCTTCTTTTCTTCTTTGAGCTTCAGGATAGTCTGAGTAAGACCTTCAAGAGTGCTATCACTGATATTCGTTGAGTTTTCAGAGTTGGTTCCATGCAAACTTGGATGCACCTCTTTTACAATCTTTGCAAAATCCATCCCAAGCACCGCACATAGGCAATGCACTTCATCCACATATATGAAGACCTTTTGAAGGCGATCAGACTGAACAAAAAGGGAAGGAGAGAAAATTAATTTTCTTCAACTAATATAGCATATCCAAAGAGATTAGTTACAGTTAAAAAATTTCGAGGGTTCAACCAATATCCATCAAATATATTGAATAAAGAAAGTTCCTCAAACCATTTTAAGCTAAGATCATTGTTACCTTTTCCTTCTGTAGATTCCGCAGTTGCATTTGAAGATCAGAAATTCTTCTGGTTGACAAGTCATGATCATCAATAAGATGTTTGTCAGAACTATCATTGTTCTGATAACTGTGATCAGAAATTTGTGTTTTTATCTTCTCAATTTGAGACTGCACATTTGAGATTTGTTTGATTCTTTCTTCTTTCTTTGCCTTAAGCTCTTCCAAGAGAGGTGTCACTGCAGCGAGTTGATCTTTCAATGATGCATGCTTTTCATCCACCTACAAATGAATTTCTCACATGACCAAAAAGAAAGAGAAAGAAATAGAACATGCTGATTTACTTCAGACTATATAATGATGTCAGCCACACCATTTTTTTGCCCTGCCAAGTAAACATGAATGTTCATGATTCTCAAGCATATGACATCTAGTACTCCCTCCGTCCCCAATCACAATCCCTTTTGGCTTTTCTAGATACGTAGTATTTACTATGTATCTAGACATAGTGTGTACCTAGATGCATAGCAAAAGCTATGAACCTAGAAAAGGCAAAACAAATTGTAATTTGGGATGGTGGAAATATTTAGGATACTCCGTAAGCATCCTATTTCTTTTGGCAGTATCTAATTCATGTAAAAGCTGCGGATCAGAAGATTCCGCGGCACTGTTTGCATAAATGATATTATTAAATACAACAGAGATGAAATGTTTCGTAATACACCTTTTGTGGCCAAAATAACCCCACGTGTACCATCCAGGTAGGATTAAATTATAAGAAAGCACCATATTCAACAATTCTTCAACTGACTACATGGTTCACAATTACAGTTTTTCTAATCAACAAAAATTTGGTTCCATGAGCTAATTGTAGCCATCTGACATGACTATGCAACAACCAAAAGACTCAGCTGCGCATGTCACCATGCTATCTTTTCATCATTAACTGAAAAAAGACAGCCAACCCACATAATATCATATATTCTACACAAGGTGCTGCATGACATCGACAATTCATTACTTGTTGTAAATAATGTACCTTCCAATATGCGCAGTTTGACAGGCAAACCAAAACTGAGAATTACATGATAAGCGACAGCATACTAAAGGTCCATAGGCTAAACACCTTTTTTTTATTTTTGAAGAGAGGCATAGACTAAACAACAGTTGAGAAAGAGGCAAAACATAAATCATGACACAATATACCTTAAATCGTGCGGTGTTTTCCCCTATAGAAACAACTAGAGCTTTAAGCTCCGCTTCTTTGGCCATCAATGACTGACGGAGCTGGGCTCTCTCGGCACTGGCACTATCAACCTTTCGACGGTAAACACGCATGCACTCCGTTTCAAGTTCAAGGAACATACGATCTTTATCTTGTTCACGCTCCCCGATCTCTGTCCATATTTGCTAAAACAAATTTCACTTATCAGATGGTCAAACAAGACAGAAAAATGTATAAAATAAAAATAAACATCATTTATTGAATGTATTCAAACTTTATTAATAAGAATAAGAAATTATTGCAAGTACCAGAACACCATTTAAGATCACATATGCAACTCAAAACAAAAAAAGGTAAACGTCTCTAAACTCATATTGAATGTATTTATCTGATCAATAAATTACTTTTTTAAGTAGGGTGAACAAAGTGATTGTTCATGGATACGGTCAGTCAGTCATGGTGTATCTTTAGAAATAATGTTACCAAGTAATGGGACCAGCGACAAAAAGATGTGCCCGGTGGTGATTCAAAGAACAAACAGCCCGATTAAATGCATCCAACAGAAACTAAAAGGCATATTTAGGCTCATAAAGATACTTCCACGGGGATAATATGGGCATGTGATTTGGCATTCTGTAACAGGTCCCTCTTCTCTGGATAGCATTGCTGTCGTAAAACTAGTTGTGTAAAAGAAAAATCAATTCTGTTCTGCAGAACTTCCGAAAATTGGGAACATTACATTATTTCTCCCTAGTGGCACAAACTTAGAGAGCTGTATAATCAGGATTCAGGAAGTACCGGCACTTGAGTTACAATTCCATTTTTTGGCACAGCTTTATATTAGTAAAAAATGAACAATATAATAAAAATGAAATACCAGCATAACATTATATTCTTCTTTCTCGTGCTATGCCAGCCAGTGGCATACTACCTCAACTCTCCTAGTTACCATAAAAAATTACAGCATTAATGCTATTTCAAGCATTCTTTGTTCTCCAAATTCATACGTCTTTCGAATAATTATAATCAGCGGGAAGAAGTATATGTCTGTATTCCCTTTGCTTCTTAAGAAACATAGAAAGCAAGACGAAGACTCGATAGTGAATCAAAGGTTACGCCTTTAAAGCTCAAATGAAGAAAGCTGCAAGCAGCAGAAGGAACAAATTTTCAACTGGTCCTCTCAAAATCGTGGCATCTCTTTAAAGGAACGCCACCTTTTGGGGAAGGGGAGGGAGGGGAGCAGAGGGTGAAAATCACTCATGCAGCTGTAATGCAGGCGAAAGAATTCAACCTCTGGGCAAAATTATGGACAAAAATTGCACTTGTTTTGAAGAACGGTGAATATACAAGAATCTCGAAATGGCTCAAAACCTGCAACTTTTGTTCAAAAGAAAAAAAATTCAACAACTTTATCTGAAACAAGGAAGCACTTCATTCAGTCATCCCTGAATCCCTGATACACGCAACTGCCAAATGATTCGAAGGAACAAGCAAATCAAGGACGCAGCGAACGGACAAACAAACCATATCTCATTTCCTTCTCGGGGAGAAACAAACCTCGAGCTCGCGCAGAAGCGCGCCACACGGCGTGTCGAAGCTGACGCTGGCCCGCACCGTCTTGTCCAGGCCATACCCAGCCATGACCATCTCGCCCATCTCCTCTCCGGCTTCCCTCTCCCCCCGCGCAAGGAGAGAGAAGGAGCAACTGGAAGCAAAGGGGGCACCTCGCCAGTGCCCCTCACTCTCCCCCTCCTCTTCCGTCCTTGTCCTTGCTTCTTGCTCTTGTACCAATGGCAAGGACTCCCAACTCCAACGCCGCTTGACAACCACCCTGGTTCCAGAGAGACAAGGGAAGAGAGAGGCGGAGGGATGGGCAGCGGTGGTTGCCTGGTTATATATGGATCTCACTCGAGTAAGTTGGCAACGGAAGGGGAAGAAAACGGGGAGATGAAAAGCGCCCGAGGTAGGAGAAAGAGGGAGAGGAGCTCCTTGTGAATAGCCAAGAAATCTTGGGTTGTTTTTGGCTGCAATAGGAGCTGGCCAACGAAAACTGCTTCTTTCCTTATGCTGCTTGGGGGAACTGGTTGCCACAAGATTTGCCCTTTTCTGCTTGTTTTTCATAAGTATAGCAGGATGTGGTGACAAGATCTGAAGTTTTGTACGCATATATAGGCAGGGCTTTTTTCCCTTACCGCTCATTGTTGTATTGTCCACCTACCAATTAAAGTTTTACTAAAGTAATTCGTGGTAGGCAAGTCTCAGTGCACGGTTTCATGGTACGATTTCATAGGAATGAAACTCTTCTCACAGATGATAGAACCCTCTCTTCTCTCTTCTCATAAAGGCTTTGCGCGTCAGCAAAATTGCTGATATGGCATGTTATTTAATGCTGATGAAACTCCTAATAAAACTCCCACTGAGACTGGCCATAGAGATAAAAGACACGTATTTCAATTGCTCGTCCAAAATTGTTACCCTCTTGGAACAAGGGAACAAGGGAGTTTCTCCAGCTTCCTGCTAGCACTGGATTTTTTACAGTAAAATTGCCACGTTTTAAATGGTAAAATAAGTTTACGAACTTCTGTACAACGAAATTTGCACTTTTGGAAGAAAAATGATAGGTAGATAATTAAATGCTAACATTATTGTTTAGTTTTAAATGAGACCATGACTTGTGTATGGATTTGATGAGACAAAAACGCACACATAATTGGGAAGAGATGTACGGGTGACAGATTGTCTATGCATTACATACCATCAATTCCATGGAGCTAGACGAGACATCTACTACCAGACTACCTCTCCATGAGATCAGTGAAATTTTCGTAGCCAAAATTTTGCCAAGTAGTCCAGCCAAAACACAGCTAGTACTTTAGATGGACCACATTGTTGCATCTTACACTTTAAGCTACACTGAGATCAGTGGTCCAGCATTGCTTCTCGTGTGAGAGATCTAAACCGTCCAAGTTTATCGACCTAAGTAAGCATCACGCTTGACCGTAATCTAGATCTGCAATGCGCAAAAGAACAGTCCCAATGAGTACTAAATGATGGGCACTCTTGGGTTTTTTCCAGCCGGTTGACAGTTTCTGCCGACCGTTAGGCAATAATCGCATACACACCGCATACGAAGATAAGAGTTGACTAAAGCCTGTTCGGTTGGCTGGTGGCTGGTGCTGATTTGTTGTGAGAGAAAAGTACTGCTGGCTGGCTGGTGGCTGATGGCTGGTGCTGATTTGTTGTGAGACTGAAGTACTGTTGGCTGGTGGCTGATAAGCCAAGCGAATAGGAGTCTGTGTTCTTGAAAGTTTACTGGTCCCTGTGACTACTGAGAATGATTCTGAACCTACAAATTCCACGTGCAGAGTATGAAGATTAAGGAGCCATGCCCTGATGCCCATGTGACTAGTGATTGGCGCGCGCCCATGCGCGCAGAATGATGATTGTGTTATATTTTGTGTTGCATGAAATAGTAGTATGAGAATAATATAAGGGATAAGCAGATCCATGCAAATAGATAATTAACAATAGTTAGAAAATATAAGTTATAACGGGGGAATTGGAAAAGTGAGTTCGATTTTTTAAGTTTGCTCCGCAGTATGTTTTTTTGGTTTCTAAATTTTGAGCCGCTTCCATGTTAAATATTTTTTTAATTTGAAGATGTTTTGGTGGCCGAATCGTAGGTGCTGCTTGCAATGTTCTCCGGTGTTGCACACATGGTGGTCTATTGCTCTCCTGCATTCAGCCATACAATTTTTTCCTCTTCCAAGTTTCTCTCTTTTATTCACATGCCTATTTTCACAGCAGAGAAGCGTCAAAACAAGCACTGAATGGTCATGTGCGGTGGTGCTACAGCAGAAAGCTGAGGCGTGTGGCTTTCTGCCAAAAGGACTATCTCACGAGTCGGTACCATGCCAAGATTGCTACAGTGACATCTCCGGGCAGCCTACAGTGCTACGCTTTGGCCTCCTTGTTTTGTCAGGCAAATGCCACTCGATCGTCAGAAAAATTCAGAAACCTGATGCGTGCAAGTACTGACACTGAAGTAGGAGCCTACATGTTTATTTCATCCATATCATGTCTTTTCTTTCTTTCTTTTTTTCTTTGGGAGTTTAGTGTTTTGTGTTTGTTGTCTTTACCTGCAATTAGCCACGACCAAAAAAAAAAAAAGAAGTCGGTACTGCAATAGTGCAATTCGTGGTGTATGTATGAGTTCACGAAACCTTCAATATATTGGCGAACTAAAATCTGTCTGGTATGCACTGATGGTTTTGTTATGATTTGTGTAATCTTCATGGTATTTGCACTGGGAGTCAAGGAATGGAAGGACAAATGTATGCGCTGATGTGCACGCTTCCATTACTTTGGTTGTCTGGACAGTACTTTCAGGAAATAAAACTAATTGTACTCCAATGATGATTAATCTATGATGTGTTAGGACAAATCTTGTTGATCAATATGTTCCCACATATCTTATATATATTTTTTATTAATGTTATGTACATCTGCCCGATCCTTTTAATTTGAGTTATATGTTGTGTACGTACTTCTTTCTGTTCACATACACGTTGTTAGGAATGGTCTACAAAAGAAAAGATTTTCAGGTACTATCATGTAACCGCATATTGCCATGATTCAAATAAAATCTTCTACATCTCGGATTGAGCTAATCTCAAATTTGCAATGTTAGTAAATTATATTTCAGCAAATTTCTATGCATATTGCCAAATTGATCAGTGTGCATGCCCACCACCTGCTGAAAAAGTAAACAATATTTAAACTTTAAAATTTTGATGTGCGAGTTTGAAATTATTTCCTACAACAATATGTTTTGTTAAATCTAATAAAATTATGATATTATGCAAGTAGTTTTTTAGGCAACAGGCATCTTGCCCAGCTTTTTATAAAGCCATTATGCAAGTAGTTTTGAAGACAAATCTACACAATAAGTTTTAAGTTTCCAAACTGAGCATTTTGAAATTTATTGAAAGTTTCAGAAAAAGCCTGTGGGTTTACAAATACACATCCACTACCGGTCTTCCTACCTTTTCTTCCATGTCGGGTCAAGATTGCCAACACCTAAAACGGTTGCTGCAAAAGGAAGAAGAAACATGGCGTGTATGTTCCCTATCGGATATATGGCTGCCGTGCTGCAGATGAAGTGTAGGGCAAGGCAACGTCGGCCTCGAAAGGATCCTGCACCAAATCCCCATCATTGGGAGGTTGGCCTGGCCAAAAATTTGGGCTCAACAACTAGCTTTTGTATTCTGCCCAAATTTTCTCCCTGTTCCATCCATGATAAGCTCAAGGAAAGCCATCATTATTGGTGTAATTGGGACCCCTCCAAAGCAATCAACCATAATTCAGAGGCTCCAATCCCAGCCCCAATCATTTGATTTGGTTGCTTAACAAATGATACTTTCATTATCTTTTCAAAGGGCCCTGTGTCTCGCCTGTAATTCAAGCCTAATTTGCTCAAAGAGCCTTTTCCTCTCGATTGGGCAAAACTTTCTTGCAGGTTTCAAATCGATTATCTTTAGACTGTAGGCTGTAGCTGTGTCATTTTTTGGGTATTGGTACATCACTAGCAGAATCAGACGTTTTGTCACTGTCAGCCACATGCCACCCTGCTACTATTACTGGTAGCTAGGTCTGTTGTGTATATTACACTTGGGATCAACCAGCGACAATGTCGACGCCTGCGGGTGCCGATTTCCTTCTTGAAGGCGTTGTCGTCAAGACTCAGGTGCCATCAACCTCCTCCATCTTCATCATGCACATGCGAGAATGGCAATGCCTTGCTGCAACGCGAGCTGTGGAGGGCTCAAACAGCAGGAGGTGCCAGCCATGCCGGCATGGTGTGATAGGAGCATCAACAGCTGTGCAGCGAAAGCATTGCGCCAGGTGCGCGGGGAGGCAGCCACCTCCGCACAGCATGTGAGCTAGAGTCCCGAGTTATCGAACTCCAAGATGTCGTATGATGCTAGAGTCTGATTTGTGGTTAGGGCCACAATTTTGCCCTTGTGCTGGGGCTTAGTGTTGTTATCTGTGGTCTAGCCACATTTTCGCCCTTGTGCTGGGGCTTGACAATTCGTGGGTTGGCCACATCCTTGCCCTTGTGGTGGGGCACGACACCGTTATTACCTAGTTTAGCTAGCTAGGTAGGTGTTATTGGTTTTAGCCCGGTTTTCCGTATTAACCGTGCGGGTTTTGCCCTGTTTTCCTTAAAAACGGGACCATTGATCTGTGGTCTGCCACACCCTTTGAATACAATTCAGGTGGGGATTCTCTCCCCCCCCCGGTGACCATTCAAAAAAAAACACTTGGGAAAGGGAAATCAAAATAAGGTCAAATGAGAAAAAGGAAAGAAATGTGACTGCCTAACTGCTTCAGATTACAATTTTTTTCAGATAAACCTTCCATGTTGCCAGCTGTAGGGTTGTTCATGGAATTATCGGCATGAAAACAAGTAAGCTCTGAAAAAAAAAAACCGAATGCCTGGGTATGTATCTATCTGCTCCCTTTCGCAATGATTAGTACATAATTCATATTTCAGACAGTTCACAGCTTAGATCAATTCGTTGGATATTGCAGTTACATTTCTTCTGCAGTGGTCAATCATTAGACGATCATTCATTTGTGGATAGGAGCTGTGCTCTTTTTTAGTCTGTTTGTTTGCAGTAGGTTTAAAGTATGAGCCTGCAGCCAGCTAACACATGCACAGGCAGTTCAGATAAACCAGTAGAGGCCTTTTCTTTTATCACATACAACACAGGCATGGAATGGGAGGTTAGTTACAGGCTACACCTGTCAGCTAAGTTTCTTGCATTGTAATACATGCAGGAAGTGAAGCATCTAAACCCCTTACTTCCATCACAATATACTTGCAGGCTTTAAGTTGCAGTCACTTTGCTTAAAACAATTAAAGCTGCGTTTCCTTAAAAGATATTCTTTTGTTTTCGAAAGAAAACACATCATAGAAATACCACCAATAAGAAATCATCGAATGGAGTTATAGACATGAAAAGGAGATAGCAAGCAAGGCAATTATGTCTCTGCAGAGGCAAACAGTACAAACACTACAGTACTCTAACAGCATCAATCAAAATCATGGGTTTAATGACAATCTACTAACCTAATAACACTCTTTTTGATTAAATTATATCGTTTCAGTTTTCTATTTTGATTCAGCGGGAGATGCTGAAAGTTTGTAATAATCTGGAGTCTGTGTTGTTGGATTGATCTCTCGGCCCAGCCCAACGGCAGGCCGATTCCCCCTTCCATCTACGCGCCCTGATCGGGGGCGCCCCAGCCGTTGATGACTGGTGGGCCCCTGTCGCCTGCGCTATATAAAGGGGGTGGGGGCTACGGCGCAAGTCACGAGGTTCGCCGCCACAGTCCCCACCTACAGCCCTAAACCCTAGCCGATCTAGAGGGAAGCGCAGGCCGACGGGAAGTTCCACCAGCGCCGCCACGACGTTGCCCAGCTGCACCGGCGGCGAGCGCGGCCAGTGCAGGTGGCGGCCCGAAGGCCACCGGCATCCGCGACGCCTTTCTCCACCGCCGGACCCCCTCTTCACCGAAGCCGCCTTCCTCATCGCCATCGGCGCCATGGCCGCGCCTAATGGATCGACCTCCACCACCGTCACCGATGGTCTGTATCTCTACCTCTCCTTCTCTAGTTTTCAGTTATGCATGTGCGCAGATGAACACATACACACTTGTATTCATGTTTAGAACCTTGGATCTCTACTGTTCTTAAGCCTAGTCGATCTTTGAATATAACATGTGTACACTTGGTGTAGAGGCAGGAAAACATTTTTCATTTTCTAAAAAAATAACACTCCTTTTTAAAAAATGATTAGTGAATGCTTCAAAAGTTATAAGATTCATCAGCATAAAACTTGGATCACCCTATCATTTACAATAATTCACTGCTACCTTCCAAGCTAACATGACCTGCTTTGGATATCATTAAGGCTAGGCTACCAAAGACCAAATCAACTAGGTCATGATGGTTTATTCCTCCTGTAAACACAAAGTATACGCTAGAGTTTTAGAGAATCTAAGCCATAAAAATGGGCCAGACAAAGATTACACAAGATGAAAGTGTTTCATTTGACTGAAAGCCTAAGATTAGGTCTAGGCCACTAAGTCATTATGGTTTATTTGACTAAAACGGTTTGGCATGGAAATCTCATGTTTGAAGCTGCTCTCGGCTCAAGCTCTTCACCCTGTCAAATAAAAAGGGGAAAAAAGGCACAAAGCTGAGATCGACGCACGAGCTACAGAGGCGTACACGTGTGGCCCTTGCTGCCGGTCTGCCGGCTCCAGCTTCAGGTGCTCCGTCCCAATCGTGCAACGAGAATGATCGCTTTGGAAGCTGCTTTGCGCTTTCCTTGTCTCCTATGTGAACCAAGTGCTCTGGTTGGTGGCTCCGGTTTAAGGATGGTGAAGCTGACGCCATCGAGGGAGCTCCTGCACAGCGATCGGACAGCGCGAGGCGATGCTGATGAGTGATATGCAATTCTGAAGAAAACCCAGGTATATTGGTTGGTGCAACTTTTCAAATCACTTCAGTTCGATGCAGTATTTGTAAAGAAAACATGAACAGAATCAAGGGGAGAGAGATATAGCTACGTCCCGATGCAGTTGATCTTGATCGATCCCCATTCTGTAGTCTTTTCTTGGGTTCAGATTGTACTTGGAATTCTCGAGCAAAAGCTCGAAGTATGGTATCAGCTAAACGTTTGCAAGTTGCATGCGTGGACAGGGACTTGGCACCAGAAGTTCATCTGTTCATGGATAGCCGTCACGACCCATTGGTTAGTTAGGGGACTTGAGGCCTGGGTTGCACTGGTCAATAAACCCAAAGGCATGTTTGCTTCTGGTATTTATTTGCTTGAGAATATTTGGCTCCTTCCTTCAGTGCCCTGTTGTACACTATGTCCATACTCAGAAGTCTGAACCACACTCATCAACCACTCC
>CM014278.1:86275033-86294331 GCA_004135705.1 Alloteropsis semialata | reverse complement strand
ATGGACATGCCTCTTCCAGATTCCTTTCTTGTCCAATTGGTTTTCAAGTCCCTTCCAAAGGAGTTTGCGACTTTTCATGTCAATTACAACACCTTTCCAGAAAATTGGGATATTGAAAAGCTCATTGCCATGTGTGTTCAGGAGGAAGAGAGACTCAAGGCCTCTAATGGCGGCGAGTTTGCTTTTCAAGTTCAGCAAAAGAAGAGAGGTTTTTAGAACAACAAGAAACCATTCCCACCTGGAAAGAACCAAAATGAAAGTAGTTCTTTCAAAGCACCCCAGAAGACACTGCAGAAGAACTGGGATAATTTCCCAGTGGAGAGAGATCAATGCCTTCAATGCAAGAAAGGGGGGCACTATAAGAAAGACTGTCCAGAATTTCTGAAGGAGTTACTAAAGAATGGTGAGGACATAATCACTTTTGTAAATGAAACCCTGTATTTAGATTATCCCAAGTCTACTTGGTGGATTGACTCGGGTGCAACTGTTCATGTTGCTAATTCTTTACAGGGGGCAAGTATGAGGAGGGCCATGGCAAGAGGCGAAAGAAGCATTAAGGTCGCCAACGGAGTAGAAGCTCCAGTCGAAGCCATAGTAGATTTCGATTTAGAATTATCAAGTGATTTTGTACTTCATCTTAGAGATATTCTATTTGTACCCACTTTGCATCGAAACTTAATAAGTGTATCCAAATTAGATGATGACTCTTATAAGTGCCATTTTGGAGATGGAAAATGTTTGATTCATTTTAATTCAGAATGTGTTGGTCTTGCCTTCAGACAAGACAAATTATATTTACTTTCACTGTCTGAGAATGTGAATGTTGTATGCAATGAAGATAAGAATGTGAATCAGAATACCTCCTTATCTGTGAATGAAAATAAGAAAAGAAAGCGAATTGATGATATCTCATCGAAATTATGGCATTGTCGTTTAGGCCACATTTCAAGGGGGAGAATAGAACGTTTAGTTAAATCATCAATTCTTCCACCCTTAGAATTTTCAGATCTTGAACAATGTGTTGATTGCATTAAAGGAAAATTTGCTAAGAAAATAAAGAAAAATGCCAAACGAAGCGCGGGAATTTTAGAAATTATTCACACTGATATTTGTGAACCTTTTCCCGTGACTACTATAGATGGTTATGATTCTTTCATAACATTTACAGACGATTATTCTCGTTATGGCTATATTTACCCAATAAAAGAAAAATCAGAAGCATTAGCTAAATTTAAGATATTTAAGGCTGAGGTAGAAAATCAGCATGATATAAAGATTAAAATAGTCAGATCTGACCGTGGTGGAGAGTACTACGGCCGGCATACCCCGTATGGCCAAGTTCCTGGACCCTTTGCAAGGTTCTTACAGGAGAATGGCATAGTCGCTCAGTATTCGACACCGGGTGAACCTCAGCAGAATGGAGTGGCAGAAAGAAGAAACCGTACCCTTATGGATATGGTAAGAAGTATGATGAGCTACTCCACACTACCGATTAGTTTGTGGATGGAGGCGTTGAAAACCGCCATTCATATCCTTAATCGCGTGCCAAGCAAGTCGGTGCCTAAAACGCCGTACGAGCTATGGACAGGTAGAGAACCCTCACTAAACTATTTTCATGTGTGGGGCTGTCCAGCTGAGGCTAAAGTATTTAATCCAAACATTGGGAAACTAGATCCCAAAACAGTTAGTTGCCACTTTATTGGCTATCCAGAAAAATCTGAAGGTTATCGTTTTTACTGTCTAGACAGACATACGGAATTCGTAGAAACGAGACACGCTGCCTTCTTAGAAGATCAGATGATCAAGGGGAGCATGGTACCTAGAAAAATTGATCTTGAAGAGAAGCGGGTTTTTGTGCCCACTCCGATCGTTCAGGAGCCATTTTTCTCGCTACCTGTGGTTGCGGCGCCAATAGAGCAGAACATTGCAGTGCCAGCACCCACAATTGTTTCCCCAGCTGTGGTCACGGAGCAGAACATTGCAGTGCCAGCACCCACAATTGTTTCCCCAGCTGTGGTCACAGCTGTCCCTCCTGTTGTGGTGACAAATGAGAATGAGGAACCTGTTCTTCAGGAACCTATCCCGCAGAACCATATAGAACCTGCTATAGAACCAGTTGCCGCAAATGAGGGGGAGCAACCGCAACCTCTTGTGGAAAATGTGCCACCAACTGAGAATCTTAGAAGATCACAAAGAACAAGAAGATCCGCTATTCCTAATGACTATGAAGTCTACAATAGCGAAGAAATGGAGATGGAAGATGATCCTACTTCATTTGAAGAAGCAATGAGAAGCGCTAAGTCGTCTGAGTGGCTTGCCGCCATGAAAGATGAGATGAAGTCTATGAGTACCAATGAAGTTTGGGACTTAGAAGATATTCCTAAAGGAGCCAAAACAGTAGGCTGTAAATGGGTCTACAAAACGAAATGTGACTCCAAAGGGAAAGTAGAAAGACATAAAGCGCGACTTGTGGCAAAAGGCTTTACACAGAGAGAAGGAATAGATTATAATGAGACCTTTTCTCCCGTCTCAAGCAAAGATTCTTTTAGAATAATAATGGCCTTAGTGGCTCACTATGATTTAGAATTACATCAGATGGATGTAAAGACGGCATTCTTAAATGGGGAGTTACAAGAAGATGTTTATATGGCGCAACCGAAAGGTTTCGTTGTAGAAGGAAAAGAAAACCAAGGGTGTTGCCTAAAGAAATCTATTTATGGGCTGAAACAAGCCTCAATGCAGTGGTATTTGAAATTTGATGAAACAATTAGAAAATTTGGATTTAAAGAAAACGAAGAAGACAAATGCATTTATGCAAAGTTTAAAAATGGAAAGTTTATTTTTCTTATCCTATATGTGGACGATATTCTACTAGCAAGCAGCGATTTGAATCTGCTACTGGAAACTAAGAAATTCTTGTTCTCGAATTTTGATATGAAAGATCTTGGTGAAGCTTCGTTCGTTCTAGGAATTGAGATTCACCGAGATAGAAAAAGAGGTGTATTAGGACTATCACAGAAATCCTACTTAGAAAAGGTACTACAGAAATTTGGCATGCATAAGAGCAAGCCAACACCTGCTCCAATAGTCAAGGGCGATAGTTTTGGGAAATTCCAGTGTCCCAAGAACAAGTACGAGCTCGAAGAAATGAAATCAGTTCCATATGCTTCAGCTGTCGGAAGTTTACAATATGCACAAGTGTGCACTCGCCCTGATTTAAGTTTTATTACCGGGGTACTTGGCAGATACTAAAGTAATCCAGGCATAGAGCACTGGAAAATGATAAAGAAAGCTTTTCGCTATGTGAGGGGTACAACCGGCCTCATGCTAACTTATAGAAAATCAGATTCCCTAGAAGTAGTAGGGTATTCAGATTCAGACTTTGCAGGAGATGCAGATGATAGAAAATCCACGTCTGGATATATTTTCACTCTTGCAAATGGAGCGATATCGTGGAAAAGCTCCAAGTAGTCAGCGACGGCATCATCTACGATGTATGCAGAATTTGTAGCATGTTACAAGGCCTCGGGGCAGGTCACATGGCTTAAGAAATTTATACCTGGATTGAGAGGGGTCGACAGCATAGAAAAACCACTAAAGTTATACTGCGACAATGAGCCTGCAGTGTTTTATGCTCATAACAACAAGTCAAGTGGTGCTGCCAAACACATTGACATTAAGTTTTATGTTGTTAAAGAGCAAGTCCAGGATCATGTTATTTGTTTAGAATACATCAGCACAAAGAAGATGCTAGCGGATCCACTTACAAAAGGCCTACCACCCAATGTGTTCAGAGATCACTTAGCCGGTATGGGCTTAAAGGAAAGCCTTTGATTCCTGGACAAAGAGGCCCTAGATAAGACTCTGTTTCTGAACGGAAAGGAGATCGTGGCTGTTAATCTGACAGTATTAATTGTCATGACGAGGCACGCTCGATACTCTAATCTGTGATGGAATGGACCATATTCAGATTAAGATAGAGAACAAGAAATAAGAAGAGATCAAGGGGGAGATTGTTGGATTGATCTCTCGGCCCAGCCCAACGGCAGGCCGATTCCCCCTTCCATCTACGCGCCCTGATCGGGGGCGCCCCAGCCGTTGATGACTGGTGGGCCCCTGTCGCCTGCGCTATATAAAGGGGGTGGGGGCTACGGCGCAAGTCACGAGGTTCGCCGCCACAGTCCCCACCTACAGCCCTAAACCCTAGCCGATCTAGAGGGAAGCGCAGGCCGACGGGAAGTTCCACCAGCGCCGCCACGACGTTGCCCAGCTGCACCGGCGGCGAGCGCGGCCAGTGCAGGTGGCGGCCCGAAGGCCACCGGCATCCGCGACGCCTTTCTCCACCGCCGGACCCCCTCTTCACCGAAGCCGCCTTCCTCATCGCCATCGGCGCCATGGCCATGCCTAATGGATCGACCTCCACCACCGTCACCGATGGTCTGTATCTCTACCTCTCCTTCTCTAGTTTTCAGTTATGCATGTGCGCAGATGAATACATACACACTTGTATTCATGTTTAGAACCTTGGATCTCTACTGTTCTTAAGCCTAGTCGATCTTTGAATATAACATGTGTACACTGGGTGTAGAGGCAGGAAAACATTTTCCATTTTCTAAAAAAATAACACTCCTTTTTAAAAAATGATTAGTGAATGCTTCAAAAGTTATAAGATTCATCAGCATAAAACTTGGATCACCCTATCATTTACTATAATTCACTGCTACCTTCCAAGCTAACATGACCTGATTTGGATATCATTAAGGCTAGGCTACCAAAGACCAAATCAACTAGGTCATGATGGTTTATTCCTCCTGTAAACACAAAGTATACGCTAGAGTTTTAGAGAATCTAAGCCATAAAAATGGGCCAGACAAAGATTACACAAGATGAAAGTGTTTCATTTGACTGAAAGCCTAAGATTAGGCCTAGGCCACTAAGTCATTATGGTTTATTTGACTAAAACGGTTTGGCATGGAAATCTCATGTTTGAAGCTGCTCTCGGCTCAAGCTCTTCACCCTGTCAAATAAAAAGGGGAAAAAAGGCACAAAGCTGAGATCGACGCACGAGCTACAGAGGCGTACACGTGTGGCCCTTGCTGCCGGTCTGCCGGCTCCAGCTTCAGGTGCTCCGTCCCAATCGTGCAACGAGAATGATCGCTTTGGAAGCTGCTTTGCGCTTTCCTTGTCTCCTATGTGAACCAAGTGCTCTGGTTGGTGGCTCCGGTTTAAGGATGGTGAAGCTGACGCCATCGAGGGAGCTCCTGCACAGCGATCGGACAGCGTGAGGCGATGCTGATGAGTGATATGCAATTCTGAAGAAAACCCAGGTATATTGGTTGGTGCAACTTTTCAAATCACTTCAGTTCGATGCAGTATTTGTAAAGAAAACATGAACAGAATCAGGAGGGAGAGAGATATAGCTACGTGCCGATGCAGTTGATCTTGATCGATCCCCATTCTGTAGTCTTTTCTTGGGTTCAGATTGTACTTGGAATTCTCGAGCAAAAGCTCGAAGTATGGTATCAGCTAAACGTTTGCAAGTTGCATGCGTGGACAGGGACTTGGCACCAGAAGTTCATCTGTTCATGGATAGCCGTCACGACCCATTGGTTAGTTAGGGGACTTGAGGCCTGGGTTGCACTGGTCAATAAACCCAAAGGCATGTTTGCTTCTGGTATTTATTTGCTTGAGAATATTTGGCTCCTTCCTTCAGTGCCCTGTTGTACACTATGTCCATACACTACCGGAATCCGGCTCTTTGCCGTGTGCCAGGAGCACACGGCAAAGGCACTATTACTCTCGACGAAACCTTTGCCGTGTGCAGCACTCGGCAAAACCCACACGGCAAAGCGCGGCCGGCAAAGAGGCCTTTGCCGTGGGCCACTCGTCGGGCACACGGCAAAGGTTCGCCAAGTGCCAAAAAAACACTCGGCAAAGAGGGGATTTCCTGAGCACAAAAAAACCGAAAACAAATAGCAAAAAAATTTATTCAAATATGGGAAGGCACCCAACCCATCAAGCCGCAAGGCGCGCCATTTTTCGCGGAAAATTCGCGCGCTACGCGGTTAGCGGGATTCGAACTCGTGACCTCTCCCTCGCGCATGACCTCCTCTACCACTGCACCACACTCTCACTTGTGATTAGAAACTCTTCTGATTCCTACCATATTATACTAAACCGAGTGTAAATTGCTTGTTTGAGGCCCTAAATGATTTCAAATTAAAAAGTTGTCAACTACAAACTTTCATAACTTTTTGAAATCTACAAGTCTTATTTTGGTAGTTTCTCCATCCGAGGTCGTTTACAAAATTTGAATTTTAAATTTGAGAACATTCAAACTTAGCTATCGTTGACAAGATGATTTCAAATAAAAAAATTGTCAACTACAAAGTTTCGTAACTTTTTGTGATCTACAACTCTTATTTTGAATGTTTCTTCATCCGAGGTCGTTTGAAAAATCTCAAATTTCAAATTTTGAGAACTACAAACGTACTTTTCATTAGCAAAACAAATTCAAATTAAAAAGTTTTAAACTACAAAGTTGTATAACTTATGAAGATCTACAACTTTGATATATGTCATTTCTTCATCCGATGTAGTGAGAGTAACATTGTTTACAAATCTTATAGATCTCTCTTATAGTTTCAGGAAACTCTACGGGAGTTATAGATTTTGTGAACAATATTCATATGAATTTGTCGAATGAAGAAATGACCAAACTAAAAGTTCTACATCTTGAGAAGTTATACAACTTTGTAGTTTAAAATTTTTTGATTTGAATTGATTTACTACTTCAAAATGTGGTTTTAATTATGGCTTTGCCGAGTGTAAAAAAAAAACACTCGGCAAAGAATTTCTTTGCCGAGTGCATTTCGAAAAACACTCGGCAAAGAAATCTTTGCCGAGTGTATTTTTTGACACTCGGCAAATATTTTCTTTGCCGAGTGTATTTTGAAATGCACTCGGCAAAGAAATTCTTTGCCGAGTGTTTTATTTTCGCCGAGAGTTTTTTGAAATGCACTCGGCAAAGAAATCTTTGCCGAGTGCCCGAAAAATTGCACTCGGCAAAGAGCTTGACACTCGGCAAAGAGAGGATTTCCGGTAGTGATACTCAGAAGTCTGAACCACACTCATCAACCACTCCTTGGACCCCCCCATGTATGGTCTTCCATTGGATGATTCAGTAGGCCTTGACTCTTGTGCACCAGTTTTCTTTCGATCAGGAAAACAAACAGATATATTGCATATCACTGTCGATCTCATTGAGAGCTGATGGGCCATCTGTATACTGATATGCTATCTACTTCAGAACCTTGAATACAGTCCACCAGCATATTCCATTACTTCAGCGTATCATCGTTATATCCAATACAGAATTCCATGACGAGGTTGTTATGTGTGTGTTCCTTTATAACCCTTATATGGTTATGTTCACAGGACAATTCAGGACATCATAATCTCGAAACCTTTGGACAAAAAGAGACGCAAGTGTCTTTCTATAGGCATGTGCCTGCTGTACTCAGTTTGATGGGGTTAGTACTACGTCACAAATGAAGGAAAAATTGGGGCTCAATCTTGTACTCTACACATCAACTTTCACAATAAACACCTGACACGGAAATCTTCCTTGTCCTTCTCTTTGATCTCATCGGTTTGAGCACATGCAAGAGGATTGTCAGAACAATCTTCATGATTTCTCTTCATCATATGATGCATCCAACCTGACTGCAAAATGCAGTTGTTTTGATGTGTCACCTCATTGGCCTAATCAATTAAATGCATATTGTACTACATGAACTTCAGGAGCAACTGGTGTTGATTGAACCAGCAATAACTACTCTTTGTTGCAGTTGATACCAAAATAATCTAAAACATATGATACTGTTATTCGATTGATTCCAGATGGATAGAAAGTATTAAAGTATACACTAAATAGACTTGAGTGTATTAATTGCTTACCTCCAAACAAAGGATTGGAAATTCCCACGTCTGCTTAGAAACTGATATAACATATGCAGCAACCTGAAAAGGGTAAACAACTTGTATCAGGCATTGTTTTGATTCCCATCTTGTCGGCTCTTTCCAACATATGTATAATCGGAATGCAGCATACATACAAGAGTGGAAGCAGCAAGTGAACATTGAGAGTTAAAAAAGAAAGAGGTATCTTCAGTCTCATACAGAATACCCAAAATTTCCATGCACTCATATCCAGATTCAAAACATCACATAATTTTGATATTTCCCAGGAAGTGAATAAGAAAACAAGCAGTAGATGAATTAAAATTATAAAATTACGTTCTGTCGGATGTTTGGACCCGGCAGTCCACACAGGGTAGCCTACGTGGTTGATTTGTTGAGGGACAGATCGAGGATCAGAAGTCGATGGTAACACAAGACGCAAGGATTGAACAGGTTCGGGCCGTCGAGATGACGTAACACCCTACGTCCTGTGTTGGCGGCGATTGTATTGCTGTGTATGAAGTTCCTGAAGGATCTCCGTAGTTGGGTTCTGTCCTAGGGTTGTATGATCGTGGGTTGAAGCGTAGATGTTCGATGCTCTGGAGGGGGGTCTCAGGGCGCCTTATATAGTCCGGCTGCCTTGAGTTACAAGTCGGCCAGAGATCGTAACCTACCCGAATTACAAGGATTCGATCCTATAACGATTACAGATATCTTTCCCTATAATTCCGGCTAGTTTATCTTGATCTCCGAGCTTCTTGCGGGATACGCCGTGTGCTTTCCTTGCCGCGCGCGTCGTCGCGCCCATTCGGTTCGCCCGACTGGTGGGCCCCCGACTGGTGGGCCAGCCAGTCCGACAAACCGATCCAGATGTACTCGGATTGGGCCGCCCCTTGCTGGTTGGGCCAATCCGCCTTCTGGGTACCCCTGGGGGTCTACCCCCGACACGTTCATTTAACCAAGTCAAAAATGGCAAATAGTAGCAGTAGTCTATTTATGCTATAATACTTCGAACTATGGTGATAGGTTCTATTCGATGCTTAGTGCTTAATGGCAATCCTTTTGGCCATAATCTGTAAGATTAGTGAAACTGTAAAAGTATAGTAATCAGATCATTCGATAGAGGGGTCCAGGGAATTTTTTTTCTGCTTGTCCAACACAATCTCTTTTTTTTTCTTTAGTTTTTCATATTTTCAGATTCGCTTGTGTGAATAAGAGAAGTTATAAGATATGTTGCAGATAAGAGACATGATATTAGATCAATTCCATTAATTTGTCATCTTTTAGTATTTATGCAGAAAGATGTCTGCGCTAATAACTGCTACAAAGAGCTATGCAAGCTGCTCAACTGAATGTGACACATTTTAGTGAACAGTCACTGATTGCTGCACCTGTCTGTTGTGCAATCTCTCATACATGAATATTGACATTACAAAAACGTGGCCTTAGATATGAAACATTTATCATAATGGCGATTCACAACAAAAAGAAAACTTTGTATAAGTTCAATTGTTCAAACTTTCAGGCTTCAATTGGTTAGGGATAAGAAAAGGTTGGAAACAATCCAAAAAAACATTTCCCTGAACTCTGAAAAAAATCCTAAGAACCTGAACTGGATGAGAAGCTCCAATGCTCCATCAGGTATATGAAAGCAGTGTTTGAAGATCCAGTGTTATGATCCAATACCTAAAAACCCCCACAACAGACAAAAATACCATCACATTGCTAGCTACCGTCCGGTGATAATCCTGGCCAGGCTTTACCTCCCTGAGCCAGCATTAGAACAAACACCTTCAGTCCTGACAAGTAAGCATTCACAAAGGAAGAAACAGTTGATCTTTTTTCTGTGGAAGAATAGGACTCGGTCCATATGACCGGTTAGTCAGTTAGGATTCAGTCCATGTATTCCTATTCTTCAGGTTGTTAGATATGTAGGATCATCTAGCCTAAGAGAGAACCACAAATTGAGATAGAATTAGGCACATACCTTTACCTTGATGGCTTGCCATATCTTTTCTCTCTGTTCTTGCTTCTTAGGGCTTATGGTGAGTCCTTCCTGTGGTTTCTGTGCAATAGCAGCTGGGATTGGGCAGCTAGGGCAGAGGCTGTGCATGTATGCTTAGGTTAGCCTTTTGATGCCTCTTCACCCTCATGTTTATAAGCACAGCACCAGCAGGGGGATAGCACCTTGTGGATTTGTGTAGAGTCTTCCAATCAAAGGCAAAAGTCCAATTTGGACTTGTTTATTGACACCTTATCCTTAGGTTGTCATTATCTTTTATGCTGACATCATTGCTGACATCATAGCCGATATGATCAACCCAACATTCTCCCCCTTGATTGTGAGGCTAAATTTATAAGCCCACTTCTCAATGGAATGGCATACCGAGACAAAAGGATTGCAACGGATAATTATGTACCGCAGAACCCAGTTACTACAGTATGTCACCTCATTTCAAAATGAACTTCTTTAACTTAGGAGCTCCATAAATCTTAATACTTAATTGAAACTTATGAGCCCAGTTCTTGTTGGAACTTGTATAGAGATAATAAATTACAACAGTCAATTAAGTACTGTTGAACTAATTATCTACAATACTTCATTCCATCGCAAAATGGACTCTTCTTAGGCTTATGGGGAGATGGTGCTATAATAGTCCCAGAGTGCAGTTTGTTTTCATATACATTCATATATCCTTATGTGCCCAGTTCTTGTTGGAATTGTATAGAGATAATAAATTACAACAGTCAATTAAGTACTGTTGAACTAATTATCTACAATACTTCATTCCATCGCAAAATGGACTCTTCTTAGGCTTATGGGGAGATGGTGCTATAATAGTCCCAGAGTGCAGTTTGTTTTCATATACATTCATATATCCTTATGTGCACACTGCAGGATTGAAAATAGAATATGTTTCCAGAATCACACCTTTTGTCCCTTAAAACATAGGCTGCCAATTAATTTTTATGCCGGCAATGTCAGAAGGCAAGCCCCTGAAACTTAATATGATGCTCAATACTTATGTCTTTAATACTTATTTATTGAGCACTAAAACTTAAAATCTTAATGCATCATTAAGGCCTTGAAACATATAATGTTTGATTCTGGAATCATTCTTTCACAATGTCTTGGGTCTGGCAATGCCCTTTGACATGTTACTCGAATAGAACTGCACTCTTTACATAATAAGTTTCGGGATAAATTTCTTAAGAAATTTCTTATTCTCTTCAAAATGATATGGATTAGGGACATAAAACCCATATCTAAAACTTTGGGATTAAACATGCCACAACTTAATTTGCATCCTTAATGAAGCCTTGAGTTGGGTGAACCCATTCCACAATATGGCTCCCCCACAAGGGTGCATCCTATTGTGGATATTAATGCACCTTTGCTAAAAGAACATTATTGTCTGAGCACCCCATAACTTTGGTGGTTACAGACTTCCTCAAATGTGAGTATGTATCCCTTAGTGCTATATTTATAGCACAAAATTACTTTAGCATTTATGCCAACAAGGCAAGGCATTCTGAACAATTTTTCAGGGGTCCAGTTCTGGACTTATGTTTGCCAGATATCCTGGTCTTTAAAATTTTAAGTGCATGTCATAACTTAAGCATATATCACTTATGTTTGCCACACATAAGTGAACTAATTGCCCTTAATGGAGTAAACATAACTTTTGGGGATAATAGTTAATACTTCCATTTTCTGGACCAATCTTGGTGAATCTTAATACTCAAGAGACATAAGGGACATCACCAAGAATATACTTAATTCCCTGAGAATAAAACTCATTTCTCATAATATACAATGTTCCTATTGTTTATTGTCAACAAAACGTTGACTAGTCCAAACTTTATTTCATTATTCAAAATGCTTATACCCTCAAAACAACGAGCAGTAATTACCACTCTTCTTTACCATAAGTATCATAATTAGTTCCTTATTTTACATGAACCTCTTCTAATAAGCACAAAATTGTCTTTTATTATTTTATTTCACAGTCATATTTTGACATTATTTCCATTAGGAAAAACTTAACATAAATATTAGAAATTAACAAACTTATATTCCATTAAATGAAAACGATTCTTGAGGCATATATTTTACTTAGGAGACAATTATGTGAGGCTTATTATTGAAAGACAACTGATTGAGGGCATTAGTATTAAAAGATAAGTCTAATTATTCTTTAATCATTGTTCATTTTTAATGACCCTTAATATCATTAACTCAAATTTGATCTAATGAGACATTTTAGATAATATTAATAACAATACTCCTTTTTTAAAAGGGATAGTAGCAAAGCATCTTAATAAAGTCAGGTACTGAAAGAGATAATTGCACATATGCATAAATGTCTTAATAATTCTTAACTTGCTCTTTATTTTATACATCCATATTACTTAAAGAAAAGTGAAATATACAAAGTACAGCCGTACCTGATAAAGCATTTTCTTCTTTAATGCGAAGTTCAACTCTCCCCCTCGAAATGTGGACTAAGCGATAGTGTCACATTTCGATGGAACTTCATAACAAATATTTTATTATTGAAATGGAGGATAACAACTTAATTTTGTGCTAATGGAAGAAAATATCCAATAACCTAACATTAACTTCCATACCACATTTTTCCTTCTTTATAAGGCTTTACCTTAAATTTTCTTATTTATGAGGCCATAATAATTATCATATCCATAATGTCTTATTTTGCTTTGCCAATCTTTCTTATAGAATTTGTTTGAGCTTCAGTCATAATGCTTTATGATTGGCAACATAATCCTTTATGTCTAAGTTTTACTCTTATGATCTTTGAGAATTTCTTCTTCATTAAATGCCAGACAAAACTTAACATAATTGAACCAAGGGATTTGCTCCCCCAGATCTTTACTGGCATTGATCATAAGGTATATTTCTTTAGGTTGCTCCCATTAGATATTAATAGACAAGAAATCCATAAAATTTCTTGTCAATTTTTTAATCATCAAGACTTCTCTAATAGGGGCTTTATTGCGTTTATGCACGCAACAAATATTTATGATCTCACAAAAATAATAATTTGTCAATAAGTTTAACTTATTCCTTATTGAGGGTACTTATAGTAGCTAAAAATTATGGCTAAATTCAAAACATCATCAATAGGGATAATTTGATTGATAATTTTGACAAGACTTAATCATTATACTTTGCATCACCTTTGGGCAGAAACAAAGCAAAGCTTATCATGAAAATAAACATTAATGTTCAGGGAATGTTACATTAATATAATCAACTTTTGGTCATTAAGACTTGAAAATTTAATTGATCTGGGAATTAAATGATGACACATGGCTATAAACAACTTTGGTCAGAATACAGCCATAAGTAACATGTATAATAAGAGCACTTTAATCAGAGGCATTTTGTTGCAGAAGCACAAACATTAGTTGCTAATATTTACTCAAACATTTTGCCATTTAGCATAATTCCCCAACTATACATCAATTATTTTATGGCCTTATATATGAAAAATCCATAAGTCATTTATGCATTTATCATTTTCCCAGATCATTAACTTCTTTTGTTGATCCAATCCATATCAGCTTTGGCCAGAAGTAGATAGGAACAACAAAATTTTGTGATCAACTATTCATTAATCAGCTTTGGCCAGAATAACAAATACAAGTCACACTTTATTTGACTTTCATCTTCTTTTACTGATCGAGTCCACATCAGCTTTGGCCAGAAATGGACAAAGAGCAGCAAAGTTCTGTGGTCAGATATTCATTAATCAGCTTTGGCCAGAATGACGAATATAAGCCACACTTAATTGACATCACATGTCTCTATGCACTTCTTTTATTGAACTCATCCACAATAGCTTTGGCCAGAAATGGACAAGAACAATAAAATTTTGTGAATAAGTATTTATCAATCAGCTTTGGCCAAAATGATAAATACAAACCACACTTAATCAAATTTGGGACATGCTTAATGAAATAACCTCTTAATATGCATGGCTTATGGACAAGAAATCTTCATCAATGGGCAATTAATAGTGATAATTCATAATTAAAAGTCAACATTAGGTGTAATGCCCAAAATTTTAATTGTAGTCCAAGTGACTTGATTTAAATCATAAAAGGCCACCTTATATATATAAAAAGCATTATTTTTGGCAATAAACATTAATTATTTCATTATTAACTAATGTTTATTAGTAAGCATAAAGAGAGCACCTTATTAAACAACTTATCATAAGAGCAACACTTAACTTACTTTCTCAACAAAGAAACATTATAACTTAAAACATTAAATAATATTTTAATAAAAGTACTTAATGAACTAATAATAAGCTAACGACATAAGGATAAACATAATAATAGTCCAAATCAAAATTTGTGAAGAACTTAATCATCAGAGCCCACTTATTTTTCTTAAGAATTAATCATTAATTAAATATGAGGAGCTCATTAATCATAAAAGCATTATTCAATAAATACATCATTTTGGACCACATAATATTAATTACTTTATTTTAGGCTATATTTATTGCTATTAACCAAAAGGGGAACATAATAATTACTTTATTAGAAAGTAAAACATAAGTAGCCCAAAAACTTAAGTATTCATAATGAATCTTTTCACTTAAATTATACCTATTTAAAGTATACTTGATTTAAGCTTAGAAATTTTTTTGACCGAAGTCAGCAGGGGAGGCCCCTACCTATATTTTTTATATATATGTGAAAAGGTTAAACAAATATGTACAGGTTTACATGAGCTACAGGCTCAAAAAGAAAAGGCAAGCTATCTATAACATAGTATTACTCATGAAAGAATAAGTAAAAACATATGATAAACAATATCATAAGAATAAGTAAAAACATAAGGAAAACAATTAACATAAATAGGCCTACAAACTTTATATTATTATTTTAACTCAATAGGACTCATTTGGCCCAACATTATGTATCCCATATATATCAAAATTCAGAAAAAACCGAAATTTATAATAAAAAGAAAAAAAGGGCCTATTAATACATTCCGAGCCGGGCCATTTTTGGCCTGGCCCATTTAGCCGCACCGCCTCCCCGCCTGGGCCCCGGGCCCAGCAACGTGGGCCTGGGCCGGGGATTCAGTGCCGGGCGGCTTGCCCCACAGGCCCGTTGTGGCCGCGAGGCGCGCGCGCCGTCGTATGAAAATCCGACGGCCAGCAGCGCGCCCGCGAGCCACAAGGCCTAGTTGCGTCGCTCCCTTCCCCTCTCTCTTCTCTCCTCTTCCACACTCGAGCGCGGCGGGCGACGGGNCATGGCCAGCGCGCAGCTCCGTCGAGCATCGCTCGTCGGTGCCCTAAGGCGCCGCCTCCCCCGCGCGCGCGATCCTTATATCCGCGGCGGCGACGGCGAGGGGCGCTTAATCCGGCCGGTCTCTACGGCGTCTACGCGTCCGAGAGGAAGGCCGGCGGTGGCCGATGCGGTGGACCGCGGGGCCGCTCGGGGACTTGGGGACCAAGTCCCCGAGGCGAGCACTCACCTCTATGGGCATCATGGCGGCACGGTGGCCGGCGACGGCCACCACAGCGCTCTTAGGTAAGCCCCCCGCATCCTCTTTACTTAGGATTAGGGTTCCTTAGTTTGGGGATTTTAGGGATTTGACTGTAGCTAGGGTTTCGGTTTTGGGAAAAAACTTAGGGTTAGCTTAGATTTCATCAATTTCCCACATGTTTTGCTTAATCCGAAAACCCTAGATCCGCAATTACTTATTTGAGCGGTGTATATGCATGATTTAGGGCCGGTTCTTAATTTTTAGGGCTAAACAGTAGCTAACCATACATGAACTAGATGATTAACATGAACTTAAACATAAAATTGGTTACTAATGGCTTGCACAAAACATGAATAGCTTGCACAGAACATTAATTAGAGCAAGAACATGAACTTGAGCTCATAAACATAAGGAAGAACATGAACAGGAGCTTCTTAACATAAAATTGAACACTGAGGGTTCAATCTTAGGTCTAGCTGGCTCTGATACCATTGTCAGATATGTAGGATCATCTAGCTTAAGAGAGAACCACAAATTGAGATAGAATTAGGCACATACCTTTACCTTGATGGCCTGCCATCTCTTTTCTTTCTCTGTTCTTGCTTCTTAGGGCTTATGGTGAGTCCTTCCTGTGGTTTCTGTGCAATAGCAGCTGGGATTGGGCAGCTAGGGCAGAGGCTGTGCATGTATGCTTAGGTTAGCCTTTTGATGCCTCTTCACCCTCATGTTTATAAGCACAGTACTAGCAGGGGGACAGGACCTTCTGGATTTGTGTAAAGTCTTCCAATCAAAGGCAAAAGTCCAATTTGGACTTGTTTATTGACACCTTATCCTTAGGTTGTCATTATCTTTTATGCTGACATCATTGCTGACGTCATAGCCGACATGATCAACCCAACACAGGTCACGATCCGGGCATCTAGGCTTCACGATCGCTGCTCCTGCTCTGTATATGTACTCATTGTTGTTCAGATGAATAGAATTGCGCATTGAGCATTTGCTCTTCTACATTTTCCCCTCGAATATGCAGAAGAGCTGCGCATATTTGTATTAAGGAACAGTTGATCGTGAACTCACAGCATTGGCAGAATCGCGTCATGTGAAATGCTGATCTGCGATGATGCGATCACCCAACGCTTAGATGCTATTCACTGACAGAGGCCTCAGATCGTAGCTCCGAACGAAGAATTGCACGGAGAAAAGCATACCATGATACTATACTACCTCCCACGGAGACAAGCAAGCACACAGCGTTTGCTCAAGGAAAGGCTCGCAATGTCTCACCATGCACCATGCTGGCTGTCGACGCCACAACGAGCGCAAAGTGCTCGAGATTATGCTGCCACTCATAGGCTCGAGCCTCGAGGAGTCAGGACCGCAGAACGGCAGAACCCCATCTTTCTGCAGGAAGAGCAGTCGTCCCCTAGACAAGAACGGAGAATGATCGATCACCCCAGGCACACCGCACACGCGCTTGCCGCCGCCATTGCGTCCTGCCGTCCTCCTCCTCAACTTCCTTGGCGCGAGAAAGGCAGGAGCGGCTTGACAGGGCGGCGAGCAAAGGAGGTACCCTGAAACGGCCCACGAAGAAGACGGAGGCGCAGTAGCCTTAAGCGGCCCACGTAGAAGACGTAGGCCCAGTAGCCTGTCATAATGGAGCAGCCTGGCCTGCGTGTCGATGTAGTTCCGTCCACTGTAATACGGCCCAAATAGAGTTGGGTGCTGCTTTCTAGTTCTAGCAGTATTTTCAGTCCGATTGAAAGCCTGAACTCGTTGGTTGAAAATGTCCACTGATGAAACGAGGTGAAGCTGTTCATTTGAAGATGATGATTCTATGCTATTGAGTGAGAGAATGGAATTGTTCAATATTCATGGATCGAATTCAAAGCAAGTAAATTTCATCGTGGTCCATTTTTGTTGAAAGTTTTATATGTATATCTAACAAGGTTTCTCCGCCAAACAAAAACATTAGGAGCGGAGCGTTCATGCCTCGATCAACTGTCAGATTTCACAGACTCAGAGAAAGAGCGCTCAAACTCGGCGTCCATGAGGACGCCCGCGATGACATGCGCCACGGTCTCGCCCCTGACGATGTCGACGCACTCCGACCGCACGCCGTTGACGACGAGCGCCCCGCGCGCGTCCCGGGAGGTGTGGATCCTCAGCCCGGACACGGAGTCCAGCAAGCCGAGCAAGCGGGGAGAGGACGGCGTAGGCGTTGTCCCTGTCGTCGCTGGTCGTTTCCCCCTCAGCGGCGGCAGCGCTGCTGCTGGCGTTGGGCCGCAGCCCGAGCACGCGGCGGAACGAGTCCGGCGACGGCACGAAGACGGTGAAGGGGAGGTCCTTGGGGAGCATCGACTCCATCGCTTCGCCGAGCTCCCCTAGGCTCGCCGCCGCGTTGCGGCAGCGAGGCGGCGGTGTCGATGAGGAGGGTCTTGTGACGGCGTGGTCGCCGGATGGTGGTGGCCGGTGAGGGGAGGTGGAGACGAGCGCGAGGGCCAGGAAGAGGATCGTAAAGGCGAAAGCGACCAACGCGAGGATTAGGTACCCTATGGCGTATATACCCATATGGACGGACGGCGAAGATGGAGCGAAGAGATTGGTGAAATAGCCACCGTGGACAAGCGCCATAGGGTAAGAGAGCAAAAGCGCGAAAGCGACGGCGACGGCGAGGAGGCGTGGCGGCGGGAGCGGCCGTGGCTTGAGCGGGAGGACCCTCCGCCTCCTCGCCGCCGTCAAGTCCCTGTAGCGCGACCAGGAAGGATGCATCCGAAGACCTGGATAGGTTACGGCAGATGAATAGAAGTCACTGGATTGGAGGTGAAGCTGCATCAGTACTTTTCAATGTTCGAGTGCGCGCATCGCAAGGTGTTGAATTGTAGATTAAGCATTTCGTACGCCTGAATTTTCGAGCGAGGGGAGATCGAGGCAGCTGTGCGGGTGAGCTAGGGAGGGAGGCAGGAGGCGTGAGGATTGACACGGCACAACCGGCCATGCCGGATCCGTGCGCCGTTTCCGAGGTCAAGGATGGTCGCTTAAGCTGCTTTGTGCTTCTGGTTGGTGTCTCCCGTTTAAGGCTGCCCGCAGTGGGTGCGCTACCCGGTACGGGACGCATCCTGCAGTACGCCTTTGGCGTAAAATCCTCTGCAGCGGCGTCCGCCAAACCATCCGGAATGGTTGCGTACCCGCCTGCTTCCGCCAAATCGAGCGCAGCTCGCGGACGTCCGCTACGCATAGGTGGAGAGAAAGGGCTTGCAATCTCCGAGGCTTTGCACCCAGCAAAGTTATTGTTGGTTGTAGAAATTGGTGCCGAGCTTGCAGCATGGACAGTCGATGTTGACATGTCAATGCGGACCAGCTCATCGTGTTCAATCTCTCCACTAGTGACCATCAAATCACTATCTTCCTCAGCACGTTGTGTGTTGTTGCCCCCTAGCCCTTTGTTGGCAGGGAGCATCTGCTGCCAACGTCGTCCTGCTCAGTTGCGGCACACAAATCCTTGATGGAGGGAGGCAACGTGATGCACATGTCCCCCTTAGCAAAGTCATTCGCAGCCATCTCAATCCGCTGGAGTGCGTCCTCCACTTGTTGGTGAGAAACTGGACTTGAGGAGCAGTCTCCGTTGACAAATGCCATGTCTTGTAGCAGTCTGTTGAACACCCGATTGACTGGCACCTGAGGTGGCTCTGCAATAGGAGTAGGTGCCGCTTGGCCGCTTGACTTGCTAGCTCCACAAGTGACGTGAACCTCACACTGCCCAAGTTGGAGTTCATGGCCAAGGACGTTGTTCTCAATATTCCTC
>CM014278.1:86229153-86273955 GCA_004135705.1 Alloteropsis semialata | reverse complement strand
GCCGCCGCCGGTCGCCCGCGCCCTCCTCTGCAACTGCGACCCTCCCCCTCTCCGCCGGCGGCGGCCGCGTCCTCCTCTGCGCGCGCGACGGTTGAACTGTGCGCGCGACGGCAGTGGGTCCCGCGCCACGTAGGCGGTAGCGCACCTCCGCTACGTGCGCCAGGAGCAGCGGATGCTCCTTCCGTGCGCTCCCACGGCGTACGGGGTAGCGCACCCGCTGCAGCAAAAAAAACGCCACCCTCGTACTGGAGGATGCGTTCCGGACCGGGGGGCGTACCCGGTGCGGACAGCCTAAGGATGGTGAAGCGGACGCCAACGCCATCGCGGGAGCTCATCTGCGCAGCGATCGGACAGCGCGATGAGTGATGTGAAATCCTGAGGAAAACCCAGGGATATTGGTTGCTTGCAACTTTTCAAACCACTTCAGTTTGATGCAATATTTCTAAAGCAAACAGTAACAGACTCAGGTTAGTATACACCTATGAAGTATGAACTGATGCACCTGACCCTGTGACCCATCCACATTTTTAATCTTTCTTGGGTTCAGATTGCTCTCAGATTCTCCAGCAAAAGCTCCATGATCAGCAAAACAATATAATTGCAAGTCGCATGCTTCAGGAGGGACTAGGCACCAGAAGTTCATCAGTTCAAGGATGGCCTTCACAGCCTATTGGTTAGTTAGGGGACTTAGGCTGCACTGGTAATTGGTCAATGAACTCGAAGACATGTTTGCTTCTGGTCTTCATTTGCTTGAGAATATCTGGCTCTTTATTCAGTGCCCTGTTGTACATTGCGGCAATACTCTGAAGTCTGAACCTCACTCATCAACCACTCCTTGGACACCATGTCATTGTGTAATTCAGTAGGCCTTGACCCTTGGGGCATCAGTCTTTCCTTTCGACTAGGAAAACAAATACATATATCTTCAATATCACAGCCAATCCTGTGAGATGATGGACCATCTGTATCTTGACATGCCAGCTAGTACTTCAGAAACTTGAATACATCCACCAGCGAATTTCATTACTTCTATGTATCATCATTATATCCAAAATACAGAATTCCATTACAAGATGCTCGTGTGTGTATTCCTTTAATCCATTAATCATCATATACTTCAGTTCACAGTGCTATTCAGGACATGTTAATTTTGAACCACTGGACAAAAAGAGCCTGAAGTGTCTTCTACAGGCATGTATCGTCTGTACTCTGTTTGATGGTGTTAGTACTTCAGAACTCAAAGGCAATACTGGGGCACAATCTTGTGTTCTACACATCTGACATCGAAATCATCTCCCTTATCCTTCTCTCTGATCCCATCCGGTTTTAGCACATGCAAGAGAATTGTCAGAACAATCTTCATGATTTCCTCCTCATCATAGGATGTAGCGAACCTGACTGCAAAATGCGGTTGTTTTAATGTGTCGCCTCATAGGCCTAATCCATTAAATACATCTTATTCATAAATTAGTGCTACATGAACTCCAGCAACCGCTGGTTTTGATTGAGGAAGAAACAACTCAATAATCTTTGATGCACTAGATACCAAAATAACCTAAACCTAAGCTGCAAATTAGAGTTGTTTGTTTTCTTCCAAATGGATATAAAATATTAAATTATACATAAATAGACTGAAGTTGCTTACCCCAAGGAAGGATTGGAAATTCCCATGTCTGCTTAGGAACTGATATAACATATGCAGCAACCTGAAAAGGATTGAAAATTTTGTGTCAGGCATTGATTTTGTGCACAGCTCTTTCCAAAGTACATGCAACAGGAATGCAGCATACATACAAGAGTTGAAGCAGCAAGCAAGCAGGGAGAGTTAAAAAGTAAAGATGTATCTTCAGTCTCATACAGAATATCCAAAATTTCCATGCACACATCCAGATCCAAAAGATCACCAAATTTTGATATTTCTCTGGCAGTGGAAAAATAAATCAGTAAATCAATTGCAAATATAAATTTATGCTTATTTAAACCAAGAAGTCAACAACTAGCAATTTATGCTTATTTGAACCAAGAAGTCAAGAACTAGCAACTACAGTAGCAGAGGCTGTCCAAGTCCAGTTATGGTAATATACTAGCACTAGTTATAGTAATAATAATACAGACTATATGCTTAGTGCTAACTGGTAATCTGTGATCATTAGTTTGTAGTATTAGTAAAATTGTAAACATATGGTAATCAATCATGTCATTAATACAGGGGTTTAGGGGCATTTTCTGGTTATCCCAACCAAACTTTTTTTTTCTTAGCTTTTCAAATTGTCAGATTAACTTGTGGAGACAAATAATAAGATGTGTAGCAGATAGGAGATATGCTGTGAGATTATTTCCACTGATGTGTCCCATTTCTGCAGAACGATATCTGCACTGAGAACTGCTATAAAGAGCTATGCAGGCTGCTCCCTGGGGATTGAGAAAACTGAATCTGACACATTTACACCTGTCTGTTGTGTAATGTCACATGCATGAACATTATACATTACAAAAAAGTGGATTTAGAGATGAGACATTTCATCACTATAACAGTGGTACACAACCAAAAATGTTTTTGCATGTATAAGCCCCAATTGTTCACATTTTCAGGTTTCATAGCTTTGCTCTAACAAATTCAACAATTGGTTAGGGATCATAAACATTCCAAAGAACCTGAACTGGATGAGAAGCTCCTCCAGGTATATGAAAACAATGCTTGAAGATCCAATGTTATGCTCCACTACCTGAAAACCCCATGACAAATAAAAAGAATATAGCATTGTGGATCGAATCAATTTAACTATTTTCCGGCAATGATTTAGCCAGGCTTTACCTCCATGAATACCAGTTCCTGTGGCATTGCAGCAAATACTTTCAGTCACCACATGTACGCAGTCAAAACAAGGAAGAAATAATTTATCCTGAACTCACAGCATTCGCGAAGTCTCGGCACGTGAAATGCTGGTCAGCAATGATGCGATCGCCCAACGCTTTGAGGCTCTTCACTGACAGAGGCCTCAGATCGTGGATCTGAATGAAGAATTGCCCGGAGAAAAGCTAGGTGTTGTGATACTACAGCCCACGACATACAAGCACAGAACGTTCGATCAAGGAAAGGCTCGCAATGTCTCACCTTGCTGGCGATCCACACCGCGACGAGCGCGAAGAGCTCGAGGTTGCTGTCCCTCAGGGGCTCGAGGAGCCAGGACCTCACGGTTCGCCCGCTTCGCGCGCCGCAGAATCCCATCTTCCTGACACAACCAGACCTAGAAATGAGAACAATCTCCCCCCAATACAAGAATCGGAAAATGATGGATCACCTCGGGAGCGCCGGGAGGAAGCGGCCGGCGAAGAACGCAAGCGCGGAGTACTTGACGATGGGCCGGAGATCGAGCCGCTGCGAGGAAATCATGGGAGGCGGCAGCTGAGGTCTAGCTCGGTCGGGGTTTCGGGAACGGAGGGCGGGGAACAGTGCGCACCTTAGAGGCGTGGAGGAGGAACTGAAGGAGGTGGCGGCGCCTGGATGATCCCGGCCACGCGCTCGCCGCCGCCGCCGCCACTGCGTCCTCCTCCTCGACTTCCATCGTGACGCGCGAGACAGCCTGAGCCCTGAGACTCTGAGAGGCAAGGTGAGCAACAACAAGCAGAGTGGCTCGAGTCGGGAGTGAGAGAAGCGGCGGCGACGAGGCCGATCAGGCCGTGGTGAACAGGGCCCAAAACGGCCCAAGTGGAAGAGGGTAGCCAGAGGCACTCTCGTGATCTCGTTCATCAGAGGAAATTCACTACGGCCCAGGGAATGTTTCCCAATGAAACGAGCTGAAAACTATTTTGTTTCTTGATTTTAAAAAAAGTATATTTTTTCGCAAAAAAATTATATCTAAATGCTTTTCTTTTGGGTTGCGAGTTTTTTTTATGGGGATGAAATAATTAAATTTCTGGACCCTGATGGGTTTTCTCCCTGTAGTTTACTCCTTTGTCCTTTGCTAAAAGATTTATGGGCTGGTGATAACTTCTTTTTTGGTTCAAACAGATGGGGAACGCTTACTAGTAGTGTCGTGTAGCAAACTAGCAACTAAAATAAAACATGTGTTTTTTCTTTAACATGTGTTTTTGCAAATGTATTGTACAATGTAGCCCAAATTCCGCTCCTGGACAAAGAAACAAACGCAGAAGCAGAACAGTGTTTGATGGCTAGCTCGATCAATTGGCAGATTCCATGGCGAACGAGCGCTCAAACTCGGCATCCATGAGGACGCCCGCGATGACATGCACCACGGTCTGGCCCCTGGCGATGTCGACGCACTCCAATCGCACGCCGTTGACGACGAGCGCCCCGCGCAGCTCCCTGGAGGCGTGGATCCTCAGCCCGGACACGGAGTCCAGCAGCAGGACTCGCGCCGTCCCGCGCGGCGGCACGTCCGCGGCGAGCAGGCGCCGAGGGACCGCGGAGAAGCCGAGCACGCGGGAGAGGATGGCGTAGGTGTTGTCGCCGCCCTCGGCGGCGGCGCTGGCGTTGGACTCCTGCAGCCCGAGGACGCGGCGGAACGAGCCCGGCGACGGCACGAAGACGGTGAAGGGGAGGTCACTGGGGAGCATGGACACCATCGCGTCGCCGAGCTCCCCCAGGCTCGCGCCGCCGCCGCAGCGAGGCCGCGTCGTGGAGGAGGATCTCCTGCCGCCGCTGGCGAGGCGGGGCGGCGAGGGAGGGGAGGTGGAGAGGAGCACGAGGACGAGGAAGACGAGCGAGGACGCGAAGGCGATGGTTACGGCAATGAGGCGCGGCGGCGGGATTGGCCGTGGCCTGAGCGGGGAGAGCCTCTGCTTCCTCCTCGCCGCCGTCCTGTTCATTTGATGCGATCGGGGAACAGTCTGAGTAGGCCCAGGAGAGACGGCAGAGGAAGCCAGCGGAGCTGAAACTCTGAAAGCGTGCGTCGTGCCGCCGTTTCTGCTTGTTGCTTGCCGGAGTGGTTACCCTCGATGATGACTGCACCAGCACGTTCCGCCACTGTTACAGCGCGCGCATCGATCACGGCGTTGTTTAGAGGTTTCGTACACTATAGACTTCCTGGAGAAACGCGAGATCGAGGCTGCTGGTGTAAGGGCACGGCGTGAACGGACACGCCGGATCTGGCCACCTGCCCGTTCTCGCCGTTTTCCAGGTCTTTGGCGCCGCCGTCGGGAGCAGTAGTACCGGCAGGCAACGTGTTTGTGGGGGTCTGGAAGGAAGGTTGGGAAAAGATGGGTGAATAATAGAAAGCAAGTTTCATCTCCTTTTGAGAATGAAGGAGCATCTGATGTATTCAAGATTTGCTCTGGATACAATCTCAGAGAGAAGAAGAAATCTCTTAAAAAGAAATAATGATTGGAGTTTTTTGAAACTGTAGGGGAGTGTCTAAAAAGGGAATGAGTACCTGTATTACTGATTTAAGATTTTATGGGTTTCCAGGAAACTATTAAAAAATCTTATGATGAGGCCTTTTTTAGAAAGATTGATCCCAACAAAAATTTCTCCTGGCACTGGTTCCCTTTTAGGGGCAGAGTAGGGGGAATTCTTTGCGGCATTAAAAATGATACTTTTGAGATCCTCTCCTTTGAAGAGGGTGAGTACTCAGTGACTGCTCTTGTAGTGGACAAAAAATCCAAAGTAAATATAACTCTAGTTCTAGTTTATGGACCAGCCCAGGAGGAAGGTAGAGAGCAGTTCCTCCCTGAACTGGCTAACATTTGTGCAGGCAAAAAAGGGCCAATGGTAATTGGTGGGGACTTTAACATTCTCAGATTCAGCTCTGATAAGAACAAAAAATTTGTTGGCAATAAGTTCACAGACATACTTAATTATGTCATAAATACTTATAAGTTGAGAGACTTGGAACTGAATGGAGGGAGATACACATGGACAAATAACCAGGAAGATCCAACTTTGGAAAGGCTCGACAGAGTGCTTATCAACGAGGAATGGGAAGCGATGTTTCCCCTTTCAAACTTAAGGAAAATTGTGAGATCTATGTCTGACCACAATCCTTTGATATTGTGTACAGACCAAGGAGAAAAGAAAAAGAACAGCAAACAATTCAGGTTTGAAACCTCTTGGATAAAGCATCATGACTTTATCCCTAAGATCAGGGAGATTTGGGAAAGGACAGTAGTCTCAAAAAATGTGGTAGAAGCATGGAACATCAAGATCAAAAGGGTTAAGAGATTTCTCAAAGGATGGGGCGACAGCATTAGAGGACATTCAAAAAAATACAAGAAAATTCTGCTGGAAGAGTTGGCAAAGCTAGAAAGATTGGAAGAGGAGGCATGTTTAGCAAAACACTTACTGGATAGGAAAACATTCATTCAAACAGAGATCTTGAGGCTCACAGCTGAGGAGGAACTGTACTGGCACAAAAGAGCAAACTCTAAATGGCTTCTGAAAGGGGATGATAACACCAAATTTTTTCATAGAATGGCGAATGGAAAAAAAAGAAAGAACACTATTTTCAGTTTAGTACATAATGAAGCTGAGCTAGAAGGAACTAAGACAATTTTGGAGCATGCCACTCATTATTATAAGTTTGTTTGGGGCTTCTGATAAGCCCAAAAGTGACCATGGACCCAGAGTGCTGGGCCCCTCATGAAAAGATTTCAGAAGTAGACAATGAGCTAATTTCAGGACCTTTTTTGGAAGAGGAGATTAAAAAAGCAGTCTTTAGTATGGAATCCAATACGGCACCTGGCCCTGACCATATACCAGTTGAGTTTTACCAGTCTTGCTGGGAGATCATTAAACCAGAAGTGATAGCAATGTTCAAGGATTTCTTTGAACACAATCTGGACATTGAGAGACTAAATTATGGGATTATTACTCTGATCCCCAATGGGATTATTACTCTGATCCCCAAAACAAAGGAAGCAAACAGAATTCAGCAGTACAGACCTATTTGCCTTCTCAATGTAATTTTCAAAATTTTCACCAAAGCTTTGATGCTGAGGCTAGAGAAAGTTATTGGAAAGATCATAAACAAATCACAGAATGCATTTATCAAAGGGAGAAATATAATGGATGGGGTAATGAGCCTTCATGAAATTTTACATGATACAAAGAGACGGAAAAAAGAAGGGCTGATATTGAAGCTGGATTTCAAAAAGGCTTACGATAATGTAAGCTGGGATTTTGTGTTGGATTGCCTAAAGCAGAGAGGTTTTGGGGGAAAATGGTGCAAGTGGATTTGGGCTGTCATGACCAGTGGCACTCTTAGTGTGAAAGTGAATGACGAGGTAGGAAGTTACTTTACTTGTGGCAAAGGGGTCAGACAAGGAGACCCCCTATCACCCTTTCTTTTCAACATAGCGGTAGATTCCTTAGCAAAGATGGTGAATCTGGCCCAAAAAAACAAGATTGTGGAGGGTCTGGTTCCTGAGTACATTGAAGGAGGAGGAGTGGCAATTTTACAATATGCTGACAATACAATTCTGTGTCTAAAAGATAACGAGGAGGGTGCAAGGAACATGAAACTACTTTTGTATCTGTTCGAAGATATGTCGGGGTTAAAGATCAACTTTGATAAAAGCGAAGTAGTCATGGGTACGGAAGATAAAGAAAAGTCTCTGAAATACTCAGATTTGTTCAATTGTGCAATAGGGACATGGCCCATGAAATATCTCGGGGTTCTGGTTTCAAGTTCTAGGCTGCACATATTGGATTGGATTCATTTGGATGAAAAACTAATCAAAAGGCTAGATGGATGGAAGGGGAGTTCCCTCACTATTGGAGGGAGGCTCATACTGCTTCATACTTGCTTGAGCAGCATTCCCACATATTATATGTCCATGTACATGTTACTATTCACAAGAGGTTGGACAGAACCAGGAAAAGGTTCCTTTGGCAAGGAGGGGGCATAAAAAGAAAATATCACCTTGTTAAATGGTGAAAAAATTTGCCTACCAAAGAAAAAAGGGGGACTAGGAGTCCATGATCTGAGAAAGATGAATATAAGCCTAGGCAAATGGTGGTGGAAGTTGGAAAGAGGAGAAGGTCTTTGGCAAGAAATTGTGAGGAAAAAATACGTCAACAATCAGTGCATTGCTCAACTAAAAAGAAAACCAAGTAACTCACCAGTCTGGAATGATTTGCTGAAAGTCAGAGATATTTACTTGAAGGGCAGAGTCATGCTGGTTGGTAATGGAAAGTTAACAGATTTCTAGAAAGACACCTGGTGTGGGGCAATTGCATTGCAAGAAAAATTTCCAGATCTGTTTCTAATATGCAATGAGCAAATTAGCACAGTAGAAAACATTGCTAAGAAAGGATGGAGGTTATCTTTTAGAAGGTGGTTGGATGAGAGATTACAAAATCAGCTAAGCATGCTGTATGATATAGTGAGAGCTTTTGCTTTGAGTAATAACATTGACCAACCCAAGTGGATTTGGGGTAACAAAGGGATCTATTCGGTGAGTTCTCTGTACTCTCATTTGTGTAGCAGTGAAGTGGAAAACCCACATAAAAAGATCTGGGAATCCAAACTTCCCCTAAAGATCAAGGTGTTTATGTGGCTAGTCTATCAAAATGCAATCCTGACTAAAGACAATTTGATCAAAAGAAACTGGCACGGAAGCGATCTGTGCAGATTTTGTGATGACAAGGAAAACATAGAGCACTTATTCTTCAGGTGCACGATGGCTAAATATGTGTGGAGCTTAGTAGCGGTGGTGTTGGGAGCAAATTGCAGCCCAACCTCTCTAAGACAGTTTCGGTTCTGGGCAAGTACTTTCATACCGCGTGGAGGGAAACTTATTATAGTTGGTCTAGCAGCTATATGCTGGGCGCTCTGGAGAAAATGAAATGATTCATGTTTTGAAAACAAGTTAACCAGATCTCCTACCGAGATCATATGTTTGGCTTCATCGTTTCTTAATTTCTGGGCAGAGCTACAAACTGGGGAGGACAAACTCACGCTGGAGAAGGCGGCTGAAGCTTTGAGGAAGACAGCGCTGATGTTCCACGTGCAAGATGAAGGAGATGGCATGGTGCTGCTGCAGTAGGAGAAGATCTGGGCATTTCTTGTTTTTTGGCGTTCATGTTGGTAGTAGTTACTTGCCGGTCGTTGTTGCTGTTATGTGGAGGTGGCAAATCCACTCCTTTGCTCTGTACTTTGGGCCCTGCCTCTGGAGGGTATTTTGCTTCTTGCTTTTGGATCGTAGCTCTGTGACTTTGAACGCTTGGTAATTTCATTGCTATAAGTAATGAAATTCGGGCAACAGCCCTTGATGGAAAAAACGTGTTTGTGGGGGAATGTGCTTGCCTGGGCCGTCAGGACACCTCAACTGGATGGGCTGAGAGGCCGAACGGGGTCTCGTACAAAACATGGTGCCCGGACGGGCCGGTAGTGGAAGGTGTTGACGCCTTTCACGGTCAACACACCGATTTTGCGCTAGAACGCGTGGATCCGCAACGGATCGAGCAACTGCAACAGGCCCAGGCGAAACCGGTGGAACCGGTTTGTAGATCCGGTGGAACCGGTTCTACGGGAGCTGCTGCGTAGACCTAAGATCGCCGGCCCGGTAGGGACCCTGTCAGGGCAGGCGCGTCTAGGGTTTCTCTGAGATCGGCAGGCCACTCAGAGAGCCGTCAAACGCCGTGGAGACGAAGAACGAACAGAATTAGGGTTGGAAAATTTAGGGTTTGGAAATGACAAAAAAGTAAAGGTAATAAATGTTTTGATCGATTGGATGATACTCAATCGGTCGTGACCCTTCATATTTATAGGGTGGGGAGGTCGTACCCCGCAAGGAAAGTCCTATTACAACTCGGATCTACAAAAGAGTCCAAACCTACTAGGACTCGGGAAAAACCGGTTCCACCGGTTTGCTCTGTCAGACGAGCAATAGTGAACAAACCGATTCCACCGGTTTGAGAATCCGGTTCCACCGGTTCTTCCTGCCTTGCTGTCCTTGTGCCAATTTTGATCGCCAACATATGCCCCCCTGTTTTTTGGTAAAACTTGCGCACCAGAAAACATTTTAGCACAAGAAAACACTTCTAAGGGAGATGTTTAAACAGAATTCATCGGCCTTTAAATCAAGCTCCTTGCCAAACACTTGGATAATATCGATTTAAGTATCTTCCATTAAGTGCCCTTGGCAGCTGCTGACCTTGCAAAGTCTCCACCATATAGGAATTACCGAAGATCACTCTAATCACCTTGTATAGACCTTCCCAACTTGGAGACCATTTACCAAACTTATTGCTCTTCGATCCTATAGGTAGAATTGTCTTCCAAACCAGATCACCAACCTGAAAAGACTTTTGTTTTACCTTCTTGTTGTAGGCCTTAGCAACCCGTATCTTATCTTTTTCAATTTCCTTCAAGGCCTTCAATCGCTTATCGGTCACTTCATCAATATTGTCCATCATCAAATCATGATAACCAACAGCATCAAGATCATTTTGTTTAGCTAACCAATAAGCATTCAAATTCACTTCAACAGGCAAAACAGCTTCTTGACCATACACAAGTTCAAAAGGAGTAACCTTAGTAGCACCATGTCTAGATATACGATGAGCCCATAAAGCTTCAGATAAAACCTCATGCCATCTCCTAGGATTCTCCTCTATTTTTTTTAATCAACTTGATCAAGATCTTATTACTAGACTCGACTTGACCATTAGTCTGAGCATAGTATGGAGATGAATTGAGCAATTTAATACCATACATATCAACAAACTCACGAACTTCTTTTGATATAAACGAAGTACCTTGATCAGTAGTCAAAATTTGTGGAATGCCAAATCTGTGTATAATATGTTCAGTAATAAACTCAATTACCTCCCGATGTGTCATATTCTTCAAAGGTACAGCTTCGGTCCACTTTGTAAAATAATCAGTAGCCACTAACACGAAGCGATGTCCCTTTGATGAAGGAGGATGAATCTGCCCAACAAAGTCCAATCCCCATCCTCGAAAAGGCCAAGGTTTGATAATAGGATGTAACAAAGCTGCTGGAACCATCTGAATATTTCCAAACCTTTGACACTCTTCACATCCTTTGTAATACCGAAAACAATCAGCTATCATATTAGGCCAATAAAAACAAGCTCTTCTCAAAAGCCACTTCATCTTAGGAGCCGATTGATGTGTACCACAAATCCTTCATGAACTTCACCCATTGCAACCTTAGCTTGATCAGAATCCAAACATTTCAACAATAAATCTTCAGCTGTCCGATGATACAATTCACCATCAACCAAAGTAAATTTAAACGCCCACCGTCGGACTTTTCTGTCAACTTTATGATTAGGATTCTGTAAATACTCAACAATAGGTATTCTCCAATCAACAACTTCGTCCTTATTAATTTTTGATTGCTCATGGACCGAAGCGCTGCTGTCAACGGATGAACCGGTTTCACCAGTTCTGGAAACGGTGTTACCGGAATTTCCGGTGGAACCGGTTTCTGAATCCGGTGGAACCGGTTCTTCCTGGGCAGATGTCTCGGCTATGCAAAGTGTAGCCTTTCTTTCATAAAAATTTCTTTTCTGAACATCATAGCCAGACGCTTGCTGAGCCAGAGCATTCGCCCTTGGATTCTCATCTCTTGAAACATGATATATAGAGAATTCATCAAATTGAGCAATCATGTCCAAACACTTATCAAGATATGCATTTAAAAATCCATCAAAGCATTGGTATACTTTATTGACTTGTTGTACAACCAGCAGAGAATCACCAAATACTTCTACATGTTTTACCCCTATGTCATGCAAAATCTCTAGTCCGAATAATAAAGCTTCATATTCGGCTTGATTATTAGTACAATCATTTTCTAATCGGTTAAGAGCTTCAAATTCAACACCACTAGGTGATATAAAAACAATACCAATGCCACAACCGCACCTACAAACCGATCCATCAAAGTGCAACTTCCATGGGGTAAAAGTAATATAACCGATATCTAGATCATTATCATTAATACTATGCTTAACAATAAAATCAGCAACAATTTGGCCTTTCATTGATTTTAAAGGTTCACAAGCCAAATCATATTCAATAAGAGCATAAGCCCATTTACCAATTCTACCACTTAAAATTGGTCTATGCAACATGTATTTAATAATATCGGTTTGACAAGCCACTATGCAAGTATTGGATAACAAATAATGCCTCATCTTGGCACAAGCATAATACAAAGATAAGCAAAGCTTTTCAATAAATATATACCTCGTTTCGGCATCCAATAATCGTCGACTTGCATAGGTAATAATGTGTTCCTTCCCTTCGGTTTCTTGAGTCAAAACAGCCCCAATTACTTGATCTTCAGCAGCCACATATAATTTAAATGGAATTCCTCTCCTAGGAGCTTTCATGACCGGCGGCGAAGACAAGTAATATTTGATCTTCTCAAAGGCTTCTTGCTGTTTTGCCCCCAAGTAAATTCGGCTTCATCTTTTAACCGAAGAATAGGAGTAAAAGCATTGACCTTCCCAGACAAATTACAAATAAATCTTCTCAACTAATTCACCTTGCCTAGGAATTTCTGCAAATCTTTCTTACATGTAGGAGTTTTAATCTTCTTAATAATATCAATCTTTTTAGGATCTATCTCTATGCCATTCTCATGAATAATAAAGCCTAAAAATTTTTCAGCCGACACACCAAAAGCACACTTAAGTGGGTTCATCTTTAATCCATATCGACGCATTCTTTCAAAAGCAAGTCTTAAATCAGCCAAATGAGAATTTAAACCAGCTGATTTAACAACAATATCATCGATATAAACTTCTATAATTAAACCAAGCAAGTCATGAAAAATTAAATTCATTGCCCTTTGGTAAGTGGCACCAGCATTTTTCAAACCAAAGGTCATGACTACCCACTTAAATAAACCAACAAAATCTGGACATATAAAAGCCGTTTTGGAAACATCCGCTTCGGCCACGAATATTTGATTGTAACCAGAATTACCATCAAGAAAACTAATAACTTTATGTCCAGAAGCACCATTAATAAGCATGTCGGCTATAGGCATAGGATATTCATCTTTAGGAGTAGCTCTATTAAGACTTCTAAAATCAATGCAAACTCTGAGCTTACCAGAATCATTTTTCTCAACAGGCACAATATTAGATAACCATTCAGCATAACGACAAGGCCTAATAAAATTAGCTTCTAACAACCGATTAATTTCTTCTTTAATTCGGTCATACATATTAGGATTGAAACGCCTAGCAGTTTGTTTAAAAGGCCTAAAACCAGGCTTAATAGGCAGCCGATGTTCAACTAACTCGCGGCTTAAACCAGGCATCTCCTGATAATTCCATGCAAAGCAATCAACATACTCTTTCAACAGCTCGATTAATTCAGCTTTATAATCAGCTTTCAAATTTTTGTTTACAAACGTCGGCCTAGGTACAGTGCCATCTCCAATATCAATTTCCTCTAAAGGATCAGCCGACGTAAAGCCTTGTCCTAATTTACTCATGTCATCAAAATCTTCAATAGCTTCACACATATCGTTCTTTTGTGCCCGATAGTGCTCAAGTCTCTGCTGCAACCATTCTGAACTATTTATTGATTCACAACAAATGGTTTAGCCGATATTCAACCGGCTTTAGAACAGCAGGCACAAAGCCATCTCTAGTGCAACTGATCATCTCATAATCAGAAATATCTAAACCTGTTAAGCACTTAACATGATCATGCATAGACATGGTAGAACCATCAGCCACTGCAACACAAGCCGATGTATCCCCATGCACAATCTCAATGTCTTCGTCTACCCATTGAATAAGAAACTGATGCAAACTAGAAGGCACACATCTATTCGCATGGATCCAATCACGACCCAATATTAAATTGAAGTTACCTTGGGTCTCGGCGACGAAGAAAGCGGTAGCCAACGTCTTGCTCCCAACGGTGAGCTCCATAGAAGCAATGCCCTTAGCACTCATAGGCTCGCCTCCTCCCACACCGCTGATAGTCATATTGGTCTTGATCAGCTCATCATCTAATCCACCAAGCTGCTTGAACACAGAATAAGGCATCAAATTGACAATCGCCCCGGTGTCAACAAGCATCCTTGAAATCGGCTTCCCATTGATATGCCCTTCATGTACAGCGCCTTCAAGTGATTTTCAGAATCCTTTGGCCTTTTAAATATAGCTTCTTTCGGGCCAAAGTCTAAATGAGCGATCTCATCCTCCGGAATAATGTAATAATCCGAAGATAGGTGCACCACATTAGCATCAACATTCATATGTTCAGGTGACGACCCATAATCAACTAGATGTTCATCGTCCACATTCTGGAAATCCGATGACAACTTCTGATCAAACGCAGAAGTGACAGAAATTTCAGAAGCAATTCGAGATGAACCTGGAGCAGCAGAAACCGGTTCCACCGACGCAGCAGTGGACGGCGAAAAGGGTAGAACCGGTTTCACCGGTTTGGAATCCGGTTCCACCGGATTTTGCTCTGGAGGTTCAGTCTTCTTCCACCCCTTGCCCGGAGGAATCATAGACCTGTACTTGTTGAAGTGCTCCTCCCTCTGCTTCTCCAGTGCCTTCTCTTTCTGGTCCTGAAAGCGAAGCCGCTGCAACTTCCTCTTTTGTGTGCGTGTCAAACCTGGAGGACACCATCTAGGCATAAGGTATTTAGTTTTATCAATTTCAACCTTCTTACCCACATCAGGCTCTGCAGCAATGTTCTCCTGGACTGATGACTTGACTTCACAACCAATTATCATAGGCATCTTGCCATCGTCCTTCAAGTTTACTTGGAAGTCACCAATCTGAATAATATCAGCAGAAGTAGTTCTCTCCTGGTCGACCTCCATCTTCTGGACAACTTCCTCCATCTTTTTAGGCTGATAGACTTGCTTAGGAGGAGAAGGCTGTCTCTTCTGCGGAAACCGGTTTGTCGACGCAAGAAATGGCCGACTAGTAAATTTAGTGGATTGCATGTTAAGGCTCGGATGGTTCGCGAGAGGACACAAAAGATTATACTGGTTCAGGCACGAACGCCCTACGTCCAGTGTGAGACAGCTCGTGTTACTCGCGTTGCTCGTAGTAGGGGTTACAAGCGGTCGAGAGAGAGGAGAAGCCTCAGGTCTCTGTGAGTATCTAAGTGTGAGTGTGTATGTGTTTCGTGTGTCTCCGTCCCCCTCCCCTGAGGCCTTACTTTTCCTTTTATACTTCCGGGGAGAGACTTTGTACAAGGTGCGTTCAACAAATAACAAATAACAGGAAACTTGCTGAAGAAGCCCCGCCGCCTGCGGGACACTGTGGATGATGCAGGGGTAGGTCCTAATCCCGAGCTCGCTAGGGTCGTGCTCGCCCCTTCGCGGCGCCTGCGGGGCGGCTGGAACAGTGCGTGTCACATTCTTCTGCCACACCGGACAGCGCGCGGTAAGGCCAGTTAATGCCAATAGGTCGTGGAATAGATATGCGGCGGTGTGTCCTCTTTGTCTCCTTCTGCGCCGAGTCCCCCCTGTTGACCCTTATCTCCTGGCCCGACGTGGGCCCGAGCGAGGCGGAGAAGGGTCGGGCGAGGCGGAGAAGGGTCGGCCGAGGTGACGTGGGGTCGGCCGAGGTGCTCGTCCGACGGCTCCCTTGCTGGCCTGTTCCTGTTTGAGGTAGCTGGCGCAGTGGAGTAGGTGGCACAGTATTGAATATATCGGTGTTGTGCAGTCCCGTCATGACAGGGTACAGCCTGTCGCGGTCTGCACGCAATTTAATTTCGGAGTAGATGGTGCGTCCGACCCCGCGCGGGGGTCGGACGAGGCGGACTGACCGACCCCCACGCGAGGGTCGGGCGAGGCGGACCAGGGGTCGCGCGAGCTGACCCTCGGGCACGGCAACGCATGCCTCGTGCATGGCATGGCCCCCCGTCCTTTTGCATGTCGCATGCATCTGATAGTAAAGCGTGTGAACGTGAGAGGAGAAAGTCTTCTGGTGTCCTTGGTCTTTTTTCCCTTGTCGTGTAGGAGAGTAAATGAGAGAGAATAGAAGCGATGTGATGGGATTGATTGGAAAAGGCACGCATGCATGCACACGTACAGGAGAGAAAAATAGAGAGGGAGAGAGAGACATGCATGCTGCATGCATGCTGGGGATTAATTGTTGCAGCTGTTTTGCTGCTCATCTGGCACCACTGCTGCCTCCGCCTGCTTCTGCTGCTACGCGCCGCGCAAGGCCCACGCATGCGCTGCGCGGCGCCTGCCGTTCTGCAGGCCGCTGCCGCTGCATGCTCCGCGGGCGCCGCGTGATCGCTCTGCCGCTCCGCCTCGAACCGCAGCGCGTGCCTGCTGCTGTTACGTTGGGGTGGAGGTACGTCGGAGAGAGATGCTCGACCCATCGTGGCAGTCGGGCGAGGCGGAGACGCCGACCCCTGCGCAGGGTCGGCCGAGATGTGGTCGTATCGGAACGGCTGTGCCATCGGAGTTTTTAATTTTTAACTCGCTGTCATTGGATACCCCTAATATTGGTATCCGACACGGTTTAACCGGTTTACAGAACCAGTTTCACCGGTTTGAGGTGGCACATCCCTACCTGATCGACGAGGAGCAGAACGGTTATCTACCAACCTCTCACGTGCTGGAATTCTGTTATTACCCCACCCTGGATGAAAAGAATGATACTGCGCAGGGTAATAAGGCATATTCATCCCATTGTGATCCCATGCCGGATATTGATAATTGTAGTACGGAGGCATCCATGACATGTTCTGACATTGGTTCAGTTGGGGATAAAAACCTGCATTGTCACCCTTCCACCTGTTATTCGCCTTTGGAGGCGGAATTGGCTTCTCTTGGCGCATGGGTGACCTCTTTCTCTTTTTTGCCGGCCAATCATCATCAACTGGCCTTTGATTTGCATATTTGAAAAACAACTGGTCATAGGTCACTTTTGGCTTTGCAACTTTGCCCTGATCCTTGGCCACATTGACTTTCCAGGTTCCAATCTCTGGACGCTTAGGCTTCAACATTTTCTGGCGCCCCTGAATAGAACCGGTGGAACCGGTTTGTCCTGTACAGGCTCAAACGGTTCTTTTGACGATCCTTGCCCCCCGAGATCCGCGACTCTTGTAGTAATTTTGAAAGTCTCCCTGCCATTGGGGGTATTCTCACACACCACTTCCCTGATAATTGATTTTCTCTTCAGATTTTCAGGTTTTGGCTTCTCATCACCCACAACAATATTTTTTCCCTTAGTTGATTCGACTTGTTGCGGCTGAATCAGAACTTTAGGAGCTTGCATCTCAATGGTGTTGACAGGGAAGGGCTCTTTATTCACCTGCATCTCATGTAGTGTCAAACGTCCTTCATTCAAGGCCGATTGCACCTGTCAACGGAAAACATTGGAATCATTAGTAGCATGCGAAAAAGAATTATGCAACTTGCAATATGCCCGCCTTTTGAGTTCTTCAAGTGGAGGAATAGTATGAGACATTTTAATGTTTCCATTCTTTAACAATTCATCAAAAATACGATCACACTTGGAAACATCAAAAGTAAATCGCACTTCTTCTTTCCGATTCTTTTGAATTGGCTTAAGAGATGGACAAGTGTACGATTTATTCTTAGAAGGCCATACAAGTTCAGCAACATACACATCTTCATCATCGTCCGAACTACTAGAATCATAAGTAACAACATGAACATTAGAACGATGAGTCTTATATGTATCTTTGCTATTTTTAATTCGGTTTTCAGTAGCTAAAGCTCTTACTTGTACTTGATTAACCGAAAAGTGTTCAAAGCCTTCTATCTTTTCTTTAATAGAGGATCTTAAACCATTAAAGGCAACATCAGCAAGATCCCTTTCAGAAAGTGACAAATTAAAACATCGGTTTCTAGTTTCCTTGAATCGTTTAAAATAATCAACAACAGATTCATCTCTTTGTTGCTTAACCAATGTCAAATCTGTCAATTTCAATTGAGTACTCCCACTATAAAAATGATCATGAAATTTTTGCTCTAATTGATTCCATGAATTAATTGAGCCAGGAGTTGTCACACCCGGTTTTAAGGACAAAACCAGATGACTATCATATGTGCGCCAGGATCAAGTTTACACACATATGAGACTTCATCAGTGATATAAAAGACAATGCAAAACGTAAATAATATTAAAGAATATTATTACACTCACGCGAAGCGAATAACTAGCAGCGGATCTTCAACACTTCACCACAGGCAGCTGACTGGGGGAACACGTACGCCTAGAAAACTCCAAAATACTCCACCAGGCTCTCCTGTCTTAGCCTGAGCCGCAGATAAAGCAAGATTGAGTACACTTATGGTTGGTACTCAGCAAGTGTAGAGCAAAAGCAAATGACATGCAAGGCTTAACAAGGAATAGCTGGCTATTTAATTTAGCTTAAGCACTTTAGTTGGTCATATTTTAATTAGCAGCATAATTACTAAATATAAGTGTATACCAACCCAATTAAGCATAAATATATACCATAACCATAACCATATCCAATGCATGAATGATCCAATTTATTTCATCTTCAAGTTCAAATTATCATGCGAGGGTCCAGGCCGCTCTTGACCGTGAGCACGGCTGATATATCAGTTTTTAACACTCTGCAGAGGTTGTACACTTTCACCACAAGTCGTGATTCCCATTGCCAAAGGCATGTACTCCCCTCACACCACGTGAACAAAGTACTGGGTTTCACAGCGAGGCCTTTCCAAAGAATCTCTCAATGTGTGTGTGCTCCCTTACCATGCAGGTCTCCAGAAGGAAAACCTTCCTCTCCCGCGCCTCTGCACACAAACCTTGCCGGTAGCAACCAGCCCCATCCAAAACAAGCAGTGCCTCCACACAACATTGAGATCCTCTAGTTACTTAGCCAAGACCATAGCCCGTTAGTCCTTGTGGTTGTACTGTTTTCCTGGGTAGTCACTCCATGTTCCAATTAACACATGTGGTCTCGTTATCAAAATGCATAGGAACATGAATAAAATAATGGCACAAATTCATTATCTTAGATCTTAGTGTAACCATTCCCAAGTTAAAGCAGCTAAGCATCAACTACCCAACATTAAAATATGAACCCAAGGCTTGACAAGGAATGATAAATAAAACTAGTCAATCCTTAACATAGGACCCATCATATTAAAGCATGCAAGCGTAGCATAGCTATTAAATGTGAGCATGCCATTTGGTTATTAGGACTGAAGAATATGATCAAGAATACACTTGCCTTAAATCCAAATAATAAAGGGTACTGCTCAAGTCTTCAAAATATTGCTCCTCAAATTCCACGAACAATCCTTGAACACCACAACTGTTACACCGTCTAAACGCAGCACAGGGGCACATACAAGAAAACATTACAACAAAATAAGAAATAGTACACCAAACATGAACAAAAATACAAAAGAACAGTCTAAAGCTATAGATCATGTCCTTACGGTCACGTGAGCTGAAGAATCACTCGAAACGGAGTTGAAACAGTCAAGATATGGTCAAAACAGTGATCCAGGGACTTATCTGCGTAGAACCAAACTTCTAGGGGTTAGATTGAGATAATTCGAGGGCTAATACATAATTATGCTGGTAAAGTCGGGGTCTAACTCGTAAAAGAGCCAGATAGGACAGCGGGTTAGATAACTTGAAAACCAAGGGGGTTAACTGTAAGATAAAATGACCTTCATGTAAATACTTTACATAGGACGCGGAGTGCGGGTTGATTACCAGAAAATCCAGGATCTCTTTAGCAAAACAGCCTCGGCTGACCGGTATCTGCCTTGTTGACTCGGATCTGGGCCTTTGAAACTTGATCGGACGGACGAGATCGCTCGGGGAGTCGGCCGGCGGCGAAAACAGAGGTCGGCGGCGGTCCGAGGCGGCGATGGGCGGCGAGTTCGCCGGAGAAAGTCGATCTCGAGCTAGAGAGCTCGGTTTTCCACGCGGTTTGGCCCTGGAGATTCCTCGAGGGATGGCGAACTCGTTCAGGACGCTATAAACGATGCACGGAAGACGAGAGCGGCTGGAGGTGGAGCGGGACGGCTCGACCTACGGAGACAATCTCCGGTGAGCGATTCTGGTGAACCGAGGGCAATTCGACGAGTTCAAGTGGCTTGGTGAGCTTTCTTACATCCGTGCGATGGTCCCGGTGGTGATCTTGGCGATGGATTGACGACGATTGAGTAGATCGACGGTGGCGGGTGGCACCAAGACCTCGGGGCGGCGACGCTCCGTGGAACGACCACACGCGATGGCGGCTAGGGTTTCTAGGGGTTCGAGGTTCGGCCGGCGCGAGTTTTATAGGCCGGGGGTCGTGCCTTGGCGTGCGAGACAGGGAGACCGAGGCGGGCGGTGCGGAGCTCGGGTTCGGTTCCGAGTCGGGATCGAGTCCCAGTCGAGAGCGACGACTTGGTAGGGATGACGGGCGGGTCTCACTTGGCGGTGACACAGAGAAAAGAGAAAGGGAGAGGGCGTCGGGCTGGGCCGCGGTGGGGAATGGGCCGGGCTAGAGGAAAAACGGAGAAAGAGATTTGAGGGGGACAACCGGACTAACTGAAAACTCAGGGAGGAAAACTAGACTTAAACCTATGCAACTATTCTAGGCTTCAAACAAAAGCTATTCAAATTTGAATTTAAATAAATTTAAACTCAAATATGAATAGCAGGAAAACATAAACAAATGTGACGGCATGTATGCAACAACCACTTTTGTGACTATTATTATTTGAATTGATATTAAAATTGATAAGATCCTAAATAATTCCAATTAAATCCTAGAAATTTATTTATGCCTTAAATAAAGACAATTCAGATAATGTTTCTAAAATTTCTTGTGATGAAAATTAGGGTGTTACAAACCTACCCCCCTTAAAATGAATCTCGTCCTCGAGACTCGGATGGATCGGCGAAGAGGTGGGGAAATTCTGCCCTCAATTCATCTTCTCTTTCCCAAGTAGCTTCATCTTCTGCATGGTGACTCCATTGCACTTTGCACATCTTGATCACTTTACTTCTGGTGACTCGTTCTGCTGTCTCCAATATCTTCACTGGATATTCTGTGTAAGTCAAGTCATCCTGCACATTCAATTCATCTAAAGGCAATTGTTCCTCTGGAACTCTGAGACACTTCTTCAGCTGTGATACATGGAACACACTGTGCACATCTGACAACTGTGTTGGTAGCTCTAACTGATAAGCAACTTCTCCTCTTCTTTCTAATACTTTGAAGGGTCCAATATAGCGAGGTGCAAGCTTTCCCTTGACTTTAAATCTGCGTAGACCTCTAATTGGTGATACTTTCAAGTACACATAATCTCCTACTTCAAAGGTCAATTCCCTTCTTCTTGTATCAGCATAGCTTTTCTGTCTAGACTGTGCAGTCCTCAAATTCTCTCTGATGATATGAACTTGCCTTTCTGCATCCTTTATGATGTCTGGCCCAAATACTCTTCTTTCTCCTGTCTCACTCCAAAACAATGGAGTTCTACACTTTCGTCCATACAAAGCTTCAAAAGGGGCCATCTTTAAGCTTGCCTGGTAGCTGTTGTTATAAGAGAACTCAGCATAAGGCAAACTCTTATCCCAACTTCTACCATACTTCAATGCACAAGCCCTCAACATATCCTCCAATATCTGATTAGTTCTCTCAGTCTGACCATCTGTCTGAGGATGATATGCTGAGCTAAAATTCAACCTTGTATCCATAGACTCATGCAACTGCTGCCAAAACCTGGATGTGAACTGAGTACCTCTATCTGACACAATCTTCTTAGGCACTCCATGATAGCACACAATTCTAGCAAAGTACAACTCAGCTAATCTGGCTCCTGTATAAGTAGTCTTCACTGGAATGAAATGAGCAACCTTGGTTAAGCGATCCACTATCACCCATATGGAGTCAAATCCTGACTGAGTACACGGTAGACCAACAATGAAATCCATACTGATCTCTTCCCACTTCCATTCAGGTATCTTTAATGGTTGTAGCAAACCTGCTGGTCTCTGATGTTCTGCTTTAACTCTCTGACAAGTGTCACACAAAGCCACATATTCTGCTACATCCCTTTTCATACCATACCACCAATATCTTTCTTTCAAATCTTGATACATCTTCGAACTTCCAGGATGAATAGAATAAGCTGAGTCATGTGCTTCCCTCAATATCAACTGTCTCATAGCCTCATCATCAGGCACACATATTCTATCCCCAAGCCATAGTGTACCTTCTTCATCCATTCTAAATCCTGGAGCTTTTCCTGCTACCATATGCTGCTTGATTTCCTTAATCTTAGCATCATCAAGCTGCCCTTTTCTGATTTCCCGTTCTAATGTTGGTTCCACTTCCATGGTAACAACTCCAGTGTGAGCAACAAATCCAAGATTCAATCTCTGGAAGTCTCTGCACAGTTCATCAGGCATCTCATGAGTCAGAAGTGTGTTAGCATGTCCTTTTCTACTCAAGGCATCTGCAACCACATTAGCTTTGCCAGGATGATAATGTATCTCCAAATCATAATCCTTAATCAATTCTAGCCAACGGCGTTGCCTTAAGTTGAGATCCTTCTGAGTAAAGATGTACTTCAGACTCTTATGGTCAGTGTAAATCTGGCACTTGTTACCAAGCATATAATGCCTCCAGATTTTCAAAGCATGGACTACTGCTGCTAACTCCAGATCATGAGTAGGATAATTCTGTTCATGTTTCCTCAACTGTCTGGATGCATAGGCAATAACACGACCTTCCTGCATAAGCACACAACCTAAGCCTTGTCTAGATGCATCACAATATATATCAAAGCTCTTATGAATGTCTGGCATCACTAGCACTGGGGCTGTAGTCAATCTCTTCTTAAGTTCTTCAAAACTAGCCTGACAAGCATCTGACCATCTGAAATTCTTTCCTTTCTCCAAGAGTGAAGTAAGGGGTTTCACTATCTTGGAGAATCCCTCAATAAACCTGCGATAATACCCTGCAAGTCCAAGGAAACTTCTGATCTCTGGCACATTCTTAGGCGGCTCCCACTTCAAAACATCCATAACTTTGCTTGGGTCAACTGCAATACCACCATCCGTAATGACATGATCAAGAAAGGATACTTCCTTTAGCCAGAATTCACACTTGCTGAACTTAGCATACAGCTGATTCTCTCTGAGTTTCTCCAGTACTAGCCTCAAATGCTCCTCATGTTCTTCCTCATTCTTGGAGTATATCAAAATGTCATCAATGAAAACCACAACAAACTTATCCAGATACTCCATGAACACCTTGTTCATCAAATACATGAAGTAGGCAGGGGCATTAGTCAAACCAAAAGACATTACTGTATACTCATACAATCCATTCCTAGTAGTGAAAGCTGTCTTCTGGATATCTGATGGCCTGATCTTCAATTGATGATATCCTGAACGCAAATCGATCTTAGAGAACACCTTGGCTCCCTTTAACTGATCAAACAAATCCTCAATTCTGGGCAACGGGTACTTGTTCTTGATAGTCACCTCATTAAGTGATCTATAATCAACACACATCCTCTGTGTACCATCCTTCTTCTCCACAAAGATCACTGGTGCTCCCCAAGGTGATGAACTAGGGCGTATGAATCCCTTATCCAACAACTCTCTGAGTTGTTTCTTCAGTTCTTCCAACTCATCAACGGCCATTCTATATGGCCTCTTGGAAATAGGTGCAGTTCCTGGTTGAAGCTCAATAAGGAACTCAATATCTCGATCTGGTGGCATTCCTGGCAAATCATCAGGGAACACATCTGGATAATCACAGACTACTCTAACATCTGCAACTGAAATACTCATTACTTCATTCACCTGAACAGAGTTAAGTTGCTTCCTGTTAATCTGAGTAGATCCTTGACCATTAGCCACTCGAGATTGTACTATAGCATGTACTGGTTTGTTCCCACCATACAAATGCGGATATTTCTTTGGGCATTTATCCAAGCTATGTCCTTTTTGCATGCAATGGAAACACATTACTGTACGTGGAGCCTTTGATCGGCTAGGCTTGACATGGGAAACTGCTGGCACCTCTTGAACTGCTGCTTGATAGCCCTGACATTGTTGCTGAGGGTGATTCTGCGATATGCGAGCTNCTTTGCTAACAGAAACAAATGGACCAAAGACTGGCAGAAATATTGGTTTTATGTTGTCACACCCGGTTTTAAGGACAAAACCAGATGACTATCATATGTGCGCCAGGATCAAGTTTACACACATATAAGACTTCATCAGTGATATAAAAGACAATGTAAAACGTAAATAATATTAAAGAATATTATTACACTCACGCGAAGCGAATAACTAGCAGCGGATCTTCAACACTTCACCACAGGCAGTTGACTGGGGAAACACGTACGCCTAGAAATCTCCAAAATACTCCACTGAAACCTTCCTTGTTTTAGACTGAGAAACTCTTTCTTCTTCTGCTTAATCACACTTGCAGGGATATGGTATGATCGAAACTCGTCCTTGAATTCCTGCCAAGTGATATTACCTGAGTCTGCATGAGCATAGCAAAATGAATCCCACCAATCTGATGCTGCACCTTCTAATCTTCCTGATGCATAAAGAACTCTCTCTCGATCAGAACACTGAGTAATCTCAAGCTTCTTTTCCATAGTCCTGAGCCAATCATCAGCTTCAAGAGGCTCGGCGGAGTGGGAGTATGTAGGAGGCTCATGGCGCATGAATTCCTTATGCTTGTTTCTTGGTGGTGGTGGTGGAGCTTGATTCATCTGATCTTGAAGATTAGCCATAGTGTTAGCTAACTGATTCAACACTGGAATCTGAGTAGCTAGAAACTGATCCATTGCTGCAGGTGACTTATGGTTCTGACTCGAGTTTGGTTGTGAATCACCAGCACCAGATCTAGTCTTCACCATCTGCTTGGACAGAAAAGAGAACTCAGATAGGTGCAGATAGATTTAATATGTTCAAGATATAACTTCCAACAGTAGCACTTGTATCATCCAAGTGGCTAAACAAGATTGATAAAGATAGCATGAGTTGCAGCAAACTTTCTCCAGTTCTGGACAGATTCTGTTCGTCCTCATAAAACAGTTGTACCTCATAGATAGAATATCCAAAAATTTCAAAACTTTGCCAGAATGTAGATTATGAAATTATGAATCCAATGCAACTGGAATAAACTTATTTGGAGTTCGGAAACTAAAGATATAAGGAAAACAATCCAGCTATGTCAGGTGATCAGGACAGATCCTGTATACTCCAATACAACGCAGGTATCTCTTTCTCAGAAAATCCAAAAATCGCAAACTTCTTCCAAAAAAATAGATTATCCAATTCTGGAACTAACCCAACTGGTTTCATGTCAATCGGAGCTCTGTAACTAAAGATATGAAATAAACAAGTCGACTATGTCAGAATACCGAAACAGATTCTCTGTATCCCACAAAAAGTCATTTATCTCTCTGTCCAATAATCCAAAAATCGTAAACCTTTCCAGAAAATAACTTATGAAGTTATGGAACTAATACAACTGGATTTACATTAATCGGAGTCTTGTAGCTCTAGATATGTATTGAATCGTACTGCTGTATCGGGGGTGACGAGAATGAATTTGTGCACAAGAGATTAAAGATTAGATGTGGTAAAGATGGATTTGGAGCTTACCTAGGTACTAAGATCATGAACAAAGACAAAACTCAACTATTTAATGGTTTAGTTGATTTAATAAGATGTAGTTGTGGTCATCACTCCACAAAAACACCACACTCATTACAAAGAACCAAATCAACCATTTAGCACACAACAAGCTCAAAACAAACAATCCTACACCAGAACTAAGCATCGACCTCAACGACGACTCTACTAACGGTGACATGGATTTAGAGGGGTTGATTTCCTAATCCTTGTGTTGAGATAAAGCATGACTGATTGTGTCTCCGAGATATCAATTTCTCTTATTTCCAATAATTCATACTTAGTAAGAGAAGACTCATTAATGGTGACATCCAATGGGAACAATGATGTTTCTGTGGGCTATAGAGAAACGTTATCTATGGGTTAGAGGAGGAATAGAAATGAGTGCAAAATGGGATGATGATTAAGAATGAAGTAGAAGGTGAGTCAAGGTTGAAGGGAAACAACAAATTTAGACAAAGATTGGAGCGGACAAGGTAGGGCGAGTAGAAGAAAACATTTAAGACCTTAAAAACGACCATTACTACTCTAGGCTTACGTCCTACAGTCAACACAGCTTTGATACCACTTCTGTCACACCCGGTTTTAAGGACAAAACCAGATGACTATCATATGTGCGCCAGGATCAAGTTTACACACATATGAGACTTCATCAGTGATATAAAAGACAATGCAAAACGTAAATAATATTAAAGAATATTATTACACTCACACGAAGCGAATAACTAGCAGCGGATCTTCAACACTTCACCACAGGCAGTTGACTGGGGAAACACGTACGCCTAGGAATCTCCAAAATAGTCCTCTGAAACCTTCTGTCTAAGCCTGAGCCGCAGATAAAGCAATGTTAAGTACACTTATGGTTGGTACTCAGCAAGTGTAGAGCAAAAGCAAATGACATGCAAGGCTTAACAAGGAATAGCTGGCTATTTAATTTAGCTTAAGCACTTAGTTGGTCATATTTTAATTAGCAGCATAATTACGAAGGTATAAGTGTATACCAACCCAATTAAGCATAAATATATACCATAAACCATAACCATATCCAATGCATGAATGATCCAATTTATTTCATCTTCAAGTTCAAATTATCATGCGAGGGTCCAGGCCGCTCTTGACCGTGAGCACGGCTGATATATCAGTTTTTAACACTCTGCAGAGGTTGTACACTTTCACCACAAGTCGTGATTCCCATTGCCAAAGGCATGTACTCCCCTCACACCACGTGAATAAAGTACTGGGTTTCACAGCGAGGCCTTTCCAAAGAATCTCTCAATGTGTGTGTGCTCCCTTACCATGCAGGTCTCTAGAAGGAAAACCTTCCTCTCCCGCGCCTCTGCACACAAACCTTGCCGGTAGCAACCAGCCCCATCCAAAACAAGCAGTGCCTCCACACAACATTGAGATCCTCTAGTTACTTAGCCAAGACCATAGCCCGTTAGTCCTTGTGGTTGTACTGTTTTCCTGGGTGGTCACTCCATGTTCCAATTAACACAAGTGGTCTTATTATCAAAATGCATAGTAACATGAATAAATGATGGCACAAATTCATTATCTTGGATCTTAGTGTAACCATTCCCAAATTAAAGCAGCTAAGCATCAACTACCCAACATTAAAATATAAACCCAGGGTTTGACCAGGAATGATAAATAAAACTAGTCAATCCTTAACATAGGACCCATCATATTAAGAGCATGCAAGCATAGCATAACTATTAAATGTGAGCATGCCATTTGGTTATTAGGACCGAAGAATATGATCAAGAATACACTTGCCTTAAATCCAAATAATAAAGGGTACTGCTCAAGTCTTCAAAATCTTGCTCCTCGAATTCCACAAACAATCCTTGAACACCACAATTGTTGCACCGTCTAAACGCATCACAGGGGCACATACAAGAAAACAATACAATAAAATAAGAAACAATACACCAAATATTAAAACAGTACAAAAGAACACTCTAAAGCTGCAGATCATGTCCTTAGGGTCACGTGAGCGAAAGAATCACTCGAAACGGAGCTAAAACAAATGAGATATGATTAAAACAAGGTTGCAGGACCTAGTCGTAATTAACTGTAGCCGAAAAAGACTAGCAGATAAGATTTTCAAGACACAGGAAATAGTGATTGCGAATAGATGAAATAACAAGGTTAGATCTGAGAAAGTTCTCGATTGGGATTTATGTGCGAAAGGATGGATTCTATAGGGGGTTTTCTAGAAGAATCGCAAGACACATAACTTTCTAACTTATTTACTCTTTTCTTCAGGGACTAGATCGCAAAGTGGATTTTCTTCCTTTGCATCACGAACAGACACAGTTGCATCACGTACACGTACAGAGAGGAGCTCGGTGCATTGCTCGGTCACGGGAGGCTTCGGGGCAGGGGCGGTTCTGCTCGGACGGGCGCACTGGGGAAATACGGTGAAGGGGGATCATGTGGGCGTGCTCACCAACGGCGATCGAGGCGAAGATGGCCAGAATTTCGCCCGGCGTCGGAGGGAACGGCGACGTTCAGGAGCTGCACAAGGTCACGTACAGATAAGAACGGTAAAAAGAGACGGATCTTGGAAACGGAGCTACGATTAACGGAACTCGCGCATGAATATCAAAACGGATAGGAAACGGGATGAGGATTCTGATGGTGTGCTCACCTCCGACCAAAGATGATTGACGGCAACACAAAAGCTCGCCGGAGTTGAAAAGAATGTCGCCGGAGTTGGGGAAGACGATGGAGACATCGTCGGATTCGCACAATCCACCACACCACGGCGTAGAGCTCGGCGAGAGGAACTCCGTGGCGGTGTCGGTTTTCGCCGGAAGTCGACGGTCTCGCCGGAAAAGCTCGCCGGAGTTTGACGAAGACCAACTTTGACTTTCAGATCTACGGAGTTTGGAGAGTCAACTCGAGAAAAGGATTTTAGATCTGAAATCAGCGCATCGAGACGAACGCGGCAATATATATATAGGTAGGGTTTGGGATAAAGATATTTTCGAGATTATTTTCCTATTTTCGGAATTTCTGGAAAACATTTTCTGCGCAAGAATAAATCCAGAAAAAGGCTGGACACAATTTAATGCACGAAAAATATCCAGAAAATTCCAAAAATACCGAGAAAACTCCTGGAGATAGATATGGACACGAGAAACCCAAATATAATATTTGGAGCTCGTGGAAAGACTTTCTAGAAGCTTTGAGAAAAAGATTTAGCTCTAGGAAAATAGGAATAAATTCTAGAAAATTCTGAAAAAATTCCCAGAGAAACCTATCTGATGCCTAAACGCACTTAGAAAACTAAACACTCAACTAAAGCAATCCAAATTTGAATTTTGATAAACTCCATCCAAATTTGAAATGCCAACACAGTAAACAATGCAACCAGCATGATGCAACAATAAACTTTTTGTGACTTTAATTATTTGAATTGATATTAAAATTGATAAGATCCTAGATTATTCCAATTAAATCCTAGAAATTTATTTATGCCTTAAATAAATCCTAGACAACTCAGAAAATGTTTCTAAAATTTCTTGTGATGAAAATTAGGGTGTTACATATGTTCGGGTGCCTTCGGAGGAAAAAACTGAGGAAGATGGGATGAAGTCTGTCTCTTATCCTCTGCACAGCCATATTGATTGGCTTAAGTTTGTTTCTTGCCCGTCTTTCAATGCGGAAAGTCCTGGGTTTACTGAGTGTTGGAAAGCGTTTCAAGCGGCTTCGCAAACGATCTGCAGCCGTGACTTGATTGAAGAAGGTATTGCCGCTTACCTTGCTTGTGGACACTATTTCCTGGCTGCCGACTGGGCGCCTTACAAGGTTGAATGGAAAGCTTTTCGTGAGCACACATGAGTTTGCTTCCCTCACTTTGGGGCCAGGCTTCCCGAAGGTATGACTGCAACTGAATTTGTTGCTACTGTGGAGCGGCAAACCACCGATATTCTTGGACCGTATAACTCGAAGGAGCATCGTATGTCCGAAGGAAAATTTGTGCATTTTAGAATCAATAGAGTCTTTGAAGAATTGCAAATTTCTTATGGTGAACACGAGGTTCCTACTCCTACTAAGGGTAAGAAGAAAGATAAGAAGGAGAAGGATAAGAAAGGAAAATCGAAGGCGAAAGAGCAAGATGAGGATGACTCTGCTCCCTCGCGTGTCGCTCGCGGAGGAGGACGACCTGGGCGTGGAGGCGGCCGTGTGAAAAAGGGAGTTGCGAAGACAACTTCTTCCGTGACGCCAGCTAAGCAAGGCAGCAGCAGCTCACATGAGGCTACGGAGAAGAGGCGCCGCCAAGAGCCGCCAATTGCTGCCGTACCCTTATCGGTTGCGGCTCCGGCTACCAGGGTCACCTCTTCATCTTCGCGAGGTGGTCTTCCACCTCGTCCTCCTCGGCCAGCCCCAGCGGCTTCGGCTCCCGTGCAGCGGCCGGCTTCGCCAGTCACCGGGTTTATGAGCTCAGCTCCCCGGAGCGGAGATGATATTTTCTTAGGTGAGGTTGCTCTCTTTGGGAATTATTTTCAAGGCACCAGTCTTCCTTGCTAGGAGACTACTTGGTGCGGAATCCCGTGTTTGATGTCAATATTACTTGTGAAGGCGTTGTTGAAGCAACCGAAGATGTACGGGTTCCGAATCCGTTTGATGACGGCATTGATATTTGCATGTTTGAGGAGACTCCTGCTCGGGATGCTCCCATTATGGAGAATGTGCCAGAGGAGGTTCATGTCGAGGCTGGCTTTGAAGAGCCCAGAGCCGAAGCTCCAGTTAACATTTTGATGGTTTGCCCTCCGTTGTCGACATTGGCTTCCTCCCCTCCTGTTCAGGATTCTTTGGAGGTTCTGGCCCATGCTGCCGGGACAATTGATGTTGATGCCGAAGCTAAGGGAAAGGACGTTGACGAAGCTGAGACTTCCGAAGCTGCTGAGAGGGCTGCCGCTTCTCCGTCTTATATGGATGTTGATATGGGTGGGAGTATTCCTTTTCCCGAAGGTACTCATGTTGTTTCTTCGCTTTTTCCTTTAACAGCGTTACTTGCTCTTCTGTTTTATGCTAATGCGATTGAGACCCGTTTATTAGGTGGCGAGGGAGATGGGCCATCTCGCGTGCGTGAAGGTGGGCCTCTTCGAGGCTTTGATTTGGAAGGTGTTTTTTGTTTGGGATTATAGCTGGTTTTTTCCTTTGGCTATATTGCGAAGGTAATAGTGTTATCATCGTTTTTTCCTTGCAGAATATCAACGACTTATCCAGACACTTGATCCTGAAAGCACATGTTCCACTATTTTGGCTTCAGGAATGAAGGTATGTCCTCTTTGCCTTCATCTTGTGATTTTGTTTTTGATTTTAACTTTGTTTCGTTTATTTCGTAATACTGAACTGTATTCTACCATAGGTTGTTGTAGCTATCAATGAGTTGGCTGCTCAGGTTCCCAACCTCAACTTAGTTGCTGCTGAACGGAAAGAGCTGGAGAAGTTGCGAAGGGAAAAAGCAGAGCTTCTCCAGATCCAGGCAACTGTTGATAGAATTAAGCAGGATATTGAAAATGAAAAGACACTGTTTCGCCAAGACCGAGAGTCTATTATCGCTGAGAATGATTCTTTGAAGGACAAGGTCGCAGCTTTGGAGGCTAAAGCTGGCGAAGCTGATTCCCTTAAGTAAAAGGTTGCTACCTTGGAGGCTAAAGCTGTTGATAAAGATGACACCTTGGAGGGCCTTCGCAAGAAAATTGTTGAGGACACTGAATTGATTTCTGTGCTGAAAGGTGAGGTGAACACCCTCAATGTTGCGAAGGAAAAACTTTCGAGCGATGTCGACACGTATCGGTCTCGCAGCGAAAACATTGAGCGTGAGGTTGTGCAGCTGCGCGCATCAAACCTTAACCTTCGCAAGGAGAATGAGAATGTGGTTGATGTTGCTTGGGAGCGAGGCTTGAAATTGTATCACTTATACAAGGAAGCCTTGCAACAGTTCGGTGCGGAGCCGGCTGCCTTTCCCAATAAGGAGTATAGCTTGGAGAAGCTCTTTAATTGGATTGACAACGGATTTGCTTCGCTTCCGACAGTCATGGAGACTCTAAGTGACTTCGCTGTCAATCTTTGCTCCTGCAACTTGCTGAAGGTTCTCTCGGACAACGGCTGCGATCATTACAATGCTTTGCTTCGGAAAGGTTATCCTTACCCGGCACCCAGGGATCCTGCCGATACTGGGTATTTCCCGTTGAAAATTTTGCAAGCCAAGGCACTCTTTCTTAAGCAGTTTTGGATTGCCAGTGGTCGTTCGGCAGCTCAGAATTTGATCCGAGAATGGCTCGCGAAGGTATTTTGTTATTTACCCTCGCTTTCGACTTTGACTCTTTTTTGTCCTTAATTTTTCATTGTTTTATTTGATAGCTTTTGTATTCTCAGTCCAAGGAACTGAAGAAGCAAAAGGCTGAGGCCGAAGCCGCCGCGAGAGAAGCTGCTGCTAAGGAAGCTGCTGAAGCCGGAGCTGGGTCAAGTTCTGCTGCAACTGTGCCCGCTACCGGCGAAGCCGGCGCTTCTTCTTCGCAGAGACAGAGTGCTCGAGGAGCCTCAAATGTCGATCCACAGGTCTATGGACCTTTTGAATTGTAACTAGTGCTAGGACTTATTGAACGAGCAGCTCTTTTGAACTTGTACATTTGTGTATATCCAGGGTGATGAAATGCTTTCGCTTACTCCGCTGGCCATGCGTGATGGGCAGCTTTGTATTTCTGGCTTCGCATAGAGGGAATTTCAACGGCTTTATCCAAACTCTAGTCATCATAGTTTTTTGGAGTATTGTCATGAGTTTTATCGCGACACCGAGTTCAGTGTTTTTGATTTTTTCACAGCGTTTATTGCTCACGGCTCTGATCGAGTTGAGCTTGCTGCGAAGAGGAATGCCGAAGCTATTTCCCTGGGAATTCCAAAGACGGAGCCGTTGGAAGTTAGTCCTGATGTTAAGGACTTTGCGTGCGTCTATAATGCTCCTCGTTTTAGGAGATCTGGCGAACAGTTTTATGGTTATGTGTTTGAAATGTTCTGAAAGTGCTGTGTAAATGAATGGGACTTATGATGTGATTCCATCTTCGTATGTATGAAGATGAACTCGCTTTGTCTTTGCTTTCGAGAGAAACGCCTCCTCCCTCCGAAGCGAGTTTGTGATTATTCATGCGAAGATGAATGTATTTATTATGTGAAAAAATCGCTCGCGTGGTTGTGCGCTTTGAACGAAAGGATGAAACTCGATTTGTCTTCACTTTCGAGAGAAACGCCTCCTCCCCCCAAATCGAGTTTGTATTTCTCGTTCGATGCGCTCGCATGGCGGTCTCTGTAGTTTTTTGTTTTGAGTTACTTGAGTCGAAGCCCATTTGCTCTTTCTAGAAAAGGGGTTATCATGCAGGGTTTGATCTGAGGCGAAACCTTTTTTGTTTGTTAAAGTAGGTTTTTTGTGTATGGGGATCAATCGTAGACGAAGCCATTTATACTCCTCAGAGAGAGCTCTGTGTATGAAAGAATAATCTGAGCCAAAACTTCTTTTACTCTTTAGAGCAAGTATTTTTACGTATGGAAACCATCTTGAGCCGAAGCCCCTTTTGCTCCTTAGAGCATGCGTTTTTGCGTATGAAAAAGTAATCTGAGCTGAAGCCCCTTTTACTCCTCAGAGTAAACATTTTTGCGTATGAAAAAGTAATCTGAGCCGAAGCCCCTTTTACTCCTGAGAGTAAGCATTTTTGCGTATGAAAAAGTAATCTGTGCCGAAACCCCTTTTACTCCTCAGAGTAAGCATTTTAGATCTGAATTGGCCTTACCTTTGGTAGGGTCATTTCAGTTCTATTTGGTTTATCGAATACTAGCGACTTGTTCGAAGCTAATCGCTTTCAATGCAACTTTTTTGGGGAATGACTCGTTCATATATTTCTCACGAGTTACAGTTAGCACCGCCTCGTTAAAAACCTCACCCCTTGGTAAGGGTTCCCCTATGAGGAAAAGAGTACGGGCCTGTTTGAAGGAAAAAATGAAAATCTATTCTATCAATTGACTTCGTTTATAGACTACGAAGCCAATTGTTACATGATGCTTACAGGTAGTACCTTCGCAGGCTGTCCGCATTCCATGAATGCGGCAGCTCATTGCCTTCTTCATCCCCCAAATGGAATGATCCAGGTCTGTTGCTCTTGATGACTAGGAATGGGCATTCCCATTTGTTCTGCAACTTTCCCAAAGGCATACTTGAGTTCTTCCTTAGCACCCAGTCGCCTATCTTTATGTCTTTCCTTACCACTTTCTTGTCACGCCATTTCCTGGTTTCTTCTTGATACTTGGAAATGTTTTTAGCAGCTTGCAGCCTGTTGTTGGCGCTTGTTAAGTCATGAATATCTTGTAACGCCAACATGATAAAATGAAATAAATGAGCAGTAATCAGTGGGATTTGATTTCAAAAAATGTAGTTTCACTTGTACATGGAGTTTATTTGATTGCAGAAGATATGGGCCAAAATATGAAGCAAAACAGAGCCAAGCCCAGGTCGCCCGACCCCACCTGGTCGGCCGACCTGGCCTAGTGACCATCCAAGTCCAGCTTTGGCCATGCAGAAGAAGCACAAGTTCTTGTCATCTAGAATGTTGAATCAATGACGGTTCAATCCAAGGGATGACAAGAAGGATAAGGAGGTGTACATGGATTGATGGGCCCACATGAGAACCAACAGTTAATCCAAGGATTCATACCCATAGTCCACGAATACAAGGGCCCACATTCCAGAGACCCAGAAGAAGAACAGGGTCGACCGCGCCTGGACCAGGTCGGCCGACCTGGCCAGGTCGGCCGACTCCGTCCTAAGGCCGTTGCTGCCCTCCCTTCTCGTACGCATCCACACCGACTTCAGGACCAAATCTACGCCGTGGATGAGTACCGTCGGTGCATCTGATGGTCGAGCGATGTCAAGAGATTGGCCGATCCGGGGGTGGACCCAATTGCCCTCAACCGCCTTGTACCGACTCTAAACCGCCTCCAAGTGCTATAAATAGGTGCCCACGCCTCCTGTACAACACACACCAGAAGGAAGAGCTCCAATTGCTACAAGTTATAGTCTTAGTTAGTAGAGAAGTAGTTCTAGGAGTTGAGCTTCTACGGGTTTTCGAAGGAGTCTTGGTAAGCCTAGAGCTCAGTTATCTTGTATCCTTTGCTTATTTGTAAGACTTTGAGCCTTAATGGAATTATCATCTTGCTTATGTTACTTGACTTCTAGTCTTGTGTGTTCATCATATGAGTTGTATGTCTTACACCTTAGTATAGCGGATGCATGTTATGACAATGGCCCAATGAATCTCTATGATTGTTCTTTACCTTTCCGTACAATTGGTAAAGATGTATTTCATATTACAAACGTGGTGTTTGGGTTATGGAATACCGTTGGGGATACCCTACTCCACGTATTCAGAGGTAGGCGGCAGGTGGTGACAGCCCTGTCTGTCCCTTGTAATCCTCGCCGTTCGGGTTTGGGCGTTTGCAGGCCGTAGTGATAAACATCGTGACAGTACCCTTGGATGAGGGGATCCCACGACTCCTCGATTTGTCCTCTATCATGTATCCCGTATTAAGCTTGTATAGTATATACTTGTAGGAATGTAACCCATTTGTGAGAAGTACATAGAATCCTTAGTTCTCTCTTAGGACCTTCATATTAACTAGACTTACATTCTGCGCAGTGAAACCTTCTGTGTGTCAACCTACCCAATCTTTTATATCATTCTATCCCCTGTCCTAGTTCTGGTATATTGATTATGATATAGTTGATACATTGGATAATATATTACTTTGCCAAACGCTTTCCCTGAGGAAATAAATACGATACTCTGGAATACTCCTGGGTGAAATGCTACAATGTACTTCTGTGCGCTTGCAGAACTTATGTAACGCTAAGATTTATATTAAGGCATCTCTAGTGCCATCACTCCAGTAATGGTGATGCTAAGAAATGCCAACAAGCATTTCTGGCGCCATTGCCGGGGAAAGCATTGGACAAAGAATATGTTAACCTCTGTATTTACTTATGTCACAATTAATTACCATCTCTAGACAGGTTTACCCTTGTTCTGTTTCTCTCTGTGTGAAACAGAAGGTACATCATCGATTCACCGAAGAACTCTTCCACCTAGAAGAGAGCACCCCAATGATCCCCCAAATTCTGTCGGTTGAATTCGAAGTACTTTTGCACCAAGATGGCAACTGAAACTCTCATGATCGACTCAATGTACTTCACCATGGTGCAAGCCAAGCCATTCAACGGAAAGGCCAGAACAGATGCAGCAGAACATCTCCGACATTTCTCAGCAATTTGCAGTCAGCTGGCAGGAAGGGCAAAGCAATGGTTATTTCCATTCTCTTTAACAGGTAGGGCATTGCAGTGGTACTACAACCACCAGGCAAAGATGGAGTCTTGGCAACAGTGCAGGGATTTATTCCTAGCACATAACTGGGGCCCATCCCAGCAAGGAGGAAGCGTATACACGATACCTGCTAAGAGAAAGGTGAATGATCTAAGCTCTAGATTCCATGCCTTGTCAGTAGCTGTGAAAAATCAACTGCACTTAAGCAAAATTCTAGAGGCCCAGTCAGCCGAGTTAGCTGCAGTGGTACAAGAGACCAGTCGGGAGATTTTGGCTAACCATGCAGGAAACAAGAAAGAACTAAACAAAGAGTTTGACGGACCCGAAATCAAGGTGATTTATGGATGGAAGCCACAAAAACCACCAGTCACCAACAGCGAGCCACTCCTGCCCCTGCCCAAGGAATTCACACAAAGTGTCAAGGCTCTGAAGACAATAACATCATCAACATCTTGTGTGAAGAAAACAGAACAGGATTGGCGTTGCAAAGCTTTCGCATCATCTTCAAATGCGGAGGCCAGATCATCAGGTTAAATCATTTCTTGGAGACGTCTGCACTCGACGGACGAAAAACAACGAGTCCTCACCGGTAGGTACATCGGTATGTATCTCATGTTTATTTCATAATGCATTTTGATTTCTCAAAGCATGTTTATTTTTTTCCACAAATTTTTGCATGTGAAACTTAAAACTTTGGAGCCATTCACTTCTTTTCTCCTCGGATACCTGGCCACCACTACCCATACACCCCGAAATTATCACACCATTGAACCATGTGCCACTCTACAAAGGCTAGGCCTGAACGAACTTGAGCACCGATCGGCCGACCAGGGCACGTCGGCCGACTCCTAACTTTGGCCTTTGCAGAGCACTCAATTCCCATCATAGACTACCATTCCGATCGGAGGTGAGCTCCGGCTATAAAATCCCTTGGCCAGCAGCTTGATCACTTCGCCCCAACCCGACCTGCGTTTCGCCCTCGGAGTTTCTCCTCTCCCTTTGTTAGATTCTTAAGTGTTTAGCTCCTAAGTTTGAAAAATCAATAAAAATTTGAAAACCCAATTAAAAATGGACTTCATTCCTGCATAACGGTGCCGTTTTTCATGCTGAAATTCTTGAACGTGCTGTGGAGATAACCAAAATCCCACAAGAACGCTTGTTTGTGGTGTGTCAAAACCCACAAGAACGACTTTTGTGGAGGCAACCACGCCCCGCAAGAACGACTAATTCTTGGACGGCTAACTCGCTAACGCTAATCCTTTTGTCTTCCAAGTGTCGTTTTTGTTTCTTGTTGTTCTCTGTGCAGGAATCATGAACTTCGTACGAGGAGTGGTGAAGAAGGCAAAGAAGATCAAGGGGTCAAGCTCAAGGCGGAGCCACCATTCCGGAAGCACTGAGCTGATTTCCTCCAGTACGGAGATTATGGAATCAGCCGGTGGTTCCGAGGAAAGCAGAAGCAGCTAGCACTCCATGGAGATTTCCGAAGATCAGTACTACTACACCGGTGCTGGCGCCACATCTGCAGGTGGCGGTGGCAATGGAGATGGGAACGGGGACAGCTCCAGCAGCAACTAAAACGAAGACGATCCTCGCCCGGCGTTCATCTCCGACGATCAACTCGACATCGAAGGTGGTCTCGAACTGGAGGCATATCACATTCTTCTGGGTCGCACTTTTGATCACACACGTGTTTTCACAAGTGAACTCATGGAGAAATCAGGTATGGCCACTGACTTTGAAACCGTTTGGAATGCGGTAGGTTGGTCAGATTTTGCGCGCATTAATGAGGATGGTTGTCGTTTGTTAACAATCCAATTCCTTGCCACTTTGAGAAAATCTGAGGAAGGGATTACTTTTCGCTTTTTAAGAGAAGAGTATTTCCTTTCTTGGAAACAGCTTAGTATCCATTTGGGTTTTAACAAACGTTGTAGTTTGGAAGTTGATAAAGTGTTGAGGCTTTTTGTTAGAGAATCCTTTTGGCGAGATATCTCGGGCATCACAGATGGCACTCCCCCTAGAACAAGCCACATCCATAATCCCACTCTCCGTTTCATACACCGTTGGATTACTATGACTTTGTTTCCTCAGAATGATCTACGAATTGTTCGCGTTGATGAATTGAAGTTATTATATGCAATGGTTAAAAAGATAAAAGTTTCACCTGTGGTTTTCATGATTGATCAATGGATGGGTGTTTTTAAGAGGCAAGGTCCCATTGAATGTACATCTTTGGTTACCCGCATTTTCGAGTCAATGGGCCTGCTAGATAGTTACCGAGTTGAGTTCCTTCCGCAGCCTCGTCCAACTCTGGATGAGGCCCATTTTATCCAGAGTCATCTTGTTACACATGCCATAGACCAAAAGCTTATTATGGTCTATAATAATAGTACAACTAGAATTCCGTTGCCAGCACCGGAATACTGGTTGTACAGATGCAAAACATTGTTGTTGGAGTTGCAACAGGAAGGCAGGCAAAGCGTGTCGGGAAGGGTGACTAGAAGCATGTCCCGACGGGGAGAAGCCGGAGTGCCGCAGGTACAGTCAACATGGGAGCCTCCAACTCCGCCGTACATACCTGAAGGATCGAACTGGGAGCAGCCGCAGCCGCCTCCACCATACATGGCAGGAGGTTCAGGATGGCAAGAAGCGCCGTACGCACAATGGAACCCCCAAGACCCGCGCTATTATCAGTCGTCCAGCTCAAGTGGCGGCCCTCCTCTGTTCGACGCCCGACGATAATTTTCGGCAAGAGACTTGTGCAGCAGCATGGATGGGTTATCCAATCGCATGGGAACCCTTGAGGTAACCACTAACCGTATTGATGATACGTTAACCCACCATGTGCAGCAGTCGCAAGCTTGGTGGGACCAGTCAGCACAGAACTTCAACACCCTCCAGAACAGCATCCAGGCAGGCAACCAGAACCTAAATGCCTATCTTCGGTTCCAAGGTTTCGACCCGAACGACCCTCGTTATCGCCAGCAGTAAAGTCCAGCTTGGGGGAGGACCCCCCGTACAGGTAAGTTGTCTAAACCTTTCTTTTTGTTTTCCTTTTGCTTATGTTAAAAAAAATGATAAAAATGGAAATGAATGAAAAATGAAGCTTTGTTTGGAAGTGATGAACATTTGCTATGACCTTCCCCTTTTATACAAGTCTCAATAAGGCAGTTATTTATGTCTTGAATTTGTTGGCTTAAATTAATGATTTCCTTGGAAACTTAAAACTTGTGGGTAGCAAATGCTAATTTTGATTCTAGGTTGTTGGGAGCTATGATATAATAAGCTAGAATTGCTTTACTTATCTAAGTGAAACTTGATCTTGAGAGGATTTGTTTCAAAAATGACAAAATTCTAGGCTCCTCAGTGAAGAGTGAAATCCTACCACAGCCTCATATTCCAACCACTTACAAAAAGCATGTGCAATTACTTTGAGTTTTGTCAAGTTCATTGTGATCTTTGTAAGATTTATTTCATGCTCTTAAAATCGAAGTCACGTACACGCCACCATATGTGTGATATTTCTACTCTGGGAGTACGCACAACATGCCTAGCAATTGTTCATTAGAATAAAGTACTCCAGAACAAAGGGATTTCTCTCCAAAAACATTTCTAGTCATAAGGCTTAGGCTCCCTATAAAAGAAAAATGAGAATAAAAGATATGGACATAAGTCTAGTCCATGAAAAAAAAAGAGAGAAAAGAGAAATGGACACATGTGAAGTCCATGAAGAAAAAAAAATATAGGGAGCCAAGCTTTATAGCAAAATTTCCTAAAGGAGAGAGATTTCTTAAAGGAGTTTATTTTCCACTACCACAAATCCACACTTGCACACTTCGATTTGAGTGTATGATTTAATTCTTCATTGATCCTGGATTTGACTTAACAAAAGAAGCAATGCATGTGTGAAATAAAAGTTTCCCAGTTATGAACCCCACTTGTCTCTGCTATTGAGGGAAAGTGAGAGGAGTGATGGTAAGGAGATAAACACAAATGAGCGACTGGCGAGTCACTTGAGGAGCCTTGTTTTCTTTGACAAAAGTTTCTTTAAAAAAAACCTCCGGAGAAAAGGTGGATCTAAGATGTGGGGAGCGTTCTTGCTAAGTTGTTCTAGCTTTCAACCGCTCAAGATGAAGAAAAAGCTAAAAGGCCCCATGAGTGATAAGGTAAAAAGGAGTGATTTGATCTTTGCCAACTTAATCAAGTCATGAATTACTTTCTTGTTGAAAATATCTCTTGGGAAGAAAGCAAAACTCTGATCCTATTTTCCTAACTCTCCAAGCTTTGCTCAGGGACGAGCAAAGGTCTCAGCTTGGGGGAGTTTGTTGGCGCTTGTTAAGTCATGAATATCTTGTAACGCCAACATGATAAAATGAAATAAATGAGCAGTAATTAGTAGGATTTGATTTCAAATAATGTAGTTCCACTTGTACATGGAGTTTATTTGATTGCAGGAGATATGGGCCAAAATATGAAGCAAAACAGAGCCAGGCCCAGGTCGCCCGACCCCACCAGGTCGGCCGACCTGGCCTAGTGACCATCCAAGTCCAGCTTTGGCCATGCAGAAGAAGCACAAGTTCTTGTCATCTAGAACGTTGAATCAATGACGGTTCAATCCAAGGGATGACAAGAAGGATAAGGAGGTGTACATGGATTGATGGGCCCACATGAGAACCAACAGTTAATCCAAGGATTCATACCCATAGTCCACAAATACAAGGGCCCACATTCCAGAGACCCAGAAGAAGAACAGGGTCGACCGCGCCTGGACCAGGTCGGCCGACCTGGCCAGGTCGGCCGACTCCGTCCTAAGGCCGTTGCTGCCCTCCCTTCTCGTACGCATCCACACCGACTTCAGGACCAAATCTACGCCGTGGATGAGTACCGTCGGTGCATCTGATGGTCGAGCGACGTCAAGAGATCGGCCGATCCGGGGGTGGACCCAATGCCCTCAACCGCCATTGTACCGACTCTAAACCGCCTCCAAGTGCTATAAATAGGTGCCCACGCCTCCTGTACAACACACACCAGAAGGAAGAGCTCCAATTGCTACAAGTTATAGTCTTAGTTAGTAGAGAAGTAGTTCTAGGAGTTGAGCTTCTACGGGTTTCCGAAGGAGTCTTGGTAAGCCTAGAGCTCAGTTATCTTGTATCCTTTGCTTATTTGTAAGACTTTGAGCCTTAATGGAATTATCATCTTGCTTATGTTACTTGACTTCTAGTCTTGTGTGTTCATCATATGAGTTGTATGTCTTACACCTTAGTATAGCGGATGCATGTTATGACAATGGCCCAATGAATCTCTATGATTGTTCTTTACCTTTCCGTACAATTGGTAAAGATGTATTTCATATTACAAACGTGGTGTTTGGGTTATGGAATACCGTTGGGGATACCCTACTCCACGTATTCAGAGGTAGGCGGCAGGTGGTGACAGCCCTGTCCGTCCCTTGTAATCCTCGCCGTTCGGGTTTGGGCGTTTGCAGGCCGTAGTGATAAACATCGTGACAGTACCCTTGGATGAGGGGATCCCACGACTCTTCGATTTGTCCTCTATCATGTATCCCATATTAAGCTTGTATAGTATATACTTGTAGGAATGTAACCCATTTGTGAGAAGTACATAGAATCCTTAGTTCTCTCTTAGGATCTTCATATTAACTAGACTTACATTCTGAGCAGTGAAACCTTCTGTGTGTCAACCTACCCAATCTTTCATATCATTCTATCCCCTGTCCTAGTTCTGGTATATTGATTATGATATAGTTGATACATTGGATAATATATTACTTTGCCAAACGCTTTCCCTGAGGAAATAAATACGATACTCTGGAATACTCCCGGGTGAAATGCTACAATGTACTTCTGTGCGCTTGCAGAACTTGTGTAACGCTAAGATTTATATTAAGGCATCTCTAGTGCCATCACTCCAGTAGTGGTGATGCTAAGAAATGCAAACACCTGTAGATTTCTGTAAGATCTTTATCTATAGCTTCGCTGTCTTTTGGTGCTTCCTGCTGAGTGCGAAGCCCCTTGTGGAGAATCTCTTCGGGACACATTGCTTCTTCACCATATAATAGCTTGAATGGTGTGAACTGAATTGCTCTTGATGTGGTGGTGTTGTGAGCCCAGATTACCTTCGGCATTTCTTCTACCCATTTGCCTTTTTTCTTGCAATTTGCAAGGCATTTCCTAATGGCGGTGAAGATGATGCCATTTGCTCTCTCAACTGCGCCATTGGACTGTGGGTGATATACTGATGCGAATCTTGCCTTCGTCCCTATGGACATGCAGTATTGCCTGAATTCGTTACAGTCAAACTGCTTCCCATTATCTACTGTAATTTCCCTTGGGACTCCAAATCTGCAAACGATTTGCTGCCAGAAGAATTTGATAACTGTCTTCGCCGTGATATTTGCTAGTGGCCTTGCCTCAATCCACTTGGTGAAATATTCCACTGCAACTATTGCATATTTAAGGTTTCCTTGAGCCGTGGGGAGACGACCCACCAGATCGATGCCCCATCTCTGCAATGGCCAGGTTGGAGTTATCAGCTGTGATAACTCCGAAGGTGATTTTCTGGTTGCCGCACATTTTTGACATTCGTCGCAAGTCTTGACTGTATTTGTTGTATCATTGATGATTGAAGGCCAATAAAACCCTTGTCTCATTGCCTTCCCCACAATTGTCCTCGCTCCAAAGTGAGCTCCGCATAGACCACTGTGTATCTCTTGAATTAACTCTCTGCCTTCGCTGATGGAAACGCAGCGAAGCCAAGGAGCCACAACTCCTTTCTTGTATAGGACATTGTCAATAATTTGATATGATCTTGCCCTCTGCTGCATGGTTTTGAGATCTTCTTCATCAATTGGTTCATAGTATCCTTTGAGGTATGCCATTATAGATGACCTCCAATCTTCTGAGTTTATTGCGTTGATCAGACTTGGCTACTCATCAAGTTCCTTGATCGAAGGCGTTGTTAGTGTCTGGAAAAAGACGTCGGGTGGCAACTTGTCCCCCTTTGCTGTTGCTTTAGCCAGTGCATCGGCTTCTTCATTCTTTGCCCTCGGGATGTATTCGATTGTGAAACCTTTGAATTTTTTCTCCATTGCTCGGACTGTGGTGAGGTATTTGATCAGCTCAGGCTACATTGCAATACTCTCTTTTTCGATGTGGTCTGCCACCACCTTCGAGTCTGTTTTCACAATGAAGCGCTGCGCCCCCAGCGCCTTCGCTTTCCTGAGCCCCAATAGCACGGCTTCATATTCAGCAACGTTGTTCGTACTTCTGTCGCTGTTTTTGCAGAACTCCAGGTTCGCTGCATATCTCATTTTCACGCCCGAAGGCGATTGTACAATAGCTGCGATGCCAGCTCCTTTATCCCCCCATGCGCCATCACTGTGTACTAGCCAGTTTTCCTCTCTAGTCATATTCTGTGCCGAAGGCGATGTCCACTCTGCTATGAAATCAGCTAGGACTTGTGATTTGACTGCAGTTCTTCGCTCGAAATCGACCACATATTCTGACAGCTCTGCAGCCCATTTACGTATTCTTACTGAAGCTTCCTTGTTGCTCAGTAGCTCTTTAAGTGGTTGATCTATCAGCACCTTAATATTGTGCCCCTCAAAATAATGCCTTAGCTTTCTGGATGCCATCACCATTGCATAAATCATTTCCTCAATTTCGGTGTAGAATAGCTTCGATCCGGCCAAAGCCTCAGAGACATAATACACTGGCTGCTGTATTTTTCTGCCCTCAATCAGTTTCTCCGCAATGAGTGCAGCACTGACGGCTGACTGCGAGGCTGCGATGTATAGCAGTAGCGGTATCTTCGGGTCTGGAATTGTCAGTTTCGTGAGCTGCATCAGATATTGCCTTAGCTCATGGAATGCCTTCGACTGTTCTTCTCCTCATTCGAACTTTGATGCATTTCTGAGAGTTGCAAAGAAGGGTAAACTGCTGCAATTCTGCCAGAGAGTTTTTGCACATCTCTAATGCATTTTAGCTCTTTCATGTTGAGGATTGCATTGATCTTATCTGGGTTGGCTTCGATTTCAATGGCTGACACCAGACAGCTGATTATCTTCCCTCTGGTCACTCCGAAGACACATTTCTCTGGGTTGAGCTTGAGACCCGCCTGTCTCATTCGAGCGAAGGCAACTGCCAAGTCTGAGACATGATCTTGTCTCTTGACGCTTTTGACCAAGATGTCATCAACATATGCAAGTATGGATTTGAATAGTTCTTCTTTGAATACGGTGCTGGACATGCGGCAGAAAGTGGTACCAGCATTGCGAGACCCCTCTGACATTCTGATGAAGCAAAATGTACCAAGAGGAGTGATGAAGCTGGTTTTTTCTTCGTCTTCTTTTTTCATCCAGATCTGATGATAACCAGAGAAGCAATCGAGGAGAGACATCATCTCACTTGCAGCAGCCTGATCAATGATCTTGTCAATTCTTGGGAGTGAGAAATCATCTTTGGGACATGCGTTGTTGAGATCGGTGAAGTCAATGCACATTCTCCACTTGCCATTTTTCTTTTTCACGGGCACAGTGTTTGCTAGCCACTTGGGATATTCGACTTCGCGTATAACGTTCGCATCGAGCAGCCTTTGCACTTCGGCCTTGACTGCGCTCACTTTTTCTTCGGACATTTTCCTCAGTTTCTGCTTCTTCGGCCTCATGTCAGGGCTGATTGATAGTTTATGCTCAACTATGCTTCTGTCAACGCCTTGCAAATCTTTGCTTGACCATGCAAAGACATCTTTGTTATTTCTCAAGAACTCGATGAGTCTTTCTTTCTT
>CM014278.1:86185147-86228153 GCA_004135705.1 Alloteropsis semialata | reverse complement strand
CTCTATGCCATTCTCATGAATAATAAAGCCTAAAAATTTTTCAGCCGACACACCAAAAGCACACTTAAGTGGGTTCATCTTTAATCCATATCGACGCATTCTTTCAAAAGCAAGTCTTAAATCAGCCAAATGAGAATTTAAACCAGCCGATTTAACAACAATATCATCGATATAAACTTCTATGATTAAACCAAGCAAGTCATGAAAAATTAAATTCATTGCCCTTTGGTAAGTGGCACCAGCATTTTTCAAACCAAAGGTCATGACTACCCACTCAAATAAACCAACAAAACCTGGACATATAAAAGCCGTTTTGGAAACATCCTCTTCGGCCATGAATATTTGATTGTAACCAGAATTACCATCAAGAAAACTAATAACTTTATGTCCAGAAGCATCATTAATAAGTGTCGAGGTTGTACTCGTCAGATATTTGTCCGGCAGACACCCCGCTCTGTGCGAAGATTGATCACGGTGATGGACAGAAAGACACGGGATTTTTATACTGGTTCGGGCCCTCGAGATCGAGTAATAACCCTACGTCCAGTTGCTGCTTGTATTATTTCGTCGAGTACAGATTACAATGTGTAACAAGTACCTTCGGGTGGATTGTGGAATACAAACTTGGATGTTCGATACCCTCAACACACAGGACCCCGCTATTTATACCCAGGGAGACGTGCCTTACAAGACAAAACAGACCTAAACCTAGTAGGACTCGAACTGTCTTCGGGCTTCCCTCCTGCGATCTGGTTGTCGTGTCTTGTTCGGAGTCTTGGTCGTCTTGGAATCGGTAGTCGGCAATCCTCGTGGTCGGGTACCCTGGTATTATGGCCTCAACAGTAGCCCCCGAGCTTATCTTGTTCAGAAAAGGTTGATCGTTCAATAGTCTTCGGGTCTTTTTGCTCTTCGGGCGATTTCTGGATATGAGAATATCTCGTCAATCATGAGAGCCAGAAAAGTTCCCGAACTCTTGAATGTGGAAACCTGCATCTGAATGATAAGGTCAAAGAAAAATATCAGCCATAATAATATAAAAGAACTGTTCCGTCTTGAAAAATGAAACGCCCCAGGAGTGATGTAACTGCTGCCCAGTGCATTTAAAACCCACTCCGCACGTCTCCCGGAACTTTAGCAGTGCACGCGGTACGGCTCTGCTCCGGCTCCTCGAATCCCGCACGAAGCGTTGCATCTCTGGGTCTTTAAATATCAAATCTCCTGGATTGATCCGTACTTGAACTTTCCATTCCAAACCTTTCCCCCTCCCCTCGCCATGGGAAAGAAAAAGCTTAGTAGTAGATTCAAGCTTCCTCGCCTCCTCTTCGGAGACTCCCCTCGCAGCTCCGGCGATCAACCGCCCGACAAGCCGGAGGACTCGCCGGCGACGACTCCACCCGTCGCTCCTCCTCAGGCTCCGCTCCTGGCTCTCCCCTGGCATGGGGATGAAGGAGTCGAAGTTGAGCCACCAAAAGAGGAGGCTCCGGTGGCCGCGCCACCATCTCCCGAGGCTGCTCCGTCGAGCATTGCCGCCGGGAAACGCCCTGCGCCTTCCTCCCCAGCTCCGGCGTCCCCTATCTCCCTCTCCTCCGACGACGAGCCAAAGCAAGGAGGGAGCGGGATCCGGCTGAAACCAGAAGCGGCGGACGCAGGCGCATCTTCGTCTTCTGCTCCGGTGGACACCAGCGGCGACGAAGAATTCGCCCGGCGCCTCTTCGTCTCCTTGAACCGCGATCTGATCGGGATTCCTGGAGACAGAGCGCTCGTGGATCTCGTCAGCGGCTCCGAGGAGGAGAACGCGATAGATGATGATCCACCGGAGACTACGCCATCGCCCTGATCAGCAGTTGATATTCATCAACCCAAGATCAGGGTGCTTTAGTTATTTTGATTTCAGAATAGTTATCGATCCATTGTGAAATGTTTCCTCTTTTGAATTTAATGAAGAAATTTCACTTGATGGATGTAATTTTGAATTTCTCATGCTCTGAAATTTTGTCTAAATCAATCTATTCAGGAAATTATTCATTCAGACTAAATCATCCTGAATAAACTCTCTCCCGAACGGACTGACGATCTTTAGTGTGTTCGGGAAATTTGATCCCAATCAAACGTGATCGGGAGATCTCCTCGCTTCAGACTAAGTGTTCGGTCATTTAAAACTGATAGCTTCCCTTGTAAGCCAACAATTCTAAACGCATTGAATCTGACCCGCACAGTTTTCGAAACGACGCGTGCCGCAGAAAAAGGAAAGAATCTTTTTGACCCAACAGTCACTGCGGATTGCGCGGCTCAAGGGCAGATTTTTCGGGGCTCGTGCTGTCCTGCAAAACCATAAAGCCCCCAAACGCGGCCGCTTGAGATCTATTTGGGACTTCGACTTCCTTGTTCACATTCGCCATTCTCAACCTTTGTCCATCTGCTCCTCCAACCCTGCTAGCCTCCAGTCGCCATGGCATCCACGCACCAGTCATCTTCCGGCACCGAGTCCACAGATAACCAGAGCAGCGCCGCGGCCGGACGCGAACTCCGCAGCGGGAACACAATCCCGACCTCGGATCAGTACTGGAAGAAATCAACCACGACAGAGAAGCAGTTGAAGAAGCTGGAGGATCTTGGATTACTCCCAAGCACCGAACTCTTTCCTCGTCGTGAAGCCAAAGGTCAGATGTATCCGACCCCCGACACTCTTGAGATGGTGGTGTTCTTGGAGTTCTTTCATTGCGGATTCGGGGTTTATCCGTCTGAGTTCTTCCACAGCGTCTGTGAGCATTACCAAATAGAGCTTGTGCACCTTAAGCCCGGCGCTTTGACGATGCTTAGCGTTTTTGCCTTTTTGTGCGAAGCCTGGTTAGGAATTAAGCCCTCACTGCTGCTGTGGAGGTATTTTTACACCCCTTCGTACTATAAAAACCAACTGATGATTGGGTCCATCAGTTTCTCCTTGAGAAATCGGGAGATTTACATCCCCTTTCCAGTCAAAGATAGCTGGAAAGGATATGAACGTCACTGGTTTTACATCACCCTTCCCCAAGCCTCGCGGGCAAAAGGGAAGTACTTGATGCCAAATCTCAAGGACGAGGTCAAAGCTGTGCCAAGACTCACTTCTGACATGAAAAAGCACATTGACCGAATCTTGAAGCTCCGTGACGCTGGTCTGACGGCGGTTCACGTAGCGGAAATCTTCATCAGATGGAGATTTATTCCACTCATGACTCACGACCGCTATGCCTGGACATTCACGGGCGTCAATGATCCGAACAGGATGAAACCTGACGGTGAGTATTTATTTTTCTGTTCAGTTGTTTTTCCGAGTTAGTTCGGTCATTTGAGTTCATGACTCTTAACTAGCAGTTGTCCCAGAGTCAGAAGTGTTCGAACGCTTGAACAAGATGTTCGGGACTGGCCTCCCGGTGTGGGAAGACGTCCCAGTACCTTATAGCGCTGAGAACCCCCTCCAAAGGTAAACTGTTACTCAGAAAAATGTTCTTTCTTGTATGATAATGATATAACATTCCTCTTTTCTCCCGACCAGGCCCCAACCATTGTTGATGCCCCCCCCAGAGCGGGGCCATCAATATTGAAGAGGAGGGCGAGCAGCCTGTTGATCAGGGTACCAGGGCCCCGATCAACGAACCACCCGAACTATCACCTGGTTTGGAAAAAGAAGTCCCGAGCAGCCCCCAGGCAAATATCCCCCGAACTCGGAAACGCTCTCGCAGTGTGGAGGGGATAGTTCCAGATTCGGAAGTCTCTGGATCGCCTGGGTCAGCCAATCGGCAGCCCAGCCACAATCAGCGTCGTCCTGTCGCCCAGGTACCAAGCATGATCGTATTCGGGCGTTTATTCGCAGCCTTTGATCGAATAACCAAAGCTAAACATGATCGGGAGATTTCTCGACAGGAAATTCGTTCGACCAGACCATTACCAAAGCCTACTCCTGGTGCCAAGAGATTTAAGGTTATCCTCCCGGCAGTCGAGTAAGATCTTTGACAATCTGTGATCATGTATGAACATTCTTTGTGAATATTGTCTTCACTGTATTTGTTTGTTCGGGAATTCAGGCATCCCGACCCCACAGCTTCTCCTCCTGTCAAGGAGAAAACTCCCGAGCCGGCTCCGAAAGCACAACTCGATGGCTCAGAGAAAACCGCAGAGACCGGGGGACCCGTCCCGACGCCCCTGGGCCCGATCTATAGCGTGCTCTCGACAGCTGAAGAGCAATGGCGTTTGCTGGACGCTCGTGCCTCTGCTGCTGAAGCGTCGGTGATCAGACTGGGAGCCCAGGTGACCGTTCTCCAGTCCGAGAAAGACGGTATAGGCTTTAAACTTTACGCCTTGCTTACTGAGTTTTTAGCTTTAAACTGTTGTTCATAGACTACCCTTGATCCTGTAGCTTACTCCAAGAGCATTGAGGTGCTCGAGAAGAAAAACTCGGACCTTGAAGGGAAGCTAGCCGACCTGACCGCCCGACTTGAAGCATTAGAAAAGCATAGTTCATCCTTGGAATCCAGGCTGATGGAAGGTGCTTGTGTAGCTGCAACTCACACCGTCGGGGCTTTGAAGAGCCATCTCCCTGATCTGGATGTTTCTCTGCTATCCAAAGGCTTCAAGTGCTCGGCGTCAGATGCTGGGAAATTATTTGATGATCTTACCCCAGTTGTGGAACCTTTTGTCAAGAAACTTGGTCTTCACCTAAGTGATTCGGAAGAATCACCCTGAACAATGTGCAGAATTCCTGTAATAGGGCAAAACTTTAACAGCTTAGAATACAGTCATATTTTGCTAAACATATGCTTGCATGTTTTTGCTTAAGTTTTAGAGCTGATCGGTATGTTCATGAATCTTTTTAACTGATAGCTTTGTCATAGCCAAAAAATCCCGTTACCATAAGCTATTCCGGAATTGTTTAGTTGCTGAGACTCGGGCGGCCTGCTGAACTGTGTAATTCCTTGTAGTCATGGTGTTCGGTAATTTTAGCGTCAGCCTAGCTTTCTTGAATTAAAAAGTTCGTTTCTTGCATGGTAGTAGTACCGTAGTAGCCCCCGGGCTCTTTTACAGCCATGCTGGCATGCTGAAAAAGAGTCTAGAAGTACGAACTGCAAGAAACTTTCCGATCAAATGGGGAGCCCCCGAGCGTGGAGCTCGGGACGCATAGAACAGATCTGAAAAGAAAAATTTTCAGCGTGGTAGTCCCCGGCTCTTTGTTAGTGTATGTAATATGATAACAAAGAGTAGAAACAGAACAGAAAATAGAAAACCCAGCCCCCGAGCATTAAAGCGAGGGTGAGTAGAGTATATAGAACTTATCTTTTTTTTTGTTGGCGCTGTAGGCGACGCAGACGATGGTTTATACCTGCCAAACCTGATGGTCGGTCTAGAACTGTGCACGATCTTCGTTGTCTAAGCGTAGAACCTGCGTAGTTGATCCATATTCCACGTGTTTGGCAGTACGTCCCCATCGATCTCTGCGATCCTGTAGGCTCCTGGTCGGGCGATATCTACTACGATGTACGGTCCTTGCCATGGAGAGGACAATTTATTTTTGTCCTTGGTGCGTTGATCCAGTTTGAGCACCATGTCCCCAATGCACAGGCTTCGTTGCCGAACATTAGCATCGTAGTACTGTCCACGCGAGGGGCTTGTAGTCGGATGTCGGATGGTAGAATCGCCTCTGCTCCATACACCAAGAAGAAAGGTGTTTCGCCTGTTGCCCGATTCATAGTGGTCCTCATTGACCAGAGTACTGTCGGGACTTCATGAATCCAGCGCTTGTCGTAAGCTTGCAATCTGTTAAAAATCCTCTTCTTAATGACCTGGAGCACGATGCCATTGGCACGCTCTACTTGCCCGTTTGTCTTCGGGTGGTTTACCGATGACCGATCATGCTTGATCCCGTGGTCGTAGCAAAAATCATAAAACTTTTTACTTTTAAACTGTGTTCCATTATCAGAGATTATCCTGTTCGGGACACCGAATCGTACGACAATACTCCGTAGGAATTTCACAGCGGCCTCTTTTGTGATTTTCTGAACGGGCTCGGCTTCAACCCATTTTGTAAATGTGTCAATGCCGACGAACAGAAATCTGTATCCCCCGACAGCCCTTGGAAAAGGCCCGAGGATGTCTATGCCCCAAGTGGCGAAAGGCCATGACAAGGGTATAGTATTTAAAGCTTGCGCAGGTTTAGTCTGTTTTCGTGCGAAGAATTGACATGCCTCACACTTTTTCACTAAATCGCTTGCGTCTTGAAGAGCTGTAGGCCAGTAGAAGCTCTGTCGGAATGCTTTCCCTGTGAGATATCGGGGAGAAGCATGTGATCCACAGATTCCTCCGTGAATGTCGTGGAGCAAACTAATGCCCTCGGTCCGTGTGATGCATTTGAGGAGCATTCCATAGCGGGTTAGCTTGTATAATCGCCCGTCAACCAATTGATAGTTCTTGGCTTTACGATGGATTTTCTCCAATGTAGCATCATCGTCCGGAATAGCTTGGTTTGTGAGGTACGCCCGGATTGGATCCATCCAGTTCTCCTCGTTTCCAACTAGAGCGGCAGCTCGGGCCGTACCGACCAACATAGACTCCTTGACGGATTCGTTGGTTGTAGAAACTGATCCCTTGGCGGGTTCAGTTTTTAGGTTCGGTAATGAAACCGACACAGAGGGTTTAGTAAGGACTTCAAGCAAGACGTTACCTGGGAGCCGTGTGCGTTCTGCAGCTGCCTTTGCCAGCTTGTCTGCGTCGCCATTGAATTCCCTCTTCACGTGCTGTACTTCAAGCCCATCAAATTTGCTCTCCATCCGCCTATATGCTTCCAAGTATTTGGCCATGACCTCGCTCCGCGCACTGTACTCTTTCATGACCTGCTTTGCAGCTAACTCGGAATCCCCTTTCACGAGCAGCCTTCTGACACCAAGAGATGCAGCTATGCGGAGACCTGTCAACAGTCCTTCGTACTCGGCAACATTGTTAGTAGGAGTTGGATCAACAAAATTGATTTGTAAAGCATACCTGATGATGTCATTATGTGGTGAGATCAGGACCACCCCAGCCCCCGTGCCTGCTTTGCAAAATGCCCCGTCATAGAACATTGTCCAGTGTTCGGGATTTTGGGCAGCCTCTTCAGGTTCGGGGTTAGTCCACTCTGCGATGAAATCTGCCAGAGCCTGCGATTTGATGGCAGTCCTGGGTACGAATTCAACGTCGTAAGCCCCCAGCTCCACAGACCATTGCGCGACCCTCCCCACGGCATCTCGATTATGTAAAATGTTGCCTAGGGGGAAAGTTGACACAACCTTGATCTTGTGGCTCAGAAAATAATGCTTGAGTTTCCTGGAAGTCATTAGCACAGCATACAGTAATTTCTGAATCTGAGGGTACCTTGTTTTTGCGTCATGCAGCACCTCGCTTACGAAGTAAACGGGGTGTTGTGTTGTAGACTTTTCTGTTGGTCTTTCGACCACCAAAACAGTGCTGACAACAGTTGGTGTCGCTGCTACGTACAACAGCATCTCTTCTTGTGGCTTTGGCGGGACCAGTACGGGCAATTTCCGTAGGTATTGTTTGAACGCCTGGAACGCCTCTTCTGCTTCTGCCGACCACTCAAAGCGATCAGTTTTACGTAGCAATTTGTAAAATGGCATACCTCGTTCGCCTGACTTGGACACGAATCGACTTAGGGACGCCATCATTCCTGCCAACTTCTGGACCTCGTGGCGGCTGCGCGGAGACTTCATGTCGTCGAGTGCCTTGATCTTATGTGGATTTGCCTCTATACCTCGTTGGGAAACAAGGTAACCGAGGAGTTTACCCGATGATACACCAAAGGTGCACTTGGCGGGGTTGAGCATCATCCTATTTTTACGCAAGTTGTTGAAAGTTTCGGTTAAATCAGCGATTAGATCGCCCTTTAACTTACTTTTCACAACAATGTCATCTATGTATGCTTCCACATTACGGCCGATTTGGCCTTCAAGAACAATGTGAACACATTTTTGATAAGTGCAACCTGCGTTTTTCAGACCAAAAGGCATCTTTATATAGCAATAAACACCGAAGGAGTTACAAATGCAGTTTTCTCCTCATCGTCAATGCACATGCTGATTTGGTGATACCCCGAATAGGCATCTAGAAAACAAAGCAATTCGCATCCAGAGGTAGAATCTACAATTTGATCTATCCTAGGTAATGGGTACTCGTCCTTCGGGCAAGCTTTATTCAGATCTGTGTAGTCCACGCACATCCTCCACGTTCCGTTGGGCTTCTTGACCATGACTGGATTCGCCAGCCACTCCGGGAAAGGGACCTCTCGAACGAAGCCGGCTTTGAGCAGTCGGTTGATTTCTTCGTTAATGGCGTCTCGCTTCTCCGGGGTGTATCTTCTTTGCTTTTGCTTGACTGGTCGGACGCCAGTTCGTATGCCAAGCTTGTGCTCGATTACCTCCCTGGGGATCCCGGGCATGTCAGATGGTTCCCAAGCGAACACATCCGCGTTTGCCCGGAGGAAAGCAATGAGCTCGAGTTCCTATTTGTCACCCAAGCCAAGACCTATCTGGGTGGTCTTGGTCGGGTCTGTCTCATCTAGGGCCACCGCCTTCGTGCCTGGCTCGGTGCGCCTGGCCGGCGGCTCGAGTGGTGAAAGGTTGGCCGTCGAGTCGCCAGCTGCTTGCGGCGGCGTCCCCCTGAGTGGGGTCTGGTCCACCACAGCCTGTTTCTCAGCAGCTCGGTCGTCAGCTCCCTGTCCCCCGACGAGCTGTTGTTCCCCGATGGGCTCCTGTTCGGGGACTTCTTTCCCCTTGGCCTTTGACCGGTTCTCAGCTGCTCGGGAGGTTTCAGCCAATGCCCCCTTGGCGGGTGCCTTTGGCTGGCTCTTTGGCTTTTTCTTGGCAGGTTCGGCAGCCTTGGCTGGTTCCTGCTCGCGACTCTTGATCATGTCCAGGGTCTTCATGTCACACTGGACCGCGCCACTGCGATCGCCACAGACGGTGATCGGGCCCAGCGGCCCCGGGACCTTGATCATGGAGTACGCAAAGTGAGCGACCGCCATGAATTTCTTCAGGAACGGCCGACCCAAGATGCAGTTATAGGCCGACGTGATGTCAGCCACCTCGAAGGTGAGGAACTCTGATCGGATGTTTTTGCCCTCTACGAGGGTTACCTGCAGATCGATCCTCCCCAAGGGATAGGCTTGAATGCCTGGTATGACCCCGTAGAAAGGTTTCTCCACAGGGGACAAGGACCTTCTCGGGATCCCAAGTTCGTCAAAAGCGTTGACAAACAGGAGGTTGAGGGCGCTTCCACTGTCGATCAGGGTTCGCCCGATCTTGCGGGGCCCGATCCATGGCTTGATGCACAGTGGAAGTAGCGGCCCGTCGTAAAGCGTCTCGGGGTGATCCCTTTGATCAAATGAGATCGGGATTTCTGACCACCTCAAGAGTTGCTTGCAGGGCTCGGTGCTGTTGATCTGCCTCTCGACCAGCTTGAGCTGGGACTTGGAGGTTCGGGTTGAACAGCCACCGAAGATTGTGGCGATCTCCAGATCTTCGGGGAGATCTGGCTCATCGTCACAATCCATGTAGTTTGCAGCACGAGGGTTGTGAGCTGCCTGGTCACGTGGAGCCCCTTTCTGCTGGCTCTCCTCCTCCTGCTTCTGCTTCTTGTACACCGTACAGTCCACGAAGTGATGCTTCGTAGATCGGTGAATCGGGCAGTACATCGGGAGGTTTTCTGGTTTGCCTTGACGCCTGTACGGGGGCTTGTTGTCCACTGCCATGACTTCATCGCCCTCGGTCTTGCGCTTCTTGTGTTTATGCTTATTCTTCTTCTTGCCTTTCCCGGCTGGCTGGCTTTGTTCGGGCTTTCCGTGAACCCGTGCTCGGGCGTCCGCCATCTTGGCGGTTTCTTCCAGGATCCCGTATAGCTCTGCCACTGTCTTCGGGTTCTTCTTGGCAAGTTCCTCCGCCGTTCGCTCGTCCTTGCAACCTTGATTGAAGGCCACAATCACCCGATCATCCACCATGTCGGGGATGGTGTTACGGGTGTCGCTGAACCTGCGGATGTAGTCCCGGAGGGATTCTCCAGGCTTCTGCACACAATTGAGCAGATCTCCCTCATGTCCGGGGCGTTTGTAGGTGCCTTGGAAGTTGGCTTCAAACGTCTCCCGAAGATGAGTCCACGACTTGATGCTTGCTTCGGGCAGGTTCATGAGCCATGTTCGGGCTGATCCCTGCAGAGCAGTCGGCAAGTAGTTGGCTTTCACGTAGTCGTCTCCCCCGGTGGCGTCGATGATCGTGGAATAGATCTGGATCCACTCGCGGGGGTTGGTTGTCCCGTCATACTTCTCGATGCTAGTAGGACGGAACTTTTCGGGCCACCTGACCTTGCGCAGGGCTGGGGAGTACGCGAGGCATCCCCCCATGCCTGGTCGGGAGTCACGTGGCGGCGATTCTGGATAGGACCGGTAGTAGCCCTCACGTGCTCGGTAATCTCGGTTGTAGTTGAGAGTTTCCCGAGCGTCGCGAGTGCGACGATTACGTTCGAGCTGTGGCCTCATGTCGCGCCCTTCACGCGGGCGATAGTGCGGTCGTCCGTTAACAGATCGGGACCGAACCGGTTGTGGTTCGCGTGGTCTGTTTGACGGAGCCGGCGGTGCGGCAGCGGCGGCCTCGATGTGCTCCTTGGCTTTGTCCGCTGCTTCTCGAGCCCTCTTGGCTATGGTGGCCATCGGAGTCCCTTCGGCCATTGCTTCCATGGTCTCCAAGAGGGTTCGGATCTGTAGATTGTCCTGTTCGACGGCCCGGAAATCGTTGTTGAGATCTCGGGGAGCCAAAGAGGACGCAACATGTTGTGTACGGGTTCTAGCCGTTTGAAGCGTTGGTGCGCTGTCCAAACGTGGAGGAGGCACGGTTCGACGCGAGCTAGATGACTCGGCGGCGGCCCCTGTCCCGTTTGCATTCAGCACATGGATGCGGCGGTCTTCAGATGGTTCTGACCCATTGCTAGATCCACTGTAGTCGAGATCCAACTGCGCAGTGCGATCTGCAATGTCTTCGGGAGTTGGCTCCGTGAAGGTGGCGAAAACTTCTCGACCGGCGCACGTGAGATCGGGATCATGGATCCCCGTCAGCTTGAGCTCGTAGTCGCCCTGGTGCTCGAACACAAGATCTCCGAAGCGGATCTCCCGTGCAGGCACTTGGTGGCGGCGAGTGTAGAGATCGGAAGCGGAAGCAGAACTCCCGATCGCTCCCGACTTGACGGAACTGGGCATGTAGGGCATCGAGGAACTCGACGCGTCGGCGAACCAGACTCCGTTGACGATCGGCATGATCTTTCTTCACGCAAGGGCCCCTACCTGGCGCGCCTCTGTCGAGGTTGTACTCGTCAGATATTTGTCCGGCAGACACCCCGCTCTGTGCGAAGATTGATCACGGTGATGGACAGAAAGACACGGGATTTTTATACTGGTTCGGGCCCTCGAGATCGAGTAATAACCCTACGTCCAGTTGCTGCTTGTATTATTTCGTCGAGTACAGATTACAATGTGTAACAAGTACCTTCGGGTGGATTGTGGAATACAAACTTGGATGTTCGATACCCTCAACACACAGGACCCCGCTATTTATACCCAGGGAGACGTGCCTTACAAGACAAAACAGACCTAAACCTAGTAGGACTCGAACTGTCTTCGGGCTTCCCTCCTGCGATCTGGTTGTCGTGTCTTGTTCGGAGTCTTGGTCGTCTTGGAATCGGTAGTCGGCAATCCTCGTGGTCGGGTACCCTGGTATTATGGCCTCAACAATAAGCATGTCGGCTATAGGCATAGGATATTCATCTTTAAGAGTAGCTCTATTAAGATTTCTAAAATCAATGCAAACTCTGAGCTTACCAGAATCCTTTTTCTCAACAGGCACAATATTAGATAACCATTCAGCATAACGACAAGGCCTAATAAAATTTGCTTCTAACAACCGATTAATTTCTTCTTTAATTCGGTCATACATATTAGGATTGAAACGCCTAGCAGTTTGTTTAAAAGGCCTAAAACTGGGCTTAATAGGCAGCCGATGTTCAACTAACTCGCGGCTTAAACCAGGCATCTCCTGATAATTCCATGCAAAGCAATCAACATACTCTTTCAACAGCTCGATTAATTCAGCTTTATAATCAGCTTTCAAATTTTTGTTTACAAACGTCGGCCTAGGTACAGTGCCATCTCCAATATCAATTTCCTCTAAAGGATCAGCCGACGTAAAGCCTTGTCCTAATTTACTCATGTCATCAAAATCTTCAATAGCTTCACACATATCGTTCTTTTGTGCCCGATAGTGCTCAAGTCTCTGCTGCAACCATTCTGAACTATTCATTGATTCACAACAAATGGTTTAGCCGATATTCAACCGGCTTTAGAATAGCAGGCACAAAGCCATCTCTAGTGCAACTGATCATCTCATAATCAGAAATATCTAAACATGTTAAGCACTTAACATGATCATGCATAGACATGGTAGAACCATCAGCCACTGCAACACAAGCCGATGTATCCCCATGCACAATCTCAATGTCTTCGTCTACCCATTGAATAAGAAACTGATGCAAACTAGAAGGCACACATCTATTCGCATGGATCCAATCACGACCCAATATTAAATTGAAGTTACCTTGGGTCTCGGCGACGAAGAAAGCGGTAGCCAACGTCTTACTCCCAACGGTGAGCTCCATAGAAGCAATGCCCTTAGCACTCATAGGCTCGCCTCCTCCCACACCGCTGATAGTCATATTGGTCTTGATCAGCTTATCATCTAATCCACCAAGCTGCTTGAACACAGAATAAGGCATCAAATTGACAATCGCCCCGGTGTCAACAAGCATCCTTGAAATCGGCTTCCTATTGATATGCCTCTTCATGTACAGCGCCTTCAAGTGATTTTCAGAATCCTTTGGCCTTTTAAATATAGCTTCTTTCGGGCCAAAGTCTAAATGAGCGATCTCATCCTCCGGAATAATGTAATAATCCGAAGATAGGTGCACCACATTAGCATCAACATTCATATGTTCAGGTGACGACCCATAATCAACTAGCTGTTCATCGTCCACATTCTGGGAATCCGATGACAACTTCTGATCAAACGCAGAAGTGACAGAAATTTCAGAAGCAATTCGAGATGAACCTGGAGCAGCAGAAACCGGTTCCACCGGTTTCAGAACCGGTTCCACCGACGCAGCAGTGGACGGCGAAGGGGGTAGAACCGGTTTCACCGGTTTGGAATCCGGTTCCACCGGATTTTGCTCTGGAGCTTCAGTCTTCTTCCACCCCTTGCCCGGAGGAATCATAGGCCTGTACTTGTTGAAGTGCTCCTCCCTCTGCTTCTCCAGTGCCTTCTCTTTCTGGTCCTAAAAGCGAAGCCGCTGCAACTTCCTCTTTTGTGTGCGTGTCAAACCTGGAGGACACCATCTAGGCATAAGGTATTTAGTTTTATCAATTTCAACCTTCTTACCCACATCAGGCTCTGCAGCAATGTTCTCCTGGACTGATGACTTGACTTCACAACCAATTATCATAGGCATCTTGCCATCGTCCTTCAAGTTTACTTGGAAGTCACCAATCTGAATAATATCAGCAGCAGTAGTTCTCTCCTGGTCGACCTCCATCTTCTGGACAACTTCCTCCATCTTTTTAGGCTGATAGACTTGCTTAGGAGGAGAAGGCTGTCTCTTCTGCGAAAACCGGTTTGTCGACGCAAGAAATGGCCGACTAGTAAATTTAGTGGATTGCGTGTTAAGGCTCGGATGGTTCGCGAGAGGACACAAGAGATTATACTGGTTCAGGCACGAACGCCCTACGTCCAGTGTGAGACAGCTCGTGTTACTCGCGTTGCTCGTAGTAGGGGTTACAAGCGGTCGAGAGAGAGGAGAAGCCTCAGGTCTCTGTGAGTATCTAAGTGTGAGTGTGTATGTGTTTCGTGTGTCTCCGTCCCCCTCCCCTGAGGCCTTACTTTTCCTTTTATACCTCCGGGGAGAGACTTTGTACAAGGTGCGTTCAACAAATAACAAATAACAGGAAACTTGCTGAAGAAGCCCCGCCGCCTGCGGGACACTGTGGATGATGCAGGGGTAGGTCCTAATCCCGAGCTCGCTAGGGTCGTGCTCGCCCCTTCGCGGCGCCTGCGGGGCGGCTGGAACAGTGCGTGTCACATTCTTCTGCCACACCGGACAGCGCGCGGTAAGGCCAGTTAATGCCAATAGGTCGTGGAATAGATATGCGGCGGTGTGTCCTCTTTGTCTCCTTCTGCGCCGAGTCCCCCCTGTTGACCCTTATCTCCTGGCCCGACGTGGGCCCGAGCGAGGCGGAGAAGGGTCGGGCGAGGCGGAGAAGGGTCGGCCGAGGTGCTCGTCCGACGGCTCCCTTGCTGGCCTGTTCCTGTTTGAGGTAGCTGGCGCAGTGGAGTAGGTGACACAGTATTGAATATATCGGTGTTGTGCAGTCCCGTCATGACAGGGTACAGCCTGTCGCGGTCTGCACGCAATTTAATTTCGGAGTAGATGGTGCGTCCGACCCCGCGCGGGGGTCGGATGAGGCGGACTGACCGACCCCCACGCGAGGGTCGGGCGAGGCGGACCAGGGGTCGCGCGAGCTGACCCTCGGGCACGGCAACGCATGCCTCGTGCATGGCATGGCCCCCCGTCCTTTTGCATGTCGCATGCATCAGATAGTAAAGCGTGTGAACGTGAGAGGAGAAAGTCTTCTGGTGTCCTTGGTCTTTTTTCCCTTGTCGAGTGGGAGAGTAAATGAGAGAGAATAGAAGCGATGTGATGGGATTGATTGGAAAAGGCACACATGCATGCACACGTACAGGAGAGAAAAATAGAGAGAGAGAGAGACATGCATGCTGGGGATTAATTGTTGCAGCTGTTTTGCTGCTCATCTGGCACCGCTGCTGCCTCCGCCTGCTTCTGCTGCTACGCGCCGCGCAAGGCCCAAGCATGCGCTGCGCAACGCCTGCCGTTCTGCAGGCCGCTGCCGCTGCATGCTCCGCGGGCGCCGCGTGATCGGAACGGCTGTCCCATCGGAGTTTTTAATTTTTAACTCGCTGTCATTGGATACCCCTAATATTGGTATCCGACACGGTTTAACCGGTTTACAGAACCGGTTCCACCGGTTTGAGGTGGCACATCCCAACCTGATCGACGAGGAGCAGAACGGTTATCTACCAACCTCTCACGTGCTGGAATTCTGTTATTACCCCACCCTGGATGAAAAGAAGGATACTGCGCAGGGTAATAAGGCATATTCATCCCATTGTGATCCCATGCCGGATATTGATAATTGTAGTACGGAGGCATCCATGACATGTTCTGACATTGGTTCAGTTGGGGATAAAAACCTGCATTGTCACCCTTCCACCTGTTATTCGCCTTTGGAGGCGGAATTGGCTTCTCTTGGCGCATGGGTGACCTCTTTCTCTTTTTTGCCGGCCAATCATCATCAACTGGCCTTTGATTTGCATATTTGAAAAACAACTGGTCATAGGTCACTTTTGGCTTTGCAACTTTGCCCTGATCCTTGGCCACATTGACTTTCCAGGTTCCAATCTCTGGACGCTTAGGCTTCAACATTTTCTGGCGCCCCTGAGTAGAACCGGTGGAACCGGTTTCTGGAACCGGTGGAACCGGTTTGTCCTGTACAGGCTCAAACGGTTCTTTTGACGATCCTTGCCCCCCGAGATCCGCGACTCTTGTAGTAATTTTAAAAGTCTCCCTGCCATTGGGGGTATTCTCACACACCACTTCCCTGATAATTGATTTTCCCTTCAGATTTTCAGGTTTTGGCTTCTCATCACCCACAACAATATTTTTTCCCTTAGTTGATTCGACTTGTTGCGGCTGAATCAGAACTTTAGGAGGTTGCATCTCAATGGTGTTGACAGGGAAGGGCTCTTTATTCACCTGCATCTCATGTAGTGTCAAACGTCCTTCATTCAAGGCCGATTGCACCTGTCGACGGAAAACATTGCAATCATTAGTAGCATGCGAAAAAGAATTATGTAATTTGCAATATGCATGCCCGTCTTTTGAGTTCTTCAAGTGGAGGAATAGTATGAGACATTTTAATGTTTCCATTCTTTAACAATTCATCAAAAATACGATCACACTTGGAAACATCAAAAGTAAATCGCACTTTTTCTTTCCGATTCTTTTGAATTGGCTTAACAGATGGACAAGTGTACGATTTATTCTTAGAAGGCCATACAAGTTCAGCAACATACACATCTTCATCATCGTCCGAACTACTAGAATCATAAGTAACAACATGAACATTAGAACGATGAGTCTTATATGTATCTTTGCTATTTTTAATTCGGTTTTCAGTAGCTAAAGCTCTTACTTGTACTTGATTAACCGAAAAGTGTTCAAAGCCTTCTATCTTTTCTTTAATAGAGGATCTTAAACCATTAAAGGCAACATCAGCAAGATCCCTTTCAAAAAGTGACAAATTAAAACATCGGTTTCTAGTTTCCTTGAATCGTTTAAAATAATCAACAACAGATTCATCTCTTTGTTGCTTAACCGATGTCAAATCTGTCAATTTCAATTGAGTACTCCCACTATAAAAATGATCATGAAATTTTTGCTCTAATTGATTCCATGAATTATTGAGCCAGGAGTTAACGAAGAAAACCAAGAAAAAGCAGTTCCAGTTAAAGATAATGAAAACAGGCGAACTTTTAAAGCATCATTGGAACTAGCTTCTCCTAGTTGAGCAATATATTGGCTAATGTGTTCCCAAGTGGTCTTGCTATCATCACCATTAAATTTAACGAAATCAGGAACACGCCAATTATTGGGATAAGCTACAGCATCAAAATTAGCATAATATGGTTTTTGATATAATCTAGAATTACCCATATCAATGCCAAGCTTATCCTGCATCATAGTGGCTAACTCGTCCTTCATTTTATAAAATTCAGCATATAAATTTGAACGAGCTAGATCAGATTGCCCTGTGGTTGTACTTTGAACTGGAGCAACATGAGGCATGCTAGTAGAACTTTGCCGCAAATATTGGTCATATACATCATTAGGAATCCCGCTAGAACTAGTGTTTTGATTAGGTATAGGGGGTGATGTATAAGCACGTGTTTTAATATAAGCAGATCCATTTGCCACCTCTGGATTTCGGCTAGGGACTATCGAAAGAGAGGGTGTAGTGTGCGGTACAAGCTGCTGTGTAGCCTGGGCAGCAGAACCGGTTCCACCGGTTTCTGGAACCGGTAAAACCGGTTTCACCGGGGCTGGCGAAACATGTGTAGGCGGCGGCACCTGTCCTGAATAAAAATTAGCCGGCATACCATATAAAGGGTTTTTAGGTGTTTTTCCTGGTGTAGCCGACACACTAGCATGTATATTCTCATGTTGTATAGGTTGCATATTTTGTGAATAGTAAGACGATTCTAACAACCTATCTTTTTCAATTTTATCTATCCTGTCCATAAGAGTGCTTACTACTTCATCGGTATGTAAAAGCGCAGCACCAAGATCATTATCAGGATTAGAAGTAGAAGGTTCAAGTGGATGTGCAGTTACCGGAGGGATTTCTTCCACCTTTTGATCCTTCATCACGAACGCCGGCATCATGAAGTCTTGAGTTCTTGTCACCTTGCCGTGGCGATCCTTCTTGAGCCCCATCAAGAATTGAGTCTTGAAGAATTCTTGGGCCTGCTTCAAACTTCAGGCGTTCCTCCTCGCTGATCTCCATCTGGCTAGGGTTTGATAAATCCCAGCTGGCTAGGGTTTGATAAATCGGTTATTAAAACCAAGTTTTCCAAATTCCCCAGCGGAGTCGCCAAAAATGTGTTGATGCCTTTCACGGTCAACACACCGATTTTGTGCTAGAACGCGCGGATCCGCAACGGATCGAGCAACTGCAACAGGCCCAGGCGAAACCGGTTTGTAGATCCGGTGGAACCGGTTCTACGGGAGCTGCTGCGTAGACCTAAGATCGTCGGCCCGGGAGGGACCCCGTCAGGGCAGGCGCGCCTAGGGTTTCTCTGAGATCGGCAGGCCACTCAGAGAGCCGTCAAACGCCGTGGAGACGAAGAACGAACAGAATTAGGGTTGAAAAAGTTAGGGTTTGGAGATGACAAAAAAGTAAAGGTAATAAATGTTTTGATCGATTGGATGATACTCAATCGGCCGTGACCCTTCATATTTATAGGGTGGGGAGGTCGTACCCCGCAAGGAAAGTCCTATTACAACTCGGATCTACAAAAGAGTCCAAACCTACTAGGACTCGGGGAAAACCGGTTCCACCGGTTCCCAAACCGGTTCCACCGGTTTGCTCTGTCAGACGAGCAATAGTGAACAAACCGGTTCCACCGGTTTGAGAATCCGGTTCCACCGGTTCTTCCTGCCTTGTTGTCTTTATGCCAATTTTGATCGCCAACATAAGGCCCGCGAGCGTGTCTCGTCACATGCGGGCAGACACTAAGCCCGGGCGAGAAAGCGTGAGTCTTATCGTCCGAGGCCCCAGGAGTTTTCTTTCACCGGTCCACGGGCCAGCAGCCCACCACCCACATCCTTGCCCGTGGGCCGCGCCGGCCTGACGCGGCGCTATCCGTCGAGGCTGTTGCCATTATGCGATGGGCTGGAGCAGGAAATCTCCATTCTCCGGCACGTTGTGGTTGTGTTCTTCCTTGTTCCTTCGATCACTTTTAGTCCTTGACACCTGGCCGGAATTCATTGGTTTGCGATTTCTAGTGTTGTCCCTTGCTGACCTGTGAAATGTGATCGTGCTATGCATGCTCCGGCAGCTTTGGGGTGAGTTGCTCACCAATCATACACACGGCCTCGCATTCTGTTTCTCTGAAAGGTTACCCTTTCTTTCTTTTCAGAAGATGTTGATAGATAAAGTTCCTGTTGCTGCAGCCTTGTTCCAAGTGTCCCGATCAGCACATTCTGGAGTCCCATCCGATTGGAAAGGTATGAGCATCACACTAGCTGACCCAGAGAGATGCATATGCCTGCGCTGAGCACGACGACCAATAGCTGAAGGCTTGATTGCTTGAAGGTATCCGTCTACCGGCTACCAGAGAACATGCAGCGTCGATGCCATTTGAGAAAAAGCTCTGCAGCAGGCAAGGTAACCTAACCTATGCAGTGCATGATTGCTGGAGTAGGACCGTGACATGCATGCTGATGGCGGTAAGGAAACAACCTGTAGCTGCCACATGTGCACGCCGCTTGTGTGACGCCCACAGTTGCATGTCTCCCGATCAGGCCATAGTCCCCAGAGCTGCCCTACCAAGCTATAGTGAGGTCCAAAGTTCTGAACCCCAAATTCGGAAACTCTGCCACTTAAGCGTGAGTCTTTTGTACTTTCCATTTGGAGCATGCGATGCCGCGATGGTCAGTGGAGTAGTGGGCCAGTAGTATGGATGGCTATACAAAGATATTTCTCCAGCAAGCGAGAAAGGAAGAGCACAGATCACTCTAGAGTCTAGACTCTTTCCTGTGTCGCCAGAAGTGTTCTTCCCCTTGCTACCTCAGCATGGTTAGTGAGTGGCTGTGAAGGAGTTGACCTGAGAGCCCATTTGAGGATAGGCAGGGGCCTACCAACAACTTGCCATTCTGGAGACCAAATAAGCAACTTGCATCATCTGATAAGAAGTGTAGTTGTCTGTCTCCTGCCAAGTTTTGCCTTATGTCATGGATGAAAGATGGTATTTGTCTTCCGCGACGCTCTGCCACGCGATAAGAGCTAAAACATTGGATTAGTGGAGCTTTCAGACAGATAAAAAAGGAGGCAACTTGTTCATGAGCTGCTTCCATGAGCTGGTGTGCTGACGTGATTGTTGAGGGGGCTAGAGATGCAATTTTCATCACAGGGGAAAAGCCCTTTTGAACTGAATGAACTTTCAGTATAATGATCGATGCAACTTGGAAATGTTATCTGGTGACTAGTTCTTTCTAGATGCCGTCGGCGATTCGGCGCACTGTTGTTACGGATCCAATGATTTCGCTATATATTTCTCTCCAGTAAGATATATTGCATTGGACCCATATGAGTATGATTCAGCAGGTGTTAGGTGATCCATGATGTAATATGATTGGTCATTTCCTTTTGCCGTTCTCTAAGAACTTCATGTGGTTATCGAGTGGGAACGCCACAATGGTCCAACACGATTGGTTAAGCTGTTCCTTAAAAGAAATCCCTTGGTGTACTTGATCACTCTGGGTACTGGAGAGAATCTTCAGGGATCCCTTGTTTAGGACCAGTGCCATACATTAATCGGACTGTGAAACATCTGAAGAGTAGACGACAACAGGATCCTAAATAATGCACATACTGTGAAACATCTGATTCCAGTTGATATTCAGAATCAGTATAAATAATGCACATAATGGATCGTCTCTGAATAAAACTAGGATGATTTTATTTCAGGATATATGATGTTGTGAATTAAGGGCATAGATACAGTACAATATATGGAAGGATTAATTTGAACTAGCCATTCACATAGCTAAAATTACGTCAATATTAGCATGCTTGAATGATAAGCAGAGGCTAGAGACAAAACGGCTGTCTCGCACCACATGCAAGGCAGCATCCTTGTCCAGGACCAAGCCATTTGTTCTGCAGAATCCGGACAAATAGAAGGAACAAGCAGCAGGAAACAAGACGGGTAGACAATCTTAACAGAGCCCTTGAATTTAGGGGATGGATTGCGAGTTTGAGACCGCCAGTTTTGCTGCCTGTCGCCCAATTGCTATGGCCCTCGACGACGCCACAACAGTTTTCAAATCTCTTGGAGAAACACTTGCCACAGTGCCCACTACCCTGTTCTTGTGAATGGTCACTGTAGACGTACGCAAAGACAGGTAACGCATTCAAGTAGTTCCACAAATGACCCAAGATCTGCAGAAAATTATATATGGTCATCAATACATCTGAATTCAGAAATAAGAACCTGTGTATGTCAACCACACTTTTGCCTAGGCTGCCTGCATAGCAGGCAATAGCAATGCTCAGTACAATTTTTTTTTTTGAAGAAACAGGAGTGGGGTCCCCTACTGATTATATATTAATAAAAAGCAATAAAGGTCCAAAGTTACAAAGAGACTCTCAAGATACAAAAAAGGAGACAGAGAAAATAAAAAGAACTAGAAAAGGTTCTGCAGCCATTCAGAAATTGTGGGGAGATACTTCTTCTTCGCTCTTAGGATAACCCAGGCGAATTCATCCTGATATTTGGTCTTGAAGGAGTCCACTGTGGGATGCATAGCTCTGAAAATGAGATCATTCCGAGCACACCAGATCGCCCAGCAGATCAAGATAAAAATCTCCATGAAGAAGGGGACTCCTAGCTGCTGCTTACCGGCATTGACTGCTTCCTCAATGGTAGTCTGAGAGGGAAAAGAGAGTCCAAAAAGATTCCAGCATTATTGAGCAAAACCACAGTGGAGAAATAGATGCAGAAGAGTCTCTTCCTCCTGATCCAGACATAGAACACATTCATACGAATCAAGGAGCATATTTCTTCTGCGAAGCAGGTTTCTGGTGCTCACCCTATCTTTTAAGACCAGCCAGAAAAAAACTCTGTGCTTATGTTGACAGCAGGATTTCCAAAGCCATGAATAAGCTGGATGCGTGTCTGCATGTCCTGTGAGGTGTCGGTAAGTCTTGGACACAGAAAAGAAAGGTGTACCCCAAATATATGACCAGGTATCCAGATCTTCGGACAATGGATAGGCAGCAAGATCCTGCTCCAGATTCTGTAATTGGGAGAAAGCCTCTGCAGACAAAGGCAGGTGAAAAAGGTTTGTGAGGGCAGCTGATTGTTTAGCTGCACTGAAGGCGATGCTCTTGTTTCTTGCAAACGAAAAGAGCTCTGGATATACCATTTGGTATGCAATTGCCCCAAAGGTCTTGCCAGAGTAAACATGACTGACCATTATTAATCTGGACCAAAGCCATTCCTTTGAAGGAATCTAGAAGTTTCAGGACATCTTTCCACCAAAAAGAACCTTTCTTGACATGATTTGGCAATCTACCATGATGGCAATGTTTTTCCCAAATTAGTTTAACCCAGGGGATTTGTGCCTTATTGTAGAACTTGTGAAGATTTTTCAGCAGAAGAGCCTCATTCTGGGTTTTAAGGTTAATGACTCCAAGTCCTCCCTCCTCCTTAGGCAAACATACCATTGGCCAGGCTGCTTTGGGAGGTTTCTTTGCATTAATATCTGAGCCCCTCCATAAGCAATGCTTTCTATACTTATCAATTTGCTGGATGACTGTTGATGGCAAAAGGAAGGTGCTCATATAAAACATGGGTAAGGAAGTAAGGACTGCATTTGTCATTTGTAGTCGACCTGCCTGGGAGAGGAAGACAGAGATACTGACCAATCTTCTTTCACATCTGTTAACCAATGGCAGGAAATCTTCCATTTTGGGTTTTGTGGTGCCTAGGGGCAGTCCAAGATATGTAAAAGGAAGGGTGCCCTTGGAACATGCAAAGGTTCTGGCCAGGTGTTCAAACTTTTCTGGAGGCACATTAACAAGAACCTTCATTGATTTATTATAGTTGACTTTCAGACCAGTGGATTCAGCAAAGGTGTTGAGGATTGCTTTTAGTGCAAAAAGCTGCCTGCTACAACCTTCCATTATGACCAGTGTGTCATCTGCATATTGTATAATGGGGAAATCCTGGCTGAAGGTACAAGGAATGGGTAGGTTGAGTAATCCTTGGTCTTTGGCCCTATTCACAATGGATTGGAGGAGATCTGCTGCTAGCACAAAGAGAAATGGAGATAAAGGGTCCCTTTGTCTCACTCCCCTTCTACAATGTAGAGTTTTCCCATGATCTCCATTAAGGAGGATGGATGAGGTCCCTGATTCAAAAATTGCCTTCATCCATGTCAGCCATCTTGACCCAAAACCTCTAGCTTCCATTAGGGTGATCATGGTACTGTGTTCAATCTTGTCAAAAGCCTTCTCAAAGTCCAACTTCAAGATAATAATTTCCTTCCTTGAATGGTGACACAAATGTAAGTATTCAAAACTCCATGCCAGGCAATCTTGTATTGTTCTGGTTCTGATGAAACCATATTGATTAACATGCACCAATTCCATTATTACTCTTTGCAATCTGTTAGCTAAGAGCTTGGTAATAAGCTTGATAGAGGAGTTGAGAAGAGAGATTGGTCTGAAGTCTCCAATGTTGACAGGTGCATCTGTCTTGGGGAGCAGAGTGATGTAGGACCCATTTATGCTTTGTAGGCAAATATCCCCTTCATAAAAAGCTGTGCATAAGTTGTAAAAATCTGGCGCCACAATGGGCCAACATTTCTTTAGAAAGTCATTATTAAACCCATCAGGACCTGGTGATTTGTCAACAGATAAGTGCTTGATGATATTATCAATTTCCTCTGTAGTGAAAGGATCCTCCAAACTGTCCAATCCATCTATGGCCTGAATGAGAGTGCTAGTATCAAAATGCATTGTGGGATTTTCAGAGCTGCCCAATCTATCTTTGTGCCCATGTCTATTTGCCTACTTGCATCATTTTTTTTTTGAAGGGGTAGCAGGAGGGCTGCCTTGTCACTTAAGAAGAAGAAGCAAGTTAAGTTCTTACGTATACAAAGGTAATCATTGGACTATTCGTGTATGAGCTTCGTGTATAGCCTATTTGCAGCTGTTTTGGTGGAAAAAAAAACAAGAGAATATTGCACTCGTTTATTAAGGAAACAAACTTCTCTTATCTTGCTTGAACTTGGTACAAATTCGAGACAAGTGAATAGTACTCATTGGATCGAGATGAGTACAGATGCAGTTACAGAAAGTCAGGAACAGGGTGGAAAAAAACATCTCTGTATCCTAGCTTCCTGCAGATACGATCATATGAACACTCGCTCAGAACTGAACAATCATATATACTCTCTCTCTCTTTTGCCTGTGTACAATTGGAGAATTGGACTGACGATTCCACCCACTCCATGAAGGAATGAAGCCAGACCGGCGCTGCCTGGCAGTCTGCGTCAAAGCGTCTCGGCGAATCTGGCGCTGTTGACGTCGTCCTTGCGGAGCAGCCGGTCGGCGGCGGGGCTCCTGGCCCGGTCGAACCTCTCGGACATGAAGAAGCTCCTGAGCGAGTTGAGGTTCCTGGGCGCGTCCACCTCCACGGCGAAGACGGCGCGGACGGGGCGGTGGTCCGACAGGCGGAACTCGCAGCGGTCGTAGCGCGTCTGCCTGAGCCCCGCGCCGCGCCACAGGATGCGGTCGCACCACGCCGGCGCGCGGCGCTTCTCGCCCTTCCTCCCGCCGCCGCCGCCGCAGCCGTAGTAGGTGTCGGAGTTTGGGTAGTACTTGTAGGTGGGGGAGAAGGCGATGGCGCCCTCGCTCCAGCCCCGGAACGCGCCGCCGCCCCGCGACACCTCGGCCCGCAGCTGGTCGTTCTCCAGCAGCGTCTTCCAGTCCCGCCGCTCCACCAGCAGCCGCGTCTTCGCCTCCGGCAGCGAGATCCTGTAGTTGAGGTCCCCCAGCAGGATCACCCGGCTGCACACACGCAAACAAACACCGGTCGGTCAAAGAGCCCTGCCTCATGATTGGTTGATTTTCGCTGTCACTGTCCTGACTACGTGTTAGTACTAGTTAAATCAAAGATCAACCTATCTAGTATTACATTAACTTCAAGGTGATGTATTTTATAATCTGTAGTCTGTACAGGTATTATTTGTATATATATAAATATGAGAACTATATAACAGAAGTTGGGCGGTCGATCGGACCTGCCATGATCAGCTAATTTTACTTCTGATGAACCTTTGTGAACTACTACCACTACACCAACATGTTTACCGGTAGAGGCAGTATATTATCTTCGTATCTTGTACCGAGATCCCAGATACGGAGACGTCTGCGTGCACCTACCCTTGATTTACCGGTCCCGTGGACGGTTGATCTACTGGATTGAATACGATTCTAGGAGTAAAAAAGAACGGCCGTTGCAACGTTCATACGTATTCAGTGCTTGTCAGCGTCTACTTAAACAATTCCCGTGGCGCTGCTTGCTGCAGTCAGCGCTACGGCGGCCGGTGCCGCGGTACGTTTGATTTGAAGCACACGGTTCGGTCCGCAGCAGGGCCGACCTCTCTAGCTCTCAGTTTCCTGGCTGGCATGGCATGCCGACTGCTAGTGGATGGACCGATGCAGTTAATTAGTGGCGGGTGATACTTACTCGTGGTCTAGAATCTTGTGGGGCAAGTTGAGGGCGTGGCCGCGAGGGAAGGTGGTGCGGGAGAGGATCTCCGTGGCGTCGGCGTTGCGGTGGACCTCGTCGCCGTCGCGGCCGCCCGACGCGAGGTGGCAGCACACGAAGCAGAAGCTGGTGTCGTGGAGCCAGAAGCGGACGGACACGGCGCCCTTGTTGCCGAGGCACCCCATGACGCCGCACCCCACGCAGGAGACGCTGGCGCGGCGGACGAAGCGCCGGAGGTCGCCGCGCACCCACACGGTCAGCAGGATGCCCACCATCTGCTTGCTCACCACGCACCGGTAGTCCCTGGCGAGCTCGGCGCCGGCGCCGCCGTCGCGCACCGGGTGCACCCTCTGCCTGCCGCCGCCGTCCGCTCTCGGCGACGCCGCCGCGGACCGGTTGAGCGCGGCGCGGATGAGCTCGATCCACCGCATCCCGACGCGGTTCTTGTCGGCGCCCAGCACGTTGCGCGCGCGCAGCGGCACCACCTCCTGGAACCCCAGCACGTACATGTCGTAGGGCCCGTCGCGGGCGTCCAGCCACTCCGACAGGTCGAGGTTCTCCGGCGGCGCCACGCCGCCCACGTTCCACGTGCTCGCGAACAGCCTGCACCAGCAGCAACAGTTAATTAGCTATGCGATCGAAACGTACGCCGACGAGGATTGTTGGAGCTCAATAGGAATTAGGCAGCATACTTGTACTTGAGCGTCTTGCTGCTCCGGTCCTGCGGCCGCGGCCGCTTGACGCAGCGGCTGGCGTCCGCGTCGGGGCTGCACCCACCGTCATCGAACTCCGGCTCGAAGGCCGCGTCGTCGTCGCCGGCGACGGGGAAGTCGGCGACGAAGGCGTGGCTGCCGGAGGTCTTCCGGAAGAGCTTGTTGGCCACCAGCCTGGGCCAGAGAACCTAGCAAGAAGCATGTGCGCACAACGCAGCGTCAGTTACATGTCGCGCATAGGCGGGTCATCGGATCGATCGGAGCTAGCTAGAAAGAGTAGCCAGAGAGGGGGATCGGATAGGAGACAGACGACACAGAGCTAGCGGTAGTGCGTGCGCTCGGGTGGCCTACCTCCGCTTGCTTTTGGTTCTCTAGCATGATGACGATGACGATGATGAGCTAGCAGCACGATGGGGAGCTGTAGCTAGCCTCGTAGGCCCTCGCGCGCAGTCGGCTGTCGTCTCGCTCTCGCTGCTGCTAGGGTCGAGCTGACCGGTGACGACTCCCGCGAGAGCTGACAGTGCGTGAGAGAGCGAGGCGAGGAGAGGGCGAAGGCGCGCGCGCGCGAGAGAGAGCGAGCGGTGTGAAAAGTGAGGCCGAGGGGACGGAAACGTCAGACGGGGAATGGAAACGCGGCTTAAATAGGCGCCGAGGAGCTACGCGACAATCCGCGACGAGACAGAATAATCCGCGGGGCCAGCAGCTCGCGATCGCCGTGCGCGATCACAGCTTAATAGCACTGTATCTGTATGGGCGGATAGCTGTGGATCGGCGCGCGCGTGCGATGCATGGTGCCTGTCATTGTGGCGAGGCAGGGGAAATGGGAAAAAGGCGAGGAGGGGGTGGCAGTGACAGTGGAGGATAAAGGGCAGGAACAGAGAGAAAAGAAGCCGCCTTTTTGAACGGCTGCAGGTGGTCAGGATTACGGTGTTGTTGATGGGGTGACTTGTCTACGGGACAAGAGGGAGGATCGGACGACTCCAATCCTCTGCACCTTTCTGGTTGGCTACTAGCTGTTCACCAACAAGATGCATTGCCATCTCAGCAAACAAAGAGAGGAAAAAAACACTTGTAGCTGTGTAGGCCAATTCGGAAGTGGTAATGTACGACGTATCCAGATCACAAAGCCACACGCATGGATTTCGCAAGTTCAGCTCCCCTAAAATGTGAATTCTCCGATTTTGAGCTATGTTGGCCGGTTTAGATAGCAATTAGTTTGGGTCTTGCGTGGACGGCTTCTGCGAATATTTTCGCATCTTTTGTATGTCCAACTAGCTGTATTATTGTACTTTTCTTATGAACATATATATGTAGCTATTTTTCTTGCACGTGGTTTAAGTATTGGAGCCTAGTATACATAGACTCGGGGATAGGGAGGTTGAGGCGTGCAGGTCGCTTAGGTTCAACTTGATCAACTTGTGTTTATTTGGTGCCACATCTTGCATGTCAGATAGAAAGAATATATCACATCATGCATGCATCATTGTCAGAAGCGCAGAGAGTAGTCGGCCAATAATCTCCCCTCTTTTTTTCGATTCCTAATGCTCAATTTTAACTTGACCATGTTATTTCTTCTCAATCAACTAGGCGACTTACGTTACGTCACAGCCTGTTCGGTTGGCTGGTGGTTGGTGGCTGGTGCTGATTTGTTGTGAGACTGAAGTACTGACTGGGTGGCTGGTGGCTGGTGGCTGGTGCTGATTTGTTGTGAGACTGAAATACTGCTGGCCGGAGGCTGATAAGCCAAGCGAACATGCGAAAAGATCCGTTTACTTATGTATGTATACTTGTCGATTAGCTTCATGTACATTGTACTTAACTAATGATGCCGGGAGAAAAAGGATATAAGATTCCCAGATTATGATGAGCTAGACTTTCAAGTCAAAACAAAATGTAGTTGCAGCTAAGGATGCATTACAGATTCAATGTACATGGTTCACACAAGTATAAATCTAGATATGATTATGAGATACTGTTCGGATGTTGCATTCCAGCTAAGTCAGCAGGGTTTTGCGTGCATATTGCCAAAATAGCCTAACGAATTATGCTAACTAATAAGACCCTTTTTTTTTTAGCGTTGTTCTCCCTTTCATACGTCAATTCGAAAATACTCATACCACAGCCTGCCTCCTTGTTTGTCGTCTATCAAATTTGCTTATATGCTCGTCTCTGTTGTCGTCCACTATATATTGTTTATTATGTTTTGGTAGAAGCTCCTGCATTGCTATTCTAGTGTGCACTCACTGCATTTTGCAGCTTGTAAACTTTTCTATCGTTCAATGTTACAAAAATACAAACTTGAACCGGTTACAGTTGTGGCTTTATTCAAAAATCCATGAGCTTCTTCAAAAGATAAACACATAGCACCAAGGAAATACAGTATAGAACTGTAGCTCATTATAGAATTACATGTCCCTTTTGTTCAAAAAACATCCATCCTTTTTAAATTCAATTGTTTGCATAGCAAGTTCCTGTCACATTTATGAACAAAGAAAGCAAGGTGAAATTAAACGAAGTATTTCATAGACAATGACAATCAGACAGGCTTAAGGCTGCACCTTATTTAAACATATAGAGAAGGTCTGGTCTGACGGAGAGAAAAAAAAAAACTTCTCAATAGATTGTATGGAACCTTCGTGTGGATCAAAATATATTCCTTGCGGAACTAACTCATGGCTTATTACTATTGTAGTAATCTGAACAGGGAATATACCTTCAACCCTTCCTCACTCATCTAAATCTTGCAAATAACATAGATGTTCCACAATTTGGATTCTACCATTCCCAATGTGTTGCATAATGGCACATTAGCCCTGGAAAATGCCCGGTGATCAATGGATCAGACTTCCCTTCAAAAAAAGGTTGAGACAATTCTGACCTGGCTGCAAATACAATTGAAGGGTGGTGGTTGAGTTTCCATCAAAGCAATGAGCAGCTACAGTTCAGACACGATGCATCGTCCATCTGATCCTGAGCTATCTTCATTTAGCCCTTCTTGCCCATCTATTCCATTGGTCCTGTTGAGTGTCGCTCAGCCAGCCAATCATTGTATGAAACAGAAAAAAGTGCAAGGCACAGGTGGGAAAAGGGAAATGTATTCTTGACATGTAGCCAGAAGCCATACAATGATCACACAGGACTATATAACTAACTTTGTAAACTAATACATAAAAGTTGAGTCATTAGTGGCCATAATGATCCCCATAGGTACGGCGATTCCTCGTTAATACCATTTAGAAATATTTCGGCGAAAGCTCATTCCATTTTTCTAGAGCAAAGCGATAGCCCAATGCCCCAAAAAAACTCCTCCACCCTTTCTGCAATTGTTTCATGCTTATGTCAGTTTCTGGATTATCATTGTACTCATGACTGCAAGACACTCCCTTGTGTCTTTTCTGATAGCCCTTTTGCAGCTTTGAGCAAATAATTAACCAAAAGAGACTCAGTTCAGTATTATGTAGCATAAAGTGTTGTTGTCACAGAAACAACCATTACATTCTTGTATTGCCAATAAAATTCTTAATTTGGTAGATAGATGATTAAGTCATGTTGCAGTTCGGGAGGTAAGTGTATCACTAATGCACAAATGAACCAGGAAGCCCATCTAACCCAACCAAGGATTAGGAGGATAAGGATGTGCATTTCAGGTAAGTACTCGTAGAAGCATCTTTAACTATTAAACAGAGAGTCATCTCAAGGGTTAAAAAAAAATTAAACAGGGACAGACTATTGCTGAAAGCTGAAACAAAGGCGGGTAAATTAGAAAATGGTTATTTTCATGACTGTTGAGTCCTTTTGTTACTTTTACAAGTAACTGACCTTTCAGAATTTTTCATTGACAGGACACCAATTGTCGCAAAACCTTTTAAGTTATACATTTGCATGATTTGGTGTGCAAAGGTTAGAATTCGGCAATTCGCCTGTTTCATATTGCGCTAGGCGCCACATCACCATAAGGTATAGAAACCTTACAAGAAAACATTCGTGTAAGCCCTGTAAGTTCCTATAAATTATTGATAATTGGATCCACCTGCGTACAATGAATACCGCATGAAAGTCAAGTCAGGCAACAATTGTGTTTGCGTAATATTTGATCAGCAAAGATAAAGACAACTCAAGATTCGGAAAACATATTGCTTCCATCACAAATAGTAACTGGACTCATAAAACAGGGGTATTTCCTTTAGTTTTCTGAAAGAAAATTTCTTTTAGTTGCGACCAGAAATGCTGGTGCTCCTCTCTTAAAAAATGCTGCTGCATTTGTTTCTTCCTAGAGAGCTAGAAGTTCATTCAAAATGTGGTCTCCCTGGTGTACTGTATTAACCTTCCTTATCCAATCCAATCAAATAAAAAAACTGTCTCAAAGACTATGTTTTCACTAATCCGTTTTGATTGGATCAGAGAAGGCCAAAAACCCGCATCGGAGAAGCTTGAAGATATTTATGAAAGTGACTCATGGAGCTGTGCAAGCCAGATGTCTTCTCAATTACCAAATGCACTCACTGCAAGTTGCAAATAAAGTTGTCATGTGTGATACCAAGAGACAAATAAAATTATTATTCTGCGTGCTTCAGCGGTCAATAAAAGAACCCACTGCTTGTTATCTTAACCAATCAGGTTTGGAATATGTATTTGGTCAGAAGAGAGAGTAAGCAACATCAATTTAGAACCAGCAAGTTGCCAGTGATGATGCACACCATATCTATTTCGATCTTCCCAGGGAGAAAATTATCACGGGTTAAGTATCAACAACTTCTACTTGTATGTATACTAATGCCCAAGAAATACCACGGATTAACTAAACGCCTTGTTCCCTAACTTATCCAAGTTTTAGACAGCATGGCACAAACTAGACCAAAGCTATTGAGCCAGGGTTCACATTAATCCGAGAATCAATTCTTGGTGGAGCTCAAATTGCTACTGGGTCGAAGTGTGCCCCCAATCATGCTTGAACAACACGGTCAGCCGTTCCAAGAAGACGAGTTCAATTACAATTGCTGGTGCAATTTGTTAGTCATTGCCACAGCAGTATTTGTAATCTTGAAAATTGGTCACAGTCTAGCCGGTATAACCCATTGCTCAAGTACCTTGGCTGATCAAATAATTTTTGTTGGCCCTGTTTCAGTTTTTCATATCTTGGACGGTTTCAAGGTATAATATAATATTTTCTGAATCATAAGGCCACGGCATCTGACAGTAACAACTCACATGCACATAATTGTTGTTGCAATGGGCACCATTCTCACTCTCTCAGTATGTTCTGGAGAGCACAAAGCCACATAGGCCATGGCTTAGCTCACAGTTCTTATGGCCTGTGTTTCCTGAACCTTCTACTTGCTCACTCTGCCTGATTTTGTCATACGGGTCCATCATGACTTTTCTGTATGTTCTTGTGGCCATCCCAACTTCCCTACACTCACTGTGGGCCTGGGATGAGGTGCTGCTCAAGCAGTCAATGTCACTGTTAAGTTGCATCACTAGCTTAGCATATTGGGCAATAGTTTTGGCCGGTGCCACTTGCTTGTGTCATGCCTGCCTCACAGAAAACAGATACAAAGCACATCACAGATACAAAATTTATTCTTCCTTTTGTGACCAATGCTAATTTTACCCCTCTTAGCCATCACATGATCTAACATTGTAAGTGACCACACTACTTAACCAAATCGTTAGCTTCCCCTTTCGTTGATCGGTGCCGCCGGTCATCGCTCATAGGGTGGAGGTGGAGAAGACAAACTAGGTTCAAGTTAGTTAACAACCAGAATTAATGCTGGCTTGGGGGGCATCACATGGATCATTGCGGTTGTCTGGTTGCAACAGACCTAAGGTCTTTCCATTAACGGACTTGGCACTTGCCGACCGTGGCCCTTGCGACAGGAACAGCAATGTGGATTATAAAAGGTTAAGAAGATTAGATCGTAAACTACACGCTTAAGCTAACTTCATGTGAGGGCTACGTTTTTGCATAGATGGGATCATTAGTTGGTGACCTGACAGGAGGAACAGGGCTGAGTTTGTTTAGATGCCCCCTGAAAAGTTTTTCAGGGTATTAAATGCATCTTTGACCACTAATTAGGGGTATTAAATAATGTCAGTTTACAAAACTACCTCCACAACCTGTAGTAAATTTCCGAGAAGAATCTAATGAGGCCTTTGACCGCATGATTAGAGGATGATTAGAAGATGGTTACTGTAGCATCACTGTAGCAAATCATGGATTAATTAGGCTCATTAGATTCGTCTCGAAAAGTTACGCTCATCCGTGGCTGGGTTTTGCAAATAGACTTCATTTAGTACTCCATGCAAAAAAGATTCCATTTTGCAAAACTTTTCAGGAGGCATCTAAACACGGCCTCAAGCTAATCATGAGGGTTAATTTAATCCGAACCTTTGTCGGTTTTATGGATATGCTAACGACATATATCTCTTAAACCTTTGTCGGTTTTATAGGATAGTAGCAATGGAAATAATTTCACCAGAAGAGGGGGAGAGACGGTTAGGCTTTACGCATCAGAGCCCGCGAGCTGACCTCGATCGATTCCGTCGTGGGAGGACAGCGAGACGATCAGCGGAGTAGCATGGCGGGACGCGTGGTTCCGGCCGTGTGGCACCGGTGGCGCCCATCGAAAGATGGAGGCTCCAGGGAGCGCGCGGCGCCCGTCCGGTCCGACGCTACCCCCTCAACTTTGCGCCGTTTTGTCACCACCGGCATCCCGAGTCCCACGGCCGCGAGTAGGCGCCCGGCGGGCGGCGGCGGCGGCCTACCACCCACTCGCCCTCGCTGCAGCGATGGATGGACTTGGGCTGGTTGTCGCCTGTCTGAGAAGGCAGGCCGAGTTCGTAGAGCCCAGCAGAACGACGACGTCGACGTTTGTGGGGCTTGCGCCTTTACGGCCCAGTGAGCTCCTGAGCGACGAGGATGATTGGGCTTTTATAGGTCCAATTTATAAAACAGATGACCGTTTCGCACACGCGACTTGTGTAGTTGCCTCGGTCCATTTGAGAACAATTTTACTTGTCGTGTGCTTCTCTCAAAGAAAAAATGTCGTGTGTGATACCGCGCGCGTAGCCCTGACCTGTCGTGGGAGAAAAGAAAAATAGTATAACACATGAAAAAGAAAGCATAAAAAAAGAAAGAAAAGGTAACGCGCCCGACACGGTCCGGCAACGTGAAGCCTTGCCTTGTTTAATTGGAAGTGAAAAACTTGTCGAAAATATCACATCAAGTTTGAAAATGCTGATTAGAAGGACTCAACATGATCTAATTATAAAATTAATTATACAGATGGACGGAAAATCACGAGATGAATCTATTAAATCTAATTAATCGGTCATTAGAGATTGTTTACTGTAGCACCATATTGTCTAATTATAGTCTAATTAGACTCAATAGTTTTATCTCACGAATTTACCCAAAAGTTTTGAAATAGATTTTATCAATAATCTATATTTTATATTTCTAATTAATAATATCATATTTAATATGACTCGTGAATAGTTGAGATTTGGGCCTACAGCTGGCAGCCGAGCCGCGCGCCCCACACGGCACCGAAGAATATCCAACGCATCAAGCGACGCCCCTCGGAAAATGTTCCTCGAATATTCGCACCGAACCAAGCATGAAACTACGGCGTTGCTTTAAAGAAAACGATAGAGAAGAAACATGGCAACGGCGCTAATCCAAAACAGAGAGCGGGTATTTGACTATTTTCACACCTGCACAGCCCAGCTCGATTTTCTATACGACACCGTGGGCCCTACCGCCTACAGTAATCCATGGCTGGTGTCCAACCTCCAAGCTGCGTACTCCGTACGTGCGCGTCTTTTGCTCCATCCAAAACATACTGCTCCTGCGCTGATTCTGATCCGTCCGGGAATATGCCGTTTCGCACGACCGAGCGCCGCCGCCCGATAGACGGAGCGGCGGAGCGCGCGGTATGGGCTGGGGCCCACATACAATACAACCAACATCCTGCCCGGCTGCGATCCATGTTTCATTTTTCTCGCCCCAAGCTCAACGATTGGTCCTCCGGCCGGCTCCGATCCTGCCGCCCCGGCACTTGGACTGTAGCATCGTGCCCTGACCAGCTCTGTCTGCGTAACACGAGCGGATCAGCTGGCAATCCGTGTCGTTACCGTCCCTCAATATCAAGTTAGGTCCTGAATATGCTGAAGGTTGAGTGTCAGCACATATTGCTCTATTAGCACTCACATTTTATCTTTGTTAAACTTCAGCACCATCTGTTAGCCTTTGTGTTTTAGGTAGGCTAGTGATAACATTTAGCATTTGGATCTGAACACCTCTTTGATCGAGTTGAATGCAGAGGCGATAAGACCATGTCGACAAAAAGCCCTCAAAATTAAGGTAAGTGTGTGCGTAGGGTCCGCCGCCGCCGCATTGCCACTTGACGGAAAACCTCCAATACAAACCAAGCGTCTGTCCCTCTCCGGTGCTTCGCTCGGTATATATGACCTGCCATTGCTGTAGGCATAAAAACAGATTGGACACGGACAGATATGTGCTCATGAATACGAATTCAAACACAAATAATTATCTATTTCTTGAATCGAATTCATATACGGACAGTGTAGGGTATGAAATAGATATCGATATATGTCTCATTTTTAGTCTTTGAATTTGGATACGAATCAGATATCAAATTTCCATTTCAGATATAGGACATCTATTATCCTTAAGTCCTCTGATGGACGGAAAATATTGGTACCATTAATTTTCATCCCTGGCTTCGTGCCTGCCTGTGGCTACCGCTATATATCATCCGGCGGCGCCCGGGCCCTCTTCTCAGGTTCTCGTTCGTGGTGCTTCGAACCCCCCGGGGTCTACGACACGATACGAGTATGACGAACAGCAGCGCTGCCATGGCCCCGGTGCTCGTGCTCCTGGCCGTGGCCGCGCTCTGCTGCGCGCCGGCCGCCGCGGAGCTCGCCCGGCTGCAGCACCCGCCCAAGAACGACGGCTCGCTCAGCCTGCTCGTCGTCGGGGACTGGGGACGCAAGGGGACGCACAACCAGTCACGGGTCGCCGAGCAGGTAATCAGAAGGCATATTCATCTTATCATGTGCTCCTGGCTTCCTGTGAATCCTGCCATGCATGGTGCATCTTTGATCCCATCTTTTGATACCAGTTATCAGTTACGGAAAGTTACTGCTCGAGACTTCAATATCGTCGTTGCCTGTTCATCGAAGTAGCAGAGCGTTTGTTTTGCAGTTGGTGTTTGCGAACGGAGGACCCATTTCCAGCGCTTGGCTTATCAGCCACCAGCTAGCAGTACTTCAGTCTCACAATAAATCAGCACCAGCCACCAGTCAGCCAGCCGTACTTCAGTCTCACAACAAATCAGCACCAGCCACCAGCCACCCGCAGTACTTCATTCCTTGTTTGCATCGCCGTCAGATCCATGCCGATTCAGTTTTGTTTAGTTCGAGTGGTGTACTTGAAAAGGTCGCCGACGCCTGCAATTGCGCGCGCAGTAGGTCGTGATGGATGAGAACGAAGCCAAAAAAAAAAGTTAGCTGCTTAGCCCTAATAAAAAAAACTTCACGCGGTGATTCCCCAATCCCCATTTGTTAGTCTAGTCACATGCATTTTCTTATCAATCATTAGAATCAGCTAACAACCATACTATAGTTATATAGTCATTGCAATAAAACCAGGTCAATCATTAGAATCAACTAACAACCATACTGTAGTTATATAGTCATTGCAATAAAACCAGGTCGTCTTACTTGATTGGCCAATTTGGTGACAAACAATTATCGTTTTCTTTTGTATTTGTATACTCATCAAGCAGCTCATGATTCATAAATATATGATAGTACTAGAGTAGTATTAGTACTTTGTTCAGCATAAACAATAATACTACCTGCAATCAAAAGGAAATCTTGAAATTTTGGACATTTGCGAAATTTCAGCAAGTAACTTTCACCATTAATTTCTACAACGGTACATACATGTTTAAACTACAAATATTACAATGTTATTTTTGGGATGAGTATATAGGCATCATTTTACCATAGATCCAAATTTACCATATGGATATATTCCCTCTGATTGTTTTTTTAATAAAAAAATCTGATATTTTGGTACCTGCAATCAAAAGGAAATCTTGAAATTTCGGACATTTGTGAAATTTCAGCAAATAACTTTCGCCATTAATTTCTACAACGGTACATACATGTTTAAACTACAGATATTACGATGTTATTTTTGCGATGAGTATATAGGCATCATTTTACCATATTGGATCCAAATTTGCCATATGAATATATTCCCTGATTGTTTGTTTTTAATAAAAAAATCTGATATTTTGGTACTCACAAGTTCACCACGTAAATTCCAGACATCACTTGGTTCAGATTCTGACTGGAGAAAATACTAATTAATCTTTTCTTTAGATGGGAAGGGTTGGGCAGAAGCTCGACATCGACTTTGTTATATCCACCGGGGACAATTTCTACAAAAATGGTTTGAAGGGCGTTCATGATCATGCCTTTGAAGAATCGTTTACTGATATCTACACAGCCAAAAGCTTACATAAGCCATGGTACCTAGGTAACTAATCTTCCATGTTTTCCCACTGTTTGCGGTTTGTTATTAACATTCAGAATGAACAGTGATGAAATTCATGTGGACTAAGATTGCATTATCTTTTTCAGTTCTGGGAAATCATGATTACAGGGGCAATGCGCTCGCACAGCTTAGCCCAGTCTTGCGAAAGATTGACAATAGATTCATTTGCATGAGATCATTCATTGTTACCGCAGGTACAAAACCAAATTTCTTTTGAAATCATAAAGGATTATAAATTTGCCAAAACGGTAACAGTGCAAACAAGACTGAATGTGTGGCATCATTCCTCCTAATCTTTTCAGAAATTGTGGATTTCTTCTTCGTCGACACCACTCCATTTCAACTGAAATATTGGACTGACCCTGGCAAGGATCATTATGACTGGAGAGGAGTGGCGCCTCGAGGAAAATACATAGCCAATTTGCTGAAGGTGCACATTTGGAACGAAACCTGTCTTCAGTGCTTGAATATCAATGTATGAAAGCAAAGTTGTTCTAAGAAACCATTTTTTTTGTTCCGCAATGCAGAACTTGGATGAAGCTATGAAAAAATCAACTGCAAGGTGGAAGATTGTTGTTGGGCATCACACCATGAGGAGTGTCAGTGAGCATGGAGACACCGAGGAGCTTCTGAAACTACTACTTCCTGTCCTCAAGGTAATTCAGAGGTAGCCACAAGTAGTTTAAAAAGGTTCATGAAAACAATCTTTTGACGTAAATTTACCTCCATTCAGGAAAATGACGCCGACTTCTACATCAATGGGCATGATCACTGCTTGGAGCACATTAGCAGCAGAGACAGGTACCATCATCTAAGCTGAAGTTCCCCATAAGGCCATAACTAATTTCCAGAGCAGAAGACCTGCATGGCATGGCAACATGCTCACAACCCTTGCGGCTTACGCACGTTGCTCCTGCCATTGCAGTCCAATCCAATACTTCACGAGCGGAGGCGGTTCAAAGGCATGGAGAGGAGTCTTCCATCCAAACAAGGACAAGCTCCGGTTCTTCTACGATGGGCAAGGGTTCATGTCCCTCCAGCTGAACCAAGAGAAGGCTCAGTTCATCTTTTACGATGTTTACGGGAACATCCTGTACCAGTGGAGCTCGAGCAAAACGGCCCACCCTCAACCCTACACCAATCTCGACGACGAAGAATGAAACTGTTGCAGAACATATCTGTCAGAGGATTAGGATGGTAAAGCTTGATTTCTGTGTACAAAATTTCAATGTAAAAATGTGTATGGTGAAACCTCCCGTCCCGTTTGCTAAATTGTGAAAATGGGGGGATCTGGATCTTGCAAATGGCGAGCAGAAGGGAAAGGCGTCCGGTCTCAGTAATTTCTAGGTGCCGTAGTACCTGCCGTCCCTTCCCCTCAGGCCTCAGGCTCTGTATCGCCGAACACTGTAAGCCTGTGCTGACCTCGCAAGCATTTCTTGCTCCTCATGAGTTGGCAAGAGATTTACTTTGCCTCCTGAAAATCAATGAAATTTGCGGTTAGCACCGCAAGCAAAAAGAAAGTATTTTTTCCTTTTAAGAGTAACAGAATTTTTTTCACGTAAAATACGACGCCGGCAGTATAAGGAACTGGAGAGTATACAGCTGAGAGCTGACATGGAGCGCACGCTGGCATATGAGGTTCGTCGGCAATCTCTCTCAAGAAGGTATATCATTCGTTCGCGTTTTTAAAGAACTGGCACGTATAGATGGCCATGCAGCCCGAGGCCCGCTAGCCCGGCCCGAAGCCCGCTTTTTTGGCCCGGTCCGCTCTTGAACGGGCCCGTGCCAGCCCGGCCCGACCTGCAATGCCATGCCTGGGCCGCCACCCCAGCACGGCGGGCAGCACGGCCCGGCACGGCTACAACGGCCGGCACGGGCGGAGGCCCGTTACTGGCCCAGCAACAGTCGGCCCAGTAACGGCCTCCGCGTCGTATAAGCGGCCGAAGCCGCCGCGGCCTCCGTCCCCAGTCCCCACAACCCTAATCGTCCTCATTCGTTTCGTCGCTCCGTCCCCCCGCAGCCGCAGCGGCTCAGCCGCTCCGCGCACCGCACCGGTCGACCGGCGCTGCGGCCTGCGGCGCACCCCCGGTCTCGCCGGTCGCTGCGACGCCGGCACGCCGCCTCTACGCCTCGACGCCGCCTCGCCTCGCCTCGCCCCCATCCATCCACTCGTCCTCCACTCCTGACTCCTCCCTGTCTCCGGCGAATACGTGTCTTCGGCTCCAGATCCGGCCATCTATAGTCCTCCTCCCACTTCTCTCCCCCCGATTCGTCGTTGTCCTCTTCGGCTCCGGGCTCCGGCTGCGCAGGTACGAACCCTAACCCTAACCCCAACCCTAGATCTATCTTGCTCTCCTTCTCCTTCCTCTGGCTGACTGTGTTTGCTTTCTTGTGCAGGTCGTTGGCCGTTGTGTTCTGCAACGTGCGGAGGCGGCGCGCGCCGTTGAGGTACGGAGCCGTTCATGTCTGGGAAGCGGCCGCGGCATGGTGGGTCGGTGGAGGAGCATGATCCGACCTCCATCAACCATGACCTCGTGCTGCAAGGCCTTGCTCCGGACGGCGACGACGACGACATCACTGGTGATGCGGAGGCTTTGCTTGGGATCGTCGGCCCGGTCGGTGGTGGCAGTGGCAGTGCTGCTGCTCCGATCGAAGTCGATGAGCAGCAGCCTGCCCCTGCCCCTGCCCCTGCCAGTACCCCGTCGGCCTCTCGGGGGAGCACAGGCCGCTCCAAAGCCGCCAAGGGCTCCAAGCGGCCTAGATCGGGTGTCTGGGAGGACTTCACCGAGGTGTTTGAGGAGCTGCCCGACGGCAGTCAGGGATTGAGGATAAGTGCTATATGCATTCACTGTAAGCATGTTCTTTCTGCTCGCTCTTGTTTTGGTACTGGTCATTTGCTTAGGCATCAAAAGAGTTGTAGAAGTAAGGCCGATCATGCTTCCCAAATTCAGTCTCGGCTTGCTTTCAATCCAGACGGCAGTGTCCGTAATTGGGATTACAACCCTGAAGTTGCCCGTAAAGAGCTATGCCGCTTGATTGCCAGACTTGATCTACCTCTTGGTTTTGGTGAGACTTCTGCCTTTCAGGAGTACATCCAACGTGCTCATAATCCTCGCTTTTCTGTTGTTTCTAGGCAAACCACAACTAGAGATTGCTTTAAGTACTTCAATGAACGTCGTGATAATCTTATTGAGTGCTTTCAGTCTGTTTCATCTGTTTGCCTTACCTCAGACATCTGGTCTGGGAATGCTAAGGAAGATTTTATTTCTGTGGTTGCTCATTTTGTTTCTCCTGAGTGGGAATTGGAGAAGAGAGTCATTGGGCTTAGGCTCATTGATGTCTCACATTCTGGGATAAACATTGCTGAGCGTATTGAACGTGTGGTTAGTGAATTTGGTTTGAAGGATAAAATTTTTGCTGTTACACTTGATAATGCATCTGCTAATTCTTCTGCAATTGCAAGGCTTGCACCTTCATTTGCTGGTTACCTTGGCCCTGAACCTGAGCTTCCTGACCTTGGCCCTGAACCAATGCGTGTGCGTGGACTCATCCACCAGCGCTGTGCTTGCCACATAATTAATCTCATTGTCAAGTCAGGTTTGAAAAGGTTGCAGTCTTACATTGAAGCTTTCAGAACTGCTATATCTTTCTTGAATTCTTCTAACCAACGCATTGCCTCATACAAAAATTTCTGCATTGCAAAGGGGGTACGCCCTCGTAAATTTGGTTTGGACATGGATGTGAGGTGGAATTCAACATACCTCATGCTCAAACATCTCATACCATACAGAGGCACCTTTTCTGTGTTTATTGCTACTCATTATGGTTTGACTAAGGATGGCCAGCCACTCCTTACTGATGCCCACTGGTATATTGGTGAGAAAGTTTTAGAATTTCTTGAGATCTTTTATGATTCTACTGTTGCAATTTCTGGTGTTTACTATCCAACTAGTCCTCTTGTGTTACATCAGGTAATTGCTATAGCTGGCCATTTGCATAACTATGAGAATGATCAGTATCTGAGAAATATTGTTCTTCCTATGAAACTTAAATTCCTAAAATACTGGCAGAACATACCTCTGTTATATTCAATTGCTTTTATTCTAGATCCTAGAGCTAAGATGCAGGGCTTTCATAATGTTCTTACACTACTGTCTCAGTACAGTAATACTGATTACTCCTCCTACTTTGGTGAGGTAAGAACTCAGTTGTTCAAGCTTTTTGGTAAGTATGAACATAAATTTGGCTCTGTTAGGTCTCAAAGGTCCTCACATCCACCTGTGTCTGCTGGTAAGTCAAAAACTCAATGGGGTAGAATTTTTGCATCTCCTTCATCTCTGCCTGCTGCATCTATGCTTGCTTGTTCATCTGTGCCTGCTTCATCTATGCCTCCTGTTTCTGAGTTGGCATCCTACCTTGATAGTGATTCTGTAACATGCTATGATGATGACTTCAACATCCTTAATTGGTGGCAGGAGCATAAGCTATCATTTCCAATTCTATCTATATTAGCTAAAGATGTACTTGCAGTCCCTGTCTCAACTGTTTCTTCGGAGTCTTGCTTTAGTCTCACTGGCAGGGTTATCGAGGAGCGGCGACGGCGCTTGGCCCCAGAGACGGTGGAGATGCTCACTTGCATGAAGGATTGGGTACTTGGAGATGAAAGGGCACAGCACACTGTGGAGGACCCAGAACTTGAAGATGCTTTCAAGAATTTGTTCCTTGACGACACTGATTGATCACTGATCAGTAAGTAATCCACTCTCTTTCAAATTTATTTCATGTCATGTCTGTTGAGTTGATCTGTTGATGATTGAGTAAGTTCTAAATTTTGTTTCAGGCCTGAAGAATTGTCTACAAGTTATCAAGTCTTAGTCTTAGCATCTTAGTGTCTTGGTGTCTTAGTTTGCTGTTCAGTATGGTTATGTAATGTTGAACTTCAATTTGAACTGTGTTGTAATATGTAATGGAACTTGAACTTATTTGCTAGCTGGCTGTACTCTTTTTCCCTTCTTAGGGTTTTCTCACAAGGGTGAGTTTTTACCTAAGAAGGTTTTTAATGAGGCAGCAATCAAAACAGCTAGCAAAATAATATTAATCCTTTTATATTGTTTCATTGCATATTTAGATCATATCTGTTGCTGTTGGCTGCTGGTAGCCTGGTAGCTTTGAGAAGTGAGTTGAGTTGCTTTGAGAATTGAGTTGAGACATATCTGTTGGCTGTTGCTTTGAGAATTGAGACATATACATATCTGTTGCTTTGAGAATTGAGAGTTGAGACATCTGTTGCTTTGAGAATTGAGAAATTGAGAGTTGAGACATTTGAAATCTGTTGTTTTTGAAATCTGACTGTAAAAACATTTGAAATGGTATGTTTTTTGCCAAACGGGCTATGGGCCGGCCCAGGCACGTAATCCTGCCGTGCTTCACGGCCCGGCCCGGCACGAAATGGGTACCACGGGCCCGTGCCTGGGCCGTCGCCTCAGCACGGCGGGCGGCACGGCACGGCCCGCAGCCTTGGTCGTGCCGGGCCAGGCACGGTCATTACGTGCCCGTGCCGACCCGGGCCCGGGCCGGGCCGGGCCGGGCGGCACGCATGGCCATCTATAGTGGTGGAGACGACTGGAGAGAAATAAAGCGGCCAGCAGCTAGCCAGGCGTGTGGAGTTAGTGCCGGCTGGGAGTTTCAGCCGGCACTAAATTGCTAGAGGTAAATTAGTGCCGGCTGGAATTTCCAGCCGGCACTAAATTGGCATTTGACCGCTACGCATTTAGGTTGGGAACGCACGTTAGTGCCGGCTGGGAGCTCCAGCCGGCACTAACATGGCTTCGTGGGCACTGTTCCCTGGAGCCGGCACTAAATGATGACATTAGTGCCGGCTCCAGGGTGACCGGCACTAACGTGCACGCACCAATGTGACATTCTCCAGTAGTGGCACTACCTATCTGTATATAAGCCATGGTTGTATAAGCCCAGAAATATATGGATGAAGCCGATAGAAGGAGAAATTAAGCAGGACTATAACACCCCGGATTTCTCTCAGAACCCGGAGGCTACCAAACCCAAATAAAAACACACAAGACTGGACACCACTAGAAATTTCAACAGAACCTCCCCTATAAATTGGGCATTCTGGACACACAGTTCATAAAGATTTCATAGGAATAATATATATCTGAATAAATAAACATCACAGCCCAAGCAACGACAATAAAACGAAACATGTCCACCAGACCCACTCAACCATGGCAAGAAATTAGGCAATCAATTTAACCTATTACAGATTTAATGAATATATGACTGAACTAAGTATATGTAAATATGGAGTGTGTGCTCAAGAAGAAGGTGCTATCCCTGCTCCCCACGCATGCCGCAATCATTTGGTACCTAAAAACCAAATAAACACAAGAGTGAGTAATAATACTCAGCAAGCACATTTAGAACCAGAAGAACAA
>CM014278.1:86147310-86184147 GCA_004135705.1 Alloteropsis semialata | reverse complement strand
GGTGTTGGCAATTCCGCCGCGTGGAATGCCGCAAGGGTGTTGGCTAGCCCACGTCGTGGCGATCGCTTTCGTGTTGGTGGCCAAGGGTCGTTGCTTGGTTGCCGTTCGGCTGCTTGCAGCGGACCGCGGCGGCTGACGTTGCTTGGCAATGGTCAGTGCGGTGTGGGACAACGTCGAAGGACGGCGCTTGCGGCAACGGCAACGGGAGACGACTCGGCTTGCAGCGGATCGCGGCGGGTTGCTCAGCATGGCTGGGCCACCCGGTGCGGTACAACGTCGGAAGACGGCGCACGCGACTTCCTTGGTCTGCTGGTCTGACGGCGGTGGCTACATGCGAGGGTGAAGCAACGAGTTGATGTCGACCTGCGGTGGCGGTTCTGGCTATTTGTTGGAGATCTTTGGGGGTAGGGCATCTCTGCTCGCCATCTTGACGGCAGCTAATGAAACGAATCTGGAGCGTGGAGTTCTGTGGCGGGCGTGGCATGGCCCCCGCGCACGAGTGAGAGGGGGAGTCCAACGGCGGATGAGGCGAGGCCCCCGCGCGTTGTGTTGCCCGGATTTGGTGTTTCCATTCCGTCGGGTGGTGTGCCTTGATGCAGCGGCACTGTGGCGAAGGGTCCTACATGGTGGTGGCCCTCTTGGTGTGGTGGTGTCTGTCCTCTCTGTTTCTCTATCGGCGCTGGATCACGTCGGAGGTTCGACAACTACAGGAGTGTGGAAAATGGGTGCGAGCTACAGATGTGCTTCATTTTCGTTGTCGTTGTTGTGTATAGTGGTCCGGCCGTGTTGATGTCCCAATCCAACCAGCTGGTGAGTGTCATCGAGTGGTAACCCGTGTTGATGTCCCAATCCAACCGGGCGCTTATAGTTTTTTTCCTTCTTTTCTTTTTTCTGCCTATGACCTTCCAGGGCCGTAGTCTTGTATTTTTTCTGCTATATTAATAGAAACACGCGCTGTCTTGTGCGGTTCGTTCAAAAAAAAAAAAAGGTTCATGGATCATGATGCTAGCCATCGCGCGAGCCGATTGGCCGGCCGGCTGCTCTGATTGGTTGGAGGAGGAGTGGGAGTAGTGCAAGTCTCCATCATCAGATGCCAATTCAGTTTTCTTTACTCATCATGAAAGAAAAAGTTGTCGATGCCGCACATTGGCCAGCGCATCATCAGATTCTTTTAGGGAAAAATAACTGTTCCAGCGTTGTGCACTCGAGAAAATTTACCGCGCTGCTACTTGATGAGCTGGTTGGTTTCCAATGTAGATGGGGAAAGTTGGGGAGGAGCTCAACATCGACTTCGTCATATCCACCGGGGACAACTTCTACGAGAACGGCCTGACGGGCACAGATGACCAGGCGTTCGAGCAATCCTTCACCGATATCTACACGGCAAAGAGCTTGCAGAAGCCGTGGTACCTCGGTGAGCTTTTGCTTATGCTTTCCGTCACTCCTCTTCCTACAATGACCTTTTCGTCTGATATACGCTGGACATATTAACATATGACTCATGTTTCTTTTTCTTTTTCAGTTCTTGGAAATCATGACTACAGGGGTGATGCGCTTGCGCAGCTGAGCCCAGTCCTGCAAAAGATCGACAGCCGATTCATTTGCAAGAGGTCGTTCATTGTTAACGCAGGTACCGAATTGCACTTTTCTGAAATAAGGAACAAACTAAGTCTATTGTGAAAACTGTGGTGAAAAAAGGGACTAATGACAACTGCGATGCAAAAAAAAGACTAACTGTAACATATCATTTTGGTTTTTACCAGAAATTGTGGATTTCTTCTTTGTCGACACCACTCCATTTCAACTGAAGTACTGGACTCACCCAAAAGATGATCATTATGACTGGAGAGGAGTGGCACCGCGAGGAAAATACTTGGCCAATTTGCTGAAGGTGCATATTTTGAATGGGCACAACAATGATAAACAAGCTATTAAATTATTTCAATCCCTCTTTCCTTGTGTTGACAGGATTTGGACGAGGCCATGAAGAAATCAACTGCAACGTGGAAGATTGCCGTGGGCCATCATACCATGAGGAGTGTCAGTGATCATGGTGACACCAAGGAGCTTCTGCAGCTACTTCTTCCAGTCCTCAAGGTTACTCAGAACACCCCCTCAATACTAGTTTCAGAAGCTCTTTCGAAAGGAATCTCTCGATAATAATTTCAGTACTATTTCCAGGCCAACGGTGTTGATTTCTACGTCAACGGGCACGATCATTGCCTGGAGCACATTAGCAGCAAAGACAGGTTAACATCGTCCATTTGATTTATACAAACTCATCTGTTGCGATGATTCCTTATTGTTCCATGGCAATATGTTCAGAGCAGACAAAAGAAGGCAGCTGACCCTAACCGCCTAACACACACGTTTCTGTTGTTCCAGCCCAATCCAGTACTTCACAAGTGGAGGTGGTTCGAAAGCATGGAGAGGAGTGTTCCAGCCCAACGAAGATAACCTCGAGTTCTTCTATGATGGGCAAGGGTTCATGTCCCTCCAGCTCGACCATAACCAAGCTGAGTTCACCTTTTATGACGTCAATGGGAATATCCTGTACCAATATGCGCAGTCAAGCCTGAGGAAAACAAGCCACCTCCAGCCCTTCAGCTTTGCCATCGAGGAATGAGGCGGATGTCGCCACTGGAAAATAGAGTTCGGCTCAGGCATCCGACATGTGTGTAAAAATTGGATGCGACAGAAGTTGTCTAGAGAGAAAATGTACTAGCACTGTATGGCACTTAGTGCATCTTTCCACATAGAATGAGCTAATATTTAGGTTTATGCTGTCGCTTCAATCCTGCTTTCAACATTTGTCAGTCGCTTTGGAATATTTGGCTCATGTCATCACCTCCAAAGTGCCCCATGATATGCCAGTGAACTCCTTCAGAAAATGAAAGAGGAGGCGGAGCTGTGGATACAGGCCGGTGCTTCGCAGCTGAGTCGTTTGCGGTGCGAGTAGTAGTCCTAGGATCTTTGGCCGACCACGGCCACCGGTGGGTCTATTCTCACATGCATGTCTCGGCATGATGTGTTTGCTCGAGCGTTAGCTCATCGTTGATGTACTTAAACTGTTTTTCCTCTTAATACAAAGATACGCAATTCTCTTGCGTATTCGAGAAAAAAAATAGACTCAGAGTGTTCCTTGTAAACTGCCAACATTATAACCTTAGGAGGCGTGCTGGGAAAGGTTCAAGTGTTTAACATCATGTCTGCGCATCAGGGGGCTACCAGCTCACATGATTCACCAGTCCTTGCCTGTCCCAGGTGCGAGGTCGGACCTGTCCAAGCAAACGCCGGGGTTCCCCAGTGGAGCACTGGGGTTCCATCTTCCATGGACACATTGGCAGAGGGCATGCCTTACCATTCAGTAACGTTCCTTTGGTGGATTGGTGGGGTGGCACATGATGACCCGTGGCCCTTGCATTTTGGATCGGAGCGAGTCTAGCTCGTGATCATTTTGGGTTCCGTGGCGAGAAAACTCCGAATTGCTGCGTGAGCCCGTGCTGCAAGTCGGCACGCGAGTAACAGGAGCGACTCATCAGATATCACCGCGCCCATCAGTCCAGTTGCCCGATCATGTCTCCATCACTCCATTGGCCCTGTTTGGATCCACGGGTTAGAGCTAGTTTTGGCTAGTTGGTGCTCAACTAACCCCAAAGTATTCAAACTATAGGGGTTAGAGTGGGGCTAGTTGCATCTAACCCACCAAAAAAACTATCCCACCCAAGAGGTGCTTATTGAGGCTAGAGTGAGCTGGAAAGAAGATTTAAATGAGTCAAATGATTGAAAAAGTGTTTTTTTGGTCAATCTAACCCTATCATCCAAACACCTCTTTGGCTAGAGTTAGTTTGGGGCTAGAGTTAGAGTTAGAAACTAACTCTAGCTCTAGCTGAGCTAGAGTATCCAAACAGTGCCAATGTCGCAGAGCCGCGACGAACTATCAGTTTATTGGCCCTGATGTGCCTTTTGTGTCTTTTGTGCCTTTTGTGTCTGATGGAGTGTTATCTGTATATCTGGCTTCCCTGTTTGGGCATGCTTTCCAACAATATGCAACGAGCAACATCTGTAAAATGAGGATGTAAACTAATGAATTACATAGACATAGATATAAATAACCAATCCTTGGAACTTATTATAGTCCAGCATAAATATATTAACAAACGATCACAGTTTGTAACAGCATCATATCATCAGTACAAGCACAGAGAAATAATAAGGAAGAGGTACATGAGAAACTTACCAAGATGCCATGAGAGTGCTTCCACGGGTCGTTCTGATCACCAGAGTTCAGAACCAACACAAAGGGTACGCTCAGACTACATCTGCTCATGAAGACACCAGTAGTCAGCTACTAAACAGAGGGGTACAATGGACTAACAGAATCACTATACCAACATCACAAATCAATTTCCAAAAGAGAAATAGGAAAATTAACAAATATTTTATCTACAATGCATGCCCAAAAATGGGCATATACTTCATATAAATTAACAACCGTTATCCAACTTCATTTCAATTATATCCTCTTAACTGAAATAGTGTTGTGAAGTTGATTTTTTTCGGTTTCAAATAAGGTAATCAGATTTCAGGTTTGAATGTTCCGATTGCTAATATTCGTACAGGAGTAAACATTTCACTTTACTGTAGGAATATTAGCAATATAAACTCTAAGAAAGTTCAGCCAAAGAAAGCGCAAAATTCAGGTTCAGGTCGAATCTTAGAACTGACCAATTGATAGCAGATAGGGGTAAATAAGAATACTGGAGTTTTATTGCAACAGAGAAACGTACTGGATATTTTTGCAACAAAATCTTCTACAAGCGGGTTATATGGGTCGATTCATAAAAGGTGTTTTTATTAGCTTATACACTGATGGTAAATACCACTAATGTTCAGAAGAGACGAGGGTGAGCAGGCAGACACATACAGTACAAGCACCAGCCATAAATTGAATCATGGTCCAATGGCTGTAAATTGACCTGATCTTTGGCCACCTGAGCTCCATGGCAGTTTTTGCATCCTCGTATTTATCTACAAAACAAAAAAATTTCCTCAGTTCCAGCTTACATTTGCACCAAAAATCACAATGGAATCATGGTCAGACACTAAATTGCCCTAATATTTGACTGACATAAATTTCTCATAGCACATAATGTAAAGCCTGCATCTGTCAAAATGTACAAAACATGACATGTGATGGCTCAAATTGCTGAAATGGTGATGACTCCAATTGTTGTAATAACAAGCACCCAATGTTCTTGCAGACTGATCTTCCTAGGGAATTTCACAAAAACATGTCCCTCCACACAATATTAGCCATATGAACAAAAAACGGTGGCATCGACAAACCCGTGAGCATATGGGGAACATCATCATCAGATGGGGGCATAAGTGACCTAGTAGCAGTAGCACAAGGGGAAACCATGCTCCTCTGCATGTGATGTCCAACATGAAGCTGTGCACCGCCACAAAGAACATTATCCCAATCATCTTGGACTCTTAGTTACGTGCCGCCATACCATATGGGCCATTGCCACCGCCCCTTACCACAACTCTATCCATCTCCCTGGCAAAGACTAATTCCAATAACTTAAATATTGATGCAAAGACCAAATTAAAAAAAGAAATAAACTATGAACGTCAAATTACATGTGTGAGCTGGTTGTATTGACGCAAAGCCGCAAAGGTCAATTCAAAATTAAGAGCAGGTCATGGCCATGGGGCATCGATTCTCAATGTGGCCCAAATACATTTAAACTACTGTCATTATGTTTATCAGACTGCTTAAGGATTACATTAAGAGATAAGTCAGTACATATTTGAAAAAAGTTTGCAATCATAAAATTAGCAAAACAAGAGAAATAATGAATTTAAGAACCAGAGTATTATGGAAAAAACATACAGCATTGGTGATCGCACCTGCCTGAACACCAGGACCATAAGAAATTTACGTATTATAAATCTGACTACAAAATCTCAGAGAAAAGCAATTGTAAAACTGCTCACATTGTAAAGTTGAATCAGGTGGGAAAACAAACATTTGCATCTACTAAACAGAACATTATATATGAAACATAGATCTAAAAAGTAATCAATGGCAGGTAGTTGTGGGACAAAACTTGGAACGAATCAGTGTCCTCCCATAGAATGAAGCAGGTGGCCCCATTAGAAAAAGAATGCGCTAAGGAAGCTATTACAGAACTAACCAAGCTTAGTGAGACCCAAAATATATGAATATTCCATAATCCCTATCAATTACAACAATTAATTCATAATCATGACAGAGAAAGCTGTACATTGGAAGAACTTTTAAAACTATCAATCTAAGAATCACTACACCTAGCCGTGTGGTAAGAGCATTGCCACTTCTTGTGTTTAGTGCGCTTATCTGAAGGTTTCATCATGGCACTGATATATTTCTTTGAAATAGAAGATTAAGAAACCAGGGGAAAAGGCAAATCCATTTTATCCTAATTGGTAAAGGCATCACTACCAACCACAATATCTCCGAATCAATGAAAGGCCAAACAGAATACGAATCACCAAAACAGATAAGAAAACTGGAAGGAGAGTAGGAAAGGAGATAGGGTCACCAACATACAGGAATATAACAGATACAACCAATAGTAAGTCAATCACCTCCTGTCAGCCCTCAACCTGAAAATGAGTTCATAGGCAAAGCATAAGTAACTGCCTTAGTGCGAGAAAAACACAAGGACATCAGGAAAAAAAAAAGATTTGGTGCATCCCCAATAAAAAAATATACTTCTCAAATTAAACACTCATCCTAAATTAAGCTTGTGTTGCTCACCTACAGCCTGGAGGCCTGGCCGGTTGGCCGCGTGCAGCACTCCCTCGCCTAGCACTAGCAAGAAGCGAGATGTATAACCACTCTGCCTGTCAGTTGAGCCGCGCCGACGCATGGTGCTGTTGTCTACAACAACGACTGAAGGTTTGAAGGCCGCCATAGGGAAATGCATCGGGACGGCATCCGCGGGGATTACTTTGGGTCGGGGTACTCATCGGCGCCTCCCGTGCCGGCGTCATGTCCGCGTTCTCTTATGCGGCTACGTCGGCTGGTGCGGTCCAGCGAAAAGAAACAGGGCCGTAGGTCCGCGGCCGGCAGCCAGCATCCAACACAAGACTCAGTGGGGGAAGGGGCCCAACCATGAAAGCATCGGGTCGGCCGCGTATGGGGCCTCGTCGCCGGACACAGTGGGCGCGTCCTATATAGTCAAGGAGGTCACCGAGGAGAAGAAAACGAAATCAGAGAGATGAATCTTACCTAGCCTAGCGAGGAAGATGGACAAAGAGAGGATAGGCTCATCCTCCTGACCTAATCAGGTCCTTGCCTTGTTAGAACCAGTGTGAGCCACCACGTAGAGAAGGGAGAGAGGAGGTGGGAGGCACTGGCGCCGGTGGGCTGGACTCTGGAGGCGTCGTGTTAGGCGCCATGGAAGGGAAGAAGCCAGAGGAGAGACCGAGAGAGATCAGGGGAACACGAGAAGGTTCGAGGCTCAGATATTTTTCATCGGGGGTGCGGTAACTGGATAGAACGAGGACCGTGAAAGCTGAATCGAACGGTTAAAAATATTTTCACTAACGTGGATAGGCTTGCCGGCCGCCGACCCCGGCGGCTTTAAAGGGGTTCTACTAGAACATGTGGCGCGCGTTGCGCACCCTATCATAACTGCAATATTCAATAAAATCATAAATACACCATATGAAATATATGAACAACAATTTTGCAGCAGACTTCATTAACATGAAGTATCAGTGACAACAATGCTCATCATGTGGCTTCGGCAGCCGATTGGTTTTTGTTCAGCTATACATTACAAATCATGATCAGGATTCTTAGCTACCAAACACCCTAGTCGGAAGCTTGGAATACTGATCTCAATAAGCATGCAAAATACCAGCAGGTTCATGGCACCAAAAGGAAGGTTACAAAGTTGCAGCAATGAAATTCTCAAAATAAATCTATATGTGACACATGCTAAGCCATCCGAGCAGGTCAAGGCGCGACTGGCTGCATCTGTCTTCAATTGGCTAGAACTGGTAGACAAAAAGAGTGCATCCTGTCTCTTGCTCTAAACATCCTCGCATCCCTGCTCGCACTGTAACAGACAACCATTAGGCATATATTTGTACAGGATGGCAAAGCTCGTGCGAATCAAATTTGACAAACATGACAATACCACAGTTTGGACAAGATGTATTTTACTCTTTCTATGGCAGTGGTGTGATGGAAGCCATATTGTGGTAAGTACAGACTTTATGCCTAAAGATAAGAACCACGGTCAGCATACCACGTGCTGGAGCAAAAATTAACAGAACAAAGGCTTATATAAGCATGGTATCTTGTACTGAAACATTTGGAAAATCAGAGTGCCATCATAGTAAGATTGAACAGGTGAAATCATGACAAAAAAGCATGAGCAGGAACGACACCAAACATAAGCATCCTACAAATCTCACACTACATATTTCAGGTTGTAGTGCACAAAAGGTTGTGCCCAGAAGACACATGCACAAACTGAATATGTAAGCAATCAAAAGTTCAAAAGGTTATTATAAAAAAAACAATCAAAGTTGGTCCAACAATACTGAACCTATTCACGGAGCAAGGTAGACCTAGGCTTAGTAGCAGCCTATTTCCAGTGTCCTGATCCTTGAATAGCTTCTTCACAGTTTTCTTGGCAGGTGATGAGCGAGACCTAGAAGCAACACAATAGGCCATGCAGGCATGATGCTTGCTATATATGGAAAAAAGAGAAAATATCTAGTAGTGAGGCTAACCTTTTCTTTGTAGTGGTCATCTGTGTTTTGGTTGCAGAACTATCCGGTGCACCCACATTGATATCAGGGTTAGCAACCTGAAGTGAAGCATGCAGTAGAAAAGAACCAATAGTCAAATGGTGAATGGATCAACAAACTATAAAATGAGACTACAAAATGTAAAGCTTTCATGGAGCTAGAGAAATTATTTGCATAAAGAATGTCAAAAAACAGAGCTTCAGCCTCTAGATTATCAATGCATCACAAAAAGCCCACAACAATTATGCTTGCTTCTCTGCTCTGTAGACAATAGAAGCCAAAAGCATGGATAATTTATGGGGGAGTTCAGCGAGCCAGCTACAGAGCAAGATGACCACAGAAGATGAAAGAAAATTCAGAGAGGATTCATCTACTAAATTCAAAAATGATAAACCATCGGTTTAAAAACCATTACAATTTACATGCCTAACATGAGTGTTTTGCAGGTAATTCCACAATTTTGAGCAGATTTAGTTCCAAAGAAATGAAGGTACTGACCATCGTATGAAGGAGGCGACAAAGGTGTCGGGGTTGCCGTACCTGACCTAAGAATAAAAAGGAGAGCAAAATATCAGAGGCATCATAGTTTCAGAAATGTATCCAAGAGAGCAAAAATGACATATGCCTAGAGATCATATATCCAAAAGAGCAGAAATAACAAATGCCTAGAGATCATATGTTCAAGAGAGGCATCGTAGTTCTCTCAAGCATGTCAACTTCAGATATTCTGAACACGGCAAGATTATCGAGAAACTTAGATCAACGAATGGAACTATATTCATGCTAACTCCTATATATTTATATCAATAGCTCTCTCAAGCATGTGCACTTCAGATTGTGCATGAGTACCTGCAGCTGCTATTTTGTCCAGAAGGAGTCAAAAGCATGTGCATGCTTATCACGGATACATAATATGGCTGAAATTTGGTATTGCCAGTATGGAACACATTTCTGCAGTGGTGTAAGAGTACTATTGACAGCACTGCAATTAAATCTATAGCAATATGTATTATTTTTTTGAAGTCTGAAACACTAATTAAGAATAGCGAGACCCATGTAGTTCTATTAAGCTTTAGTAGCTCTTCATCATGCATCCGGTCCATGGCAAAACTCAAAAACTCTTGAGCATCTTCTTGCCTGTAGAACACAGAAGTGCATAGCATCACATATTAACAAATATGTGGCCATATGCAGAATTATTTAATTAAGAAAAGCTATTTAATTAAGAAAAGCTATTGTACAATATGCAGAACAAACAGCAATATACATTTGCAGATGTGGCCATATGCAGAATTATTTAATTAAGAAAAGCTGCCGGCAATTTTCGCAATGGAATCATGCGATTTGCCTAATATACTTTCTTGTATTAGTGATCCTCTTTCATTACCATAAAGTTGACCTAGTGTGATTTTGCTTCAACCAGTACTAACTAATCTACTCATTTTCCCCTTACAGTAGCACTACCTCTTCTTTTCAAACTGTTATTTAACCTAAATCATAACCAAGCATAATTCTGTAGGTTGCTCCAGATCCTGCTATCAAAGACATCCACGGATCTCTTTCTCATCTCAAACCAGAGACGCAAAAGAATATCAAATGGAAGCAATCTGCTTAGTCCTCCTTTCGTAGGCCAACTAACAAAAGGGATAGAACAGATATGCGAAAGAGCTTCACCTGCTGTGGCGTCGAGCTCGGCGCCTCGGCCTCGTTCTCCTGACGGCCGCCACCCACATCAGCGGTGCCGACGCAGTGACCCAGAGGCGCATGCCGCCACCCACTCCCTTCCTCCCACGCCACTGCCGGTCGAATGGCTCCAGGAGCAGCACCCACACACCGATGGAGGCCTTGCACCAGGATGCAGGAGGTTGAGGCTGGCCGGATCCGCGACCGTCGCGATCGAATCCATGAACATCGAGGTCAGATACGGTCCGTCAGCGCTGCTTCCCATCGGACCTCCTGCGCAGGCGGAGCTGTTCGGCCCGCGCCGCCACTCCCCGTTGTGGCCGCGGGTGAGCTCGTCGCGCGCGGCCAGGCCCGGGGGAGTTGCTCCGTCCGCACCGCCGCTTGCCGCGCTGCCGCCGAAGGAACTGCTATGCCCTACAGCAGCCGCCGAAGGAGGTGCTCCGCCCGCGCTGCCGCTGGAGGAGATACTCCGCTCCGCGCCGTTGCTCCCCACTGCTGGCGCCGGGGAGCTGCTCCGCCCCGTAGCCGCTGGAGAGCTGCTCCGCTTCGCGGCCGCCCCTCCCCGTCGCATCCGTGGGCGTGCCGCGTGCGTCGCCATCCTCGCACCCTGCGCCCTCTCATTGAGATCTGGAAAGAGAGGGAACCGCGCCGGAGATGGCCGTGGGCGAGGGCGCGGCGGCGGAGGCCGGCGGAGAGGGATCGGAGAAGGGGACGGGAGGCGGCGGCGGAAAGCAGGGAGAGAGAGGGTGGTGGCAGGAAGGAGAGAGGGAGAGAGAAGGCGGCGGCGCCGTCGCTCCCACACAAAGCCGCGACCCCCGCGCCGGATCTGGATCCGGAGCAGGGTAGGGGCGGCGGCGGCGGTGGAGAACAGGGAGGGGCGGCGGTGGAGGCAGCCGGAGAGGAGAAGGGGAGCGGCGGCGGGGAGGAGTCACGAGAGTGGGAGGGAGAGGAATAGGGTTGGGGGCTTGGGGCTGAGGCTGCGGGAGTTGTTTGCAATTTTCAGAAAAGTGCGTGGTCTTTTTGCAAAACTGTCAGGCAGAGCGCGGGTGGGAGCGCCGTGCGACGTGTCGAGCAGCGAAGAGGCCACCGAGGCCCGAATCGCTCTGGTGCGAGGAAAGGGCAGCAGCCTTTAAGAAACCCCGATTGGACAGGGCAGCCTTGCCACCCTCACTCAGACTCTGTTTTTTTTTCCTACCTTTCCCCTTCCAGTGCGACACCTGACCGGTAGACGGTAGTGGCTTTGCTTTGCTGCGACACACACACTGCCGACTGGGACCGGCCGCCAGCCGCGGCCTCTCGTCGACTCGTCCCGTCCGTTCTCGCGCCGAGCGCGCGCGGGGCTATGCCGAAGCCGAAGCCGAAGCGCGGAGCCGCCAGGGCCCTGGCTCTCCTGGCCGCGGCCGCGCTCCTGTGCTGTGGGAGTGCGACCCGGCCGCGGCGGCGCTGCCCCGGCTGGGGCACCCGGCCAAGAGCGACGGGTCGCTGAGCCTGAGCCTGCTCGTCGTCGGGGACCGGGGCCGCAAGGGGACCTGCAACCAATCCCGTGTCGCCGAGCAGGTAAAAAAAAAAAAGCATTCGCTTGCCAATTGGATCCCTTGCTGTTCGTCGGAGTAGAATATGTGGCGACCCAATCACACGAGATAATAGTGTGTGGATTAGTGGATAGATCGCCAATTGTCGCGTCAGATTTGTTTACGCTTGAAAAGAAAAGAGTCCTCGACGCCTGCTCTGCTCCAACTGGCCACTGGCGCCGTGGCTCCTGCTCGTGATTTCTGTCGTGTCCGTTGGGGCGCATCTTATCGAAAATCGAAATGGATCAAAAGAATAGGACATTGGGGCAGTTTTTAGATCTGCGAACCACAGGAATCGTCGAATCGAGCAAGATTTTTTCACTGAACAGGCTACTTTGATGTGAGAATTTACCTCTGATGAAAGTAGCAGCAGTAATAGCGGATTCCTTGTAGATGGGGAGGGTCGGGGAGAGGCTCGACATTGACTTCGCCGTATCCACCGGCGACAACTTCTACGACACCGGGCTGACGGGCTTGGATGACCAGGCGTTCGAGCAATCCTTCACAGATATTTACACGGCCAAGAGCTTACTGAAGCCGTGGTACCTTGGTAACCTTTTCTGAGCCTGATTTTTATCGCCATCTTCTCTTCTGAAACGACGACGAATTCATGTTTGTTGTATACTGCCCGAATATGTGTGCACTGACGCTTGATCTTTTGTTTTCAGTTCTGGCCTTCTGGGAAATCACGACTACAAGGGGGATGCATTAGCACAGCTTAGCCCAGTCCTGCAGGAGATCGACAGCCGATTTATTTGCATGAGATCGTTCGTCGTAAACGCTAGGTTTGTGAAGACTCTGACTCTCACATGATTGTATCATAAATTGCGGATTTCTTCTTTATTGACACCACCCCATTTCAACTGAAGTATTGGACTCGCCCTAAAGACAACCATTATGACTGGAGAGGAGTAGCACCCCGCGACAAATACATAGCAAACTTGCTGAAGGTGTACATTGGAATAAACCTATCAGTGTCAGACATGCTGTAATGTCATGGAACAGAATTTAATATATTCTTCTTTCATGAATTCTATCGTCCAGGATTTGGACGAGGCAATGAAGAAATCAACTGCAAAGTGGAAGATTGCTGTTGGACATCATACCATGAGGAGTGTCAGTCACCATGGTGACACCGAGGAGCTTCTGCAGCTGCTGCTTCCGATTCTAGTTTTATCCTCCCAAAGCATATATATAACTACTCGATAATAATTTTGCACCATTTCAGGTTAATGGCATTGGCTTCTACATCAATGGGCATGACCACTGCCTGGAACACATAAGCAGCAGAGACAGGTTAGCATTCATATACAAAGTCATTTTTTCTCTCAGTAATTTAGAGTTCAACATGCATGGTGACATATTCATACTAGATGAAGTGGTCTAACCTGTGTAGCGCGCACGCTTCTGTTGTTCCAGTCCAGTCCAATACTTCACAAGTGGTGGTGGTTCCAGAGCACGGAGAGGATTCTTCCAGCCAAATGAAGATCGCCTCAGGTTCTTTTATGATGGGCAAGGGTTCATGTCCCTCCAGCTACACCATGACCAAGCTGACTTCATCTTTTACGATGTTGATGGAAATATACTGTACCAGTATTCCCAGTGGAGCTTGAGAAAAGCATACCTCCCATCCAGCTATATTGCCAAAGAATGGGGTAGATCCAAATCATCACTTGCGAATTAGATTGGTTCAGTTCTCTGTATAAAATTTGAACGAGTACATTGTGGTAAGTGGCATAAATGGTCTAGAAAGAAAAAAAATGCAAGTGTTTAACGTGGCATGTAGTTTATCTGCCAAAGTGAACTTCTACTACAGGAGGAGCAGTCGAGCAGAGATATGTGAATCTGCAAGCCTGCAAGGTCCATTTGTTTCTGGCATATCAGCTACTGGGAAGTGGGAACTACTTGTGCAATATAGAATTCAACTGCAAGAATATTTTCTATAGATTTCACAAATTAAGAACCATTTGCTCCCTTGTGTTTCTATGAGCGCAAGAGAGAGATGTGTGGTAGCTTTGGCAGCTGATACAATTTCCAGGATGTTCTTCAACGTAAATTTGGACCATCATCCATGCTAACTGCATTTTCATTCTCGGATTGGAAAAAAAATCTACCTTAAGCATGAAATTGCATACAACACAGCAATTCATGATGACACATACTAGATTCTTCACAGGAGACAGGGGTAAAGCCGCAAAAGATGCTTTATCAATTATCATGTCAAATGAAAGCTATCTGAAATGTAACTACCACTAACTGGTTACCACAATGGTTTCTGGTTAACTACATAAAACATTTTTAAGAAAAATTATCCAAGCAGGACAAAAACTCTATGGAATCTGCATTTAATCCGATAGGTACAATCTAAATCCAGAACTGTTCATGGCTAAAAAAGAAAAAAAAACAGGAAAAAAAGAGAAAGGGGTGGGGGGGTGGGGGGGGGGCAACTTGAAATGCCGTATACATTATTTTGATTCCCACTTGCTTACATACCTGGACGCTGGAGCTAAGAGGAATCGACAACAAAAATGGTTTCATTCGACAACCAGTATGGCAAATATGTCAACAGCTGTTTCTTTAACTCTTCTGAATAATTTTCCCACATAGCAACCGCTAATAAAAAATCATTCCATTCGAAGGCAATCTCTGCAGTGTTAAATGATCCAAATATAGTTTGTGCAAGTGCAAGATTGCATGGTAACAGTAGTTCTGTTCCTCTTGAATGACGTATAATTGGAGAGTTGACTGTTCCTGAACCAACAGCACTTCGTTCTGTCCTTGCTGAAAGCTCAGGTGCTTTCCAGTAGTAAAATTGCACCACCTATTTGAGATAGAGAGATAGACAAACAAAATCATTTAGTCAACATTCTAAAAAAGTTTGTTTGTCTTATTCGAAAATTTTAATTCTCCAGGACAACCACAGACATGTGAACATGTCATGCCATTATTGTGCAAGACCAAAAGGAAAAGGCAGTACTTTACACCTAATTCCGAGAATAACATTAAAATAAATAAGGACTGATACATTGATAAGATATTGATATCTTTTAGTTCACACAGACATTAATGCCACTCAAAAAATGAAGGATACCTGAAGGGCATGCAGGCTGTTATAAAATGTTTTCTCAAAGACATCATCTCCCCTCCCAAGCCGCAGTTGCCTACTAAGCGACTCTACTGGGTCATCTTCAGCTGCTAACACAGGTGTATTGTTTTCACCACTACTCGAGTGAAAACTAAACCCGAGAACATGCACTCTAGCACATCGTATGTCAAAACCAGACTGATCATAGGAAAACCAATACATGTTATCAGAGGCTGGCATAGGAATATAAGATTTTTGCTCAGCTGGTTCACAGTTCAATGATGTCTGAGACAGAAAAGTAAGAAGTTTTGGATCTTCATCATAAGCACGATCTCTGGTGAACCAAAGAGTCAGGGTGAGCCTTTCCCCTTCAGTCACCTGTAAGGCAAAAGTAGCTGTAATTTGTAGGTAAACATGAAAGGACATGCAAGGACCTTCAAAAGTATCAAATAAAATTCTTGATAACAACATGGCTGCAATAATTGAGTTCTAGCCAAAGAAAAGGCAGAATTTGGGATATAACTATAGATAGTGAAATGTTGAAAGTTCACTGACCACTACAGCTCATGAAAGAGTTCTTATCGTGGTGTACATACAAATAATTATATCCCAAATAAAATTCTTGATAACAACATGACTGCAATAATTAAGTTCTAGCCAAAGAAAATGCAGAATTTGGGATATAATTATACATAGTGAAATGTTGAAAGTTCACTGACCACTACAGCTCACGAAAGAGTTCTTATCATGGTGTACATCCAAATATCCAATAAAAAAAAGAAAAGAAACATATATATAATGCAGACAACAGAACTGTACCTCATTTACACAATGGACATTACGATTATCGGCAGTGTAGATGACAACATCCTGGGAAAAAAATACTTCTCAGTAAACTTACCTTATAACATTTACCAAAAATAAATATGTGTGCTTCATAAAAGTATTCTGCAAACACATGGTTGCAAAGTAAAAGTAGATTTGCTTACACCAGCAACTGGAGCAATAGAGGAAGGATCACCATCTTGAAACTGCAGAATTCCACCTTTATAGTCCTCTCCATGATTGTTCAAGTAGCAGACTGCCTGTGAAATAAGACAAGAGAAACAATTCCAGTATATGAGCAATGAGGGCCGTGTTCTTGAGTTAAAAGTTCGACAAATGACAAAAAATAGCAGTTTTGTGATGAGTAGTTCTTCTGCGATCTAATCATGACTAAAGATGAATATAGCATGCGAAAGTTAGCAATGGACTAGTAGAAGGTATCTACTTGAACACATAACAAAAGGTAAATTTCAGGCAGCGGTTTATATCTGCCAAAAAAAATGCACTTGGTGCAATCAACAACCCAAAAAGCTAAGCCAAGAAGCATTACTATGGATAAGTTAATATTTTTTAGTACACTTTGGAAAGCAATATGCAAGAAAGGTAAACAAGAAGTAGGCCTTAAATAAAACCTATGTAGGCTTGCAAACTGGGACAAGTCATTTCCACTATCACTCATGCAAATGCAATGGCACCAGCACCATGCAGGCTGTCCACAGGAACTGAAATCCCTTAAAGAGTGACAGCTCGCTAACCTTCCGGAGCATCTCAGTTGGCCTTAAAATGCAGTACTACATCAGTTAATAAGGCTTAGAGTGAACTTCACAGAACCCCCACTTAATTAGAAGAATATCCGAAAATCACTGAGCACATATAAGCATGAAGTGCGCGGATGTAGGCCCTGTTTGGCAGAGCTCTAGCTCCCAGCTCTACGCAGAAGCTGGTGTTTGTTTAATAAAATAAAATAAAATAAAATAAAATATCTTAAACTACTAATTTAAATATAAAAGAAGAACAAAGTGATTCAATGAAAGACCCTCGATCAGCCCACAGCTCTAGCTCTACAGATTTCTAGAGCCAGGAATGAGCAGCTCTAGCTCTACAAATTTGTAGAGTTGTACCAAACAGGACCGTAGTCTGAACTCTGAAGCATTGTGAAGAGGACACCAGATAACATAGAGACATTAATCACTTCAGCAGGGTGTGCCACAACTGCTGATAAACGCAATAGATTGAACATATAAACAGGACTAGGCCCGTGCTGAACTGATGGAACTCCATGGAGAAAAACGTAGTCCTTACTGTGAATGCCCTTTGCCTAAGATAAGGTTTATTATCATCACTGTGCCACCCAATGGAAGCTCCCTTGCACCAACTGCATAGCAATAAGGACAGGGTTTCAATGGGAGCATATAGCGTCAACTACTATAAGAACATATTCGGATGTGATGATCCAGCATTTAAGGATGTGCATGTACAATTCATAAGGTGAAACAATAGCATATATCTTGGCACATGCAAACTGTGCAATCTCATTATACAAAGTAATCATCATACATTTAAGAAAATTGTCAAATCAGCATTGCTAAGCCAATACTGCATACTATTTGGAACCTATAAGACTATAGGCCCAAAGTGGTATTTCCAGTTGATCATTCACCCAGGGACAAAGTAGTTCCAGTTGATAACTCGTTAGATACTTGGTAGTTGGTACCACCTGGAAACTAACTCTACACCAACCAGTACCTCAACATATCACAATGCACACAAATGCAATGGGCAACAACATCAATTTAAACCAACATATCTAAGCTAGCGCAACTAACCACCCAACCTTACATCCAACAAGGCTTTCGTCTCTCTTAACTGAGATGCCGAAGCCGTAATTTGATGATAATGCTAAAACGCTAAAATCAAGCAGATACAAAGCGGAATGAACATGACGCGACAGTGCAGCACCTGATGAGCCCCGTGAACTCGATGAAGATATCGAAGTGGCAGTCGAAGAAGGACTCCACGGCGTCGCGGAGGCGCTCGCGGACGGGTACGAACGGAAGCAGGAGGTGGCCGCAACCGGTGGCCGCAAGGTGCGGCAGCGAGGTCGACACCACCGAAGGGCGGTAGCCGGCGGCGCCGCAGCTCCGGTGCACGAACTCCAGCTCCTACCGCACGCACGCACAGCGTCAGTCAAAAGTCAAAACGATACAGCCGAACCAAGCAGCTAAGGTCTAGGGTTCTGCGAAGCTTGAGAGAGAGCTTGGGGGAGGAACCCGAGTACCTTGCAGGTCTCGCGGGAGAGGAAGCCGCGGAGGAGAACGCGAGGGTGGTCCCCGGCGGCCGGCGGCGGCGAGGCTGTGGTGGTTGCCATTGCGGGGGGGCGCGTGAACTGGGGAGACCGACAGGTAGGACCGTAGGACCCGTGGGGAAAAGGGGATTTTTTTTTCTTCAGGGAATGTGCTGATACTGAAGTAGTGAAGTCAAAACACAAAGAAAGAGAAAAGGAAAAGGGGCAGTGTCTTGGGCCATTGCTGGGCCCAGTTAGGCGTGTAATTGGTGATAAGGGTTTTTTGAGCCCATGAACAGGACCGGGGGACCCAAATTTTCAGGAATTGAACAGTGCAAACACCTCAGAATTGATTAAGGGCCTGGTTAGTTTAGAAAGTAAGTTTGCGAAAGAAAGTTTCTAATTCTAAATCGAAGATTAGGAGAACTAAATATGATCTAATTATAAAACTAAATACACGGATGGACGGGAAATCGCGAGATGAATCTATTAAGCCTAATTAATCTGTCATTAGAGATTGTTTACTGTAGCACGACATTGTCTAATCATGGTCTAATTAGGCTCATTAGATTCGTCTCGCAAAGTTACCGGGGGGTTATGGAATGGGTTTTGTCATTAACACACGTTTAATACTCCATACATGTAAGATTTCCTTTGATGAATAGTGAAGTTTCAAAATTTCAAAAGTTTTCCTTTAATCTAAATAGGGCCTAAGCTTAACCGCGTGTCAGTTGTCAAACGGAGGAACAATGACTTCCATCCTCGCTGCGGCCCTGCCCAACGCTCGATAATTTGTGCGCACGGTCATGTTTTCTCATTATTCAAGGTCTTCTCTTTCTTGAGCTATTTTCATGAGTTTTTTTCAGATTGGACCAGAAAAAACACCGATCAATTTTTCAGACCGATAAATGTCTGAACCTAGCGGTGCAGTGCGCAAGCGACGTACCAAACTTTTGGTCGTGGCCTGCCTGGTCTTGTCCTCACATCAGCACTTCTGTATAAACCAGAGACCAGAGGGCTTCAATGACGGGCCTAAACATCGAGAGCACATTTTCTCATTGCGCTTGTGCAGCAAGGTAGGACTACGCAAGAAACGAAGCCATATTTACGGCCAAAAGCAACGTGTAGTTGTATGGTTTCTCTGCCTAACCTTTCCCCCTTCCCAGTTACTCAAAAAAAAAAAACCCTTTCCCCCTTCCCGGCGTCAACTTCTTACACTGCCGTTGCAAACAGGAGTAAAAAATGCGGTAAAAAGTTGACAAAAGGAAAACAAGCCGTTTGAATATGTGACTCCACGTCGCATTCCACCCGCGTGCGTGTCTGTATTCGGAGCCGTTTCTCCTCGGACCAATTTTCTTGACTTTCCCATCGTGCGTGTGCAAGAACCGGTTCTGAATTTCGCAAAAAAAAAACTTGTTCTGAAAGCCACCATCCAGTACCGGTGGTAACACGCCAGGGACGTTCCTGGACACCTGGTCAATCCCAGCATCTGTTGCACGGCAGTAATGGCAGCCACTTTGATCCTTCCGCCGTCAGAAAGTTTGACTCGGATAAACCCCCGTCACGTTGACTCTGCCGGAAAACAGAAAGTTCCCGACCCGTTTTCCGTGCATCTTGAACAAACAGAGGAAACAAGATTGCTCCGCAAGCAAACCCCGCCGCGCTTTCCCCGTTTCCACCGCAACGTGCCCACCCATCCATCCCATCACATCGGCGGCCGGCCATCCGCACGACCGCACCCGCACCACCTGCAGCACGGCTGCGGCCCCACCCCCACCCTGCCAAAATCTGCCATGCCGCGGATTTCCCCGCCCTCCGTGTTCAGATGAGGGTGCCAAAAAATTTACAAAATAGAATCTTGTATGCATGGAGTACTAAATGGAGTCTATTTACAAAATCTTTTCACAGATAAGTGTAACTTTGCGCAACGAATCTAACGAGCCTAATTAATCCATGATTTGCTACAGTAATGCTACAGTAACCATCCTCTAATCGTGCGTTCAAAGGCCTCATTAGATTCGTCTCGCGAATTTGCGGGGTTGTAGAGGTAGTTTTGTAAACTGACTTTATTTAATACCTCTAATTAGTGGTCAAAATAGCGTAAAAAAATTTACGCTCCAACACGATTCGCCGGTGGGATGGGACCGGTCATCGGCGGCGGATCGCTATCCCTATCGGGGCGGAACGGGACGGACCCGTCCTCGCTGCGCCGCCGTCGCGTAGCGCCCAACCGCAAGCCCAAGCCGAAACCGGCGGAGAGCAGAAACCGACGGGTTTCCCTTTTTTATGAAACAGAAACCGACGGGTTGCCCGAGTCAGCACGGGATTTCGGAAGGAACTCCGCTTTTCCCTCTCCGGCCGCCGAGCTGGGGAGGCTGACGCGCGGGCCCCGGGGCGTGCAAGTGGCGCGCCGTTTCGTCGTGGCTGACGGGTGGGGGCGCGCACCATGTGAGTCGGGCAGGGTGGCGTAAAGCTGCGTCTCCTCTCCGTGCGTGCCCATACGGCCATACCCCACCACGCAACCACTCCACATTAATGTGGGGGCCGCAGCAACCGACACCACCATGGGCATGGGCTCGGCCCGGCCGGCATCGGCTGTCCGTCCCGAGTCGCGCGGATCTCGGAGCGTCCGCCCGTCGCGCCGGCTGGCCCCTAGGGCCCGCGGACAGGCGTGAAGACACCACCACGGCGATGCCCCACGTGTCGGGCGATAAGATTTGAGCAGCGACTAGTCGATGATGCCCGGCGTTGCCCCCGTGTGAGGACTGTAACGGCAGGCCTTTTTCTGTCCCGCTCTTCCTGTATCAGTCAATGCGAAATTGTCTCGCCAAGTAGAGGCATGCGCGGTGCGCCACAGCCAGAACGCAGTGACTGACAAGCGGGTCCTCAGTCCACCAGGCCGCGCATCAGGGAGATAACGGCGAACCAACCAACAACCACGGCTCCCGTTACTACCAACATGAGCGCATCAGGTCCCCCCGCAAATCTTAAAGCAAAACACCACACGGGCTCCAGCCGCCGCCTACCAGCGGCTCCGCAATCCCTGACACCGACAGTTGGGCCCCGGTCCCATCTGTCGGCGGCTTAGCTCCAGCTAGTCGTTAGGTTTCCACCAGGACACCGCGTCGTCCTCCCGCCCGCCTCTAGTTTCGCGAATCTTCGGTGCCCAGATCCGGCTCTCCTCTCCTCTTCACATCGGCTCCTCCTCCTGTCTCCTCGCTCTCACACTGTTACTTGTACTGCTGCCACTGGCCAACGCCTGCCTCTCTCGGCTCTCGCCTCCATTCCAACAGCACCACCACACCAGAGACAAAAACAACTCCGGGAGGAAAAAAAAATACTGCAAAACCCTAGATCTTTCTTCCATCTCGGCATTGCTGGCTGGGCTGCGCCTTTCTATGAGCGCGGGCCTCCAGTGGTGAGGGACGCACGGCGATGGCCAACGCCGCCGCCGTCATCACCACCCCGGCGCCCGGCGCCGCCGCGAATGAGCCCGGGGGCTGGCTCATGGACGAGCGCGATGGCTTCATCTCCTGGCTGCGCGGCGAGTTCGCGGCCGCCAACGCCATCATCGACCTCCTCGTCGTCCACCTCCGCAACGCCGGCGAACCGGGCGAGTACGACCACGTCGCCGCGGCCGTGCAGCAGCGCCGCCACCACTGGGCGCCCGTGATCCACATGCAGCAGTTCTTCCCCGTCGCCGACGTCGCCTTCGCGCTCCAGCAGGCCGGCTGGCGCCGCCGCGCGCAGCCGGCCCAGGCGCTCGGGGCTGGCGCGTCGCCGGCCGTCCCGCCGCCGCCCCCTCGCCGCCCTGCGTTCTCGCAGTCCCACCACTCCCACCAGCACCATCGCCACGGAGGTCACTATCGCCCCGATCCGCCGCGCGGTGGCGGCGCGGTGGCGCCGGCTGGATCCGAGAAAGATGGTGAGACGAGATCTCTCGGTGTGATATCGTGCTCTTCTTCTCTTTGTTTGGTGGTAGTGTAGTCTGATCTCTTGTTACTCAAGAGGTCGCTTTTTCTACTCTGTTCGGTTTGGCCACAAAACGGTACGATCCATCAAACGCATTTCTGCTGTTCGTTTGATTTACTTGTTTTCTAATTCGTTCTCGCGTCTTCAAGGTATTGAGCGGATCTGTTGTTGCCAAAATGCTGATCGCCATTTGTACATGTCGGTGTGGTCATCCCAAGTTGGTGAAGCCTAGTTGCTTCTGACTTCTATCTCTTTTAATTAAAAAAATGTGGAGGTCCTAAAAGGCAAGCTTTTAGCGCCCTGTATTGCGTTCTGTGTTCTGTACCAATTGCCAATTGAGGAGGCCGTAAAGATACTGATAATGTTATCCGGAAATAGCTTTTTAGTACTAAGATATATATGGCCACGTGCTAAATTATTTAGAGCTGCTTCATGTGGAAGCTGTTCATTCTGATCATTTATACTTCTGATCTTTGCGCAATGGGGTGAGTTTGTATATTTCTTCTGTTGGCTTAGAGTTGTGATTTATGTGAAGGTGGCATTTACTAAAGCCGTTCATGGGGGAAGGTCAAATTTCATTTGTACGCATGCTAGTACAGCTACCGTTTATTTACTCATTTAATGCATTATGTTCACTATTTGCATGTAATTAGTTTTAAAGAATACTCTCTCATGTGCCTTTGACTCCTATGCATGCTAGTAAAGTTACCATTTTATTTTACTCATTTAATGCATTATGATCACTATTTGCATGCAATTAGTTTTAAAGAATACTCTCTCATGTGCCCTCGACTCCTTCTAGGACGTGAAGTTTATAATCACAAGGAAGGGAAGGCGCCAAAAGAAATGGAGAACATGGTTGACACTAAAAGTGTGCTGTTGGATTCTCCTATGGTTGATGGTACACAAGCACAGACTCATGCATACATGTGTGCTCTTTTGTATTTTCATTTGTTTAAACAGCATGTTGTGGGATTCAGCAGAAATACTTTGTGCACAAAAAACTAAATTCTCATATACCCCTACTCTCTATAAAAACACATGGCATTTTTCCGCTTTCTGCCATCCTTGCTTCATTTTTTTTTGCTGAAGTATATTAGTAGAATTAATTAGATGCCATATGGTGCCTAGCAAGAACAAAACATTACGTGTTTAACTAACTCTGGGAATCCTGTTCTTCTATCTGTCAATAACATGGTGGCTTTAAGGTAAAGTCTAGACTACTAAATACCAGCTTGCAATGTTCAAGCTCTAACCTGTTACTAATTGAACAAAGCAACTACAAGTCAGTANCCCTCCCCTCCTCCTCCTCCTCCTCCTCCTCCTCCACTTAAGGTTGTCCCTCTCTTCATCTATCTTGAAGCTGTGCTGCTGGAAACAGCTGAAACTGCCATTAGTACCTGGATATGGCTTTCTTGTGAGATTTTCTATTGTTCAGTTTTATGTTGGTTCCAATTGTGTCATCCCTCACCTATTGCAATGCTGTACATAAGTAAAGGATCAATTAATCAAACTGCACTGCCAAGAATCAGTATCCATATGATTATTCTTATTCAAATGATCAATGGATACATCTGGATCATGCTCATTTGTATGGAAATGGCTGATTGTAACTAATTCGCATTTATAACCACAGATTTTGGGTTCAAGGAGATTAATGTATGCAAAATATGACCTCTTCACCTCCTCTTGATTGGCATAAGCTAGCAACGACTGACCATCCAAACAAGATATCTGTGTTGCTCTTTTCCTGGTTATGCTCTCTTTCTGAATCATTGTTGTCCTGTGAAGTCTGGAAGATTGTGATTGAAAATCAAAGGGTCCAATAGGTTCCTATGGTTTCTAAATTATGTACTTATATTATACATCTTGTAGGAGGTGAAAAAAACTCAAAGCTGCAAGCTGTTTCTGGTGGAAGCAGCAAAGTGGTTCCAGCCCTTGTAGAGCATTCAACCAATGAAATCATTGATGGCAAGACGGTACGTTAGTCAAATGAATCAGAATTTTGGTTGGAATATTCAGTTTTCCCTTTCATGTTATCCTGACATCTTATAGAGTGTTTTTACTGCATTACTTATGGCTAACCATGGTGTGATAATACTATGTTCCTTTAGGTTAATTCTGTTGAAGGGCTCAAGGTTTATGAAGGGTTGGTAAATGTAAGCGAGATAAATAAAATTCTTTCTTTAGTTAATGAAACAAAAGCTTCTTGCCGACGAGGGGGTCTTGAAGGTAAACTTTTAAATGCCTGTTCTTTCCTTTTATCGTCTGCATTGGAAGTTATATGTTTTGTGCCTACGACTTTATATGTATGGACTGTCCCTGTTGGAACTGTGTCTGTATATTGTTCCACTTTTGCTATCCAGTTTGAATCTATACGTGATAGAACTGACAAGATTTATCAGTGTTGAATCGACAACTTGGAAAAAAAAGGGTTTAAGGGTGTTATTTTCTCTTGTCGACATTTCACATTTCTGTAAACAGAATGTCTCTTTCGTCAAATTACCAGAAAGTTAATTAGCTTGGATTTTGTCAAGTTATATTGTTTTATTTGATGAAACAGCTGGGCAGACAGTTATAATTGGTAAGAGACCAGCGAAGGGCCATGGAAGGGAAATTGTTCAGCTGGGCATTCCTATCATCGAAGGCCCTCCTGATGATGAAAATCAAAGAGGTAGACCAAAAGCTTGTGCTACAGTACCTCATGCTAGTGTCATATTTTGATGACAATCTTTGTACCTTTAAATGTGAGTCCAGAGACAAGGGTGGAAGCCATTCCTGAGCTGCTGCGTGTTCTGTTTGATCGCTTGTCTCAGCAGGAAATTGTACCTTTCAAACCAGATTATTGTGTTATCGACTTCTTCAATGAGGTACTTTTTTTTCATAACCCTTCTGGCTTTAATCGACCATTGGTGTGATAAATGATTTTTCTTCCAGGGAGATTATTCTCATCCTCACCATTCCCCTCCTTGGTATGGTAGACCTCTTTGTACCCTGTGCTTAACAGATTGTGATATGGTGTTTGGCCGAGCTATTATATCAGGAGAACGAGGTGATCATAGAGGTCCCCTGAAGCTCTCGCTCACAACTGGGTAAAACTTCCCCTCAGTAATCTCTGTTTTCTGTTACATTTGACTCCTAAATGGTTCAATTGTTGATACTGCTTGGTAGTTGACCCTTCACTCTCTTTAATACATTAGGGGCTTAACTTTCTGGTTAGGGGTCCTTAAACTGAAGTCGGAAACTTTTTGGTGCAATTTGTTAGTAGTAGGTATGTTAGTCAAATCTGAGCTGTGCCAAGACTCATTTTCAATTGATTAAGTGGTAATTACATACAAAAGTATAGGTAGTCACCTGAACTGTAATAAAACAAACTCGTGCTATAGTTATTCGCTTTTAGCTGTTCATTTTTTTTTATTTTGTAAGTTAATAAGAAATTCATGACGTTGTGCATGTTTGTTGAGTAGGCTTCCTGAATACATAGTCTCTTTTTCTCAACTGCAGGTCACTTCTGCTCCTACAAGGGAAAAGCGCTGACTTTGCCAAGCGAGCTATTTCTTGTATGCCCAAGCAGCGAATCCTACTGAGTTTTGGCAAGTCTGTAGTGAGAAAGAACATCCCACCTGAAAGTGCTCGGTTTACTCCTCCATTGACACCTCCTCCTATGCCCTGGGGTCCATCATCAAGGCCGGGTAACATGGCACGCCATCCCCAAAGTCCTAAACACTTTGGATATGCTCATGCCAGTGCTGTACTTCCAGCACCAGCTGTTGGACCTCATCACGTCTCACCATCAGATGGAATGCAGCCACTATTTGTAGCCTCTGCCCCTGTTTCTGCTGCAGCCATACCTTTCACGCCAGCCGTTCCTTTGCCAAACACAACGGCAGCTTGGATACCAGAAGCTACTCCAAGGCCTGCTCCGCCACGATTCCCTGGTCCCGGTACAGGGGTTTTCCTTCCTCCTGGATCATGCCACCCTCTGCCCCACCAGATGATGCCTGCTTCTCATGGTCATGGTGAACCTGACTCTCCGCAGGGTTCATCATCTGCTTACCTGCAGAACAAGATCGCCGGCAAGGAGATGTCTAATGGCAATCTTTCTCCAAAGAGCTCACCAACAAAGAGATCTTACTCAACCGAGGAGAAACCAGAATGCAATGGGAGTTCAAATGGTGGTGGCAGCTTTGCAGAGAAGTCAGCTGTAGGGAAGGAGCAGCAGAATGGTAGTCTGAAGAATGTTGGTAGTAGCAAGGTCCAGCCACATGGACATGCATCTAAATAGAGGGGGGGGGGGGGGGGGGGGTGTTATAGTACATAACAGAAACTGAAGAGACGAGGAGACTTGGATTTTGGGGCGGTGATATTGTGGGAGCGTGCAGAGCTTCGCAGAGGTCTTCGTTAGCAACTCTGGTAACCTTGACAAGAAACCTCGGTGTCAAGTTCCTAAGACTGAAAACGCTGTCCTAAATTTTGTAGCTGCTCTGTAGCAAAACTGGATTTATCAAGCTGCCTTAAGTTACCATCATATGATCGCAATGTGGCTAGATGTATGTTCTTTGGGCAGTGAAAAAACCATTCTGATGTATTTTGTTGCCGTAATCTTATCAACCAACACATCGGAATTCGGAAATGGGCATGATGATGGTCGCTGTCAGCTCTTTAGACTTGTGATCTACTACTGAGCTTTGATGCATCTCTAGCGGCCTACTCATGAGAATCGTCTCATGCCGATGAGTAGTCGGCTAGAGTCTATGCATCAAAGTTCACTATAGTCACCATGCTCTCTATACTTGATCAGTTTATCTGAAATGCGGAGGGCAGTGGCTGTGTTGAAATTCTATGCAAAGTTTGTTGTGTGCTAGTCCCATGCTCCCGCCTTCGTTAACCTTAATGGTTCAGCTTTGTTATGTTCTTGTTCGCAGGAGTTCCAGTGCCGTGAGAAGGAAAACAAAGTACTCCCTTCGTATTGAAATAGAAGTCATTTTGGACAAGATTTTAGTCAAACATTGGGAACATAAATCACGAATAACTTTTAATTCGTTGAGTTTGGAAATGTGGAAACCATATGAATAGGTTTGTCTTGAAAAGTATTTTTATAAATGTATAAATATATTACATTTTAATAAATATTTTTGAAAAAATAATAAGTCAAAGTTATATTTTGAAGACCGTGTCGTTGTCCAAAACGACTTCTATTTCAATACGGAAGGAGTATAGTAGAAGTGATGAAGCTTTATAATCAGTGGAGCTCTGGCTACTGTTACCCTACAATGGTGGCGCACGTCAGGAATCAAGAACCCTAATCATACATCAGATCATATCACAGTCGATACGGCACAATTGGGCACACTGACACCAGCGCTGACGTTCAGATAGCCGAGTCCGCGCCGCCGCGCGCCCGGTGGCGCCTGCCACGCCTACGCAGTGCCGCCCTGGCGTCCCCCGACGGGAGGAACGCAGCGGCCTCCGGGCCGACGCGGCACTCCGGCAGCGGCGCGGGGTACCGGAGCCGGTCGTAGCAGTAGCCGTACGTCATGTACCGCGCCCGGAATGCCTCCATCACCGACCGCTGCGCGGGCGACATCGCCGGTGCGGCGGCGCCGCCCGGCTCCTTGCACGCCCGACGGCCAATCGCGCAGCCGCGGAGCGCGAGGTCGGCGAACTCGGCGACGTAGGGCGCGTACTTGTAGTCCACCTTGTAGCGGCCGCCCGACGTGGCCCAGCTGGAGCCGTCCCAGATGGTGGCGTACAGCGACATGGGCTTGGACGGGAACTGCGCGCCCATGGCCTCCGTCCGCACCACCTCCCTGATCGGCGTCTCGTCGATGTAGAATCTGCAGGACGGGCAGGCCGTTCAACAAGCATAAACGTCAGTGTGATGCTACTTGAGATTTCCATGTCACAACACTGCCATCCAAGCAAACTATGGAGTATAGTAACTCTTTCTTAATATACAGAAAATGTTAACGGCGAATGTGAAAAAAAAAATAAGAAGAAGAGAAGTTAATCTGAGACGTTTGAACTTTGAATTCCTATGTCGCATGTATACAGTATACACAAGTCAGTGCCATGTTTTGAGCTTCATCAGTCATCTACTGACAGACTGAATTTTGAGCGCTTGAAGTCAAGAGATTGGTAGCAGTTGTCAAAACCTTCAGACTTCAGGATTGTACCAGCTGATAGTGGCAATATGAGCCATATTTCCTGGGGAAAAAAATGATGCATGAACCAGAAAAAGAAGAGGGCTCATGGGGAAACACATGCTGAAACTGAAAAGCAGGTGATGGATTGACTGATGGTGGAGGCCTTTTTGCTTCTCCATGCCACCACGAAATCAAAAGGTTCCTTGTGACTTCTCCAGGATACAGGAGAAAAGCAGCTGTGGAATGCAATTATGCAGGGGAAGGCGGCATGCTGGTCTTGGTGGGAGGATCAGAGATAAGAAGCTCATGCACATGCTGTGATGGATGGATGTTCAGGTCTAGTGGGTACTGTGGCAGTAAATGGACCACTTTGGCTGTTTACTTTTTTCACGTGAAGATATATGTGCAAGCAGGATGCATTTGCGTTTTGCAGCATTTCGGTCGCTAGAAGGCAAAACAATTGCCACATTTTGGGGTCTAGTTTAAAGAATGCAGAATCTGAATCAAAGCAGAAGATTTGAAATGCTACCATGAATGCAAAATTTCAGTGCACAGACCAAATACTGTAAAAATGAGGTGAAAGGTGTGACTGCCTATTGCATAAGCAAAAGCCTGTGCTCTATATATTGGGCAGTTCAGAATTAATTGAAGTAACATAATTACACTTTCCACTGCACAAATATTTTGGTACCCTTTGTGGTGATGCCATCTCTACTCAGTTTTGGGGGGTCTCAGGACTTACATGATTAAAGTGACAACAGGCAAAGGAATCTACAAGCTGTAAAGATGAAGAGGCCAATATCTCTCAATCATGATTCATGAGAGCCAGAAATGAAAAGGGAAAAATTAGATATGAGATAATCAAACAAAGAGTACTTCAGCCTAATAATGAAGATTGTAAGTTGCTCCAGTAAACCGTAGTAGAGAGATAGAGGGCAGTCAGACCAGCCATATGCAGCAAAAGCACTGTTCAGTACTAGAAGCAGTCTTGCACTATGGAGGACAGAACATGTGAAGTACTGTACTGACACCATGCCATCAAGGGTACAAAACCCTTTGTGTGATTGTAGCATCTGATAATCACAGTGGAACTTTATGTGCCTTATATCTACTTGTTCCAATGCTCAAATTTTCGTAAACACATTCCAAATTTACTAATTGTTCATGTGCACCTAAAAAACTAATCTTCCTAGTGCCTGTCTACCAAGTTCAGCCAGATCACTCCAAAACTTAGTCTAGGATTTGCAGCTACACATAGTGGCAACAGTATGAATATGATTTATGAGTGAGGGTGAGGAGATGGGGTTCATGGTTCTTCTTACATGATCCTGTCGCGGGTCCAGAGGATGGCGTAGCGGTGGAAATCCTCCGTGGGGTCGAACCAGAGGCCGTAGCGCTCCTCCCGGCCGGCCGCCGTGCTGCCGTTGCCGTACACGTTGGTCTGCACCCGCCACTCCCGCCCCCGCACGTTCCCCAGGAACTCGAAGTCCAGCTCGTCGTGCGTCCGCTCGTACACGTCCCCGTTCGACATCTGCATCACGCGGCACCAGCGTCAGACGGCTTCCTCACACGCTCAGGCAGGTTACAGCAATTCACGCAGCGCTCCGGCCTCCGGCGGCGGCCTTTGCGGTGGGGGTGTTTGTCGTGGACGCTCACGTAGAAGGCGACGACGACGCCGGCGGTGTGGTCGGCGGGCAGCTTGATGCGGGCGCTGAAGAGCCCGTGGAGGTACGCGCCCTGCGACGCGAACCCGGCGCCTGCGCGGTGGAACAGAGCAACGGCGATGAGGTTCACGGCGAACAGATCAAGAGCAGTTGAGGCATCGTTCGATCGGGCAAGAACAAGAGCAAGCCGATACCTGTTCGCTGGTCGAGGGAGATGTGCACCCTCTTGCCGTCGCCGTGGAGCGCGAGGTTGGAGTCGCCGAAGAGCTGCGTGTAGCCCTCCCGGAAGGAGAGCGACGTTCCCGCCGGGGGAAGAGGCTCGGCCGTCGCCGCCGATGAGAGGCACAGGCACGCCGCCGCCACGAAGACGGCCAAGAAAGCCACGAAGGAACAAGCCATTGAGCTGCACTGCACTGAGGAGCTCTCTGGTGTCTGCTCTGCAACTGCAATCTGCTACACTGAGCCGCGCGCTCCCTGTTCCTCGCGCTGTCTGTCTCTACTGCCTAGCGAGATGGGCTGGAAAGGAGGGTGGCTTTTCATGCGCCGGGTGTGAAGTGTGAACTGAGCTGGATGAACGAGGAGGACATGGACGAGCAGCTAGCTCTTTATTGGGAGTTGCACCGGCAGACGGCAGTGAGCGAGCGCTGCACGAGCGAGCGCTGTACCTCTTCTCTTCTCTCCCGCCATGTTTAGGTCTTGGATACACCAGTTATAAAATTTAGTACTACTGTTTATAACTTTGACCACTAATTAGGGGTATTAAATAAAGGCAGTTTACAAAACTACCTCTGTGCTAGTTCATGAGACGAATCTAATGAGGCCTTTGATCACATGATCGGAGGATGGTTACTGTAGCATTACTGTAGTTAATCATGGATTAACTAGGCTCATTAGATTCGTCTCGAAAAGTTACGCTCATCCGTGAAGAGGTTTTACAAATAGACTTCATTTAGTACTCCATGCAAGAAAGATTCCTTTTAACGCTAATTTTTAGCGGAGGAACCAAACAGCGCCTTAATTCCATAAGTTTTCCCTATTCATCCCGTCACATCAAATATTAGGACACTAATTAAGGGTATTAAATGTAGATTAATGATAGATTAATTAGGTTTAATAGATTCGTCTCGTGATTTTCCATCCATCCGTGTAATTAGTTTTATAATTAGATCATGTTTAGCCCTCTTAATCTTTAATTTAGTTTTGCTCTAGTAAATTTTCTAAACTTATCTTGCTGAATTAAACAGGGCCCACACTCCCAGCCCTGCGTATCGAAGAAATGCCGGATATTTTCTCGTACTAAGGCCGTGTTCAGATGGCCAGGACAATTTTTTTTCCTCTAAGGAATCTTGCATGCATGAAGTACTAAATGAAGTCTATTTACAAAATCCAGCCACAGATGAGTGTAACTTTGCGCGACGAATCTAACGAGCCTAATTAACCCATGATTTGCTGCAGTAATGCTACAGTAATCATCCTCTAATCGTGCTGTCAAAGCCCTTATTAGATTCGTCTCGCGAATTTGCCAGAGGGTTGTGGAGGTAGTTTTGTAAACTGACTTTATTTAATACCCCTAATTAGTGGTCAAAGTAAGGATAAAAAAAAATTATCCTGGCATAACCCCCATCCGAGCACTGTACCCAACTGCGCCACTCCACGCCTCCCTGGCCGTGTTCGGATGGAGCCGTCAAAAAAATTGTCTCTAAGAAATCTTACATGCATGAAGTACTAAATGAAGTCTATTTATAAAACCTTTTCACAGATGAGTGCAACTTTGCGTGACGAATCTAACGAGCCTAATTAATCTATAATTTGATACAGTAATACTACAGTAATTATCCTTTAATCATGTGGTCAAAGGCCTTATTAGATTCGTCTCGCGAATTTGTCAGAGGTTGTGGAGGTAGTTTTGTAAACAAACTTTATTTAATAACCCTCTCGTACCCGACGCCATTCACAGCGCTCACGCCTTCTCCGCTGCACAACTGGACAAGTGTAAATTCCAGCATTTCTACCGCGGGGTCCAGGTAAAAATTTCTTCCTCTCGGTAGAAACTTCCCATTTCTCGACGCCAAACTTGCTCAGCAAATACCCCTATCGGTTGCAATCGCAACTTGCAAGCATGGTAGCGCTCCTGTGTGAATAAGGTCATGACTGACCCAGCAGATTACCCGAATCCGCCGCCAGTTCGGTTGCAAACAATAATGAGACCAGTAGCCTTTGGCATTTGGCAGCGATCGAGATCTTATCACTGCAACGTCTCGCTCTAAGAACTGTACAAATCTCTGGTCCAGCCCCATTTGCACATGAGCCCTCGTTGACAGACCAAAACGTGGGCGCTGCGGTGCCAGCTGACCGTCAGGCTCCGGCCGCCGCGAAATACATTCAGATCTGTGGCCGGCTGGCCGCCCACAGAGATGGCAATGGGTATCCAAAACCCGAAAACCCGACGGGTTTTACCCGATAAAGAGGCGGGTATAAAAAGATATCTCCACCCGCGGGTGTGTTAATGGAAAAGAATCTCTACCCGTCGGGTAGGCGGGTGCGGGTACGGGTGTATGTTACCCATACCAGCATACCCGTGGGTAAAATATACCCGACATTAGTGCGTGTGATGAACTCATAAACTTGTACTTTGCTAGTGAGTGGTGATTTGATATTGTTCATAAGCTAATGATCTTATGATCTATTATACTATTAATTTGGTAAGAGTTGTTACTTGTTTTTTTTTGCTTATTTATATTTTTATATGTGTTTATGTGGTTTTTATTATGTGCTACACATATAATTTTAATAGTCTATACCAACTATGCATCGGGTACGGGTTACCCAACGGGTAAAAATACTCGCGCGGGTGCGGGTATGGGTGAGTTCTTGTACCCGCATGCGGGTACGGGCATTTTAGCAGGTAAAACTATATGTAGCGGGTACGAGTATGGATTGGTAGCACCCAACGGGTATGTACGCGTTGCCATCCCTACCGCCCAGCGCTACTGCTATCTGCAACTATGGATCTCCATAACGACTACTTGCACAATGTATATGAGTAACCTTATGACGTCATATAGACCGGTTTTGAGCACATTGTGGCTGCCCTGATGAGGCTGCAGCGTAACCGATAAGCTGGGGACGTGCTCTATGGTATCAAACGCCCGGGAGAGGGGACAGCCATGTAGGAGCAGTCCCTCCCTTTTTTATTAGATGTCACATTAGGTTTGTTCTAAGTTTAAGTAGTCTAAATTTAACCAAGTTTATAGAAAAATATAACAATATCTATAATATCAAATTTATTTCATTAAATTCACTATGAGATATATTTTGATATTGCATATATTTGATAGTATAGATGTTATTATATTTATTTATAATTTGGTCAAAGTTGTATAAGTTGGACTTATGACAAAACTAATGTGACATCTAATAAACAGAGAGAGTACCAGTGTACCACCAACTCCGCGAACTTCAGGAACTCGGTTGGCCGCCATTGATTGCGCGACGCAGCGGCGCACCAGAGCGCCGGCAATTCTGGGGGATCGCCGCAACGAACTGGCGCCCTGTTTACTTTCATAAGTTTTTTCTATTCATCACTATTCATTAAATGTTAGGATGCTTATTAAAGGTATTAAACGTAGATTAATGATAAATTAATTAGGCTTAATAGATTTGTCTCGCGATTTGTAATTAGTTTTATAATTAAATCATGTTTAATCCTCCTAATCTTTGAATTAGAATTACAACAGTAAATTTTTTAAACTTATCTTGCAGATTTAAACATGGCCTGGGAGCTGGGGGCCCTGGGGTCGGGGACCGTGCCGTGCGCCATGGGAAGGAGAAGGATGGCGAGGAGGAAGGCGCCGGCCGATGAGACTCCGTTCGATCTGGTGGCCGGCGTGCAGCACACAGTTGCGTGGCAGCGCAGCAGGGGAACCGAAGTGAGACATGTAACGTCCGCGCTTCAATGCCGGATTGATTGCCGAGCCGTTGAGGCTCCAACGAGCGAGCGCCGAGCGACAGTACTCGACTACTCCTTCTCTTTCCTCCCTCAACGGCCCAACGGCCGCCTATTGCTCCTCACCTCGCCATGACTCCCATGGCGTATAGTGGATGGTCCATGGAGGATCTCACACAGTGACAGGCAGAGAGCGGCAGTAAAAGCACCGCAAAGCGATTAACTGGGCGTTGATGATGGCCGGCCGGCCGGTCATCAGCAGAGTGAATGCGGTGTCTGGGCCCGCCCGGCTGTGGCTGTGACGGCGACGAGCCACGCGCGCAGGCGCGGCTAGCGAAAACGGCCGCGGCCGGGCCCGGGCGCGCGCGGGAAAAGGGTGGGGGACACGGAGGAGGAGGAGGAGACAGGGCGGACCGCCGGACCCCAGCGGCGCCAACCGCTCGTTCTCTTCCCCGCTTTTGGACCATCCAAGAGCGCTGATCCCGGGGCAGCGGGCTGTCGCGGCGACGGTGAACTGGCTGATGGCTGGCTGGCCGCGGCAGCTGCAGATGGATCAACGTTGATGATGGACGCTTTCTCGGCGGGTCTGGGGACTGGGGCGCCGTTGGATTATTGCTCCTGCTTTTCTGCCCTTCTCTCGCGTCGTCGTCGCTCCTGATGCATTGATCGCGTCGGCGCCGGGGATGGAGGCGCCTTTTGCTTGCGTGCTGAGCTGGACTGCGGGAAGGCCTCGTCCGCGCGTGGAGCTTTGCTCATGGCCGTTTCTCCTTTCGAGTAGTGCTCCGCTCAGGTTTTGTTCGCTAGCGGCTGCCGCTATCTGCATTTTCTGTTTGTTGACACAAAAAAAGGTCTCCATTTTTCACCTCGTACGATAGTGCGTGGCGAAAATAAATAAGGTAGGTAATTTGATCAACGGCAGTGCAATGTTAAAATATATTCGAATAGTTGGGTGTTCACGGCTATGAACAAGCTCTCGATCTTATTTGTCATCGTAGAGTTATCCAATATGAGTTTTTGATCGTGTTCTTGTCTTGGATGATGGTAGCTGTTACCTTTTTGTTTGATAAACTAGCAAGGTGGCCCGCGCAAATAGCGCGAAAACCTACTGTTTGTTTTTTTAACAAACGGATTTTGAGTTTAAATTAATAGATGAAAGTATTTTATTTAGTTGTGTCATTGTAATTATTTGTCCTATAAACCCAGAGTAATATATCATAGTTTTTTTGGAACATGATTTCAAGTGAGAAAGAAATAACTTATATAGAACTTTTTTGTTATTAATATAATTAATATAAATATTATGTATTTTTAACATGACTATATTTTTAAAATTTCTAACTGGCGGTACACATTTTTGGTTAAAAGTTGTAGTGATGCTGATAAATTATATTTTCATGTTTACAGGGAGACATAGGATATTGGCACATTGCAACCATTTTCGGTAATAGTTAGAATTTAACTTTGAGTTTGAATTTGAAACCTTAATGGGCAATAGATGCATCGTTTTTTGTTTTTGTCTCATCATACCATTACCATTTTTTTTATTTTGCTCCCCTAATATCCAATTGCTATAGCCCCATGCATGCTTATTGAGTCATCGACCCTCACTATGTGTGGTCTCTTAATTTGGTTGTGTTCGTGTCTCCATCACGTCTTTTCTCTTATCTTCCTTCTACTCTATTAGTTACTCAAAGGACTTACATTTGAAGGATGCAAGTCCTCATCGCTCACGTTTGTCTTCCATAAGATGTTAAACATTTGTTCAAATTTTTAAAATAAATGCATATAGTTTTGTTTCTAACGGCGTCATTTATTTATTTTTCTAGATGGATCAAACTAAGGCACCATTTTTTTACCATTTTTAATCTATGCATGCTTTCATAATGATTTTTTATACATTCATTATTGCAGTTGGCATGGTATAGCCTTTTTCTTTGAACTCACCCTCTCTCTCCTGCTTCTGCTCCCAAGGGGTTTTACCCGCTATGCCATGATCATTAAAGATGTATTTCTGACGCTTAACACTTTACCATGCATGTTCTTTTCTCTTTTTGAATACAACCTTCAGCTTGCTATCGATGGATGTGCATGTCAAGTCTCGATTTCCATGTTCTTTTGTTCTCGATCTTGTTAGAACTCTGCACGTAATTGCATCATCTATTATGTTAATATATGTTACATTTATGACGATCACATCTCATATTTATATTATGAAAAGTTACTAAATTTTTTTAGACAAGAATTAGAATATTGTGGTAGTTTTCCAGAAAAATATTAGACATTTTCTTATTTTACTTGAGCTAAATATAATTTTTCGGAAGATTCTATATATATTTTCACGAGATCTAAATATGTTATTTGGGTTTATCCTGTCTCAATCTATTTTTATGATTTTTCTTAGAATATCTAGAAGATTAGGGATATTTTTAGTGGTTTAATAACCTCATTAGGTATTTACTAGATTTATTTTTAATTAAAAAAGACAATACCGCCTTTGGAAACCGTTTATAACCGGGACAGGGAGGTTAAATGAACGGTTTTAAAAGTTAAGGGAGGTAGGTTACCCGGTTTTAGAGGTTAAGGAGGAAAGTTGGACTTTAGGATAGTAGGTAAAACAGACTTTTTCCTTAATTTTAGTAGATCGGTTCTCGAATTCCGCTGCACCAGTTTGGTGGGCAATGGATCATTGAAAAGCTATTAGGCTGGTTTTGTTTGGGCTGCCAATTGGAGGGGGTTTGCTAGGCATTGGAGTGGGCTCATTTTTATCGGATTGTAACGGGGTCCAAACCATGGTTGCAATGCAGGCCAATTACCACCTCCACCTCACCACCCGTCGCTACC
>CM014278.1:86104891-86143475 GCA_004135705.1 Alloteropsis semialata | reverse complement strand
AATGATATCACTGCACAGTGTAGATTTGAAGCTTTTGAAAGACAGATGAAGTCAACTAAAGAAGCACGTGGTGATGCAAATGTAAGGTATGGATGGCTAGGATCTAGGAAGAATGACATAATTAGAATTCTTATTAATGGTTTGGGTACCACTGCAAATCCTGTTGAGAAAGCAGGATTGAGTGCTGGTGTATATCTTTCACCTGAAAACCGAGCCTTTACCAGGTGTGTTTTCTTACCTCAGTTTTTGTGGTTACAATTTTGTAATGTTATATATTATTATATTTACATCATGTTTGAATGTGTTTCAGTGTCGGTCTTTGTGATGTTGACGAAAAAGGAGTGCAGTATATGTTGCTGTGCCGTGTGATATTGGGCAACATGGAAACTGTTGAACCTGGATCACAAGAGTCTTTTCCAAGCAGTGAGATATATGATTCTGGTGTTGATGATTGTTCAAACCCAAAGTGTTATGTGATGTGGCCATCACATCTTAACACTCACATCCGTTTAGAATATCTTGTTAGTTTCAAGCTTGTCCCCAAAGTTCGACGTAAGATGGTTACTAAGAGTTAACACCTTTATTGCCTCATGTTGAGAAAGGTGGAGTGAATGTTATTTTTGGTGCATTTATTTTCAGATTATTTGCTTGACTTGAAGGGTTTATGGTTTAACCCATCATCGAAGGAAGTTGCAATGGATATTTCGACACTTCAATCTGTGAGGCTACCTGAATCTTGTTACTTGTTCACCATTGGCATACTGGTTTTCCTGTTTAATGCATCTCTGCTGATCACAGTGGGACAACAGAAGATTGCTCTTGTAGATGTCCAGCTCTGCTATCCATTGATTCCCCTCTCTGCATCTTGCAATGGCAAATAATTTTAGCTTTGGTGTGAGGTAGTATTCCACTTATGCGACCAAACAATCTGTCCACAGGTAACATGTGAAACAGGTGAAGGACCAACTTCCCCATGGATATCATTTAGAGTTTTGTTTGGAGTGATTCAGGACAATATATCATCTGTAGCAAGGGAGCTTCTCTTCCATCATTATGAAGAGCTGAGGGTATTATCTGCTTGAAAAGTTATGTTATACTATTTGGTGTTGTTTGTGGTTTGTATGCTGGCCCTGAATCATTTCAACTTTTCTACTTGTCAGGACAGCATAATTTCTCGGGAAGAAATGGTGAAGAAAATGATAATAATAGTTGGAGAAAAAATACTTTTGGAGGCCTTGAAGAAACTTCATTACTGTGTAAGTTCCTAGCTTTTTTCGTACTGGTTCTTCCCTTTTTCATTTCGAGCTTGTGTAAGAAGCATGTAGTGGCGTGTTCTGCTTGCAAATTCACCTCAAATAACCTTTTGGAGGTTGTTTTACATAATGTGCATTGCATATATATTAGAATAACATAAAATCCAATCTGTGCTGACGCGGCATGCAAAGGGCATGAATGTGGTATGGATCTATTTATTTTCAGTTTTCAAACCCAAATACCTGCTATTTATTTGTATTTCTTGAATAGTATGGATCTATTACGGGACAAATCAGGCATGAGAACTTGTGAAGGCTGTTCTGTGCTTAATAGATACTTCCAACATTCCAATAGTTGTATTGTTTGATAGTAAATCTTGAACACTAGTGGTAATTTGCACGTGGAAATCATTGTAATATTTTCTTTGCTCCTCCTGGTCGTGCTACTAAGCTTTCTAAATAAGTAATGTGTAATACCTTTTTTGTTACTGCCATGTTTTAGCATCACCTTGTTATTGGTTTATACTGCAGCCATCATTATGGTACAAGTCTTCTGTTGAAGCGGTGTCTACTGATCCTTCAATGGCAGCACCAGAACAACTCTCCTTGGATAAGGCAGGTGGGGATTGTTCACTAACTCTTAGTGTTAACCATGGTGATTCACATGCACCAAATGCTGTGGTTGAACATGCCACAGTTCTTAGTACCAAAGGATGTGATACCCTTGCAACAGATATGGTGCCCAAAGGCCATGATTGTCTGGCAGCAAGTGGTGTGCCTGAAGCATCTAGTTCTGCCAGTGCCGCGGAACCCCAAGGCAGAGATTCTCCTATGCAAATCATTCCACCTGGAAACTCTGCGGCACTATGTGCCAAAGACCAAGATTCTTTTGCCGGAAGAGTGCCACCTATAGTTCATGATGGCCTTTTGAGGACGATTTCTGGAAGCTCAGCATCTCCTGGTCGAGAAGTTTGCAAATCTGCTACACCAACCACAGGGCTTCCTGGTTATGCTTCTCCAGTACAAACGAATGCCTCCAAAACCCATGGAGCTTCTGCTCCAGGTCTCACTTCTAAGGGCTATGAATCTGCTGCACCAAGTTTGGCACTTGGAAATTCTAAAAGTACAGCCGCGAAACATCTGAATTCTGCACCGAGAACAAGACCTGAAGGCCTCGGATTCCTTTCACTTGGTTGCCCAGCACCTCATCTATTAAGACCTCAGGCCAGTTTAACATCGGTTGACATACCTCCAGTTCCCATGCCAGGTAAGCGCCTCTGCATGATGGATTGTGCCTACCAGATATGGATATTAAGGTTGCTATATGTGTGCAGGCCGTCGAAAATCACCATCGATGAGCAATGAGGGCCGTGATTCTCTGGCACTGAGTATCACGCCAAAAGGCAATAGTGGACCAGCATTAAGCAAAGCGCCAAAGCGCCATGAATCTCCGATAGCTGATACCAGCACAAAGAGCCGTGATTCTCGGGCACTGGGTGTCACGCCAAAAGGCCATGATGGTGCAGCATCAAGTAAAATGCCAAAGCAGCTAGCTGATACGCAGCCAGTAAGCGGTCCCTCTCAAAGCCCGGATAAAGCCCCAAAACCAAGTACAGTGCCTGAAAACTCACTCTGGAATAAACAGTGTTTACCATTTAGTATTCCATTTTGTCCTAACTAAAGCTAATGCTTGGGTGGTGACAGCAGTAACAGTGGAGCCGAAAAAAGAGCAGGCTGCTGCAGTACCACCGGCAGAGAATAATCCATCTGGGTTGAACCTTGATGCTAGCAGCCATGTTACTGGAGCAGCCAGTGCCCTTGTCGCCCTAGCAACTCTGCGAGAGAAGGGTGGGCATTAAGAGCTGTAGCAGCAGCGGCTGTGTTAAAATCCCGTTCCGTCGGCACAGATCTTTCTGTACATGTGAGGTTCCCCGTTTCCATGCACATGTGGTTGTAACTCTGGTGCAGACCCGTGGTGGGGATGTATGGATTAGTTATCTCCGAGGACAGGAATCACCCCGTCGACTCTGAACATAATCCTGCTTGATCCGTGGTAAACTGTTACTCTTTGCGATGATTCCCTGGTGCGTATGCTGGCTGCTGGTGCTCTCGTTGTGGTGTTTGGTATAAACAACAATTACTGTTTCCGTTGTCGGTAATCAACAACAATTACTGTGTGGTTTCTTGATAATCAACGATATTACTGTGCGTGTTCTTGGTAATCAACAATTACTGTGTGAGGAACTAGCTAATTAGCCTTCCTGGCGGCCAGAGCATCCAACGGCTTCTGCGAGTCCGGGAGGTTGTCGACGTAGAGCGACCACACCATCTCCCTATAGCTGCATGGGCTGGGGTTGTCATCCTAGCTCAATGAAAGGAATTTTTTAATTTTTTTTTACGATTTTTCAAAAACAATATCCGGGTGAGATTTTGCACCCAACCGCCGTATCATACGGCTACAGCCTTATGATACGGCGGTAAGGAAAAAAAACCGCGAAATCAAAGAGCTGTAAGACAAACCGCCGAATGAAACCGAGATTTTGCACCCAACCGCCGTATCATACGGCTATAGCCCTATGATATGGCGGTAAGGAAAAAAAAACCGCCAAATCAAAGAGCTGTAAGGCAAACCGCCAAACCATTCGGCGGTTTGCTACAGTACCCGTGGATACTGTAGCAGTACCGCCCGTTCCTTCTTCCTCTGTTAAAAAAAATCGTAACTTTTTTATATGAACTTGAATGGAGCTAAAATTTATACGAAAATTGTAGATCTCGACGAGATCTACAACTTTGTAGTTCAAACTTTTTTATTTGAAATTATTTTCATGTTCAAATAATCAAAACAATATTCATATCTAAAATTTGAATTTTATATCTGAACATTGTCTCGATTATTTGAGCTCCAAAATTATTCGCAATGAAAAAAGTTTGAACAACAAAGTTATAGATCTCATCGAGCTCTACAATTTTTGTATGAAGCTTACCTCCAACCAAATTCATGTGAAAAAGTTATAATTTTTTGAAGATGTGCTGTCCAGAGAAGGAAAATTCTTCTGGTTCATTAGATATGAATATTGTTTTGATTATTTGAATATGAAGATGATTTCAAATGAAAAAAGTTTGAACTACAAAGTTGTAGATCTCGTCGAGATCTACAATTTTCGTTTGAAATTATCTTCATGTTCAAATAATCTACACAATATTCATATCTAAAATTTGAATTTTATATCTGAACATTGTCTCGATTATTTGAGCTCCAAAATTATTCGTAATGAAAAAAGTTTGAACAACAAAGTTATAGATCTCATCGAGCTCTACAATTTTTGTATGAAGCTTATCTCTAACCAAATTCATATGAAAAAGTTATAATTTTTTGAAGATGTGCTGTTCAGAGAAGGAAAATTCTTCTGGTTCATTAGATATGAATATTGTTTTGATTATTTGAACATGAAGATTATTTCAAATGAAAAAAGTTTGAACTACAAAGTTGTAGATCTCGTCGAGATCTACAATTTTCGTATAAATTTTAGCTCCATTTAAGTTCATATGAAAAAATTACGATTTTTTTTAACAGAGGAAGAAGGAACAGGCGGCACTACTGCAGTACCCGCGGGTACTGTAGCAAACAGCCGAATGGTTTGGCGGTTAGGTTGCTACAGTATCGCGGGTACTGTAGCACCGCCAATTCATTTGGCGGTTTGCCTTACAGCTCTTTGATTTGGCGGTAGCCATATGATACGGCGGTTGGGTGACAGATTTGCAAAATCTGTCATCCGGATGTTGTTTTTGAAAAATCGTAAAAAAATAAAAAAAAATAAAAAAAATTCCCATGAAAGCAACGGCCAGAAAACTTTGTTTGGGCTGTGCTCGACCAAAGCACGGGCGGGGCACTACTTCGGTTGGGCCCTATAGCGACAGGGCTTTGGGGCAGCAGCTGCGAAAAGGCAGCCTAGGCTGGTTCGGCCCATCTGTTCGGTCGTTGCACCACCGTCCGTTACTCCGTATTCTACGCAGTAGTCCAGGAGTGTACGCGTATCTGTCACCCCTACTTGGTACCGTAGCGGTTTAGCGGCATTGGGAAAGTGCATACGAGTTGGGGGCAAAGCAAGCGGGCGGTCACGCAAAAAGGTGCAGCCGAGGCAGCGGGTGTTGGCGCACCAAGTACAGAGTGACTGACCTTTGGAAGTGGAGTTTGAGCTTTACAGGAAAGACAGACGAGAGAGATCGGCAGGACGGCAGCCAACTCTGAACCGAAAAAGCGTCGGCAAATTCGGCATCGCGTGGAAAATATCTTCCATCTCAAGTCCGGGCCATGCCTCTGCAGCTGCAGCGCGGGGGCAAACAAAACGAAGCATCTGAGCCGGTGAAGTCAAGTGGTGACTCGCCACGCCACAGGATGGCTTGCTCCAACAACGCCCAGTCAGCAGAAAGGCTGCCCGTAAAGAGAAGTACGTACTCTAGCACAATTCCATGACTTTCGACACCATCGAATCGGCATCAGATGCTCCGACGAGCGCGCGAAACGATATTAGGCCCTGTTTAATTCTCCAACATTTCTCTCTCCAAACTTTTTTCTAAAGGAATCTTACATGCATGAAGTAGTAAACATGTGTTAATGACAAAACCCATTCCATAACCCCTAGGTAACTTTTCATAATCTATCTAATGAGCCTAATCAGACCATGATTTGCAACAGTGATGCTACAGTAACCATCCGCTAAACATCCACTAATCATGGATTAATTACCATCATTAGATTCGTCTCGCGATTTCCAGGCGAGATCTATAATTAGTTTTATTATTAGTCTACATTTAGTACTCCTAAATGGTAAGATTCTTTTGCATTTAATTCCCCAACATTTCTCTCTCCAAACTTGTCACCCCCAATTACTACTCCGATGGAGCGCGGCGTCAAGCCATCAACGGATGGACGCGCGAGCGCGGCGAGAATAGCTTCTTGGCGACACTAGCGGCGGCAGTTGGGTGGCTCGTGGGTCGTGGCTCTTGGCGTTGACATCGAGCGAAAGCAGAGCAGGCAGCAGGACCCACCAGGAGACAGCAGAACAAGCGCGGCGCAGGCAGGGCCGTATTGCCGTGACGACTAGGGATGGCAAATGCTAAGCCGAGGGAAGAAATATTCGAATTCGTATCCGCGAAAAATAATATATAGATATCCGTATCCGAATTTGATTGCAATGTGGTAACTTAAATGGATACATTCGAATTCGAAATAAAACGTGAATATGGATGGATATCCGATTATTATCCGTATTCGTTTAGCATCAGAACTTCTCTAAACCATGCAATAAATATATTATATTAATTTACTTTAAAACCAATACAAATATTGATTTAATTTACTTAAAATAATTTATTTAATTATTATAAAATATATTTTTATTATTATATGTATTTATTATCATTTAATTTTTATTTTTTAAAAATATTTATTACAAAACAATATATTTTTAACTAATAATCTTGTGTGCATATGTTGTATTTGATGCATGCTTGTATATTTTACGATGATTTCGTTCTTTTAAAATCTTAAAATAAGCAAAAAAATGCTAAATGCTATCATTTAAGTTAAATGGATATCCGAACATTATCCGAATTTAAAGTATTCGTTTACCATCCGAATTCGACAACATCCGAATTCGTATTCGAATTCGACTTATTATGTGGCAAAAAGTGCTGTCCGAATTCGAGTCGCTAGTGACGACGCGGTCGCCCCACCTGCTCGGCCTTCAATGCAGTACTGGTGCAGGTTGGAATTTTCTCGCCGAACAGAGCAGCCGGCGCCTTTGCCGCGTCGCGTCGTCCTCCGGCCGTCCGGCGTGATCCCTTCGTCGGGCTCTGACGACGCGCCGTGTTCCACAAAGTGGTTGGATCTTTGGACGGGCCGATACCTGGGGAAATGGGGTGACGGCCTCATCGTACCTACTAATCTGACGGCGGATGGCGAAGAAGTGGCATGGCGTCAGCGCTGCACTTCGCCGCGGACAGAACAAGATAGATCACGCGACCGGCCGGCCGGGGCAGCACGACTGCGCGAGATAGCTTAAAGAAATTGGAAGCTTTCTGCCGGGATTGCTTTCCGCGTCGGCCCTCCACTCACAGACCGCGGCACTCGTCGCCGCGTGCTCTTTCTGTCGGCTCGCGTCGCGTGAATTATGGGCCCTTATTTGCCTCCCCGGAGACTCCAGCGCAATACGGCGGTTCTTGTCCGAGATCATATGTGATCCGACCTTTTTATCTCCCCTGGCCCCTGCACCGGCCTACACGGGATGGACGGGTTCGTGTTCGCTGTCACGACTCGGAACCGGTCACGAGTCGCGACTCCAACTCTCGTCCTCAAGACGTTACATTACGGAGCGCCGCAACGGTCCACAGCCCAGAGACGGGAGAGGCGACCGGTTCCTCCACATGGGTGGACGGGCAAAACACCAAAACTGGACGCGCCTGCCGTCAAAATCCTACGAGAAAATCGGTCGGCAAAACAGCCCAAGACGGCCGCCGGCTGCAGGCACAGCCGCACAGGTCCTAAAGATAGGAGGGACAATCCCCAGCAGCCCCACCCTGGAAAAAAACAATAAAAAAGGCAGATGGGAGAAGGAAAACAAAACAAATCAAATCAAATCCCATTTCATTTCGTCGTCACGTCAGTCCTCACCACGCCCCTCCATTTCCGCGTGGGTTGCTGCCTGCGCTGCGGCGTGCGGAAGTCAACCAAGCCCCGCGCCCCTCCTCCTCTCCTTCCCCGCCGGCCGCAGAAAGCCGCCGCGGAATCCGCCCCGGATCCGGCGACGATGTTCGGCAACTCCGACGGATCCAAGGACGCCAGCGCCGGGGCGCCCGGCTCCAGCCCGCCCGAGCCGCCCTTCCCCAACCGCGAGCTCACGCTCAGCAGCTACCTCTGCGACAAGCCCCCGCCGCTCGCCTCCGCAGCGGCCCCGTCCTCGCCGCCGAACCCCGCGGCCGCGGCCACGGCCACGGCTGCCGAGGACGCCGCCGCCAGCGCCAAGCTCTGCGTCGAGCGGGATTTCCTCCACCTCTCCGCGCCCAAGCGCGGGGATCCGCCCGGCGACGACTCCTCCGTGGTCGGGGGTAAGAAGCCCCGCCTCGACTCGCTCCAGCTCTCGCTCTCCCTCTCCAACGACGCGCCCGCGGCGCCGCCGTCCGCGCTGCAGCCGTCCTCCTCCCAGCCGCCGCCGCAGCAGCTCGCGTCCCTCCTCCCCGCCGCCGATGGCGATCTGCGGGGCGGGAGCGCCGCGGCCGCCGCCAACGCGGTGCCTGCCGCCGCCGCCGCGCCGCCCCCCAGGCGGACCTACAGCGCCAACACGGGGCGCACCCGGAGCATCAACTCCGACGACATGTCCTACTCCTACTCGGTGTTCTCGCACAACCCGAGCTGCTCCCTCACGCACAACTCCACCGACATCTACGCCGCCGGGGAGGGCACCAACGGCTCCGTCCACAGCCGCTTCAACTTCCGCCCCATGGGGGACGGCAGCGTTGCCTTCGCCACGGCGCCACTCAAGGAGGGCGCGTCGTCCTTCTTCCCCACGGAGCTCCCCGCGAGGATGGTAGCGCCGACAGCGGCGCTCAGCGCGGGCGGCAGTTTCGACGGCAGCCGTGGCGGGATGCACTCGTCGCGCCCTGATAGGATCCTGCGGGAGATCGTGTCCGATTCTGTGGCTGCCATGGCGCAGGTGCTGCAGGATTTCCCGAGCGAAACGCTAGAGGTGTTGCGCGAGACGGTGCGGAACATGATTGATGCTCCTGAGAGGAGGGATGAACTTGCAAGCCTCCAGCGGAAGCTGGAGCGTCGATCTGACCTGACCGCCGAGACGCTGGGCCGAGCGAACAAGACACAGCTGGAGATCCTGGTGGCCATCAAGACTGGCATGGCCGTGTTTGTGACTGGTAAGGGACGGGTATCTAGCAGCGAGCTTGTGGAGATGTTCCTATTGACGCGATGCCGCAACATGAACTGCAAGAGCGCCCTCCCTGTGGATGACTGTGAGTGCAAGATTTGCTCCACCAAGAAAGGGTTCTGCAGTTCATGTATGTGCCCGGTGTGCCAGAAGTTCGATTGTGCTGCAAATACCTGCAGTTGGGTTGGGTGTGATGTCTGCTCCCATTGGTGCCATGCTGCATGCGCACTGGAGAGGAACTTGATCAGGCCTGGGCCGACATTGAAGGGGGCTATGGGTACAACTGAGATGCAGTTCCAGTGCCTCGGCTGCAATCATGCTTCTGAGATGTTTGGATTTGTTAAGGAGGTATTCAATTGCTGCGCAGAGAACTGGAGTCCTGAGACACAGATGAAAGAGCTGGACTTCGTTAGGAAGATATTTGCAGCTAGTGAGGATTTTGAGGGGAAGGGGCTCCATGCCAAGGCAGAAGAGGTCCTCAGCATGCTTGCAAAGAAACTTATTACCCCTTCTGATGCGACAACCAGCATGCTACAATTCTTTAAATGTGAGATCCCTCTTACTCCTTCACATTCTAGCATGTCATATTATAAGCTTGAGTTATCTAAATGCAATGTTGCTTGCTTTAGTATTTCTACTTGCACAACCATGTAGGAACTCTGACATTTTGTTATTGACTTGTTAGGCATAGGTTCTTGATTATTTTTTAATTAGTTGGATGCTAAGTTGCTAACAGTGATTTAATGAGCATTCTGTTTTAGAACTACTGATAATTTCGTTATATGTTTCTTTCTACACTCGTGCTCTGTCAGCCACACTCTATGTAATCATTTTATCATTTGTTTGTCCAGTTACTTATCCTTCCGTCTTCTGTGTGGTACTATTGCTGATAAATTCTAATCTTATGATGGAATGTTTATCCTTTTTTTGTATGGCAACATTCCTGGCGACATATTTGCAGAATGTACTGAATCCCTTCATTTTGAACACTTACAATAGTCGCAAAACTGGACAATGTTTTTGGTTTTTCTTGAATTGCATGAAAAGTTTGAATGCTGAAAATACCATAGCTCATAGCAATAAGCTGATAACTCTACTTCTACTAGTTATCCTTTGATTTTCTTTGGTAAAAAGGCTTTTGTTTAATTCAATTGAGAACACGTGGCTGGACCATGCCGTGGGCCATGTACTTTATTTTGTCAATGTTTTATTCTAAGCTCATTGTAGGATTATATCTCTGAAACACTTGGCACATTGCTTGAGTGGTTTATTGGATCTCTTCTTTTCTAGTTACATCTACTGTGTCAGACATTATTCGAGAAGCAAAATGCGTGTAATGTTAAAAGTTGGAACTAAAATCTACCATTCAACTAGCTGACTCTAGTATGTTCGTCCTATGTAGTCAGTTTTTGTGATGCCATTCTACATTAACAATGCAATAGGTGTGTTATTGGGTTCATTAAATTTATCGAGTGCAGTATCTCGAGCTAACTTCTCATTTCAACAGATGGAGTTACGGATTACTCTGTTACTGGTAGCAAGTCGAAAGGTATACTGGCAGCTCAGACGAGTAAATCTACGGATATGCTTCATCTTCAAGCTCCAACCATCACCCCACCAAAATCATCCTTCAACTTCAAGCCCAGTGCCTCCATTCTTGACACACAGATCGAAGCACTTAAGGCCAGCCCAAAGGCACTCCCTATTGAGCCCCATTTCGGCTCTTCCTCAAAGGAAGATGACGCCTCCAGCCTGGAGACCATCGTGAAGTGCAAGGAAGCTGAGGCGAAACTCTTCCAGAAACTCGCTGATGATGCCAGGAAGGAAGTGGACAGCTACCGCCACATCGTGCGCGCCAAGACCCAGAAACTGGAGGAGGAATACGCAGCCAAGCTGGCAAAGCTGGGTTTCCAAGAGACAGAGGAGAAGAGGAGGAAGAAGGTCGAGGAGCTCAAGATGCTAGAGAACTCGCACTACGACTACCACAAGATGAAGCTGCGGATGCAGACCGAAATCCAGGGCCTGCTGGAGCGGATGGAAGCCACAAAGAAGATGTGGGTATAGGCTCCATTAACAGTCGCGTGCTGCAGTCTGCTGAATACCAATGGGTACAGATTCCAGTTAACCGTCTTCTCCTGCTGCTTAAATGCCTGAGATTGTTGTTTTCCATTAGTAGAGTTGTCTAAACTGTTGTATTCATTCACCATCTTGTGTCATAAACATAAACTGCATGTTCTTGTTGTAACCTGTAACTCTGTAAGTGGTTGCCTAACCTTGCGCTGGCAGATATAACTTGCCAGCATATTCATCGATCAATGGTTTGCCAGTTAGTGGTGTATCGTTGCAGATTTTTTTTTTCCATGTGCAGATTGAAGTTGTTGGGTCACGACTTCGACGTGTTGTGCCCCCATGCTGTAGTCGGCATCTCCATCTCTCCATGAGAATGTCACCGCGTCCTGCCCATCGTCATCTTCCTTCTGTTATGTTCAGGGCAGTTTCCGTGTTTTATTCGTTTAGCTCCAGTCTTCGAGAGGGAGAATCATTTTATTATAATTTACCCGTTTGGTTTGACGAGTTGAATGGAATGTATGGACATATATTATAAAACATGATCACTGCAATCAGGGAGTATAAACACACGACACATGCCAAGAACAGTGTGAGACTATTCATGTGCAGGACAATGGTCCCGTGATAGACTATTCCACTGCACTACACTACAGGCAGGCAGTGCAGAACTGCAGCGGCGTACAAAAATCGTAGCAACACGGAATACCTATCAGTTGCCACTAGTGGAATGGAATCCTTGAGTAGATTTGCCTGTTCAGTTGGCTCCCCCTTGATCATATCTTCATTCCATGGGGATGGGGGAGGGGACCGTCGCCGCAACCGCAATTTGCCCTTCTCCTCGAACCTTGCTCGCATCGCCGGGTGTGACCACCGGTGACAGTTGACAGCCAGTACAAGTTGCAACTCATCTGGCATCTTGCATCTGCAACTCCTGTTGCTGCCCATTCCTGAATCATGTTCATGACCGAGCAGAAAGGGGGAAAGAGTTTGATCGCGTACGAACATGTTCATGACCGTTCAGGAATCATGTTCATGTCTTTGCAGCCACGGTGCAGTTCACAGTTTGATCGCGTAAGAACATGTTACTACCATATCATAGCATGATGATTGAACATATCATGGCTCTTGCAAATCCAACTGCTGTACAAAAATTCTTGCACGCATGAAGCAATAGGAGGAGGAATCTGGTCAAGCAAGAGACCGTGACGATCTGATGATCAATATCAAACAGGAACCGATCAATCTCAAAAGGAAGAAGACGAAGAAACGGCCTGACGAATTACACCGGTCTAGTCGACGGATCAGTTTCAGAGCCTGAGGGTGAGGTCGGGCTCCTCGGCGGCAAGCACGGCGCCGCCGCCGGCCGAGCTGATGGCGGCGTCCCCCGCCGGCGCGGCGGCCGCCGTTGGTCTGAAGCTGCCGGGCCAGCCGAAGCTCACCTCGTCGTCGCCCACGAAGAACGGCATCGGGCCAAGAAGCCCCCGCGCTGGCTTGACACCGGCGGCGTCCTGGTGCCGCTGCTGCTCCGGGTGCGCCGCCGGCGACGCGTGCGCCTGTATGCCGATGGGGTACAGGCCGGAGCCGTACAGCGGCAGGGACGCCACGTCGGCGTAGTAGCCGTAGGGGGCGGCGGCGTCGAGCCGCAGCGCGCGCCGGACCAGCGTGCGCTCCCGCCGGTGCGCGTTCTGGTGCCCGCCCAGCGCCTGCGAGCTGAAGAACTTGCGCTGGCAGTAGTTGCACGTGAACACGCGCGACGGCTCGCGGGCAGCCACCGCCGCCGCCTCGGCCTGCGCGACTCCGCCGCCGCCGTTGCTGTTGCTGTTGTCGGTGGTGCTCGACTCGGCGGCGGCGGCGGCGGCGGCGACCGTGAGCGAGAGGTCGAGGCTGACCCGGCCGGAGGAGTTGGAGGCCTCGGTGTTGGACGCCGCCTGGCTGCTGATCTCGGACAGCTCGTCGCACGGTTCTTGGCACATCTCCTTGCTGTTCATCTCTGACTGAATGGCAACAATCTTTTCACTCGTCCCTCGGTTTCTTGCCTCACCTGCAATCAGACAGCACATCGGCTCATATCAGCAAGGACGTGTGTATGTATGGCTCTAACAAGATGCTCTGATGGAATCACGATTCTTCTGTGAACATGGAAGGTTAGGTAAGTGTAGGAACACAGATGCATGGATCCATGATGAAGGCATAAAACATGCGTTATCCTGAAGGGTAGAGAAAGCAACTTTGTCGAGGTATACATAAATCGGGAAGCATCCCAGTGTTCTCAGTCCCAGTTGCACTCATTGGCTTTCTTACCAGTATGCAGATGACAATAGCATGTGCTGTTCTTTTCAGTACGGTAAATTGGTGATGATGAGTTCATGACAAACTTCTGCTAAACCAATGACAAACTGATTATTTAAAGATGGGTGTGTCTATTCAGACAGCCCTGTGGATAAAAGGATGGAGTTTCAAATGATTATTTTGGTTGCAATTGCTTGAAGCTTAAGTGATTCTCAATATGGCCCTTGTTTATCCATATACACTAGAGGTCATCCATTCCCATTAAGTACTAATTTGTCATGTGTTGGTAGGGAAACAAAAATTCTGGTTGCTAAATTTACCATGCTAAATCACCTTTGAGTTTAAAGGAATTACAGCTAAAGGGTAGGCAGCGCAAATTGGGTGCAAATAACAATGAAGAGAGCAAACAAGCAGAGGGGGAATCTTAGCCTATTTCCAGATTGCTCGATTTCAGCTCAGCAATCATGAGAAGCATCTGATTCGTTGTTAGGCCTGGATATGCTAGTTTCAAATTCCGAGTTTGAAGACAAACATATGAAAAGCATGCCATCTTTTCTGTTCTGAGAATCTCAAAAATAGAACCTTATCTAATAGTAAAGGCCAAGAATAGCATATTCAGTAGTTGTCAGACAAGATGGGAGCTCTGTTGTTCCTATCTAAACCCCATTCAGTTATATTATCCCTTCATCATAATTTTGGTGTTCTACTGATGCATCCACCGGCTCAGAATGCACCACCTAACCCTTGCAGTTAAGTTTTCGTGTTCCACAGATAAATTCGCCGGTTCATAGTAAAACTGTAAATGCTGAATAACTCAGCCAGCTTCTCACTTCACTGCTCTTTTCCACATATAAACTTATTTTTAAAATTAATATAAAATTTATTTCGTGTAGTCACGAAATTACTACTTGAAAATTCCAAGTCGAAACACAATTTACTTTGCTGCAAGATAAACTCAGCGGATTTGTATTGTTTTAGCTTGATATACATTAGCAAAGCATCTGGATCAGAGATTAAGCTGATGTCGCCGAGCACGGCAAGGAGACAGAAATATCTGGACAAGATATTGCCTTACTCATAGCTGCATCTGGTACCACCATACCCAAACTCCTATCGCGACAAGAAACATGATGGAACACGGACAAGACTAACATGCGCATAGACACTAGCAAACTAAGTGATTTCATACCAGAATTCCACTACCATCTCTAGTTCTCTAGTAACTTGAAGAAACACCCCAGGCTTGAACGAATTATGAAAGCGAAAGTTCTTGGAAGAGCCTAACTAGTCCAAGATCAGAAGAATCAAAGGTCATCGGAACCCAAATTCTTCTCAAGTATTATCTTCTGGTCCGAGCATGCCCAGAGAGACAGAGACAGAACTACTAGAGAACCGAGAACACTAAGACGAACTGCAGGGGCCAAAAACTCAAGAACAGCAGCGAAGCAACAAGCGAATCACTGGTTCCTCAAGGAAACGCACTACAACGGAAGCATAATTACCTCAACCACCCACTGGAGCAGAATTCCGCACGCCGCTTCACTCCACCGGAGCCAAAGCCGCTGAGGAAGAAACCAGCAAGCTCAGACCATGGCTCCTCCTTAGCAATTGCCCCTTGTGCTCACCAAAGGGGGAGGAGGAAGGGAGACACAGAGAGAGAGGCTAGAGGGGCCAAGTGAGGAGGAAGACAGAGCAAGGAGGTGGTGAAGTGGTGTGGGGTGGTGTTTCAGTTAAAGTGGCACCCCCACTGTGGGTGTTTGATTATGGAAAGCAGCAGAGGTTTGGTAAATTACTGGTAGGGGATGGATGGATTGATGTGTGCAGGACAGTGATGCCCTGCTGCTCATCTCACAAGTGGTGTGTACTCCTGCAACTGCAAGCCAGAGAGACTCAGAGAGGGTGTCGTCGTATGTGCCTGCGCTGCACTGCACTGCACTAAAGGCGCACCCGGATATTATTGGTGTGTGTACAAGGCTACAAGTTTGCATACACTTCAGCTTTCCTTTCCATCTCTTTTGCTGTCTTTGTACCATCACCACCACCATCCAAGAAAAAGGCCACAACAGAAAGTGCCCACAGCTTGCAGTTGCAGTAAACAATTGGGGGATGGCTGGCTGGGCTGCTCATTCCTGGGATCGGCACTTGTTTATCGTTCCCTGGCATTGGATTAAGCGTGCTTCCACTCATCTAATCACTTGAGTCAGATTGCCGATTAGTATAGTGTTTTGGGGGGAGGAGATGGGATAGGAGCATGGGAAAGAGATGAAAGGGATTCAAGGGAGGGATGTTTGTGTGTCAGGGTGTGAGAGTTGGAGTGGTAGGGGACCAGGGGGAGGTAGCGCCATCGGCCATGAGATTTTTGTCAGGGATTGTGCCTTTTTCTCTCCATTGCGCGTCGCAGCTGTTCTTGCGTAACATGCATGCCTCCGGCCGATTCCACTGCGTACTTGTTGCGGTGGTGGTGGCCAGCACCCAGCATCCAGCAGTGGCATGGCCATGAGCCCATGACTCATATGACTCAAGAATCATGAACCATTGCGTCGTGCTGTCAGAAAGCGGTTCGGGTGCCCTCGTGGTTTTATTGTAGCTTTTGCAGATTTCTTTGTGCTGCTGCTGCGGCTCTGCACAACATGCCTGCCTGCAAGTTAACTCCGCTGGCCTCGTGCTGCTGACTGCTGATCTGACGGACGGACGGACGGAGGATGGATCCGATGACCCATGCGATGCGCTTGCTGATGGTTGGCTGCCGGTGTGTACTGTGCCTGCAGGCAGCAGCTGCCATCCCCTCTGGATGGTTGGAAGGGGGACATGGCAGGCCGGGGAAGAAAAGAAAAGGAGCCGAGCTCGTACGGCCATGGCTTTGGGCAAAGCTGAGGCGAGTTTTTGTAGTACCGTGTGCGGCTCTGCAAAGCGAGGCTGCCGATTGCGAATCTGCAGTGCCGAGATTTGCATTTTATTCCTCAATCTTGTAGACTGTAGAGAAGAGATAGTAGAGAGAGCACGTAGTGTTCTGCACAATCAAGAGGACAGGTGTGCAGTATACATGTGTGTGCGCGCGCGCGCGTGTTAATGTTCATACTGTACTGAAGCGACGGCGGATTCTCGAGCTGAGTAGACGCATTTTGTGAATTTCTTGTCGAAACCTTCGCGATCTGACGCGAGCAAATGCCCCTCGTGCAGATGACGAGCGAGTTCCACTGATGTGGTGTCGTGTGGTTGTTCCGTCAGTCAGTCAGTCACGACATACAAATGATCTACCAGCTACACGAAAGCCGCCCATGTGCTAGACGAGATTGGTGATGCAAGAAAAAGAGATTGAGATCGGTTACCTTTGAACATCATCATGGCCTTTTGTTCCAAGGCTATATACACGGGAGAAAAGAGTGGTGTTGGACTCTGAGAACAAAAGAGAGTAAAAAGACTAGAAAAGGGAGACGGCAAAAAAAGGATCGGGTAAAGTGATTGAATAGCGATATATGTGCATCATGAATACCAGCTGAAAAAAAAATTGTTCTCCAATCGATGGAGCATGTGATCGAAAATATAAGATCAATCACAAATAATACTGTGAACGCTTGAATATATTGTTTGAGTCATAAAAGTTTTCAGACGGCGTTTATCTAAAATTTGTGTAGTAGCCTCTTCCTACAGATGGGGGCAATGTGTTTCGAACAGGCTAACATCTGAAGTTCTGAATAATAGCATACTCGTTCAACTTCCTCAACTGAATCCATTCCCCCACAGAACGATGTGATCAAAAGTGCGATCCGTAAATTCATTAGTGCAGTACTACAGTATACAAATTAGTCCATCTGATAAATCGCAAATGATAACTTTAACACACATCAGTTTATGTCAAGAAGCTCAATGAGCAGCTCTACAACAGCTATACCATACGTCAATCCCCAGGTTTAAAACATCACCAGGGGATTTCTACATAATGTTACTTCTGCGGCATCTAGCACAAAGAGGAAGAGGAAAAGCACATAGCACAGCAGCTGATGCAACTGGAAAAAGAAGAATTTGTAGCCATCCGCCATGTAAAATCCTATAATACAATTTTACCACTCGGCCAAAAATCTAATACCTTACATGAATACCTCCTAATGTTGGACCTATCATGTCACCACCAAATTATCTGAAAGTTGAGAACATTGCAGCAGATATCAGAGTCAGTATTCTGCAAAAGGTAATGGCAGCTGACAAGTAAATTGTTCCTTACATCAGCAGTCAGAGAGGTTTCAGCCTTTAATCTTTGTACCAATTACCATTTGATTTCTCATCTTCAAGCGCTTTAAGCTTCTCCTGCAAGCATTAATAACGTCTCATATGAGTTTCCGAAAGTCAGGAGTGCAAGATTAACTCACTTCTAAAATGGTATGCATACAGATCCCGACCACCAGCATAAAAAAAAAGGAACCTACTTCAACATGCTATTGCCCACATGTAACAAGGTCCATGCTGAAGCACCAGTGTGCTACCAGGAGATGTACCCCTTATGGAACTCAATAATTATGCTGCATCATTTTAGGGGTGACTGCGACTAATCTGCTTCTATCCGCATGCCCCAAACACAGCTTTGGATGATTCAATAGTTAGTAGACCTTTGTTTCAGTTAATATTTGCTGCAAACCAAACACTAAGAACACTAATGTATACAGAATAGTCCAGAACTTCTGCAAACTACAGGACAAAAACAAAAGAGAAAGCTTACATGTAGAGATGTATTTTCTGAGGTCAAGCTATCACACTTCTCCTGAAGTTGTTTCAATTCTTCTTTGAGTGAACTATTTTCCTGCTTTAGCAAATCTGCACGGTTGGCTACTTCCTCCCATTCAGCCTGTAGTATGCCATCAAAATATATAATACATCAAAAGGAAAACAACAAAAAGTTATATTAAGCTAATGCCACAGTGCCAATTTGATTTTCCATTACATGTCCATCCATGGCATATCTTAGGTAGAAGCCCAGCACTTCCGAATATTCATAGTAGTAACACTGTAACAGAGATACACTTGGCATCGGGATACTATACAATTACACCAGACTACCCCCAATAGCAAATAGAAAACACTTAGCATACCGTAAATCCTTCAATGCATTACAGCTTGCAAGAAGCAAAGAACATGACTTTATATGAACTGACCATGAAGATGGCAGCATCTTAGCTTTTTATGCATTACAGCTAGGAAATAACCAAACGAATCTGTTGCTCCTGCTATCAGCTACATGCATGAGCTCAGAAACAAATACACAAGTTGAAAATGTGCCTCAAGAAATTTTTCTTTAGACTTATAAAAAAAAGTAGATGGAAAATTTGCATTCTATTATTCCTTGGATGCTATCTGCACTCTAACATCCTGATTCAACAACTATCATCTTCTGAGCATAAATCCATAACACCATCACTACTCTTGACTCCTAGGAAAATGTGCAGGAACACATGCATGATCATGGTCATGCATATTTACTTATTTTGCCACTATTCTCATTATCAGCTGCAACCACTTCAAGTAGGTTCAACCAGATCCTAGGTAGAATTCACATTGCCAGAATTCCATAGCAACTGCACACATGATGTTATGATCAGGTTGATTTTATGGCCTTATACAGGAGAATAGGTAAAAATCTAATAGGTATGACCAATTGTGTGTTATGTTGGCGAAAAATCCCAAGTCACCTTCCCCCTTAGCTTACTCTGCTCTTTCCAGCTAGACCTTATCACTAACAAGCTGGTCACTCCTTTTTTTCTCGAATATGCAGGAGAACAAGCATATCATTGCATTAAGATAGAAAGATAGGCCAAAATAGCCATACAACACCCCATACCCACACAACCCCACTCAGGGATTTTAAGTTACAATCGTGCCCGTGGAAAACATCAAGACGACCACTACAAACTGCCTGATCTATCCACCCCCTAGACCAGCAGCTGCTAGCAGAAATGCAAACTATCCACAAGATATGCTAAAGAATAGCATCCACTGAGTCATGTGAAATGCTGCAGACATTACAGACCTGCTTGCGTAATCTTGAGCGGCGAGCTGATTCCCTATTTGATTGCTTCCGCTTTTGTTTCTTCAATTCTCGCTCATCCTATGTTAACAAAAAATTAGCATTAAGAAGTAAGAGAAGTGCAAGGCAGGGTACTAGAATAAAATAAAGATGAGAACAAAACCTGCATTGTGACAGACCTGTATAGCCGGATCACTGAGAACGATATCACGTGAATTTGACGAAGGAGCTGATGTCGGTGCTGCAACAACTTTACCATGCACGGGTACAGATGCAGGAGCACTCCAGTAATCCACTCCCCCACCCATGGGAGGGTGGACAGGCCAAAATGGCATCATAGGGTTAAGCACAACTGGCCCAGAAGATGGTTGTGTGGGCTCAACTGCCGAGCTTTGGGTACCTTTATTCCTAGAATCTGGCAAGAAAGAAATATTAGACTAATCATTTCCAAACACAAGAAATAACCTAACTAATGTACCTATCTATTGCTTTGTACTTCTGCGCTAACAAAAACACAAAATTTGCTTCTCAGTGCCTATTCCCTCAGCGGGGCTAAAAGTAGTTGGTTACTGTTAGAGTATATTTGGTAGTATAGGAAATATCTCAGGGAGGTATCTTGCCCCCCAAGTCTTGTAACCCTATATATTCTGACATGAACAATCTAGCAATTTGGCAAGTACTAAAAGCTATCCCACAGGAACACAAGAGGTTGGTGCAGCAGCAGCTGCCTTTTCTGACTCTGTATTCTGAATATAATGGAACTGATACAAACGTGGCTCTTGGCTCACTCCCACGAGTCCAGATCATGCCGTAAGACTCGCTCCCACATGGACGAAGCGTGTGTCGAGCAACAGACTCGTACAACCCAGAATACCAGGTCATACGCTAGAATCAACTAACTGAAGCTAAGAACTAACTGAAATAAGAAACAGCTAGCACTACTACACACCTAGAATTTATTCAACGCCCTCGAGGCTCAATGCAATACAGCCCATGATTTATACTCAATCTATCCTTCCTACAGTTACAAGTCATATAAAGCTTCAAGTCTTACCATTTGCCTGCCCATGCTCAGAACTATCCTTTGCCCTTGAACCCTGCTGCAGGCAAATTATTATTTTTTATGCCAGTTTGCATTAATAGCACGAGGATGGTCATATCCAGCATATATATATATATATATAAACAAAAAAATGTAGAAGGTAGGGTGCATCCTTCTAGTTTGTTGCTGACCTAGCAGGCTAATCATGTGTTTTGAAAGTGTGGTGAACATAGATACATCTAACATACATTTCACTATAACAACCAAAGAAAAGATACATGAAACAGGTAAATTTTGAAGTGTCCCATGCAAGTTATGAAAAGAATGGGTCCAGACTTTAAGATGGCCTGCACTTACAGATGATCCGTAAATCTGTTAAATACAGGGCAATAAAGAAACATAATCCTCCCTCTGTTCCAAATTACATTTCACTTTAGCTTTATCCTAAGTCAAACTTGTCTATATTTGACCAAGCTTACTGAAAAACAACCACAACACAACATAAAATGCACAAATTAATTTGATGGTGCCTACGGAGGTTGATGTTTTTTTTTCCTCTATGAAATTGGTCAAAGTTAGAGAAGTTTGACTTAGGAATATAATTTAGAACAGAGGTAGTACAAGGCTACAATATAATTTTTCTAAAAAAACTTATTTAAAGAAATGAACCGGACATTCATTTTTTTCTGAACTGTACAGAACCGGACATTCATTACTGGGCATCCTTTTAAAATACCATGTACACAGACAGAACCAGTGCAAAACTATACCAAATTGCACCTCTCATGCACTTGATCTGCATACTGCAGGTGCCATCCAGAGGGTTTAAAATTAGAACACTCTGAAGTTACTCATACAAACTAGGCCTTCAACAATAAGAACGTAAAGTAGATGGACTGTTATGGAATTTGTAATAGCAATATGAAGTCAAATGTGAGAAGTTATATAGTTGAATGGCATACACTTTTTGAATTTGTACTGCTTCCTTCAGAAGAACTCCCACTTCCACTCTCACTGCATATCAGATAGATAGTGGACTCAGCAATTTAAATGTTAGTATGACACCAAGAAAATAAGTAAATAAACTACCTTTGTGAAGAACCTTCATTGGAGGAAGAAGCTGAAGGTTTTGCAGGTGATTTATTATTTTTGGCTGCAACTACATCCAGACTACCTAAGCTTCCTTTGGATCTCTTCAGGGGAGTCTTCCGCTTATTTTTGCTTGATTTAACTGTTTCTGTACCCCCAGCACCAGATGTCTAGCAACATGATCCAATCACAAATTCACAATCATAAGACAAATGGCGCAAACAGGACAATTTAAACAGATGAATACTTAAGTTACAAATATAAATGACACAGAACAATTTAGACAGCAAGATTTAGAAAGGAATGGGTGAAATTCTTCCTGCATTCTGCAACAAGAAACAATTCAAATAAAAGGTGTCCATTAACTTACTGGAGTTTGAACTGTCCCATTTGGTGATTGCATAGGGTAAGGGCTGTATGGGTGTGAACCCTGACACAGAAACAAAGACATTGTAGTTAGTATTATATGGGTCATGCATAAGGACAATAAGATCGTGCTCTCAAGTAAAAAGTGGAGGATCACCGGTGGCATGGGTGCCTGCTGATATGGTGTGCCTTGTGCATACATAGCTGCGTAAGGTGGTGTCCCATAAGGAGGCATCATCTATCACCAGTTGAGTAAGAAAATGTTAGGAGACTGATTATCTCCAACTTCAATGGTTGTAATAGCTTATGGTATGCTTCAAACAAATAAATGGCAGGCATACCCTGTGACCGAAATGTTTAAAAATCTGCCAAACTCGTCCAACCTTGACAGACAGGTTCATCCTAACATCCTAACTCATGCTTAGAGACTTACACTAGCCAGGGCCAGCTCAAAGTTTTGGAGGGCCCTTGGGCGAGGCAGAAATCATGGACCCTCAAGGTTCATATAATTGTTTTTTTCTTGTTTCAACATATGATAAATTCTTCTAAGGCAATATTCTAACACCTAAATTATGAAAAACATATACACTGAACTAAAAGTTTAGAATTTTACAATCTAGCATGCTAAGTATAAGAATAATAAAATAGAGGGACTCAATAATAAGTAAGGCACATCTGGAGCACCTACTCACTTCATATAGACTAAAATTGTGCATCAAATCCACTTAACAAATCCTAAAAGTTATGCATGCCGCTATGGTCCAACGCGACGCCATGCCGCGATGAGCAATGACGTGCGTGCATCGCGTGATGCCGTGATCACTCACGAGTTCGGATTAATGACATGTAAGCCGAACATTGTTTTCATGTTTTAGAGCAACTCTAGATGACTCTCTAAATAAGCCCTTACTTCATATTAGAGGTCGGACTTTGAGAAACGAACTCCAACATACGCTCTAATTCGGCTTCTAAATTAGAGAGCCCTCCAAATCTCCTTTCACACCATAGTCCTAGAGAGTCTCTAGGGAGCCCTATATCCTAAAATAGACACTTCTAGTGGCCAACAAAAATTAGAAGATTGTTTGGAGGGTATTGTTGGAGTTGAGAGGAAAAATCAAACGCCTAGAAAGTAAAGGTAATCCCTACTCACAAAAATAGAGGAAAAAGTCTACGTAACCCCCTGACCTATTGATGTTCGTCTACTTAACCCCCTTACCTATAAAACCGGGTATTCTACCCCTTGAACTCTCCAAAACCATGCAAATAACCCCCTAGGGTGGTTTTTAAAAGCGGTTTTGCCTACATGGCATGCCACATGGATGTGACGTGGCAGCAACATGTTTAAAAGTCTATTTCACCCTCCAAACTATCGAGGTTTATCTACATAACCCCCTCAACTACATAACAGGATACTTAGCCCCCCTAACCCTCGGATTACTTTTAAACATTTTATTTTTTGATGTGGAGCACTACATGCGTGGAATATGACGTGACATTTGACCCATCCATCTCTCTCACACATGCACAAAAACACATCCCACTAATCTTCTCGGCATTATTCTAACTCCATGACAACGCCGCATCAACTTTATCTCCATTTTGTATTCTTGTCGCCCCGTGATAATATCATGAGTTAGAATAGTGTAGAGATGATTAGCAGAACATCCAACCCCATCGTCTCTAATTTGTTGAGTACGACAAGAATCCAAAATGGAGTCAAAGTTGCAACAACATGTAGAATAATATAAAGGAGATTAGTGGGGTGTGCTTCTATGGGTGCACGTGAGAGAGGAATACAATCAATGACATGACTCTTATCATGTAGTACTCCACACAATAAGAGTCATGTGAGGTGACTTCGATGGTATTGAATACTTGAGGGGGATTAATTATCCTATTATGTAGTTGAGGGGGTTATGTAGATAAACCTCGATAGTTTGGGGGGGTAAAATAGACTTTTAAATATGTTGTTGCCATGTCACATCCATGTGGAATGCCACGTAGGCAAAACCGCTTTGAAAACCACCCTAGGGGGTTATTTGCATAGTTTTGGATAGTTCAGGGGGTAGAATACCCGGCTTTATAGGTGAGGGGGTTAAGTAGATGAACATCAATAGGTCAGGGGGTTAAGTAGACTTTTTTTTTCCAAAAATAGAGAGCTTATTTAAAGGGCACTGTTGGAGTTGATCTTATGTCCTTGAGTCGTGACTCGTGTGACAATCAGAATCATGACACAGGGTTTCGATGAACTTTTCACACTGAGGTGTGCATGTTGTTCCTTTATTGTCGTATGAAAATTTGGGGCCCCCTCTTGCCGTTGGCCCCCCGGCCGTCGCCCCTCTTGCCCTAAGGCCAGAGCCGGCCCTTACACTAGCTAGAGGGGGGGAGTGAGAATAGAGAATATACCTGTGGGGCCCACATATATGGGTGTCCCTGTGGACTTGGAGCTACAGATGAATGAAAAAAAGCTGGAGGGGTCACTGGAGCTGTCCCAGCAGCATTATAGTATGCCTACAGATGTATACTAACAGTTACACAAAGCAATCCACTAGATAAATAAAAAAGCAATGCAGTACATTTTCCTTTTACATACCTGGAACTGGGACCAGTCAGGATATGCTGTGGGGGGATTAGTAGGTGTACTCTGCTCATTCTGAAACAAGTAAGATAAGGTAAGAGGGTGCCACTAGTTACTCTTGTAATTTCAGGTTGATCATACAAACCTGTATTGCTGATGATTTTTGAGACTTGGACCTAGTGGCCACATCTCCCTTTCCCATTGTTTATTCACCTCCTCTAGCCCTATATTCCTTTTACCTCTGTAGCTCCCAGGAGGAGGACAGAACTTTCACTTAAAAGCAGGATGCGGCATCTTTGGGGTGATGGACATACACAACAACAACAAATTCCATGAGAAATTTTCAGCTAATTAGACTCCGGAGGGCTTCAAACGTGCCCTGCTGTTCTTTGAGTACGGATATAGGAGCGTTAAAGAGTCACACTAACCAGAGAATGCATGACAGAGAATATGAAGGGTTTAACCTGTGGGGAAAAGGTGAACCGCCATTACAAAAAATGAAAAATCCTAAATTTTACATACAATCAATATCACATAAGTGTCGGCGCGATAAAAAAACTGGGAAGAAGCCATGGACAGAAAAACATGCCTTTATAACAGAAGCACGCAATCAACTATGAACAACAACAACTATGGTTTAGGAGAGCTATTCTGAGAAAAAGTGAAAGGCCTATGGCAACATTTCTTTTTATGATCAATAATTTATCTACGACTACAAGTCTTTCTAGAATCTAGATGCCATTTCGGAAGTTGGCATCTGGGAAATGGAGAGAGCAGATTTTTTTTGGTAACTATTGAACTTCAGGAAAGTCAAAGAAAATAGTAACAAGATCATATTATTCACCCACCCACTCACACATATGTGTTCTCAAGATTGAAAAAAACAACTCCGTTGATTCCATCAAGATTACCAACCATCATATTTATATTAGTCTATCGACACTTTATGTCACAGGGGTGTGATCAGGTGAGGTTTCAGGTAAGAGAAATTAAAAATACATTGCTGTAGAAGCAAATAAACTCTCACAAAATGAATCCGTCACTTTTCATGATAATTTCATCTCCAGTTGTATTTTTCAAAGCACATATACTAGATCACCTGAATAACATTAATGAATGTAAGAAATATATTTTGGCAGGCAAAAATGTTGGAACATGATGAAAAAACTCTTCTAGAAGGATGAACAACTTTTCTTCATTACGGTAACACAGAATAATTCAGAAGTGGAAATGTGTAGTCACTTGCCCCCAATGCAGAGTTTATTATTTCTATTTGCTTGGTAAAGGAATAAGTGCAGTCTCCACGCAGTCTTGAATGATGCACGGAATTCTCTTATTTACTAGCACTGTGAAACAAAAAAAAAGGAAAGAAAGTAGAGTGTATTAATGAGTTTTGCTCAAAAACAATAGGAAATGAACATTAACCTAATATTCTGTGCAACAAGCATACAGCAAGTGTACATGAAAGGTAACAAGGACCCAATCGGATAGTGTGGCACTGTGGCATAACGCGCATATCACTTCTATCGTCACATGATTGTTAGTCAGTCACCACTGTCAAATGTTTAACAATGACAGGGTGTTTTACAGGTAAGAAACATGAAAGCCCAAGTTTTGATGCTCTTTTTGTGAATTTTTAAATCTTGAGAGGTGGGGCTAAGAAATCATATTAGGGCCATTGAACTATTAGATTAATCAAACTCATATTTAATTTCAATTTCCAACACATGGCAAGGAAATGCAGGTACAATTAGTCAATTATTAACCAAGATTATTCTAGGTAATAACTTACAGTGCCACCGTTATCAAGAACATACAGCAATCTACATCAAGAATAAGGTGCTTAACTGCTTATCATTAAACTTTAATTAGTAGCAGCTGTCAACCCAGATCGGCAGATCCTAGTGATGCTTTTGCTGCTGACTTTCTAAAGACCAGAAAGGAAAAAGATATTGTGCACATGATCCAACCAGGACAAAGGTAAGATTTGTGATGTTCGCATACAAGGTATTTAAATCCAAATCAACTCGTAGAACCCTAGGTCTCTATGACTCAACAGAGCCCTATTAAGTTCTGATCAAAGTGGAGACAAGGAACACTATCCTAGTCGTGAATACTAACTCTATCCGGATTCCAATCCGATTCTATCTATTCTAGTCAACAGTATATAATTTTTATTCTAAAGTCACACATTTTCCCTTTCATGTATAAATGTTTATTTCAGATACTCATGTACCAAAATCAGCGTGGTGTCGTAACTCGTAAGTTCTACCACGTGAGATGTCTTCCGTGTCCAAAATAAGGGTTGCGAATTCTGGTAGCAGAATTTAGATTTCGATTTATAAACAGTTGTTTTCCAAATGTAGAAAATAATACAAATTCATCTCATAATGTTTCAGAATCCACAATTACACTATTAAAGTTAATGATTCGACTCTGGAAGGCAAGGGTTATAGCTAGATAGATGCCATGGGACCTGGCATCTGCAAACGGCGCTCCCGGGCAGCCAGGTGTGTCTCCATCCACTCAGGGGAGCACCAGTAGGCCACCCACTTCTCCCAAGCCTGGGGATGCGAGGCACACCACCAGGAAATCACCTACGCAGGATGATGTAGAAGAAGATTAGATTATACGTGCTTAATCATATAAGGAATCGTAATTAAAGTTTTATATTTACCGAGATGTATTGATCGTGGGTCAGGTAAATGGTTCTGGCTTGCTCTTTGGAGTACTTTGTGCCTTTGTCCTTCCAGTAGTCAATGACGGCCTGGATCCGCGCCTCGTAGTCATGACAATGTCAAGAAACAAATTTCTCGTGAAAGTCCATGCATTTAAAATGTCATCAGTTAGAAGTAGAAATGTTTCGGTCCTGATTTGTTTATCGAATATATATGTCAATAAACCAACAAGACGGGAGGGTTCTCTTACTGGTAGGACCATTGGAGCACATAGCTCATAACCTGGGTTCAATTCCTGACAGGAGGGCTGATGCATTTGTTTATATTTTAAAAGCTATTGCTGATATATTTGCAAATAAATACAACTTAATATTATTTGCACGATCTTCAATATGCAACTTGGACCATTAGCTTTCTAAGTAATATGTCAACTAAATTGACAAGGTCTAATACTTTAGTGCATACTAACGACTAGTTTAAAAGGTTCTATTACAGGCACTCTATCTTACATTTATTGGGAAACAGGACAATTATAAGACTCTATCTTACATTTATTGGGAAACAGGACAATTATAAGTTTACTAAAGTTCTCACTTCTTAGACATTATAGCCACCTCGACTCGTTATGAAAAAGGACTAACTGGAGAAAATTCATAGCCTGGGTTCATCTCTGACAGTAGGGCTGAGGCATTTGTCAGTATAAAAAACATTGATCATATATTTGCAAATAGATACAACTTTATATTATAAGCACGACCTTCCACATACAACTTGGACCATTAGCTTCCTAAGTAAGATGTCAGTAAACTGACACTTAAAGTGCATACTGATGACCAGTTTAAAAGGTTTGATTACAGGGATTCTATCTTACCATTGGAAACAGGACAAATATAACTTTACCAAAGTTCTCACTTCTCAGACATAGTATCCACCTTGACTCGTTAAGAAAAAGGACTAACTGGAGAAAATTCATAACCTGGGTTGAACCCCTGCAGGAATGCTGAGGAATATGTTTATATTTTAAAAGTATTGCTCGGATATTTGCAAACGAATACTAGTTTATATTATTAGCACAATCTTCAATATGCAACTTAGACCATTGGATTCCTAAGTAATATGTCAGCTAAACACATAGTCTAATACTTAAGTGCATACTGACAACCAGTTTAAAAGGTTTGATTACAGGCACTCTATGTTACCATCTATTTGGAAACGGGACGATTATAAGTTTACTGAAGTTCTTACTTATTAGACATAATACCCACCTTGACTTGTTAAGAAAAAGGCCTAACTGGAGAAAATTCAAAAATACAGGCAGTTAAGCTGTTAGTATTCTCTCAAGATAGCATGTTTAAGTTAAAAGTGGCAACCTTTCCTCGAGTGATATAACACTAAACGACATTAGATGACATAAGGCTCTCTTAAAAAAACCTACACGACAAAAACAAAAAAGTCAAAGGAGAAATGTAAAAACGGAAAATCACGAATCATCACGGCAGCTCTACACTAGAATTCACACAGTGCACTTGAAACCAAACAGATCTATCTAACGCTCCTAGATGACTCTGATCAGGGGCAGGAAGTTCAGTTAATCACAAACAGTTCCAAATACATACTACTATAGCCGCACCTTAATCGGCCTACGGCGTCATCTAATGTCGATCTAGGTGCGCTGAAGAAGAACCAAATCCGACCATGGTCCGTGGATGGGTAACTTGGATAAGTAGGTCACCGTGCAGCATACGAATCCACGAGTAACTCAATGGGGGAGGAGGAAAGATTTGGGTTTAATTTTAGGACAAGCCAACTCTTAGAAGACGGAATTCCTTCAAAGTAAAGCTAGGATTACTTACCAGCAGAAGGAGAGACCAAACCACGTGCGGGTGGATCTCCACTCCTCGCCTGCCCGGCAGAGGGGAGGAGGGAGACGAGCCTCGGAGAGGGATTCCTCCGGCGTCTTCGGTGGAGAGGATTCCACCAGCGGGGGTTGGGGGCTGGGGACGGTGCAGGATTTGGGAATTCGGGGGCGGGGGCGTGGAGCGCTGATGTGAATGGACAGGCGAGAGGAAATGGTGTGAGCACTCGCCACTCCCCAATCACAGCGCAGGGTCGGACAGAGAAACAACGAAGAGAGAGAAGGGGGTTGAGGGGGCAAAGCGTGGTTTTCCTGAATTTCCTTTTCTTTTTTCCAATAGGACAGCAAATAGCCCAAGCAAATGGCCAGCTCCATGAGCACTATTTTAATGGAAAGCTTTTGCCATGGCCAACTTGAAGCTTAGAGATTATATTTATTTTATCCAGTAACATTAATTCTAGGTATTTAAACACCAAGAGCATATTATGTAATTTATAACAAACTCGACTATGATTCAAAAAAAGATCGTTTCATAAGAAGATCGGACTCAAAAAATCATCTACCTTGAGTCCTTAGACACAATCGTATCACCTAGTACGAGGTAAATTTAGACCTGGATCAGCCGCCAGGTTTTAGCCTTTCATCGCGCTAGCATAACTGCAATTCATGGACAGAATCTAGACTTTTGTCCGGTATAAATCGATGGAGCTCTTTTGTAAATGGTTTTTAGGATGGCGTGATTCATAATTTATACATAAAAATCACTAGGCAAAACGATAATCTTATTTGTCAGGTCTATTTAAAGTAATAATATAATACTTGAGATGTCGTTTACCTTGGATGCCAACAATATCATGTTGTCAAGTAAAATAGGCCTTGTATTAAGAAAATACTGTATGGTGTAGGTGTAGATCAAAGAATATGCAATTATAAGACAACACTATCTTTTTCATTGGAATGCTAATCAAATGCTAAATACTTCGCAAGAAACCAAATGTTAAATGCACAGGAGATGAGAGAAAACGAGTGTTATGAGAAAATTTCAAATTATGTTCACCTAAGATCCACATTCTAAATAGATTGGTGCTAGTTTTATAAAAACATATACACAATAAAATACTAAAGGCATGGCATAAAAGAAGGCAACCTACACTCAACAAACTATCTTGCATTGTTTTTTTTTTGAAACAATTTGCCTTGGTGTTTTGCTGAAGCAGAGAGAGAGTTGTTTTGTCTTGCTTAAGCATACCACAGGCAGAGGCCGTCCTCTCTACAACTGAACTGCTGGGCTGCCTCCAGGCACAAGCCCTCAACTCAACCCAGTTCCAGTCAGCTCCCGCCGCCGCCCGCCGCGATCCCAAAACTCTCCAACGAGGCGCCGGCGCGGCGGCGCCCGCGATTTCCCCACCAAAAACCTTCCCGCCGACGGCTCCCTCCTCCGCCTCCCGCTCCAGAGCGTGGCAGCCGCGCCCCCTCCCCACCCGATTCGCTCCGGCTCCAGCGGTGCCACTGATTCCCTTCCGCGCCCGCGCGGGCGGGCCCTGCTCGCTGCGCCCCTGCCCTCCATGAACCTCTCCGAGGACTGGCGCTTCCTCTTCCCCGTCTCTGCCGTGTTCGCGGCGCCGTCCGCTGCCCCGCCGCCTGCGGACGCCTCCTCCCGCGGGCCACTCCACTTCTCCCCTCTCCCGCCGCGCAACCCGCTGCTCTCCCTCCCCTACCCCATCCTGCCGCCGCGCTCCTCCACCGGCCGCCTGGACCTCCTCCTCCGTAGGTTTATCGGGGCCACCTCCTTCCTCCCGCGCTCCGACCTCAACTCCCTCGCCGAGACACTCCTACCCCCACCGTCTCCGCCCTCCTCGCCGCCTTCCAATCTGCTCGCCGTCCTCCGCCGCCCCCACATCTCCTCGTGCTCTCTCATCCTCTTCTTCCCCTACGGCGAGAATGCGGAGCATGTTGGTTTTGTTACCCTGGATGACACCACGGTCACCTGTTCCACGCCAGTCTCGTTGGTCGTTCAGAGGGATGGGTTCATGCACCCGGGTCACCGCATCCGGCAGCTTGCTACCACTACTAATGAGTCGTCCTGGCCGTCACAGTCGGTAGACAGCCTTGAGGGGTTCCTGCTAGCGGTGACAATGTACTCACTGAATTGGTTCAGGGTTGAGTCACGGGGTTTGGGTACTTCGGCCCTAGTTCCGGCTGCCAAGCAGCGGTTTGAATGTGCCATCGTGCATGCTTGCTGGAGCAGGCATTTGCCGTCCGAATGTGTTGTGTTGCTGGAGAGTGGGGAGTTGTGCTGGTTCAATCTGGATACGCGAGAAGGTGGAAAGATGAAAGTCAATTTTGGCGGCAAGGATGACTGTGGGGACTGGCTAAGCTGTGACTACGGGGCACAACCATGGATGGTAATTGTTGCGAGTTCAAAGGCAATTCTTTTGATTGACTTGAGATTTGGGGACTCTGGTGAATGCAAGGTTTTGGCAAGAGTTGGGATGCCAGGACTGTTTGAAACTGACCCTTTTGCTGGGGCAGATCAGTATCTTGCATTCTGCAGGGCTGGGTTTGATCATTTCCATTTCTCAGTGGTGACAGAGCGTTACTTGATTCTCCTTGATGTGAGACAGCCGTTGACACCTGTGTTAGCATGGCAGCATGAGCTTGAGAGCCCTAATAGTGTTGCTATGTTCCGGCTTTCTGAATTAAGGCCTTCCAGGGAACATGAATGGGCATCAAATTCTGGTTTTGGTATTTTTGTTGGTTCATTCTGGACAGGAGAGTTCAGTGTGTTCTGTTATGGCCCTAAGGAGCAAGGCTGTCCAGAGAATTCTCACCTGTATGCTTGGGATCTTCCTTCACGGGTTTCTCTGACAAGTCAGCACTGTAGCTGCAGCTACAGAATAATGGAAGATGTATTCTCAATGCCTGTTTCAGGATATCACAATGCTTCCCAACGAAGTAAGAACCCCACTGTTGGCTATTATGTGCTTCCAAATGACCTATCGGTGTCGGAGACATCATTTACAGGCTTTGCTTTGATCTGTCTGACAGCATCGGGGAAATTGGAAATGCAAAGGTACTGTGCATCAGCGTCACATGATGATTTCCCATGTGAACATACAGCCAGTAGTCATTCATCCATATATCCTGATATTCTGCATGAAAAGATCCCCCTCAGTTATAGATTAATGAAGTTGCATTTCCTATCTGAATATCTGAAAGGAAATCTGTGCAATGCATTGGTGAAGCATGATTCTAGTGTCAATAAACAGACGAGCCAAATTATTGTTAGTGAAGCTGTGTCAGAATATGCAGAAGATAACTCTAGTTCATTTTCTCGACCAGTTTCTGATTTTCTATGCAATGCTAGTATCCCCATGAACATGTTTGAAATTGCATGTCAGATAATATTGAACAGCTTACCATCAAATATCCTTAATGTTACATTTTCAAAATACGAGGACTTGCTAGCATGCAGCAGCAGCACAGATAATACCTTATGTGAACATTTAGATGTTCCTACATGTTTGACACGTGATAAACTTCGGCCTTTCCTGTTGGCAGAACCTTCACGCATAAGATACAATCTGACTAGCAAAGTACGCTCTCCCAATGCACTTGTTGGTCCAGTATTGCCTGTACATGTTCTACTTGCAATGGAAGAGAGAAACAAGGGTATAGAAAGCTCTTCTGAAGGAGTAACTTTAGAAACCAACTCTGTAAGCGATCAATGTAGAGAGGTTCTTGAAGCCTTTGATCCTGTAATATCCATTGCAGCGATTCACAGCTGTAATGGGTGGCCTGCTTCACAGGAGTTGAATGACGAGAAATCCTATTTTAGCTATGAACCTCAGATTGAACATAGGCTCACACTACATGGAAGTGCTGGAAAGGAGAAAGAAGATAAAAAGCTGGATGACCTGTTGCATACATCCGCAGCACCATATCAGGACAAGATATTTACCACATTTGTTTGCGGAAAGGCCAATGTTCCTGATTCTGGACCTGAACATGCTGCAACTTTGTTTGATTTTGGTCCAGTGAGGATGGATTTTGATACCCCAGGCATGGAAATTGAGCCTGATGAGGAAAAGGTGTACAAATGCTTGAAGAAACAATTTGTAACATGGCAAAACAATTTCAAGCCATACCAAGATTTTTGTAGCTCGCATAAAATACAAAGGCCAAAGAAATAGGCCCTTCAATGCTTCATGCAGTTTTAGCAGGGCTTATTTATGCATATAGTTGATCTCTTCCTTTTGAAGGGAAGAGCAGATTAAGAATTATATGATCAGGTGCTTTGTCTGATGTACATACGGATAACCTGTTGTTTGAGTAGAAGACATGATGTATTTCTTTTATGTTCTGCTGCTGTGTTTCTGTTATCCTATAGAGTCTACATATAGCTGTTTGTCACTGATTTGGGATTGTGTTGCCGTGACCCCATGCATATGCCTACTTATTGCTGTCAACAATGCCACAATGTTAGTAAGATGTTGGTGGTGCGCTGCAAGTTCGCTAGAATGTAGAAATTTGGTCCAGTATTTGTTAAGTGTGTGTTTGAACTCGTTGAACCTTTTCACAGGCACACCGTTCTTCTAGTCCAGAATGAAGAAGCCTATTCTGCTACAGGGCCCAAGGTCTTTCTGGACTTCTATCTCCGGATGAAGCTAACTCAGCCACAGAGAAGAGAAGGTTTCAGTGCTCCCGCTGAAAATAAGTCGCTGCTACTTGGAACGCTGGCATTATGTTTCCTAGTTACATGTGACGCAACCACCGAACACAACTAAATGTAATATGCCTCTTTACTTAAAACTTACTCCATAAACTTACTGAAAATAAGAGCTAAACATGCACTGTCTATTGGCCTGATAATCTAATCGTCACCCGATGGAGGCCCGCTAAAAGCATTCTACGCCATGCTTTCACGCCATATAGAAAATAATAAAAAGAACAGGGATTTCGATATTTTCAAAATTGTGCTGAGGGCCAAGCATCATAAATAAAGTGCATATTCTTATCAACTACAACACGAGCAAATTCGTTCAAGGTCTCCCAGCCGAACTCTATAAAGCCCCCAACACAGAATTAGGAAAAGGAACGGCAGATAATTGAATGGGTCATGATGGGAACTAGATCTGCTCCAGTACAAGCTTAGGCCTTGCGGTTCCGAGATGCAGAACCTTTCTGCTCTACGGGGTCTCTGCTTCCCACCAAGTCACGGTAACGCTGCTCCCAGTCATCCACCTTCCCGTTTGCTATATCAGCATGGATCGCCCTCCGGATTCCTTTTACCACCAAGAAGTACTGGAAAACAGTAAGGAAGGTATGAGTGAACAATTATGATTCAGGATGCGAGTGGAAAGATTATTATGAAAGGTAATTAACCTCCACAGCAAGGATAAGCGGTATGAACATCTTCCAGCGATTGTTGGGGTTTGGACCATCGATTAACTTCTGATCAACCTCAATGGACCTGCTACCGTTCGAGATGACAACAGTAATTTCTTTCATTAGGTTTGGAACCCACGGTGTACCATCTGGAAGAATCTGTGAACAGTCAAATAGCATCATCTATTAACCATCAATACGCGAGCACAAGAAATTTTAGGTCAAATACAGATACAGCACAGAACAGACAAACCTTCTCCCCATGCTCATTAGTCTTGCACCTTCCGCTGTTCTCCACCAATGCTATTGGCAAGCGGAAATCCTAAAAAAACAAAATGTAGAGCTTCCATTAGAACTATAAACTATTCTTCACCCGGACATGATTTCAGCGCTGTGTCTGCTTGTGTACAGAGAGATATATGATCTAATGAATTTTTTTCTTCCAAATTTCATGTTCTGAATCAAACTGTAATAATGAAAGAGCATGTTATAAAGCGAATCAGCAGGTAGAGAAAGCAACTAATATTGATACCGCGATTCAGCAACAGTTTTTTCACTAATTCTGGCATAGTCTAATACTTAAGGATTAAGCACATGGAGGAGCATAGCTAATTGAGAAAGTATTGAACAGTGTCTCATGTACACAGGTGAAGGTGTCCGCATCCCATTTGGGCTTGGGTGTCCAATCCGGCAGATTTTTTTGGGGACATGGGGACACACCAAATACCACTTGGAATCTGGCACATGTGTGCAGTGTCTAGGTAATACTAGTATTGAAGGCCCACAAATGTGTATGCTTGAAAGGATATATGCTGGTGAAATGAAAAGACTTCGTTGCCCACTATTAGTACGTGCTGTTTTCTTTTCTTTTTCTTTGTTACTGAATGTACATTTCTGAGTATGGATTGAACATTCTTTTAAGGTGCATCAGCCTGCTAGGAGCACAGGAACAATGATAAAAGCCGAACAGCAACAGATTATACAGCACATACGTTCCGCTGAACTGCTGAGGATTGAAGAACAAAATGCACCATACAACTTCTGTGTACGTTATAATTGGCTATATACACACATCCTGTTTCCAGTTGGAGTAAATTGACAAATTGCACTACTATCAACAGAATCTAATAAGGCATCCAAACAGTCATAATAAATTGTAATATTTTCAAACTGATATCTCTAGACTCTCCAGTCAGTATATCATTGCCTTAATGTCCAAAACTCTGAGAATAAACCATGCTCAGTTACTAGTTATGTGGAAACTAACGAGCAAGCTAACCTGACACTGGAAATGATGAAAACATGCAAGGCTGCACAATGAATGAATAAATAAATAAATCTGCATATGACCTTCATTTAGCAGCTAGTGTAGCTGCTAGACTCATATCAGGGAAGTTAAAGCAAAGATCAGAAGTCTTAAAGGCATTTCAATCGGACTATGTCCAACTAAAAAATAGTAGAAAGTGACTATAGTGTAGGATGAGGAAACTAATCACACATTGCAGCTCCTAGTTCATGTAGCCACAGAGCATAATGGAAATGCGACATAAGAAAGCACGCATTACCCCATACTCTCGTTTGTTGATTCTTGCACCCGAGCGGATGTACCGCAAAAGTGCCTCTGATCTTTTTGTAAAGAAATCGCTATAATCAATTCCATCAGGCGGTGAGAGCTGAGCATGGGTCAACACAACCAGTGCTCTTCGCCAAATGTCCTTTCCAAATGAATTGGTGATGGCTCTTATGACCTGCTCATCCAGTGTATCCATTCTGTATGCATCCAAGCGATCCACGTACAAGAGAACATCAATAGTCTTGCCCAGAAGAAACCTGCAATGTCATTAGTTGCATGTAAGATGCATGCATATGGATTTAAAAGGGCTTCAGGAGGTGCTACTTCACTCATTGGCACTTGCTAGTTGCTACTCAATGTCTCACTTGCATGTGGATCCAAGGTCACATGTCGGTGAAACCAGCAAACCAAGAAGATTTCATGAGATAAATTTAAGAGTAAAATGCATGGGCGGCCCCTAAAGTTGTCCCCGAGTGTCATCTAGGTCTCTGAACTCTCAAAATGCATTTTCAGGACCCTGAACTTGTTACAGGTGTCATCTGGGTCCCTAAAGTTTAGGTCCAAAAACTTGTCCCCAGGGTCATCTAGGTCCCTAAACCCTCGAGATGCTATTTTAAAATTAAATTAATTAAAATGCTATTTTCTTTTTTATTGAGATTGGGAACAAATTGCCTGAATGAAGTTATAAAGAGCCCATGTAAAATATAATCAGTTAATAAGAAAAATTCGGGATTAGGACAGAGATTGTCCCGTTAGTCAAGAAAAATATGATTTGCACCGATAATTTTTTAAATGATCTTGGTCTTGATTATCCATGTTGAGTACAACTAATAAGATAATTCAGAACTAAATAATACAAAAAATTAATGGTATGAATTCTGAATGAATCCTGTGGAAAAATAGCTAAATAAACAGTTCCTTTCAAATACAATTAATTAATCAAAAATGCATTTTGAGAGTTTAGGGATCCAAATGACACCCGAGGACAAGAAGTTCGAGGGACGCTCATGCATTTTTACTCTAAATTTAATGAGTAAGAACTACCCTTAGTCCGCAGCACAACTGAACTTATGGTTACGAAAAAGTGCAGACATCCCTTTGTTTTACGATGTGAAAGTAATGAATGGCTCTAACTCCAAACTTAATGCTTTCTTTTTTCAGAAACTTTGGAAAATGTATAAGAAGCTAAGACTGTCAGGGCTGCATAGGATTACAATGTTCAAGGTAACACAGAGACTCTGCATATAAAGTCCCGGAACCCAAATATCTTTTTTTCTCGAAAAACGCAGGAGAGCTGCGCATCATTATATTAAAAAGATACCGCAACCCAAATATCTAAACATCTGTTAAGTTCTTGTTCCCTATATTAACAAACAATGCAGTTTAACTTATAACATGCAGTAGTGCTTCACTAGAAACAGACACATTGATCATAGACCATAAAGTGGTCATGGTTGTAGAGTAGGACATGCATGTCACAAGCAGACAATTCAGCACCTTCATTTGTCATAGCATTCAAGGATCTGTATTGTAGTATTCAATATTGAAGCAATGTTTTTTTTTTAAAAAAATTGTTACCCAAAGACCTTGCTAATTCCACTATGCATCCAACTGAACACAGCCATATACTAAGAAACAATACTTCCTTGAACTAGGTTCAAATTGGCAATCCTTTATATTACATGCTATAAAAATCTGTAGCATCACTGGCAAGTATGGATATAACTCATCATGCTGAAACAAGCATACCTCTTAATGATCTCGACAGCCTGCTCATTAATGTATCCACCTTCAATGAGCCCAGGAGTGTCAATAATGTTCAAGGTGAACCCTGCCCTTGTGCGGGAGCACATCATTGGCCTCAGACCCTCAGACTGCACAGCAGAACCGCACATAAGCTAGTCTGGCAAGAGTCCCAACCAGAAACTAGAACAGGGAGAAGCAAAACCTGGAAAGCGCTGACAGTGGCGACCCTCTCCCCGACGATGGAGTTAACGGTGGATGACTTCCCCACTCCACCTTTCCCCATCACCAGAATGGTTAATGTGCTCACATTCTGCACATCACAAACACAAGCAGAACATGCAGTCATCACCAATCCTTAGCAGCACATAACCAACCAGAAAACACAGGACACAGCCATCATTGACTAATCACTACCTCTGGCCCAATTCACTTTTCATTTAGAACCAGAATATGGTCTCTAACTCACCAATTTGACCATTAACTGAATTGTAATGACACTAATACTTTTTCTGATGGCATCCAACATCATTTTTCATGTGATAAACAAAAATAATTTCATGCACAAAAATAATTCGACCTCCCACTGCACACATTCCCCAATGACATCTATTTTAAACTGGTGGTAGTAATTGATTCACGCACAGAACGTTGTATTGACGTGTAGTGGAGACGTGGAGTACCTCCTCCTTGAGCTTGCCGAGGAG
>CM014278.1:86043108-86104562 GCA_004135705.1 Alloteropsis semialata | reverse complement strand
GCGCTCCTCTCCGCTCCCGAGCGCGCCGCCAGCGTCTGAGCCGCCGCCATGGGCTTTTAGAGTTGGGGTTTGGGGTTGTTGACGCGAAAAATCGGCAGTCGTATCCTCCGCGTGCAGCACACGAAGACCAGGGAGATCTGCTTCGCTCCAGTGCCAGCCCACACTCCAGTTTAGGTTCGCAGCGTGCCAGTCAATTTGACCTGAAATTGACAAGGAGAATAAATAGTTAAATTACTCTTTGATTGTGCCGGCTCTATTTAAGACGATGGAGTAACGTCGAATTTTAGCCAAGACCCAATCAGACACGTGTCGGCCGATACCAATCGGACCTCAAAATCGGACTTCATTGATGACGTCAATCGGACCGAGTAATCGGACCTCAATCAGACACCGAATCGGACTTCAGAATCGGACCAATCAGGATCGGACCTTGATTGATATAACAGATCAGCCTTTGAATAATAAAGTAAAGCATAAAACAAGGCCAATATGTAAAGTAATGGATCAGCTGTGTCTGTAGACAAGATATCAAATAATCAAAGTGTAAGCCGATACATTGTCCATCTTGCCTATTTGCCAGTTTGACTCATCTTGTCGGACCATCTAACCAACCGATCGGACTATAGCCTTTTCAGAGAAATCTAGCTCCGACGTAGGGAATCTAGATTTCTCCAACTATGATCAGATCGGATAGCTAGACAGTCAAACTCAACTCATCAACCTGTCAATTAAACAAGATGCTCGCACAGGTGTTGACCAGATTAAGCAAATAAGCAGATAAAATATTAACAGGATCGTTCTGATTCTAAGATATGCTACCAAATAATCAAGCATGACCTAGCTCCGACGTAGGGAATCTAAACCACACTTAACATTCAAATAGCAATAAGGCATAACCAAAGCTTCCTTTGACTAATCAAGATGAATCTAGCTCCGACGTAGGGAATCTAAACCAAACATGACAATCAAAGATTAATCTAATCGTATTGCAAAGATCCAGCTCCGACGTAGGGAATCTACACCAGTGCAATACTCAAAGAACAACCAGATTAAACCACAAAGCAGGATCGGACCTAGAACGATGCTGTAAGATAAATATTGCTTAAATCGGACCAAGACCAATGCTCAAAGCCGTTGAAGAAGTAGAATTGATTCACATGGCGTAGATCTAAACCAATCTAGCAACTCCAAACAAACCGCAAAAAACTGCCTTTAGTAACCAAGATGAGTCTAGCTCCGACGTAGGGAATCTAGCCTAATCTTGATATCTAGCTCCGACGTAGGGAATCTAGACTTAAAGTGCAGTCCGATAAACGATAATCTGTTGGATAATCAATATTGATCTAGCTCCGACGTAGGGAATCTATATCAATCTTGCTTATCCAGAGATAAATCGGTTGAACAGTATAAACGAGAAAGGGCGATGCGCCTCAATTCAAAGCCTATACTAGTTCGATAAATTGACTAACTTACTGGTAAGCCGGAGATCAGAACTGATGCAGCCCGTCCACCAATGAGCTTCGTCGGTAACTACTACTAGGGTTTTTGGCGTGAAGCCGGGGTGTATTGATTGTGAGAATAGTTTTTACAATGGACGAGGGTTCATATTTATACCCTGGTCATGGAGAGTCCTGATCGGACCAGACTAACTTGCGAACAAAGTAAATTAAATCTAATATAGAATGGGACTCTCAATATGCCTTCAAAAAGGAAATAGTCCCTGCATCTGATACGCTTCCTCCTCAGCCGACGCGCCCTTCTTCCATCATCAGATCGGACTTCTTGTTTCATCGGACTCCTCTTCAGCATCGGCTTCCTTCTCTGTCATCTTCTGTTTGACCATTCAACGGGCCCACTGCACAGTCTCAATCTCACCACGTCACCATCTGACTCAGCATGTCAGGTGCGAAAATCTGGTGTCAACACATGCCCCCCAATTTTGGGATAAAATATATTTTATTCCAAAATTCGTATCTGTCATCATAACTCCTCCACCGATTTTCGTGCCGAAACTTTTCATCCTTGCACCATGTAGTCCCTTGATTTTCGGGCCATAGTTTTTCTTTCTTCATCAATAACCTGTAAAGCTTATCTCCTTCTTTTTCTCTCCCGAGCGATAGCATCTCTGACAACGAATAGATATGGATCCCTGCATTTATCTCACGGGTATCCATGCGTCTATTGACACAGGCGAAACGATTCTTCAATGCAGTTCCTCAAAAGACGCCCCTCCTCCATTTACAGCAGCTCTGAATCAATGTCATATCTCCACGAGAATACTGTTCTTTATTTGGACAGTTTCCACGAGCATCCCTTGGATTCCATTTCTCCTTTAATGCTTCCATCGATCGCCGGCTATAAATACCTGCCTCAGGTCTTCTTTCTCCACCATCCCTTAGCCATGGCGCGGCTAATATTCATGATAGAACACAAACTCCTTTTGTTCGATATAGAATCCAACTCCTTCTTCCTCTTCTGCTAGAAGAATTCTCGTGAAGAAGTATAGGGTACTCCCCCTTTTTCTGATCCTACAGTGAATCCAGGTGGAACCTCTGCTAGAAGAATCCTCGTGAGGTTTCTCCATGGTTCACCAAAGGGAAGGTTTTTCAGAGGGGTGTAATAGAGTGCCCTTTACAAGTTAGGGCAAAGCCGGTCCACCGGCGCGTTCTTCAAGGGACTGCACCCAGAGTGGATTTCTTCGACTCAAGGAAGAAGATATCTCCTCAAACTTGCGCTTCCTTTTGCCCTTCTTTTTCTAGTCTTGTTCTGGCAATGATGAACAAAGTACATCGGCGCCTACTAGATCCTTTTATCTTCTGAAATCCTTCTGTATGAGAAATATATGAATATAAATGCAATCCCTTTTCCAGCAGCCTGCTCCGCCATCGAGCGGCTTGATGATGTAATATACTTTTCCCTGTTTGTATATAGCCCTTAAGGCGATGCATATCGCATCGGCTCTTATTTTTTGTTCTTGAGGCGATTTTTCATCGGCTTTCAAGCCTGACGCACAGCATCGGCCTTACGAGTTTACCCAAATACTAGGGTAGTACTTCTTCAGATATTTCCCGTTTAATGCCTTAGGAAACACTTCTCCTTCAAGTGTCTGTAGAATATAAGCATTTCCAGGAACACATCGGACGACTTGATAGGGTCCCTCCCAATTTGGTGACCATTTGCCGTACTTGGGATCTTTAGAACCAACTGGCAGAATAACTTTCCAAACAAGATCGCCCTCTTTGAACTCTTTCCCTTTAACTTTCTTATCATAATGCCTCGCCACTCTGAGTTTGTTAGCCTCAATACTTTCGAGAGCGCGCAGCCGACGAACAGCCAAGTCATCGGACTCACTATTCATGAGCTCCATATATTCGCCGGCCTTTAATTTATCCTGAAGCTCGATACGCCTTGATCCAGTACGAATTTCCCATGGAAGAACGGCTTCATGTCCATAAACTAGTTCATACGGAGAAACCTTGATCGATCCATGACAAGCCATTCGATAGGCCCATAGAGCTTCAGGAAGCACAATATGCCATCTTCTTGGATATTCCTCAATCTTTCTATCAATCAACTTGATCAAACTTTTATTGGAGGCTTCAGCTTGACCATTGGCTTGTGCATAATACGGCGATGAATTAAGAAGTTTGATACCCATATCAGCAGCAAAATTTTTGAACTCGTCCGATGTAAACATCGTACCTTGATCTGTTGTGATCGTCTGTGGAATTCCAAATCGGTAGACAATGTGTTCTCTAACGAATTCAATAACATTCTGTGACTTCACCTCCTTCAAAGGAATAGCTTCAACCCATTTGGTGAAATAATCTGTTGCTGCTAATATGAATTTGTGCCCCTTGCTTGAATGTGGAAAAATTTGGCCGATCAGGTCAATTCCCCATCCTCTAAACGGCCATGGTTTGATAACAGGGTTCATGGCCGATGCTGGAGCTCTTTGAATATTTCCATATCTTTGACACTCTTGGCATCCTTTATAATATTCAAAGCAGTCTTCTAGAATCGTCGGCCAATAATACCAATTTTTTCTAATCATCCATTTCATCTTGAACGCCGATTGATGAGCCCCGCAAACACCTTCATGAATTTCTCCCATTAAAACCTTGGCTTCTTCAGGTTCGATATATCTCAACAGGACTCCATCAATCGAGCAAAAATAAAGCACTTCTTCAACCAAGACATGCCTGATCGATTTGTAACGTATTTTCCTAGAAGTCTTGACAGAAGAATCCCTCAAATATTCAATGATTTCTTTCCTCCAATCTCCTTCTGGTATCTCCTGCACCATCACATCGGACATAGGCCGATAGCCAGACGCTTTTTGCGCCAGCCGATTTGCTTCTTCGTTATGATGTCTTGGAACATGCTTAAGAGTTACCAGGGCGAATTGACCAATCAAATCTCGGCACTTCTCAAAGTAAGATAACAAAGCATCTATCTTGCAATCATATTTACCGAGTAATTGATTGATAATTAGCAAAGAATCTCCAAATACCTCAACAAACTGAGCGCCGATTTCTTTAAGAATCTGGAGACCCTTCATCAATGCTTCATATTCCGCCTGATTATTCGTGCATTTTTCAATTGGAAAAGCAAATTCAAACCTTGCCCCCCGAGGCGAAATAATAATCAGGCCGATTTCGCAACCATCATTGCAAGAAGAACCATCAAAGAATATAGTCCAAGGAACCACATCAACCACATCAGCCTTTTTCATCGGACCAGACACATCAAGCTCCATAGTGCATTGCTCAACAGCATTAATGTTAGGTCCACAATGATCAGCAACTAAATCAGCCTATCTGCCCTTTTACTGCTTTGGCCGATTCGTATCTAAGATCAAACTCTGTCAGAGCAAAAACCCATTTGCCAATTCTCCCTTTCATGATTGGCATCGATAACATATATTTGATCACATCCTCTCTACAGATCACAGTACACTCGGCCGATAGCAAATAATGCCTTAACTTTGTACAAGAAAAATACAAACAAAGGCAAAGCTTCTCCACATATGAGTACCGAGTCTCAGGATCTAGTAACCTTCGGCTTAAATAGAATATAACTCGTTCCTTCCCATCAACCTCTTGGATCAAAACAGAGCCGATTGCATGATTAAAAGCCGATAAATAAAGCTTGTACGGCTTACCCTTTTGTGGTGGAATAAGAACTGGCGGATATGCTAAATATTGCTTGATTTCATCCAATGCCTTTTGATGTTTAGGCTCCCACACCAACTCTTCTTCATCTTTCAACTTTAACAGAGGAGTAAACGCCTCCAATCGGACCGATAGATTTGATATAAACCTCCTCAAGAAATTAATCTTTCCAATCAAACTCTGCAATTCCTTCTTGTTTACTGGAGGTTCAATATCATCAATTGCCTTGCGGTTCCGATCATTTACCTCAATCCCTCTTTCATGTACCAAGAAACCGAGAAATTGACCGGCCGATACGCCAAAAGCACATTTGAGCGGATTCATCTTCAATCCATGTTGCCTGGTGCATTCCAGCGTCTCCTTCAAATCGGCCAAATGATCTTGATAACCTTTTGATTTGACTACCACATCATCAATGTAGATTTCAACTATCCTGCCGATTAGTTTATGAAAAATATAATTTATAGCACGTAGATAAGTAGCACCGGCATTTTTTAAACCAAAAGTCATAACAACCCACTCATATAAACCGAGAGCACCTGGACATTGGAATGCAGTCTTGGGAATATCTTCTTCCGCCATAAAAATCTGATTATAACCAGCATTACCATCCAGGAAACTCATCACTTTATGGCCTGATGCTGCATCAACAAGCATATCGGCCACCGACATCGGATACTCATCCTTCGGGGTTGCTTTGTTTAAGTTCCTGTAATCAATGCAAACACGTAGCTTTCCATTTTTCTTATAAACAGGAACTATATTTGATAACCACTCAGCATATCGACATGGCCTGATAAACTTAGCTTCGAATAGCTTCGTTATTTCGGCCTTAATTGGTTCATGCATCTCAGTCTTGAACCTCCTTGCATACTGCTTGTGTGGTCGATATCCTGGTTTGATGGGTAGCCGATGTTCAACAATATTACGGCTCAAACCTGGCATTTCATAATATTCCCAAGCAAAACAATCAGAATATTCCTTCAAAAGTTTTATTAACTCTTGTTTATACTCGGGATCCAACTTAGCACTGATATACGTCGGCCTTGGTCTATCACCAGATCCTATATCTATTTCTTCTAATTCATCGGCCGACGTAAATCCAAACCCTAATTTGCTGAACTCACTTCGGTCTTCAAGATCTTCTATACAATCATCCATTTTAAAACAAAGTCTCAGAGCCGACTGCTTGGATCGGCTGTAGTCCTTGATCGGACACCTTGAGAAAGTCACCATCCCATATTTTTCCTGATAGGCATTCATTTCCTTCGAACTCCCAAATCGTTGATTCAGCTGTAGCAATGCTAACCAAATCATCAGCCGGGACGATCTCCACATTATTGCCCTGTCATTGAATCAAACATTGGTGCATCGTGGATGGGATGCAACAATTGGCATGAATCCAATCTCGCCCGAGGAGCATGCTGTAAGAACCTTGGCCATCAATCACAAAGAAGGTAGTCGGCAATGTTTTGCTGCCGATGGTCAATTCAACATGAATTGCCCCCCGAGGCTCTGAAACGTTTCCGCCAAAGTCCTTGAGCGTCATATTGGTCTTGATCAGATCATCAATCCCTTTTCCCAATTTGCGGAACGTGGAATAAGGCATGAGATTGACTACAGCTCCTCCATCAACCAGCATCTTGGTCATCGGCTTCCCATCAACGTATCCCTTGATGTACAGAGGTTTCAAGTGCCGATATCCGTTTGCATTTGGCTTCTCAAAAACAGCCTTCTCTGAATCAAGAACCAAGCATGCGGCGGCTTCCTCCAGTTCATAATCGACCTTATCATCGTCCTGTTCATCAGGAGCAGCAAAATCAAAAGGCAACATCAAAACCATGTTTATTGCGGCCGATGTGCTTGCTTCATCATCATTGGCCATCTTGATGCGCCATGTCTTCTTTTCTTTTGCCAATTCCTGCTCCTGAATCTGCTCATGATAGCGCAACCTCTGAACACGTCTCTTTTTGGACCTAGAAATCCCTGATGGGCACCACTGTCCAGGCTTCATTTGAGGTTCTTTAATCCGATTCCGAACTGGAGCCTTTTCTTCCATTTTTTCAGGGCCAAGAGCATCGACCTGGCCTTCGATATTTTTACGGCCATGAGCATCAACTCGGCCTTCATCTCCTTGATGATGATCATCAATCCTGACGCCGATCCGTTCATGAACTGATCGTCGACCTCTCTTGAAAGCTCTGTATTCTTCATACTGGAAACTGCATTCAGGACAATCTGCTTTTGATGGCAGTCTAAGCTTCTCGTTCCAGCAGAATACGAAGAAAGGACACCCCCAGTGATCATCATCCTGATCATATCGGTTATAACCTTGACGCATGTCTATATGCCAATCGGACCTATAATCGTACTGACGACGATCATCGATTCTATCATCAAACCAACGCCTGCCATCGGTCCTGTCATCATATCGGCGTCGGCCATCGGACCATTCATCATATCGGCGTCGGCCATCGAACCTGTCATCACGTCGGCGCTGATCATCAAACTCTTCATCAAGCCGCCTTGCTTGATACTCGCGCCTCCGACGTCGTCGTTCCTCGCGCTCTTCCCATGCTCGGGCTGCTGCCTGCTGCCTTTTGTACTTGTTAATCAACATCTGGGAAGTTACACGCGGCCGATATCCACCAGGAGCATTAGATTCTCGCCCAAACGCCTGATGATTCCTCCGCAGCTCTTCAACAGTAACTTGAACTGCAGGATCAACGGCACCAGAACTCTTGGCGTGGTCCGATGTAAGCACCTTAAACTTCCCCTTTTCATCAGCATCAACCATATTAACAGAAAAGGAGAAATCAGCAAAGTTATTAGGAAAGGGATGACCGTCGATCTTCATGGCTTTCTTGTTGTCTTCAAATTTGATCTTGCCAGATTCTATAGCCAATTGGATCTCCCTCCTGAACACCTTGCATTCATTTGTCTCATGAGAAGTCGAGTTATACCATTTGCAATATTTGCGTTTCTTCAACTCATCGGCCGATGGAATAGAATGATTTGGAGAAAGCTGGATAAGCTTCTCACTGAGCAGTAAATCAAAAATCTTATCGGCCTTAGTTATATCAAATCCAAACTTCTCAGGGTTCTGCTTGATCCATGGGAGTGATACCGGCTTCTTGGATTTGGTCCATTCGGCTATGTTGACATCAGCCTCCCCTTCAGAATCAGAGAGATAAGATACTTGCTTGGAAACTTTGTACGCTTCATCTCTTGATATCGGACCTCATGGGCTGATACCTTCTGAACCAGTTGTCCCAATGTCTCAAACTCCTGAGCAGAAAACTTTTCTTTGATCGGCGCGAGCAAACCCTGGAATGCAAGCTCGGCCAACTGCATATCAGATAGCTTCAAACTATAGCACCGATTCCTGGTATCACGGAACCGTTGAATATACTCCTTGACGTTCTCATCGTTTCTCTGCCTGACAGCAATCAAATCGGAAATCTTCATCTCGTTGAGACCCGAAAAGAAGTATTTATGAAACTGCTTCTCCATATCGGACCATCCTGTGACTGATCCTGCTGGCAACGACGTAAACCAGGTAAACGCCGGCCCTGACAGTGACAGAGGGAAAAATCTGAGCCTGAGTCCCTCCTCTGAAGCAGCTTCACCACATTGAGCCAGGAATCGACTGACATGCTCAATAGTGGTCATATCATCCTGCCCGGAGAATTTGAAGAAATCCGGCACTCTGTAACGCGGAGGAAGTGGCACTGCATCAAAGTAAGACGGGTACGGGTGCCGATACAACCTCGCTTCATCCTTAGGCTTCAAGCCGAATTGATTCTGGATCACCTCGGCTATTTTCTGTGACCAATCGGACTGTTGACTTCCAGTTGGCATCCCATCAGCTATATCCATCATATAATTATTGTAATCACCGACCATACGCTGATGTGAAGGAATCTCTGTACGTAGCCTTGCAGCTGCAGGTTGCTTTTCTTGTTCGCCCAGAGTCCTAGCATATTTTTCACCATGTGGCCCGACAATAGATCCATCGGCCATCAACAGAAAACCGTTGGCCAGTTCAATAGGAGGTGGTGGAGCAATCGGAATCTGCGGAGCAACGGTCATTGCATTATCTTCAGTTTCTTTGCCTTTCCCCGATCCTGATGCCCCTGCAGAATCTGCTATAAACACTGGACCTTTCAAGCAAATAGCATCATACACCGCCTTCTTGATGAGATTATCCAAAGAATTCACCAAAGTGCCTGACTGGTTGATCAATGCATGATGAACAGCTTGGTGAATCATATCTGTCATGTTGACCTGATACTCCCGAGCATCAGTTATCTTCTTGATCAATTCTGGATCTGGGAGAGGACCTTTGAGTATAGGGCCTGAACGATTACGCCCAAATTGGCCAAGGCAGAGCTTCTCAAATGCATCAATCTGAGCCTGAACTGCATCTAATTGAGCTTTAGACAGATCGGCCTTTGTAATTGGAATGGCCGCCTCAGGCGTCTTGTTCTTGTCATTCTTGGCCTTTTCAGCAGTTTCTTTTTCAGCAGCAAGTCTTGCTGCAGTTTCTTGTTCAGCATCAGACGACGACATCTTGGAATTTGTTTCTCGTGTCCCACTGGGCGTGCCAAAAATGTGTTGACGCGAAAAATCGGCAGTCGTATCCTCCGCGTGCAGCACACGAAGACCAGGGAGATCTGCTTCGCTCCAGTGCCAGCCCACACTCCAGTTTAGGTTCGCAGCGTGCCAGTCAATTTGACCTGAAATTGACAAGGAGAATAAATAGTTAAATTACTCTTTGATTGTGCCGGCTCTATTTCAGACGATGGAGTAACGTCGAATTTTAGCCAAGACCCAATCAGACACGTGTCGGCCGATACCAATCGGACCTCAAAATCGGACTTCATTGATGACGTCAATCGGACCGAGTAATCAGACCTCAATCAGACACCGAATCGGACCTCAGAATCGGACCAATCAGGATCGGACCTTGATTGATATAACAGATCAGCCTTTGAATAATAAAGTAAAGCATAAAACAAGGCCAATATGTAAAGTAATGGATCAGCTGTGTCTGTAGACAAGATATCAAATAATCAAAGTGTAAGCCGATACATTGTCCATCTTGCCTATTTGCCAGTTTGACTCATCTTGTCGGACCATCTAACCAACCGATCGGACTATAGCCTTTTCAGAGAAATCTAGCTCCGACGTAGGGAATCTAGATTTCTCCAACTATGATCAGATCGGATAGCTAGACAGTCAAACTCAACTCATCAACCTGTCAATTAAACAAGATGCTCGCACAGGTGTTGACCAGATTAAGCAAATAAGCAGATAAAATATTAACAGGATCGTTCTGATTCTAAGATATGCTACCAAATAATCAAGCATGACCTAGCTCCGACGTAGGGAATCTAAACCACACTTAACATTCAAATAGCAATAAGGCATAACCAAAGCTTCCTTTGACTAATCAAGATGAATCTAGCTCCGACGTAGGGAATCTAAACCAAACATGACAATCAAAGATTAATCTAATCGTATTGCAAAGATCCAGCTCCGACGTAGGGAATCTACACCAGTGCAATACTCAAAGAACAACCAGATTAAACACAAAGCAGGATCGGACCTAGAACGATGCTGTAAGATAAATATTGCTTAAATCGGACCAAGACCAATGCTCAAAGCCGTTGAAGAAGTAGAATTGATTCACATGGCGTAGATCTAAACCAATCTAGCAACTCCAAACAAACCGCAAAAACTGCCTTTAGTAACCAAGATGAGTCTAGCTCCGACGTAGGGAATCTAGCCTAATCTTGATATCTAGCTCCGACGTAGGGAATCTAGACTTAAAGTGCAGTCCGATAAACGATAATCTGTTGGATAATCAATATTGATCTAGCTCCGACGTAGGGAATCTATATCAATCTTGCTTATCCAGAGATAAATCGGTTGAACAGTATAAACGAGAAAGGGCGATGCGCCTCAATTCAAAGCCTATACTAGTTCGATAAATTGACTAATTTACTGGTAAACCGGAGATCAGAACTGATGCAGCCCGTCCACCAATGAGCTTCGTCGGTAACTACTACTAGGGTTTTTGGCGTGAAGCCGGGTTGTATTGATTGTGAGAATAGTTTTTACAATGGACGAGGGTTTATATTTATACCCTGGTCATGGAGAGTCCTGATCGGACCAGACTAACTTGCGAACAAAGTAAATTAAATCTAATATAGAATGGGACTCTTAATATGCCTTCAAAAAGGAAATAGTCCCTGCATCTGATACGCTTCCTCCTCAGCCGACGCGCCCTTCTTCCATCATCAGATCGGACTTCTTGTTTCATCGGACTCCTCTTCAGCATCGGCTTCCTTCTCTGTCATCTTCTGTTTGACCATTCAACGGGCCCACTGCACAGTCTCAACCTCACCACGTCACCATCTGACTCAGCATGTCAGGTGCGAAAATCTGGTGTCAACAGGGGTACCTTGGTGTCTCCGGGCATAGAAAGGAGCTTGGGGCCGGCCGGTCGGCCCAGCCGTGATGGTGGGCGAGACGGCGGCGGGGTCGGCGGCGGGAGCCGCCGGCCGGGGCAGCGGGAGACATTCGGATGGGCGAGGTTGGCGGCGAGGGGCGACGAACGGCGTGAGCTAGTTGCGTACGGCGGTCGGCCGGCAGAGCGGAGGAGCGCCGAGATGAGAAAGACGGTGGCCACAAGACGGCGGCGAAGAGGATGCGCTGTTTTTTTTGTTTTTTTGAGAGGATGCGCTGTTTAGTCGGATCGTAAGAAGAATAACGGCCTTTGTTGGGCCTGTGCGATGGGTTGGTTTCCTATCTTCCGGAAGGGAGATAGAAGCCCCCGCACACGAGACCCAACGCACATCTCATGTTCGTAGGTGTCTTCGCGCAGAACATGTGGCGTGTTTGACCTGCTACTGCTATGAGAGCAAGGTTAATAGAACCGCCCGCTGCCGGCTGTAACAGAAGCCATGTCACTCGAACAGGGAGAGTGCTGGTGGTGGACCCCACAATCTTTTATTGCTTTTCAAATTTACGGCAGTGACGGGAGCCAATGAGAGACCATGCAGCGTTGAAACAGAGCATCTCGCTCGCTTTCCGCCAGCGTTGTGTGAGTCGCCCGCTTTCTTCTCTTTCCTCCTTTCTCTCTCTCCCACGTTGGATTGTGCTGATGTGGCTGTGCATTTCGCCGAGTGAGCTGGCTTTATTATACTTGCTCTGACCAGGAAGAAAAGGGTACGCAGCTCATGAATGCCTTTATCCCCGTCCTGGATAAAGATTACTAGGATGATTAGCGCACTTCGTTGCGCCCGTATCCTACTGCACACAAAACTCGGCATTTAGAATTGGCAGGTAAGCCCCCGAGATATAGATGAAGCAAAATAAATGGATTAAGGCATATGCAGCAGATCCCCAAATAAAAGAAAGACTAATTTAAATGCATAGGTTGACATAAGAAAACAAAACCTATTTGTTGATGGTAAGAATCAGTAGCTTCTTTATAGTAAGAATTAGCTTTCCTATGAGCAGGGCAACAACCATCTCAAGCGCTCAACACCAAAAAATAACCTTCTTACTAACTGAAAATGTTACATCAATTAAGACAACAATCATGTCATAGGAATACAACGGTCTTGCCACCAAATAATTGTACAATTTGTACAATACAAAAAAAAAGGTGTTCGCTTACACTATAAAGAGTCTTTCAAAGGAAAACAAAATACAAATGTCTTCATAGTAAGTTACAGCTTAGAATTTGTGGGGGAAAAAGAAGTTCAGTATATATCAGCTTAGCATGCATGTCATGTGGAAGCTTTTGCCAAAATAAGGAATTTCATCCATAAGTCATATATCATGTTTAGTCTAAAAGGGGGAACCAACTTACAATTTTGTTGAAGAGCTCTCCATGCAATTCTGTATGATTTGTTCTTGGGAACTGCAAAAAAAAAGAGAGTTCAATTCAGCCATGGCAACAATGTCCGATTTCTAAACACTCCACTGAAAAGTGCCAATAAGCTTCACCATATAGAGTAAACATATAGAGTAAACAACTGTCACCGCTTGAATCAGAAAGGGTGAAATTTCAAATGATAGGCAGGTCATTGCCATTAGGAAGCTCCATTCTCATGCCAATTGTTGAAAGCATTCGTTACCCAGATCTGTGGAGCTGTGGGGTAAATGGGTTAACAGAGATCTACATAACATGCAATGTCACACAGGTCTATAACAACATGATCCTTGAAATTTCAGCTATAGATTACTCGGTATGTTGAACTCCTAAAAAGCCAAAAAAAGATGAGGTTTGAGCCTATGCAAGAATAGGACCATATTCATGAAGCTCTCCAACTCATCCTTGGGGACTATGCCCTTGGTCAATACACTTATGTCTTGCGACATCTGTACATGATATACATGTTAGTGCTTAACATCCCGAGTAGCTTTGTAGTCAGCACCAAATCAATCAATCACTGGTAGGAAGAGGAAACCAAGCACCTGGTGGTGAGTAATTTGGACATTGTAGCTTCTAGAAAAACATAAAACAGGAGAAAATATTGAGCCAAATATATAACTTTAGGAAATATACAGAAGCTGTTAATTTATGTCTCAGCACATGCTTGTAGTTCATTCTTAAAAAACTAACAGAATCTTTCACTTGCATGTCTAAGAGAGCAATTCACAGTTTAATAATAAAAATGACAAACACTTGCTACAATGTGAACAAAATAATCTTCTAAAAAAATTAGGGTACCTATACACTGGCTTGAATATATTGCGTTGACAATTTGACATTTGCTTTTGTGGTTTGTTCTAGCACCTATTTTGTTGGAGCTCTCCTTGTCATGGGCATGCCACCTGGTAACAAAGATGGAAGATTCAGAATGATACACTTAGAAATGTGAGCATGTCAGTTATGAGAAACTATATGGGAGGCTGGTGGAGTATCAGAAATTCTGAATGAGGGACAGAGGAGGAATCGAATGCTGACATGAAAAAATGGTATCTTAAGATGCGTCGAAATTGGAGATGCATTGTGTTTCCCCCATTTGTTTAGTTCTAAGACTTAGGCCTCTTCTGTTAATAAGGAAAGCAATGTTTACTGACTTAGGCCTCTTCTGTTAATAAGGAAAGCAATGTTTCAGAAGAGGAGCAGCGAGGAACAGACTACTGAAAAAATGGGTTTTGACTGTAAAATGCAGATATAGCAACAGGCATGTTAACAGAAGAGGAACAGCCTCATACCTTGGCAGGAAAGACGTTTCCGATAGGCACACAGCAGCAACACTGGAAACCAATCGAAGCAGCTGCCGTCGGCACAGGCATGCAAGCAAGGCACCTCCAACAATCGGAAATCATAGCCAAAAACAGGAAAAGAAAGGACCAATCAAGACAAATCCAGCACATGGCAACCATGGCAGGCAAGATGAACTGAAAATACAGCAGCAGTGACATTAACAGAGGGGAAATAAATCCGTACCTCAGAAGGGAACACCACAAATTGGACCGGCGCAACGCAACAGCACACGATCCAGACCAAATCCGGCGGCGCCGCAACAGCTCAGAGCACCAACGCTACTAAACTGACAAACAAAGGATGAGCACGCAAGAATAGCCATGTGCAACGCGCCGGACGCAGCACAAATACGACGGTCGAGTCGGCGAGGCAGCGCCCGCGGAGGCTCACAGAACACGGCCCCGCACGGCGCCTACGGCGCCGTTCCCCACCGCCGTCCCCCGCCGCCGTCGAACTGAATAGGAAGGAACCGGTGCGGAACGAACCAGTCGGATCCCGCCGAAGCAGACCGACTATTCAGGTGGAGGCAAGCATTGAGCACGCATGCGGCCTGCGAGCGACCTCCGCCGCAGGTCACCTCCGACGCGCCCCGCCGTTTACCGCAGCGACGAATCGACGGCGAGCAACAGGGCAGCAGGAGATGGAGGAAGAGCGGCGGCCGAATGGAAGCGGTGGCACCGAGGATAGGAACCCTAGTAAACCCCTGTGAAATGAACCCAGGTTCCGTGGGCCAACGTAGAGAGATCCATTTCACCGATGCACACGCGATGGCAACGGGCCGAAACCGCCTGTGGACCAAAAGAGCAAGTGCACGGCCCGTCAGAAAAAACATTCGCGCACAGTAGAAGGTGCTCTCTCCGGCCACGGATTTCACCAGGGAGAGAGAGTTACTTATTACTAGACCCTACTTCCACCTAAAAAAATACGAATACTCGTACCGTAAAAAATACGAAGAGAAATAAAGGAACAGTGGGCCGCGGAGAGAGCGCATATCCGCAGTGGGCCGAGTCTGGGTGGACTGACCTGAGAAATAAAGGAACAGTGGACGGCCCGAAAAAGCCCGGCCCTAGCACGGCCCGGCCCGAGCCACGTAGGGCTAGTGCCGGCCCGGCCCGACACTGTGGGCCGTGTCTGGGCCGCACCTCAGGCACGTAGTGCCGGCCCGGGCCCGGCACGATATTTGGGCCGGCACTACGTCGGCCCGACACCCCGGCCGGCCCAAGGCCTGCCCCAGGCCACCCCCCTCCCGGCCGTCCGATCCAGGTTGGATCCGACCGTTGGGGGCTGGGAGTATATAAGGCCGCGGCGCTCGCTCCGGCCCTCCCCCGGCGGAAACCTAGCGCAGTCGCCTCTCTCGGTCTCTCCGTCTCTCGCCTCGACTCCGCCTCGCCGGTCGCCGACTCGCCGCCTCGCCCTCGACCTCGAGCTCTCCCCTTCCTCTCCGGCCGGCGGGTGGCCTAGGTCTCCCGTCTCCGGCTGCACCCTCCTACTTCTCCGGTTCTCCTCTCCCCCGGTCGGCCGCACCCCCCCTCCCCCGGCCTCTGGTGACTTGGTGAGCGCTTGACCGGAGTTTGGTCTCCACTCTCCGCGGCTCTGGTCTTCTTCTACCTCTCCGGCTCTCCGTCCTCGGCTCCTCCTCCTCGCTCGACCTCTGGTGCTCCGGTTTCATGGGTAAGTCCGAAACCCTAACCCTAGATCTGTGGTTGCTCGACCTCGCCGCTGTTGATTCGTGTTTGTTTGTTTGTCACTGATCATTCTTGTTCTTCGCAGGACGACGGCCATCGCGAAGCCGTTGAGGAACCAGAGGGCCGGCCGGCCGGATCTCTGGTTGCTCGACCTCGCCGTCCACTCTGGTGCTCCGGGTTCGCCGCCGTCGCCTTGAAACCGTGAGGAGCCAGAGCTCCGGTGATGGAGATGGAGGAGGACGACGAGTTCCAGGCTCACTCCATCAACCTGATCAATGAGGACGTTGAGGTGATGGGAGAGCATGGAGATGAGGGAGACGACATTGCTGGTGAGGCGCAGTTCGGCGTTAGCGCCGACCAGCCGATCGACCTTGCTGAGGAAGAGAATGGTGGGGAAGAGAATGGTGATGACACAAGGACCACTGCCAAAAAGCAGAAGTCTTGCACCTCTGATGTGTGGGATGATTTTGAGAAGATCTTCAAAATCATCGATGGTAAGAAAAAACGCTTCCAAGCTAAATGCATTCACTGTGGTTCTATTTATTCTGCTGTTTCTACTGGAGGCACTGGCCATCTGTTGAGGCATAGGGCTAAATGTGCTGTTAAGAAAGAGGAAACACGTATGGCTCAATCTTTGATTAATTTTGCTGCTGATGGTAGTATGCGACACTGGGAGTACAGCCCTGAGGTTGCTAGAACACAGCTAGTTAGATTGATTGCTAGACTAGACCTGCCTCTTTGCTTTGGTGAATCTGATGCATTTCTAGAGTATGTTAAGACTGCTCATAATCCTAGATTTGCTACTGTGTCTAGGCAAACCACTACTAGAGATCTTGTCAAGTTTTATGATGATCGCCGTGCTAAGCTTATTGAATCTTTGAGGTCTGGTGTGTCTTCTGTTGCTATTACCTCTGATATTTGGTCCGGCAATGCTAAAGAGGACTACCTTAGTGTGGTTGCACATTTTATCAATTCTGATTGGCAATTAGAGAAGAGGATAATAGGTTTCAGGCTTATTGATGTGTCCCATAATGGTCAAAACATTGCTGATCGTGTGTCTTCTGTGCTTGAGGAGTATGCTTTGATTGCTAAAGTGTTTTCTGTTACTTTGGATAATGCATCTTCTAACACCAATGCTATTGACAAACTGTCACCTCACTTATCTGATTATGTTGGTGATCTTTTCTTGCATCAGCGATGTGCTTGTCACATCATTAATCTCATTGTTAAGTCTGCCTTGGGTGCTATTAAGGGTTACTTAGAAGCTTTTAGAACTGCAATTTCATTTATCAACTCTTCTAACCAGCGCATTGCAGCTTTTAAAAGATATTGCATTGCTGTTAATGTCCGTCCTAGAAAATTTGGCTTAGACATGGATGTCAGGTGGAATTCCACCTACCTCATGCTTAAGCATCTAGTCCCTTACAAGCAGACATTCAGTGTGTTCATCGAGACCAACTACCCTAGAAAAGATGGTGAGTCTATGCTCTTGACAGATGATCATTGGTATGTTGCAGAAAAAATCCTAGCATTCCTTGAACTGTTTTATGATGCAACTGTTTCATTGTCTGGTATCTATTATCCTACATCACCACTTATGATGCATCATTTAGTTCTGATAGCTAAGCATCTTAAAACTTATGAGAATGATAGGTTGCTTAGAAATGTTGTTGTCCCTATGAAGGATTACTATCTAAAGTACTGGAGGGACATTCCTTTGCTCTATTCTGTTGCATTCATCCTGGATCCTAGAGCTAAAATTAAAGGTTTCAACAATGTGCTAAGGCTGTTATCTAGTCTAACTGGTACTGATTATTCAGCATATTTCACTGAGGTAAGGGCTCAGCTTTCTACTGTTTTTAAGAAATATGAAGACGAATTTGGTGCAGTAAGATTGCAGAGGCTTTCACAGCAGCACACAAATGGTAAGAAAAAGACAGCCTGGGATGATATTTTTTCTGAGGCTGTTGATGAAGCATCTGACTTTGGTCCTGTATCTGGTATCTCTTTCTCCACCTCACCCCTCACCCCCCCTTCTCTGAACAGAAGAACATCTGCCAGTGCCTTGCTACAAGCAGCAAGCACTGCAGCTGTTGGGGTTAATGGTGTGTCTGAACTGTCATCCTACCTGGACAGTGACACCATAACCCATCATGATGAGAGCTTTAACATATTGCACTGGTGGCATGAACACAAACTCACATATCCTGTTCTCTCTATCTTAGCTAGAGATGTTTTCACTGTGCCTGTGTCTACTATATCTTCAGAATCTGCATTTAGCACCACTGGCAGGATCATCGAGGAGCGGCGTCGTCGACTGACCCCTGAAATGGTGGAGATGCTCACCTGCATCAAAGATTGGGAGGCTGGAGAGGCAAGAATTCAGCACATGGTGGAGGACAAGGAGCTTGTAGCTTCTTTTGAAGAACTTTATCTTGATGATGCTTGAACTGTTGTAATGTGATGGATTGAAACTAGAACCTGGTACTGTAATAATAATGAACTTTATTTGATTGAGCTGGGCTGTACTCTTTTTTCCTATCTAGGGTTTCTCACGAGGTGTGAGTTTTACCTAGATAGGTTTTTAATGAGGCAGCCATTGCACCAGCTCAAACTTTTGAAAAATCTGTCTTTGATCTGTGTTGTGCTTGTGATCTGTGCAAAACTGTGAAATTTGAATCTGTGTTGTGCTTGTGATCTGAAGTTGTGATCTGTGTTGTGCTTGTGATCTGTGCTTGTTATCTGTGAAATGAACTGTGAAATTTGAATCTGTGAAAATTGAACTGTGAAATTTTGAACTGTGAAATTTTGAACTGTGAAATTTTGAACTGTTATTTAGTGCCTGGGCCGGCCCTAGCACGATCTGGCCCGCCCGGGTCATAGTGCCGGCCCGGCACTAGAAAATGGCCCTAGGGCCGGGCCTGGGCCGCAAGTTCGGCACGCAGTGCCGGCCCGGCCCGGCACGAAATAGCCGTAGTGCCTATGCGGGCCGGGCCTATTCGGGCCGGGCCAATTCGGGCTAGGGCCGGGCCGCCCATATGGCCATCTATAGCCCCCATCGCCCCTGGCCCCTGCTCCCTGCTACTCCCGCCGCCTCCCTTCCCTCTCCCGCCGGCCGCCGCCTTCCGCCCACTCATCCATTCGACCCTGTGCGTTCAGGTATCTGGCATGATGGGGCGCCGATCGCATCCCTTGGGTTCGCCGATGGGATCCAATGCCGAAGGCAAAGACGGGTGTCTATCTGGATATGACGGGATGATGACACGAGCGCGGTGGCGGCGGCGCCTCCTCGCCGGTTCCTCCGTGCACTTGGGGGAGATGACATCGCTCAACAATCCGGTGTCCGCCGACCCTGAGGAATGGAAGGATTGGGCCAACCTGATGCCTGATCTCATCGACGAGATCTCTGGCCGGCTGCTCTCATTGGACGTGGCCGAGTACCTCCGCTTCCGCGCCGTGTGCAAGCCATGGCGCGAGGGCACCGACGACCCGCGCGCACGAGTCATGGACAGGCGTTTCCGACCCCGCAACTGGATAGTGCTCTGCATCACCCCCGACCCCACGCCGCAACGCCGCCTCCTCAACCTGGCCACCGGGGCCTCCCTCGGCGTCGATCTCCCGGCGTTCTCCACCCACTGCTACCTTTGCGCCGCCGACGGCCTCCTTGTCCTCTACCACAGGCCTACGGAGGTCATTCGCCTCGTCGACCCTCTCACCAACGTCATCTCCCGCTCCAACATCGTCGCCGTCGTGCCACCCAGGACCGGATGTCAGCCCTATGCGGTGTATAGGGATAACTCCGGCATCTTCCCGTGCTTGATCGACGGCGCCGGCTTGGATGACACCACTTCCCCGCCTACCCTTGTACTCTGCCTGAGGGAGCCGATGTCCAACATCGTCTGCGCCAAGGCTGGCGATGCGCAGTGGACACTGGTGAGCCCTGGTCAGGCGTCCCACTGGCTGTTCGATTGGCTCGGCAGGGTTTCATTCCAGACGTTAGCCTCCTTTGGAGGGCGCTGCTACTTCTCCTCCCCAGAGGGATCGGTCTACGTGCTGGAGCTGCATCCACTGCCTCGGCTGGTTGAAATTGTGAACCAGCGCAAGAAGTCACTGGATGACGCCATTCGATACAGGTACATCAATTCCTTTTTGATCGGTGAAGGCAGCGGGGGGAGACTGCTGATGCTGCGCTACCACAGAGACATCAACTATTTAGGTGGCAGAGAAGCTTACAGTCAGAAGAAGGTGTTCACGGTGAATGGCACCACTGGCCACATGGAGATGATCGAGGTGGACATCGCCGGGAAGAGGCTGCTGCCGTTGAAGAGCCTTGGCCGCCAGGCGGTGTTTGTGGGTGAAACACACTGCGTGGCCGTCTCCAACGAGACGTTCCCCTCTATTACCCCAAACGCGGTATATATGGGCTACCGTCATCAGGTTGATGTGAGGACTTTCGGCATCTGTCATCTCGAGGGCATGAGGGTTGAACTGGCGCATGAGTTCGATCGCGACAAAGATATGAGGCTTGTTCCCCGTGCCAGGCCCTGCAATATTGACCAGTATCTGGTCTGCTATGCCGACCGCAGAGGCATGTTCAGTGGTGTCTGCATCATTCACTCTCAGCATATACCTCTTTCGATGGGTGTAATTCAATGAACCCTCGCCCCTTCTTGTGATCACGTAGGAATATCTGTACTCTCGTGTTCCTTTTTTGTTTGCCCTGTTTCAGTGTGCTTTGCTTAACTATTATCTTTCGAATAATTGCCCCTTTTATTTTCATTCTACCCTTTGTATGCGCTTTCAAACATGCAATTGTTTCCTCTAGAAGTTACCACTAGCATAACAGCGTACACCAGGCTGATAAAGAGGGGTGGATTGGATTGGCTGGGAATCAGTGAAAAGATTGAAATGAAGAGCGCCATACATCAACATTCCTATGGTCTGTGAGAGTTAAGATCTTGACAATATATAGGACTTAACGTGACACTAGTTTATCTGAGATTTAACACCATATCTGTATCGACTTAGGTATAGCTTGGTGCTTGACTGTAAATGGTACCAAAGTTTGTGGGCGTGTAAACGAAATTCGACTAAGATCCTAGTCAGTGGCAAATATTTTCATACGACACACTCAAGTGGGATATCTTGCCAGAAATGTAGATTTGTTGTGCTGATGGTAATGGTAATTATTCCTGGACCATTGAAAAGTAAAAGAGAGACTGAGCTATGACTTGACTCTCGGGAGTGCAATGTTGTTTCTAAGAAGGATTGTGAGGTCAGCCATGAATGAGACATATCCTATTCGCTGATCATGCCAGATCGTAGTCTTTAGAGCTACAGTAAATCTTGTTCAACCTTTTCTTTTTCGTCAAAAATCATGTTCGATATCGCACTTTTAGTACATTTTCACATGCATTAGTTCTATTTGGTCCACTCCTGTGAGCTGAAAAGCGCCATTTTTTCAGATTAAATTGGGATGTGAGATTCAATTCTAGTGGATGGATTAGTCTATTTTTAAAAAATCTTGTTTGGGAATTGGGATATGATCTTTGGTATCTTGTGTGCAGACTTGTAGAACATGCCAGATGATATGTGTCACCATTAGGACGTACAACTGAGTATGGGACACCCAGAGCAAAGTGTGTGTGACCAACTGGATCTCATTGTTTACGACAAGTTAAAAGTCCAAGCAGCTGAGCTTTCCAATGTTACCATTGGCTCTATTTGGTGTGTGTCATTACTGCACAAGCTACTTGATCTGATGGTTCCAGGTTAGTCTGCTACCTCTCCAATTATGGACTGTTTGATTTCCTAGATTTTTATGAAAACACTGGTTTCCTTGCTAATTATATGTTATTTTCGAGGAGCCTATTTATATGTTATATTCCTCCAAGTTTGATAACATGTGCTTTACTTTCGATAGATTCCTTTTCCTTGATCAAATCAGACATAAAACCACGATGCTATCCTGAGTGTAAGAGGTGAGCTCATGTCAACACTGCAAGAAACATCGAAGAGACTCAAAATTTATACAAATGTTGAAGACTTAGAGCCATGGACAGACCAGACCAGTTAAGCACTGAGCTCCTGCTCGCTGCTCTTAGCTGCAAAAACAAAAGCTTAGGAAGTAATGATCAGACCAACATCTGCAAATTTTCAAGATACTTTCAGTAGAAAAATCAATAATAGTAAGCAAAATATTGTAGTTATTACATGGCAAACAGAAAAATTTTAAAAGTTCAGGAAATATAGATAAAGAAACTGGCAGGATGCCTTCCTGATCTTGTTTTAAATGAAGGAAAGGAAATCTACTTTCTGAAATTTGTAGGATGGCTACCTCGTGTCTGAAGTGAAGGAAATCTTATTTCCGCAGTTCAATTATGCGAACTCCATCACTAGATGAATGTAAGGTCAACGCTAAAATGGATTGAGAGAAAATATGATTCCTACATTCAATCAAGTTCTTCGCAGATCTTTATGATTTCTTCTATACCCTCATTCTTGGGCGATGAATGCAACCAGCTTTGTGCACAGATGAGTGTTTCGACTATCTTCAGTGACAAATAACTCCAAAGCAAAGAAATCACTCAACCATTTCTGCTGAAGCTACCATAGAAACTGGAGCCTCTACAACGTCTTTAGTTAGTTTTAACAATATATGGCAATTATTGGAGTTCACTTAAAAACCCACTCATGGTTGTAAACTTTGTATCTTCTCACAATCATCTGTTAGAGATCTAGATAATTCTGAATTGTGACACCAATATACTAGAAACATCATCCCTGCTATTTGGCCCGGAGGCTAATGAGTATCATTTCTATCACTACATGTTGTAACAGCTTGAACATACAAATCAACGATTTGCTACTACCCTGTCCAACTTCGGTCCAGTCTGCCCCTTGGGGAATATTATAACTCAGTGGCTGTAGATCTATTTCAGTTGTACTTTGCTACTAACAAGGCAATAATACACATCCATTCATGAAGGGCGGATGCAACTATTTTGGGCAGAGGAAGGGGCAAGCTAATGCATCTCTATCAGGCATTTGCCACCCTGTTCAGCATCAACTGAGTTCTCCTGACCTACAAGAGGAATGATACTCATGAAACCTTGTCATTTGAGTTTGTGGCAAAGAGCCATCTTTAGGTTGAGCTTGTCATTATAAATTTTTAAATATTATTTTATAATAGGCTAAAACATCTAATAATAAACTAATCATAAATGATGTTCACTGCCACCGTACGAAATTTGGACTTTAAACACCATCTGTGCATAAATAGAGAAACAAAGAAGACAAATCTTAGTAAGAGGTAAATTGGACCAATTGACAAAGTTGTCAGAGTAAATTTAATCAAGTATAGTTTAGGGGGTTAACCAGATTTTTTGCCATACTTCAAGGTAATTTGGACTTCTCATATTCTGTATAGTTACTAAGAAGTTCTGGTATATGCAAGCCAGTTAAAACTTGAAACCTTAGATCTGGTTATCTGACTATTCTAAAACTTCTTCCGTGAGCATGACATTGCTCCCTTAAAATTTGTTCAACAAGAAATTTACACACCAGTTCTTCACAAAAGAAAAGGAAAACAGATCTATGTTTCAGTTTGAGCCAGCATGGCAAGTTAGCAACTATCCTCCGTTTTTTTTAAAAAAAAATCCTACAAAATTACAGTCTACATTAGTCTATTTCACAGTATCTCTTTTTTACATCACAGCTCCCTTTGTTTTATGCTGACAGCTTATTGAGCCCTCTGAAATCCACAGCGTCGACGCATGCGTCGATGCCCTTGTACTTGTTGAGCATCTTGAGCAGCTCGGTGGCCTTCTCCTTGGTTGCTTCCCTGCAACCGACCTGCAAGAGGAGGAGGAGCTTCTGGAACGCGCCAACCCGCAGCGCCTCGACCAGGCATCGCGTCACCGCCTCGTCCTCCTCGCCATCGTGGCCGGGCGCCCTGCCTAGCCGCCACATCGCCGACACGGCCAACTCGGTGGCCAGGTCTGACACGCGGAACATCTTCTTGACCAGCAAGGGCATGGCGAGCGCGTGCTCCCGTGCGCTGGCGCGGCCTTCCTCCGACGCGAGCACCGCGTCGAGAACCGCCAGCGCCTTCTCTGACATGCTCTTGTCCGCTTCGACGAGGGCCTCGATGAGCACTGGGATGAGCCCCGCGGTGGCAAGGCGCGCCGCGACGCGCTCGTCGGAACGCGCCAGGTGGTAGTTGGCGACCATGGCGGCCTTGGTGGCCTGCGGGCAGATGGGAGCCTTGATGATCTTCACCAGCGCGTCCACGATTTCGTCCACCTTTCCGCTCAAATCCACGAACGCTCCGTCGCACGAGACGACCTCCTTGATCGCCAGCACGGCGTTCATCCTTCCCGCCAAGCTCCCGTTCTCCGCAATGGCGACCAGAGACCCCAGCGAGCTCGGCGAGCCCAATGTCCTGGCGGCCTCCTCGTCCAACGGCATCATGCAGACCAATGCCGCCAGGATGTCCTCGAGGACGCGCCCGGCCGGCGCGGCGCCAGCGGCAGCGAGCGACTCGAACGCGGCGGCGAGCGCGCGGCCCGTGCCGATGGACGCGAAGCAGCGCCTGTTCCGCTCGCTGTCCCTCGCGAGAGCCTTTATCTTGGCGACCACCTCGGCGCACCTCGCCGCGGCGTCGCGCCGGCGCGCGGCCCCGGCGAGGTCGAAGAGGAGCTCGGACGCCTGGACGGGCGTGACGGGGATCTTGGGCGTGGGGATCCGCTCGACGCCGCGGGAGCGGTTGGCGACGCACCAGTCCTGGATGACCCGGCGGATGGCGTGGTTGGGGACGAGGTCCTCGTGGCGGAGCGGCGCGTGGGTGACGGGGCAGGTGGCGCGGCCCGTGTCCAGCCAGGCCTCGATGCTCTCCCGGTCGTACGTGATCCCCGTCGGCGCCGTGACGGGGTCCCGCATGAGGTCCAGCGAGATCGGGCACCGGAAGTGCGCCGGGATCGCCAGCTCCACGCCGCCGCCGCCGAGCGACACCGCCTTGGCGACCGCTCTCCGTGCCCTCCGCGCCAGCAGCGCCATCGAGACCAGCGGAATCAGCTGCAAGCTCAGGGCTCGGGCGATGAGTTCTTGCAGAGGCGTGCTGGATCGTTCTCTCGGTGGGTAAGGTGCGAAGCGTTCAATGCGAAGACTGGGTTGGGGGCTGGAGGAGGGAGGCGGGTTGAAATAGGGAGGGAAGGCAACGGACGGGTAAAGGGTTTGAATTGGAACGTTGACGTTGAACGCATGTTTGAATGTGTATAAACCGCGGGGGAGGGAAGAAACGGTCGGTAATGCCTTAACGCGCGCTGGCTTTAGTTAGGTGCCAGCAGTCACGGTCCTTTTTCCTTTTTGGCAGGTCCGGCAGGTCTAACATTTCAGGGCCCTATTCGGGTTGGGATCACCGGTATTCTTTTTTAAAAAAATTAAACCTGCACGGATTCATTTGAATTTTTAAGATATCTTTGTGGAATTTAAGGGTAGGTCTAAAAAGAACACGTGTATGATCTTGTGTGGATGGAGCTCATCCACGTGTCTAGCATTCCTTGTCCAGACTTCAGACTAGTTCAGAGTCAGTCCAGAACAGCAGCTTCTGCCAAGTAAATTTGTGTGTCGTCCATCCATCGGTCTCGATTAGTACCTGATCGTAATTCACGCAAAGCGTTTCAAATTCATAAACAATGACAGGTTCGTTCCAGAAGATCTGTTTTACGTACCAAATAGAAGATGGACCGACCATTCTCTTTGGTGAAAGTTGGAACTTGAATAATTCAAAGTCCCAGTCATCAACAATACGCTGCTACCTTGTCAACAATGGGTGTCAAGGCACGTTCGCAAAAAAAAACCCTTGTCAGCAATGGCACTCTTTCAGCACTCCTTGTGCAAGGTACGGCGATTTTCGTTGCGAATCCTCAAATAAGTCTGCTGATCCGGATCCGCATCCGCCGCATTTCAAATTCTAAAACCCTTTCGGTCTGAAGAAACTTGGCTCCCATCATGACGTTTGAACTGCAAAGCATGTCACAGCCTCAGGTCTCCCTGACGAATTATATACACACTTTTTTTCGAGAACGTTCTCCCTGAGGAATATTGCGACCACAGATCAGTATATGTCAGTTACGTGTAACCATCGATTAATTGTAGGCAGTAACTTGTAGTGAGCTCTGTGGAAGAGTTGTTCAAAGCATGCAGCAGTTCATCACATCAACTACATGTCCAGTCACTAGCCAAGAATTGCTCAAACCAAGTGAGCTGATCTAGAAACTCATACTAGTAACCGGTCAAATCACAGGTTCTCCTAAAACTGGCAGAAAGATAGCTCCAAACTAGAGCTCTCTTTTGATCTTTTCCTGCCCATGTGGAGCGCCTGAAAGCAACTCAAGATAAAGCCACCACTGAAATCCTTCCAGCATTGCTTCATTCAAAGTTAGCAGCTGTATTAAAATCTTGAACAGGCCCTTTCAGTTCGCTTTTGCTTTACAGCACTGAACTGCCATGTGATTATCTGCCAAAAGTAAGAATGTTAAATCCAGGGAGAAGTTCAGAAATTGCATTAGAAGTAAGCAGTTTGTCTAGGGCTAGAAATTCAAAACTTCTGCAATGAAATTTCGATTTCCTTATTCCTATGAATGCATTTGTAAGCTCGCCAATACAAACTAAACTAGTTCTCTCTGCGTATTTGCTATTAGTTCATGGCAGCGATAATTACAAGTATATCTTCATGGCGGTATTCTTTTTTTCTAGAAGCATGCCTGCTGTCAGCTGAAGACCGAGAATGCCTTCTCCTGATTCTAGAAGTCATAATACAAGCGCCAAAAATTGGAGATCGAACGAGCACACATGCACCCCCTTGGCCCTTGCTCAAAGAATAGTAGTTTCTCCACGACGATACTGTATTTCAGAAAATATTTCTCATGGTTGCATTCTTTCTCTAGAAGTATATAAGCTGAAGACCAACTCGCAGTCGTACCTGCTCCTTTTTCTAGAAGTTCTACTAGTTCTATAGATACATAAAAGGCAAAAAAAAAATGCAGAAAAACAAACAGGCACACACTGGAAGCACAACCCTGAATCCCTGATCACTACTTACACTATTATAAACCTGTTTAAATCCCAGTGGCAGGGCAGTCAGTTCATGCATCCTCTCGTGTTCCCATTCAGACATTATATTCTTGGTCTAGAATCAGCCCTGTGGAAATCAAATGCAGGCAAATTTTACCTAACGTTCAAATTCTCCCATCGGGACGTACGTCGTCTGCATTGAACGTTTGGTCTCTTGCGATTTTTATAAATATTCCTAGTACGCTTGTTTGAACTGCGGAAACGATTGATGGCTCAATCGGTCAATCCTCGGTCTCCGACGGGAAGCAGGTCAGACCGGACGCCGTTTTCAGTTCTTTCAACCAAAGGCCGACGCGGCTCCGTCCTTCAGTTGCTGTCATGTTTCAGCACGCACGCGCGCTCCTCTGGCCGCATAAACTATTCTGTCTCTGCACACATTCTGTGACCAAAGCATTCAACAAAACATACATTTTATGAAGGTACAGTAAATTAACACTCAGCATCGTACTACTAAATTTTTGGACAGTTTCATAACCTTTTTTTTTATAAAGGAAGCCCTATTAAATTTCAAGGAAATTGCATCAAGAATTCAAGATGATAAAGAAAGACAACTTCGTAGCTGGTCTGAGAACATCACTCCAAGCAGCAATAACAACGTTTTTGTTCTTTATTTTTCGTGGTGTGAGTTTTAATGCCAGGATCAGGGGCAGTTTGTAATTTTTTTTTGAGGCCAGGGACAGTTTGTAATTAAGCATGCCTGTTTTATCTGCTGTCTACCACGCAAAGATTTGGTTAGCAGAGGCGTTCACATGCATTACACAGTGCCAGCTTGATTCGCAGCAATCACACGGCGGCGGAGTGGGTATGCCTGCCTGCCTCGGAGCTCCTATCACTCCGTCGTCCAGCCGACCAGCACAGGAGTGACGGTGCGTGTGATCTGCCGTTAATTTTTTTCTCTTTCGACGCGAGGAGAGAGGGACACGGTTTCGTCGGCACGCCGTACGCGTGTTTCGAGGAAGACGAGGTCGTCGCCTTTCCGGCCGGCGTACGCCCCGCGGGTTTCTGATGCAAACGGGCCGGCGCGGCGGCGTGTCCGTGTTCCCTGTGGCAGCAGCTCGACGAGGTTCACATCCATGTCGACCCGGTCCAAGCGTCCTGAATTCCCATTTCGCCTGTCCTCTGTCGTTTTCATGTTTTCCGTGAGGCGGATAGCGCATGCCTACCTCAGTGCCGGTCTTCGGAGCGGAACCGTTCGTGGCATGAGTATTTTTCCTATATATACAAAGTCTGAATATAGATGCACGGCTTGGATTTAACTTCTGGTGTCCTAGAAGGCTAGAACTGGCCTTAAGTTCTTTTTTCATCAAGTTTTCTAGACGGCAAGATCTAAAAGAGGGCTAATGTCTAGCTAAATTTTAGCCCGAGACTAAAAAGAGCATTAGCCCATTAGTCTTTGAAGAAGAGCTAATGTAGACTAAAATTCTCTGCGGTTCGACAAAAAGACACCTACCCTCCTTTCTCTCCTCCTAAGGCTTGTATCCAGTGCATAAGTGTCATTTTATTGAAATTAGCTCATTCCATTAGCCAGGATCCAAACGAGAGTAGGCTAATTTGAATGACCTAAATTTAGCCAGTTAAAGTTTAGCCTTGACAAATTTTAGCGCTAGTCAATTTAAACGCACCTAAATTATAGAAAGCATGTAAAATATGTTTTTAGTTAGGAAGAGTGAGCGCTCTATTTGTCATGGTTTTGTACGCTCTATATGTAAGAATTTGATTGTTTTTATAATAGAAACCAAAGGCTTGTATCCTGTTCTTTGAAAAAAAATACTTAGTCTCGCAACACTACATTGGGCCATTTTTTTTTATTTAGCATACTCCATCACCTTCCTAATTGGTCTTCACCATAGTCCAACGCTGACGCGCAGCCACAGCCCGGTTTAGTGTCGGAGCCTCGAAGGCATAGAACGAAAAGTCGAACCGGAGATCGAACCGATCAACTGCTGGTTCAATGGTTCACGGTTCAATCAGTGGTTCACCGTTTGGACCAGTGGTTTAATAGTTATCAATATAATATTAATTTTTACAACTTGTATGAAAAATATGCATCTTTTGCAATAATATGTACATAAACATATCACTGATGACGTAATAGATGGAAGAACATAAGAATATCATAATAATTTATATCCAAAGTTTCAATTTAACACCTAAACATCAAACTAATCACCGGTTTATCGGTTCACTGCTTCATTTGTTCACGGTTTAATGCAACCGGCCGGTTTAACCGATCCAATTGCATGACTGGTCTTTTACTTGAACCGAACCGGTGATTTTTCTGGTGGAACCAGTGAACTGGTCTGTTTTTTTCTATGCTGGAAGGCCGAGTGGCCGACCATGATGTGCTGGATGAAAGAGGGATGCTTAAAAATAGATTGAATTTTAATTTTTAGGCATGGTGAAGACCTCCCTACTGCGCTGCTGTCTCCAACCTATCCTCCGCTAACCTGTAACCTCTCTTGTTGCTTGCCCCGTCGGTGGTGTTCACCTCACGGTAGAGCAGTTCGCGGCGCCGCGCGCGGTAGACCCCCGTCCTGATAGCCCAACACTGCCATGGCAGAGGCCGAGGCCTCCTCGCTGAAGGAGCGTGCCATGTTCAAGTTTGGAATCACCCTTCAAATCGCGTCTCAAGTTTTACGAAGCCACATAGCAAGATTTTACGCCGAACTTTGGTGCATCGTTCTAATGAAAATACAGCGAAGCTTACGGAGGTTACGAATCCACTTCAGCATTTGCTGACACCATCCGTCGCATCCGTCGTTGGCGATCGGGGTCTGTCCAGCAGCAACCGGCCGGGCCGAGGGGCAAACAAGCATGGAGTGGTAGAGGCGCCCAAGAGCCAAGAGTCACAATATTAGACCTGACCATCCAGAAACAGCAGACGGCATCACGGCAAACACCTAACATTGGCATTTGATCTACTAATCTTCTAATTGTAACAATATAATACACCGTCCATCCCATGTATGCGAGTTGCGACCAGGTCTTAGTTCAACTTCTGGAAACTTTGACAACACAAGACAAGTATGAGGGCCTGCGGATCTAAAGTACAAATCTAAACAAATACAAATACCAGACTAAATTCAACATGCAAGACCAAGAAAAAGATGGTAAACAGATGTTCAGACTGTTCTGGAAAATAGTTGAACTGTTGATAAACAAGCGATACTAAAAACGCCCACAGTGACCATCATCACAAGTTAAAAACGACCAAATTGGACTGACACTGAAGACGTGGGCCGAAAGAGCATGGCGTTCTCTTCTTTGATGCAAGGAGGACTCTATACACCAGAAATCCTAAGGAACTATGATCTTAACATATCTTCTGAAGGCCAGGAACACCACAGGATCCACCTGCGTCAAGGGAGGAAAAATGTAACTCAAATGTCCCTTTGTTGACAAAGATAAACTCTGAAATCAAAGAATAGATGATAGCACATAATGATCAAACTACAGAATTTGAACTCATGGTTTTTATAAACATTGTGCTTAACAATTGTGGAACACTGGAACCTGGTAGTTCCAGAAAAAAAAAAAAAAACACTGCCTGGACGGAGGGGCCATAGGCTAACTCATTAAAATAAGGGTAAGCATAGTTCGAGAATTCCAATAATACATCTGAAAGCATATATTAAGATGGTATGCTGCTGTATCATGTATGCTATGCTCCTGCTTTACCGAGGCTAAGATAGAAGCACTATCTAGCAGTCATATCGCTATTGGTATAAAAAGAAAGTAGAAATAAGAGACAAGGATGATGGTGCTCAGTTGATTGTATACTGGATGAGCAGGCAGATTCATAAACCTAGATCAAACCGATCAGAAGCACATGCATGGTTTATAGAAGTTCTAGTGGAAATGAAAACGACTTGTTGCATTCTTGTCTTCATAGCTATAGCACAACAATTAGGTGGGCATTACCTTACCTAACTTCCAGTTTCACCACAACCTATACCTATGTTCCCATTTATTAATTTCAGCAAACCTACTCAAAGCACATCAAAATAAAACACAGTGACCAAAATTTTAAACTCTGGTTTGACCAACAGTTCAGGTGATTTAATCTTTCTTTATGGAAGTATTATTAAAATAACATTGAATTCTTTATTTGGATGGTAATTAGGGACAGATGTTGGACAGCGGATCGGTTGGCAAGAAGAAATGTGCCACATGCAGCGAGCTGCCCACATTGTGATCAAACGGAGGAAACCATCAACCATCTGCTGGTAGAATGCGTTTTCGTCCGTGAATTCTGGTTCAATATTCTCAGAAGAGTTGGGCTGCAGGCTTTTACCCCACCTCTGGATACAAGAAGCTTTGAGCACTGGTGGGAATTAAGTTCTAGAAGTGTGCCTGCTCCCACTAAGAAGAGCCTCAACTCCCTGATTATTTTGGGAGCATGGACATTATGGAACCACCACAATCGTTGTTTTTGATGGGGCCTCTCCAAGTGTCAGCAGAGCACTGTTGTCGGCTAGTGAAGAAATACTTATGTGGGGTTTGGCCAGAGCTCGAAGAGTTAACCACCTTCTCGTTCCAGGGCCAATGGATGAATAAGGGTTTTTTGTTAGACGTAGGAGTTTTTTTCTGTGATAAAAGGTGACTGCTGTATGGTATTGGTGTGGGGGTGGGTGTTGTAAGGGTTTATAACCCTTTTATTTTATTTTTTTAATATAATGATACACAGCTCTCCTGTGTGTTCGAGAAAACAAATTAACATTGAACTAATCACCAATCTGATATCCCAAATGCCCTGTGACAAAAACTGGCGAACCCACTATGTACTGAACCACACTAAAATAACTAACCTTGAAATACAATAAATCTACTCTTCCTTGAGGCGCTTCTCAGTCTCTTCCAATGCCTTAATATCCTTGTTGTACTTGACAATGCGATAAATGCACCTATAGCAAAGCACAACCAAAAAAAAAAAGAAGAGAAATATGTTAAGATAATATGGAAACACAGGAAAAGTCTGTTAATCAGATTCTGCAGATGAGAAGCTTACCAATAAAGGAGGCATGCTGAAACACAAAGTATGACATTCCTCTGGGCTTTGAAGATCTATAAAAGGAGAAAAAAAAATCAAAATTGAGTCACAGAGGATACAAAGCAAAACTAAGATTACAACTTCCATCCCAAAAACATTGAAAAAGCGATCCCTGTAATGATATTAGAATAGAGCCAAAAATCACATTAGAGGGCACAAAACCACAAAACATGGGAGAAAATAACTCAAACATATGGGACATTTACTTGATTGGATACTAACCCAAGAGAAGTTTCACAATAGTTAATGCTGTCAGAACGCAGACTTTTTTTTGAAGGTGGGTTACTTTATGGAAGATTAACAATTTTAATTTCGTGTGCTCTTCTCCTGATGGATAATGAATTTGGAAAGGCTGACTTAATGTTTCAATTTTTCATCTACAAGGGATACCCGCTATAATTTTGCACCTAACAATACTCGAGCATGATACTTTTGCCACAGGTGCACCTAGTTCCTTAAATTGTGATATGATCAAAATGAACCAGTCATGCTCCACACTGGTTTCCTTTTCCCCATCAATCCACTAGTAGAACAAGATCCATCTACGATTCTTCCTAAAGAAAAAAGAGTACTATGCACTACTGACTTCATTGGACTTTATTCTTCTGCAATACAAAAGAGAATTCCAGGCTTTAAGGAAAAGGTTTAGCCCAAAACGTGCCTTAATGACGGTAATTATCATGCAACCTGCACATTCTGCAGGATGGAAGTTATGTAAACTTCATAGTTCTTAACACAAATATTCCAACCTCAAGGTCACAACAATGGAATACTGCAGATGTTTAGAGATGGTGGCCTCAGTTAAGTTGGCACAGTCTAGCTGCGGATGAACATATCTTTCATGATATTTAGTAAAGTGGTTGCAGCATAAGAGAAAACCTGAAGTTCCTTTACAATAAGTAAGCTGATAGACTAAGCTTCTAATGTATGTCGAGTTGAACTTTCATCCTTTCAGTCTGTTACTTGCATACTGGGGTTACACATCAAGGATTAGTCATTTTGTCTCTCTTACCCTCATCCCAAAGTTCTGTTCCTGCATCTTGTTCCTAGTTTCTGGTTCTCTATCTTATGTTAAAAAAATTAAAAAAAAAAGCTTCTTGCCAGAGCCATTTGAAATCTGAAGAGTAACCATGCTACTGAACTTGCATGTCAATTGAAGATAGAAAGCTCTCAAAATTTTACAGTAGGAGCTAATAGAGCCACTTCATTCCTCATCAGTAGCCACACTTCACTAAGCCAGCCGTACCCCGATACTTCAATACTCTCTCTATACTACCTGGTCTAGCAGTGTTGTTTCTCAAAAGTCAACTATCGCCGCGTGTCCGTGAATGGTGATACATACTAAATAAATGTCAAGAAAAACTAAATATCTATTGCTCTCCATGGGGTAAAACAGCTACTTAGCATATCTTACTAACAAAGCTAAGCAGGGAAACCAAAACCCTAAAAATACCAAACAAATCCAAACACTAAGGAAAATTGACCACTCACAGATTTCTCGAAACGGATGCGCTCTTCTGCGGTGCAAATCTCCGATGTGCACATCAGCCTGTGCTCCTTCTTCCAGTAGATATCTGCGCTCACATCAGAAACAAGCGAGCCAATCAGAGTCCGAAAGTGGTCAGCCGGTCAGCGGCACCAGCACATGGTCGGGGAGGCCGGGGCGACGCACGCACCGAGGAGCTGGAAGGCAGCGAACGGGATCACGCTGGCGAGCGGCTGCAAGATCAAGGACGTGAGCCCGACGATCTGGCCCCGCACGGCGCGGGGCGCCGGGAGCGTGACCAGCGCAGCCACCGCCGCCTCCACCGCCACCACGCACGCCAGGATCATCCACTGCAGCGCCATCGGAACCCCCTCGGTCTGAACACTCTAGAAACTTCTCGCGCGAAAGGGGAAAAGGAAGGAAGAGGGGAAGCAAAGCCGCGGCAGCCCCGGTCTCTCTCTCCGACCTGTGAGTTCGTACGCGTGGGGAGCGAAATGAATGGGGGTGTGGGTTCTAGGTGAGCGCAGCGCGGACGGACAGGTGGATTGAAGCCGCGTCGGCGTCGGCGTCGCATCGCGTATATTTTCTCGTCTCGGCGATTTGCTTCATCGCCAAGCGAAGCGATTCGGTGCGGTCGTTTTCGCGGCGACTTGGGCCGGGCTCTCGTTTCCTTGTTTGGGACGGGCTCTTGTTTCCTTGTTTGGGCCGGGACTTGTGACTAAACGGCCCAGTATGATTCAATCCTTCCTCTCTATTTTCCCCTTCGCCGCCTCGGTCTCGACTCTCGCTTCGTCTCGTGCCGCCTGCTTTTTACAGGAGCTGGGGTTTTAGCGGCGCGAAGAAGGGGAAGAGGGGGAGAGGGAGGAGGGTGACGGAGAAGGGAAGATGAGCCGGAGCCTGGGAATCCCGGTGAAGCTGCTCCACGAGGCGGCGGGGCACGTGGTGACGGTGGAGCTCAAGACCGGCGAGGTGTACCGGGGGTCCATGGTCGAGTGCGAGGACAACTGGAACTGCCAGCTCGAGAACATCACCTTCACCGCCAAGGTACGCTCTCCCTGCCCGCGCCACCTCCGGATCTGGGCCAGATCCCCGTCGATTTGGATTCGCTCAGTAATTCTCATCTTTTTTGATCGATTAATCTGCAGGATGGGAAGGTGTCGCAGCTGGAGCACGTCTTCATCAGAGGAAGCAGAGTGAGGTAATTGGAAGACTCGATTTGTTTCTCGATGCAATGTTGTTGAGTTCTGGCGGCCTAATCTTTTTCTGTGTGTGGATTTCGCCATTGTCATGTTGCTGCAGATTTATGATTATACCGGATATGCTCAAGAACGCTCCTATGTTCAAGCGTTTGGAAGCGAGGATTAGGGTTAGTGGCCTGTACCGTTCAGTGTTTTGCTGTGTGACAAGCTAATGGCAGGATGACTATAATTGTTGTTTTTTGTTTTTCTAATGTAGGGCAAAGGATCAGCTGTTGGCGTTGGCCGCGGTCGTGCAGTCGCAATGCGTGCTCGGGTAATTTCTGCATTCCATGTCCTAACCTTATGAACTGTGATTGCTTCTCCTTCTTGTCATTCTTGGCATTGACTACATATTTATTGGAATGTTATGACAATCTTGTTTCTGTAATCTGTAAAAAAAAAAAACACAATGTGTATGAGCGCTTGAAAGAATAAAGTTAACTCTGCATTGCCTCTTTTCAAAAGGGCACAACATTTTTTGTTTGGGTGACTGTATATAATTATCTCACTATCAGTAACCATTTTGAATGTGCAAGGTAATTTCCTGGCACACTATTGACTAACCAACAATGAATAATACCGCAAATCTAGCTTGCTCATGGATAGCTATAACTCCAATAATGTTTTCATTAGTTATGTAATTGTTTGCTATACTACTAATCTAATGGGTGTCAAAAAAAAAATTGTGTGTGTGTGGGTGGGTGGGTGGGGGGTCCTTTTCTTTTTTTTTCTCTCGATTTTCTTGCTAATGGCGTCCATGTTCTTTATTAAGCCACTCTAATTTTCGCTCTTTCTATTTCTCCTGCTCTTTCCTTACCACACTCAAAAGAATGTCAAAATATTAATACAGATAATTGCTATGTACTGCCACTGGACCATCTTCTGTAATTTGATTTTATCTTTCTTTGCGCCTAACTAATGAGAACCTTAATGATTATGAGTAGGAAGACAAAAAAAATTGTGAGATTGGAAGAGTGGCTAAAAACAAGAGAGAAAATCTTGGGTGCAGTAGCAGTAATGATGGACAAAGGATCCAATGGTACCTTAGTATTGTCCGTAGGATCCAATGGTACCTTAGTATTGCTTCTTTCTTGGAAAAATCGACCGTTTCACTAGAAAAAATGATCACCTCTCATTCATAGCCATGTTCTATGAATGTGTCTCTGTAGCAAAAAAAATAATAAAAATAAAAAATCACTTCACCATGGAATTGACTTGTTTTCATCTTTTATGTAAGACCATTTTGAACTGTTCTGTTCTGTAACATCAGAGTAAATAAGCAGTGCAGCCTGTCCAGGGATGTTCTGTTAATCTAGCTTTAATAATAAAAAATACCATAGCTAAATAGTTTGGTTATGTTCACTTTGAAATACTTAGTTAGGAGACCAAGATTTTGTAGGTTGCAGACTTGCACTTCTCTGGAAATAGCTATTGGTGTGTGGTATTAATCATTTACCAAAACAATGTTGTAAACCCTAGTTCATAAGAATGCATGAATGGAATTTTTGAGATTAGTTTTAGTCTTTATTGCCTTCAGGAGGAAATGAGTTGTTTAGGCACAGTGCAAATAAAAAAGAGCTTGTTATTAGTAATTTACAACGAATTGTTGAGTGTTGACATTTTCTATTAGAACTTTAGATGGGGTTATTGATAGTCTGCAGTGAGGTTCAAAGCAATATGAACTTGTATGGATGCTGCAGTTAAGTTTCTGGTTAAAGCCATCTTTTGACCATCAAAACAGAACAGGATTTTTTGGTCCTATGTCCATCGCTTTACCTGGTACTGTGAGGCTAAACGAGAATGTTGGCAGAGTTTTCTTTTTCCACTATCCTTTTAAACAGTGATCAAATGTATTGTGGTAGACTGTACAAATGGAACATGCTCAAATATACAAAGTTAGTAGAAGCTTTTCACCATAGGAAGTTGTAGCAAGGAACATTGGGGTGTAACCGTGGGTGTTGATTTAAGCCTGCATTTGAATTAATTTCTTTTTAAGAAAGAGATCCCCTGGTGATACTTCTTTTAGTGGTTTTCCTTTTTTACTTGTTTCATTGATGATTTCTTTTGAGCATCTTATATTGGTTGAAAAAAACTCCACTGGCGTGCATAATTTAAATCACGGAAACTTTGTTTATAATTGAATTGAAGGTTCCCACCTTAACAGTGTTTCATCACAATTCACAATTGGCATAGTTCAGATTTTGGTCGGACTTGCAGGTATGAAGCAATAAAGCATGCATGCCACATTTATTTTGCGAGCTCCTAGTGAGATAAAAAAAAAGAAATCACAAATGGGGCTAAAATGACACATCTGGAAGTACCATTGTGTGAATTTTTTAGAGTTCCTTTCATCCGGTTTGGTATAATCAAAGATATACAAAACATTCTAAACTCTTGATGTGTTCTAAACTCTTTTACCTGCCAATTTGTAGGCCGCTGCTGGTCGTGGTGGTGGTCCTGTCGGGCGAGGCGGCGCACCTCCTGTGAGGAGGTAGATTTCTTCATGGCATTGCGCAGCTTCCTCATCTGGCTGAGGTTGCTGTCTTCGGTATCACAACGTTGCCTCGGTAATTAGAAGCTGCATATGTGCCTCCTGAATGATCTATCGGCCAAGGAACGGATGCGGTGCGGCTTGTTGTTAGTGCCTATGTGATTTGGGACAGAGATGGTAGCTTGAATACAATCTGTTCGTCAGTCGTCACTCTGTTTGGATGAATGGACCAATATGTTTTTTCCGTCCAGCAGTATGTGTAGTAGATGTTTTGATTTGCCAGTATTTCTCTCGATAAAGCGATTCAGTTTCATACTTTGATACCTTCATCCAATCTTGATCTGGCCCTTTTGGCATCATCATCGGTATTGGCGTATTGCCTGTGCTGCGGTAAGTTTTCCATTTGGTGGAATCCAGCTTACAGGACGTGGTTACAGGCTAATGCAGTGCCACGGTCGTGGTCGTGTCCCCGCGGTGGCTGGTGTCACTCTCACTGGACCTATTGTTGTCCAGCTATTTCAATTTTTATATACACGGTGGGTAAAAAAAATTCGATCCATTGCGCAATTGCAGTCTAGAAAATGTGTCGGACACAGTATTAACATCTCCTCAAGTGTAATATATAATACACAATATGCTTATTGTTATGATATTTTTTGACAATTAAAGAGTAGTAATTGTAGTTGCTAGCACTTGTGTGAACTTATGGCTAAGTAATACTCCCTCCGTCCCAAAATAAGTGTTCGTTTAGAAATTTTCAGACAAATTAGTAGTCATAGAAAATGACCATGATACCCCTAATTACTCATGGTAGGTGTGATTGAAAACTGCGCTGTCAATAAATGCACCTGCATTGGAACAAGAAAAATAGCATCAATCAAGCATTTGATTGGCTCTATGCGCTTCTCCATGCATTTTTTCTTATTGTTTGGGGTTGATTTTAATTATATGGTCCTTACTACACGCTAAATGAACACTCTTTGTGGGACAAAATTTGAAGGCTAAATGAACACTTATTTTGGGACGGAGGGAGTAACGCTCAAACTCCATTTGGATCCAACACATGCATTTAAAATTTATTTAACTCCTCTTGGGCAGATCTCACATGACTTCAAATGTGCAGCCGTCGTGTACTTCTGTCTTTGTTATCTTCACACTAAAGTCATGGGCCCGGGTTGAAATATATATTTGGGTGTGCCTATTACATATTGATGTCTTTGTTGTCCTCACACACACACACACACACTAAAGCGGGGACCCCGATTGTCATATATGCTTGGGTTTGCGTTTTGCCTATTATATATATTGATGTCTTTCACGATGACATAATTGAAGCGGTGCTTCCTCGAACAGTAAGCATGGTCACCTATCGAAGCTAGTGGTTGATCGAGGTGTCATAGGGGCTCACGATTGGAGTTAAGTACTTTTCTATATCAAATTTCTATTATGGTAGTTGAAAGTAGCCTGACAAACGTATAAAGGTATTAGGAACATGTTGAACAAGGTAACTAGATAATACCCGCAACAAATATATTAAAATGTATCTATAATTTAAAATGTCTAGCAAAGTTAGAAAAACAGCTAAGAATAGTATACTAATAAAATATAGCTTATGGAAGCATACTAAAAGATATCACTTGCCATAATAATCGTGTGAGCACAAGAATCGCTAAATTCAGAGCTAAAACGTGAAAGGAGATAGTAGCCTCTAAATATTATGAGGACTCAATTTAATAAGAACTAAATTTCAGTGTCTAACATGGAATTTCCTAAAAGGTCAGGATGGTGGGTTGGTTTAAAGAAAGGTAAGGAGTCTTTAAGAAAAAAATTGCGCATTGGAGGTGACCTCTTCGTTTTTTTTTCTATAGAGCCGTTGGTTTAGCTTTAGCGGCTTTAAACGGTTTTGCGTGGTTATACGTGTGGGATTCCGTTTTTATGCTTTTCATATGGTTCCGCGTAGTTTATATGCGGACGGATGAAAAGTTAGGCTTTTAATATTATATATTTAGGCAGAGCTCTTAATATTATAGGTAGAGATACATATGCTTACGAAAAGAATGGTTGAACATCTGCAATTCGTAATCCTCCAAATATTTTATCGGTACTAACACATCACAGGTATAACAAGTAGTTATGAAAGCTCAAGACATGCAATGGCTATTATGACCAATAAAAATTGGAAAATCTATTACTTACTTGACTGTTTCATCTCTTTCTAGCACTCGATCTTCAATCCATCATATGTTGTGATTTATGTTGAGGTTGTTCTCTGCCTACTCCAGAGAATCGTCGATGAAGTTTTAAGTTTGATGATTAGAATGTAGGAGGAGCATTCTCTGGTGAAGTTGGGCATAGAGATGCAAGAGAGGGAGGTTGTGGTGGTTGAGAGACCCTAATTGAACATGAGTATCACAAGGGCGAGGTTAGCATGGCAGCAGTCGATTGATGTGGGTGTAGATTGGCCGGCCATAGGGGAGCAAGACAATTATAAGTGGCTGAAAATTCAAGTGGCTAAAACTTGCCACTATGGAAATACTGATACAATGATTTTTTTTTTATGATTAGAGGTGGAAGAAACACTAGAGCCTCATGAAACATCTATCAGGTGTAGAGTGTAGACAACCTCATCAAAGTTGATCCACACGGAATAAGTGCGTGAAACATCTGATCTAGCGAGTTGCAAGCTTATATATCAAAGATCCATGTTTGGATATTTTTGGTAGGAAAGATTGAACAATGTATACATAAGTTTGCATGTGAACACCGGTGGGCAAGGTGCGTATAGATGTCCTAACCGACCCAGCTATGAGTTGTCTCCCTTTTTGTGACAATTTTATACTCCCTTTGTTTTCAATAAATGTCGTATTAGGTCTGTCCTAAGTCAAAGTTATATAACTTTGACCAAATTTATAGAAAAATATAACAATATTTATCATACCAATAATATGTAATATTGAAATATATTATGTGGCGGATTCAAAAAATAAATTTGGTATTATAGATGTTTTTATTTTTTTCTAGAAATTTGATCAAAGTTAAATAACTTTGACTTAGAACAAAACTAATACGACATGTAAAAGAAATCAAAGGGAGTAGGCACAACTCTACTTTACGACCCAGAAATTCTATTCTATAGAGAATGAAAACGTTTACATTTTCTAAATCAGACTCGCAACATCAAAGACAAAAACTGGAAATATAGTCCGCGTCTCCGCGAGATTCTGATCGTATCGTTTTTGTTTTTGTTACTCAGTACCCGAAATATTTTTTATTACAAAATTGTCGCTGGGTGTGCCTCATTCCCATTCCCATCGTTCTCGAACTCAGCCCCGATGCCTTGGCCCCGGACCACCACCCCACCGGGCACCGCCGCCTCCCGACCGCGTCTGTATCGCCTGCTTAGTTCGGTTGGCTGGTGGTTGGTTGCTGGTGCTGGTTTGTTGTGAGACTGAAGTACTGTTGACTGGCTGGTGGCTGATGGTTAGTGATGATTTGTTGTGAGACTGAAGTGGCTGATAAGCCAAGCGAACAAGTACCTGTAACAAAACATAGCCGTGCGATCGTAAAAGAAGGCACACGTGGCGGTAGACCCCTTTTCACCTGTTGCGCTCATGTTCTTGCACGTAATTTTGCCCAAATCCCTAACTTTCCCAATCCTCAAAATTTCCTCAAACTCTGCCAAAAATTTCCCCCAAATCAAAATTCACAGGCGGATCTCTCTGATCGCCACCACGGTCAGTCTACTTCTCTCTGAATAGCCCAGCAATCCTTCGATCTGTTCTACTCTTTTGTAATTTTGTTTTTGTTTCTGTCCAAATCAGAGCAGAGGAATTCCGTGGTACCTGTGCTACGAATGCCATGGAGGAGGAGGTGCGTGAAGAGTTGAATCCCCTGCTTCATACTGTTGAGTCTGCTCCTTCAACATCGGATCCAAATCAGAAGCTTGATTCGGCACAGCCTTCCGATCCCAATCAGAAACTTGGTTCGTTTTTTATGAACTATTTTTGTATACGTTTTTTCCCCGGATTCCATGCTTATGCCAGTTCGATTTTGCCTGATATTTTTGCGCTATGTCTGATTTTGATAGCGAAAAGACCTACGCGTCAATGGGCTGCGTGGACACACCAAGAGGAGGAGAGTTTCTTCAATGCGCTGCGGCAAGTTGGAAAAGTAAGAAGCATACATTCGGGGTGCAACGCTCTTCTGCTATTTGCTACCTAATTAGGGCATACTAATCGATTGATGGACAATCCCATGTTGTTTTTCCCAGAATTTTGAGAAGATTACACACCGTGTTCAGAGTAAAAACAAGGACCAGGTACATCAGTTTCTATCAAGGTGTTCTTATGATATTGCACATGATGGCTTGTTTGGAAAGTTCAAGGTGAAACAGTTACATAATTAGACTCTGGATTTTAGTTCTGTATGAACTGTCCTAAGGGGTTCTCGTTTTTACGATGATTAGAGTTGAAAGTACACATATCCGATGTTAAGAATCCAGAATTGGCAGGCATTTTTTCTTTCTTTCGAATCAAGGCTCACCCCCATTTCCATTACTGATGACGGAAATTCTGCCGTTCGATACACAGAAGACCTTATAGAGGCCAGAAGATGAAAAAGGGGCAGAGGTAGAACCCATCTAACCTGCTTCAAGCTAGATACTTCTAAGATTGATTCCCAGGCTTCCCAGGAATTCCAACATTACAAACTTCCAGTCTACCAGAGTCTGCACTTCCCAAAAGGAACTGACAGGCATTTTGGTGATTACAAATTAATATTTACAACTTATGCCCTTGGTGCTGCTTGATGTAGCACCAACATGTGCATGCTTTGTTGATTATAGGAGGCCGTTCTTTCTGATGTTGCCGTGATAGGAGAGGAAGGGTTTGGATGGAGGATTGCAGGCTCCATCTCAACATCTCTGTGGGAGAAAGAATTCCTTTCCCTTGCATCCAGTCATTCTTCTTCACTTGCAGCTGATGCCACTTTTTTGGTTTGCTTCCTTTCCTTTCAAAGCTTGCTGAACTACCAAATATTGAGGTCTAGAACTACCAATTAATGCTGGTAGGTTTCATTAAGGCATAGTGTCCTTCAGACTTTCGGATTTTCTTTCAGTTATCATGTCTTTCATTTAGGTCTTGCCCTGTGACTAGAAATGCTTCTCATTTTAGAGTGCTCCTATATCAGCTTGAGGCATTGTTTTCACGCTGCTTGTTGCTTGAGATCTAGGTGCGTGCGTCTTTGATAGAACTTGGCAGCATGCAGGATTTAAAGTGGCGATTGCAATATGGTTTTCTAACTCTTTATTCTTAAGGTGTTTAATCTTCTATGACAACATCACATGGCTATCTTCTTATTATATAAAAGGTTCAATTTTGTTGTATATGAATGTAACATAAAAATATTCAATGCTTTTTGTGCCATACAGGTCAGGCATTACTATTATCGTCTTGTTCGGCGCATGAAGAAACTATTGGGTCCTGGATTCTCACTTGATGCCAAAAACTCCAAGGATACCATTGCTGCTATGCTCCGTTGGTAATTGAATAGACTTGGCCAAATTCTCAGAGAAAAAAAACTTGATTTTGGTTCCATTTATACATCATAGGAGCAAAAACTAGCAGTTACTTTATAATGTTTTCTGAGCTATGTTATTGACATATGCTATTTATAGGACTTCAGATATATTGACTTTCTTATACAAAACACGCTGGTAGATTCTAGCTATATCTGAGTCTGGGACTACCAGTCATTATAATTCTGTTATGTAGTAGATATATTGTCATACTTATTCATCTAATATGTACCTTGCTCTCAGATACGTTTAGTTAAAAAGGTTTTCTCTTGATTTTGAAGTGCTCGGCTTACTCCTGTGTTACATGCATGATCTAAATTCAATTTCTAGCCGTAGTCGTGTACCATCACAATGATCCTGCAAAGCTTCCACATGATTTCTCTCAGATTGAGCCAACATCTGTTATGGTCATTCAATCTATTAAAAAATTGCCCCATTACATGAGGTTTTCATCTCATACAGCTCTCCTTAATGAACCTTTTCTTAATAATGAAAGTTTAACTGCTAAGGATGTGCTTGTTTGACTGATGGGAACAGAATTATGGGAGGTTGAGGGAGTTAAATTTCGTTATTCACATGTGAATTTCCTTGTAAAAGGAACTTGTAAAAAGGGAGCTGATATTGTCTGTTGTTAATGATAATTGCCTTTTCATTTGACTCTGCACTATTTCTTTTAATTCTCAGGTGTTGATATTAACTGGTTTTGATGCAGGTGGTCTCTGCTCGAAAAATTTAGCTGCAGTGCATCAAAGCTGCATCTGAAGCCTCGGAGATTCAAAACATTTGTAGAAGCATTGGTCTGTTACTTTCCCCCCATTTTTTGTCCTTTCATCTTTCAGTATAAAAACGTCTTCAGTTTATTTCTTCTTTCTCATTCAGTACATATCTTTTTTTATATAGGGAAATCAACTGCTAAAGGACAGAAATAAGTCCAGAAGAAAGTGTCCACGAGTGGATATCTGCATATCTTCTTCATCTCCAATTGTCAGCAAGACTCCTGGGAATGAGCGTTTCCCAGTAAAATTCTTGCCAGTTGATGGTCAAAGTGGTAGTAGAGTTGCATCTCCTAAAGGGGCATTTTTCAAGCGGATGGCAGAAACAAATTCTAGCAAGCCAGGAGCAACTAAAGGAGACCTTGCCGCCACAAGAACCGTGAAACAAAAAAGGAGGGCAGGTGGGCGCATCTTCTCTATTCTTTTGACATGACTTAGCCTTACCAATCGTTTATGTCACAGGATCTCAATTCTTTTGATAAAAAATCTTTGATGGTTAAATTATCATGTACAGGACACAGGAGCTCTCTACAATTGAACCGTTATTGCATTAATGTGGATAGCTGGTGATTTGTTTCAGGTGGAGGTGTTGCATCTGCTGCATACAAAAAATTGGAGAGAGCAGCCATGGCTGGTGTTTCTTTAGTTGCTGATGCAGCTGAGGAGCTAGAGCGCAACACAATTAACCCTGGCATATTATGTAATGTTGATGCAAGAACACTGACTTCTTCATCAGACAAACTTTCTACTGTTGATGGTATTGCTTCGAGCAATTTCATTGTTGTTCTTGTAGTTGCTGAACTTAGTTTCACACCCTCGAAGTTAACAGTAGCAGATGCAGGGTCCTATCGTCTTGATGTGTTTATTCTGCATTGGCAGGCATTAGCACAAATTATATGAAGGGCGCAAATTCTCAAGCACCTGCGAAGCTGAAGCTGCAGTTATTTCCAATAAATGAAGCTACACGCAAGGCATTGGAGAAGGTAAATCTTGATCTCTTGTTACTAGCAAACTGCATATCAATCACATGTTCTCTCCACCAGCTGTATTTAACATGTCAGTTGTTACTGGTGCATTATTGGCCGAGCACCCAGGTTTCTGTAGTAAATTCATGCATGTTAATGGATAACTTGATGTGCCCTCTGCATTTTGAACAAACCTTTCTTTATGGTTGGTGTGGGTTTGAGATATCCTGTGGCCTGTGCATTTCTCTAATTTTTTAGCATATTGGATATTTCATTACTGCCTTATTTCCTCTTAACAGGATGAACACAATCCACATCTGGAGCTCACATTAAGCTCTAGGAAGAAAATATCATCTGTGCTCGAACATCTGAACCGCAAATGGGGTAACTCAAACATCGCGTCTGGAGAGCTTATTCTTTTTCCGTATTGTGCTCATCAAGAGGATTTAGCTACATATCAGAGGTGGACAACAAGAGATACTGTTGCAGTAGCCGATGTGTTTCTTTCTGTGAATAGACCTTCTGTTTTCCGTTTAAGGTATATAGTTTCTCTGTTTGAAGAAAATCATACTAAGGTGCATATAGATTGCTAATTGTTGTGTCAACCTTTTGTTGTTAAGGTATGGTTGGTTTTCCCTTGTTGAGCTTGAAGCAGGATTAAGTGAAATATCTTTAACCCAATTTGAGAACTGCATGATACCAGAAGACATCCAGGTCAATTCGCCCTCAGGAGATAAGGCTTGTGTGCAAAAGGATGGTACTTTGCTCAGTAATAGTATGCATGAGCATTATGCTATTACACCATCTAGTACAGGCAAGAACAAGCTTCCAGAGCAGCCCAGCAATGCAATCCCCTCTCAGTTTGGCAGCCAGAAACAAGTGCAGGTTCCTGTAATTCAAGCTTTTGAGGTTTCTATTTTCTGTATCCTGCATGCTTGTGTAAAGTGATATCTAAATATTTCTATGGGTGATCTTCATTTCGCTAATCATATATATTGTACTTCAGGATGATCAAGGAATTAGTTGTGCTGCAATATCCGAAGGAGAGTGGGCAGATACCCTTACCGATATCAATGTCGGGTCCTTACTGACTGAAGCATCCAAGGGTGCTCATTCGGAATGCATAGAAACTTCTGGTGTAAAAAATGCTTTGCTCCTTGAGAATCCGTGCAGCTATGACTCGTTTGATGCTGCTGTTGCCCTTCATGTTTCTCGTTTTCAAGCATCAGAGCAGCCAGCCCGTCCTCCCCATTCAACCATCTGGGGAGCAGAAGAAACATGTGATGGGTTCAGTTTTAATTTGTCAGCCTCCAGGAAGCAAGAAGGCTCAAACACTGCCGCTAGCAGCTCTCCTGATACTGACAATGAAGTTCATCCATCAAATTTGGAAGGGTTTCAAGGTTTTCTTCAGGTCTGCTGACATCTTTGAGCTCTACTAGAAGCAAAACAAGTTTGTACATTTTGACCTTGTTTATTCATATATTATTTCATGGAATAGGACTTGACTGGAGGAGAGGCTTCTGCTGATAATCCTTATAATGATTATGCCAAAGACAGAGAGGAGTTTTGTGCTAAATCACCACCTCGAAGTGACGACACTAATGAATTGAAGGATCAGTCTCTAGCTGACATATATTGGGTACTTGAAGAAATCCTAGCCTTCTTTTATGTTGCCCTTATCTGAGCTGAGCTTTCATTTTTTTTTTTTGACAGCCTGATTCACTCGGACCACTGGACTTGGACATGCCGTCTGTGAGGTATCAAGCTGTTGACTTACTTATAGGGGACAGTCAAAATAGTTGGAATCGCATGATGGCAAATAGTCTGGATGCGTTTCGGAACCTGTCATTCTTCTCCTCGGTTGATAAGAATGACTCGATTCCATCAATCATGTAGAATTGGAGGTGTTAGGGTTCCATCACAACGCGACGTTGGTTAGGAAGGAACCGCCAATGCTGCATTTCGCTGAAGAGGGAGCTTTATTGTTGTCCAAGTGAGCTGTTCGCTGCTGATCCAAGTATCCAACAGATGCGGACTCGCTGCATTCGAGAGGGACGCATGTTGTTGTAAGATAACATAATGGATGCGCTAACCTGTTCCATGTAAATTGTGGTGTTTTTGTAAAAGAGCACATACAAGCGCTTGGTTACAATAAAAGCTTCTCCGGCAGTGTATTAACATCAATGTGTTTGTGTTCAGTGCCTCTGCATTGATCTCCAAATGGTCAAATGGGTTCGACCTCGTCGTTCTTCAACGGCTGAAGAGAATTGCCCGTTTGCTCTCGGTCGAGACCAACGCCGCGTTTAGATTCACAAGAACTTATTGCGAAATTTACTGTATAAATCAAAGATTAGAAGGACTAAACATGATCTAATTATAAAACTAAATACATGGATGGACGAGAAATTACGAGAGGAATCTATTAAGCCTAATTAATCCGTCATTAGAGATTGTTTACTGTAGCACGACGTTGTCTAATCATGACCAAATTAGGCTCATTAGATTCGTCTCGCGAAGTTACCCGGGTTGTGAAATGGGTTTTGTCAGTTATCCACATTTAATACTCTTAATTAGTAACCAAACATTCGAATTTACTGTAGCAAAACTTATCTAATGGAACTAAACATGGCTCAAGAAGAAGAGAGAACCAGGGCATTTTGGACCTTAGGCCCAAACTTAGGATGGGCCGCAGTCCACCTGGCCCATCCCACAGATCCGCCGCCTATGCTACCGGCCTGTCGGCTCCGCTTATATTAGCCAACGATAAACCTTTCTGCGCCGCCCCACCGCGCCTCCCTCGAAACCCTAGCGTTCCTTTTGCTCCTTGCGGCGGCCGCCTCCTCCGGAACAGCTCTCGCCTCCCAGGAAAATGGTATGTTCCCTCACCTGGTCGTTGCTTGGAATTCCCCCCTCGTCTCCGTCGAATCCGTTGAATCGAGCCCGCCGCCCTCTAATCGTCGGTGGTTTTTTCCCCTTGCAGAGTCAGGAGGCGGTGAACCCGAAGGCGTACCCGTTGGCGGACGCGCAGCTGACGCTTAATATCCTCGAGATCATCCAGCAGGCCGCCAACTACAAGCAGCTCAAGAAGGGCGCCAACGAAGGTATCCACGTTTGGCTTAATTTTGGTGGCGTCTGCCTTAATTTTGGGGGTGTTTGGCTTGAATTTTTGTCTTCGCTCGCAGCGACGAAGACCCTGAACAGGGGAATATCGGAGTTCGTGGTGATGGCGGCGGACACCGAGCCTCTCGAGATCCTCCTCCACCTCCCCTTGCTGGCCGAGGATAAGGTACGGATTTGCTTTCCCCCTTTGTTCTGTTTCGCGTATATGTCGTGGTGGTGTGATTACTGCTTGGTGCAATCTAGTGTATGGTTTTGGTAGCTTGTTGCTGATTGTATAGTTGAATATACTTTTTTTTCTTTATGCTAAGGGTCTAGTTGTAGTTCTTTCAGATTGGATACTTCTTTTTCTTTGTGGTAAGGGCGTAGTAAGATTGGATACTTATCTGTATGCCATGTTCGTTTTGAATATGTTATGATATGGTAGTGCCTTCGTTGGCCCTTGTTTACCGGTACAGTTAAAACCTGAATTTGTTTGATTGTAAGTGGAATGTGCTGGTGTTTTTGTTTTAACTGTTTATATTGAGTTCCAGTTGTTAGAGGAATTCTAAGTTCCAGTTGTTAGAGGAATTCTATTGCTTTTTATCGGAAATAGTGACAACTATTTGATGATAAATATCTTGGATGCTTCATGCTCGTAACCAGTCCTGTTGGACATTCTTTGTCGTTTAGTCTGTCCTAGAAGTAATTGCTTTAGCTTTGTTTTCTTAGTCATGTGGTATCTGCCAATTCCAGGAGTTAGATTTTCTTGGAAATTTAATGCTAATAGCATACTTTGTCTTAGTTGATTTTCGTAGCTGCCAATGCCAGGAGTTATGTTTTCTGGGAAATTTAATGTTATCAGCCTATCATGCTTTATCAGTGGTTAATGGGCATGTATTGATTATTCAGCCTTGCAGTGCACTCTTTTTCCCACATACCCTGTTTGTTAGATTATATAATCTAGCTTATGGACCAAGGATATTATAGTAAAAGGTCACCATGGACCACCAAATAATCTGAAATAAGCTACCCATGTACAGCTTATTTGAGATTATTTGGGTGGTCCATGGTGTCCTTGACTCATAAGCTAGATTATATAATTTGGGTGGGAAACAAACACCCCTCGATGACCTGAAATAAGCTACCCATGTGCAGCTTATTTGGGATTATTTTTGTGGTCCATGGTGGGTTTTTTTACCATGCTACCCTTAGTCCATAAGCTAGATTATATAATCTGTGGAAAAAACAAACACCCCTCGATGACCTGAAAATTATACATCACTTTTGTTTGCCAGTTGATAGTGCCATATGGCCAATCACCTTGTTTGATTCATTTTGTCCTTGCTATGTACAGAACGTGCCATATGTATTTGTTCCATCGAAGCAAGCTCTTGGTCGTGCTTGTGGTGTGACAAGGCCGGTCATTGCTTGCTCGGTCACCAGCAATGAGGGTAGCCAGCTGAAACAGCCTATTCAGACTCTCAAGGTACTGATATCCTGTAATACTTGGTATTTTATCTTGTACCCACATCTCAGTTGGTTAATCAAAGCCAATGAATTGCAGGACTCTATTGAGAAGCTTCTCATCTGATTTACCAAAGACCTTTCAGTGTGATGGGCCTCAAGGACACATTTTTCAGAGGCTTGGACTGGTGATGGTGTCTTGTTTACTAGAATTTTGTGCTTTCCAAACTATGTTTGAAGATTGTTAAGTCGATCATACTTGAACTGTGCTGCGTTATCTTATATTTGTGACTCATGTAATTCTCAAGTCGTCTGTATCGTGGTGGCTGGTCTCTGTGGCGATTCAGACCATTATTGTAACAGCTGATGACTATGGGTTCGAGAATTGATAGTTTGGCCGGTTGCTACTTCAAGCGACCACTTGCAGCACAGTTCGATAATTTGTGTATTGCGTGCCAATATTTGTGCATTTTTCTTTGCCAGCGCTGTTTTTTTAGCATTGTTTTGCTTTACTGCAAGTCCGTAACCTTGCTTCGCTTTGGATTTGCCTTTGTAACCAAGCTCTGCTTGGGTAAGTGGGAAGATTGTTTTTCATGTCTGGTTCGTGACGGCTGTAAATTTCTGCTTAGTGCTTTCACGAGATTAAAATCGCACCGGTGAAATAAAACTCGCCGTGGAGACGCGCAGATGTGGTTCGCTCGGCACCACAGAATGCAGAACTGCGCGAACGGCGGACGCGCCTTCCCCTGGTCGGCTCGTCGCGTTACCCCGGGCTGGGCTGGCAATGCAAAAGCCGCGACCCACGTGCCGGCCCGTGATTGCGGGTTGCCGACGCTTCTAGGTCGGTTCCTCGGCGTGGGCCCCTGCGGACACCGCGAACACGTTTCGTGCGCCCCGGGACAACCCCACCCCCGCGATCCGCCTGCAAGCGGGACCCACACGCGCCTCCAATCAGGGGCAGCCGCTTAACCTAGCCCCTACCCGCGACGCGCTGGAGCAGCGCACGGTTCCACACGGCACCGGACTCCACCACCCACTGACATGCCGGCCCACAAAGCGCATGGGCCAACCTGTCAGTGAGTCTGTCCCGGCAACAAACGCGTAACCGAGCCGGACACGCAGTTCCCCGCACGACTCGGCCTCCGTCGCCCCCGGCTTTAAATACCAGCCTACCCCCTCTCCATCGAAGAGGCTCTCTTTGTTTCCTTCTCCCGCAGCCCTAGTTGATTTTTTCCCCTCTCCTCCGTAGCGAAACCCTAGCCGCCACGCCAAAACCAAATCCCGCCGCGCCCGAAATTTTCCGGCGGGCTCCTTGCCGCGAATCGATCGATTTCGAGCGATTCGCGGTTGATTAGGCCGGCCTTGCCGCCTATCCTTGTGATTTCCCGGCGGGGTAAAGCGCGGTCGCCCGTCGGCCATGTCGAGGTGCTTCCCCTACCCGCCGCCGGGGTACGTGCGAAACCCCGTGACCGTGGCCGAGGCGGAGACGACCGCTAAGGTTTGTTGAACCATCGGATTTACACACGCACGTGCCGGATCGTTTGTTCTTGCCTGTTGGTTTTGATCGGATCTGTGGTTTGTGCGTGTGTGATTTGGGGATCGCACGTGCTGGGAAGCTCACCCTTGCGGCGGAGGGAAGTTTCTGAATCTTGTGCAGCTCCGCTGCGCGAGCTCGTTCAGATCGAATTGAAATTTTTAGTGGCATGGCCGTTAGTCGAGGAACGGTACCTCAAATCTTGGGTCCGTAGTTAACATGGAGATTGATTGGAAACTAAACAACAAATTTCATTAAATTGCGTGTCGCATATCTACATTCAGTCCCCCCCTGAAATTGTATGGTTGTGAGATGTTCGGTATGCCCAAATTAGTGGTTGGTTATAACAGTTTTTTTTATGTATAGCAAGTGATTTCTGAGACCTGCCAATTATTTGTGCGTCTCAAAATCTTTGAAAATTGGTCTCTGCCGAATTTTTTTGGTATTTTCATACAATTGAACTTATGCAATGTGTTGTATGGGCTTGCTAACAAGGATCATTTGGCATTTTTCATACGTGCTTTGTATATTATATAATTTGATCTTTTTCTATATACTTTTCACAAGGAGCAGCATTGGCATTGTATACAGCTATATTATTGTTGTCACCTGTAATTGAAGTTGTTCCCTTTGGTTTTGAAATTGAAGTGAGAATTGTAGGAAGGATTTTTTTTTTTCATCCATTCTTCATGTGTTTTTGCTGTGGCTCTGAGAATCAGTGTGTTTGAGTTTTCTTATTTCCCTAATGTGCCATTCGGATGCATTTTGTGTTCATCATACGTGTTATTTATTTTGTTGTATGAAGCAAATGTTACACTGTATCCGGGGCACATTTTTTTGTTTCCTGTATAGATGTAGCTACTAACTGGGTTTGTTTGATTCTGTTCATGTTAGTTTTCTGTTCCATGTAGAATTTGCAGTATTGCAGGTCTTAACTGTTGTCAAGAAAGGAATGTGTTTCAATATGATTGTAACAATAGCAGTTCTGTGGCTAACTGTGTAATGAGCATATCAATGATAACTGAACAAACCATTGTGAAACTTTCATGTCTGAACTGTAATTGGCAGCACTTATGTGCTAATGCTATATTTGTTTCATGTTGTGTGCTTGTGTAAGTATCAAAATACATTATGATTTGCCAAAATGCTGCATTGCATTCCCATCGTCCGTTCTAAATCAGAACTGACGATTACTCTGGTCACTGAAGCTCCAGAAAGAAAGGGAAAAGGCTGAAAAGAAGAAAGAGAAACGGAGTGACAAGAAAGCTCTCCAGCAGGGTGAGACGTCTAAACATTCAAAGCGCGGCCATAAGAAGAGGAAGCACGGAGATGCCAGCACTGCTGGTAAGGAGCACAAAAAGGTCTCCAAAGAAACGGTTGAGCAGTTGGAGAAGAGTGGACTATCAGAAGAGCATGGAGCTCCTAGTTTTGTACAGATGGTGCGTGACTCCCCTGAGAGCTCGCAGGACAGCAGCAAGAGAAGGAAGGTTCTCTTGCCCAGTCCTAGCCAAGCTAAGAATGGTGAGGTCATTGTCGTATTTTTGTTATTTTGGAAATTGTATGCTTGTTTCAGGATTTTGTTCATCCCAGCTTGTGATTTTACAGGGAACATCCTCCGCATCAAGATTAAAAGTAATCAAGATTCCCAAGCAGCTGGATTGGAGAAACCAAGGGTTATTGAGCAACCATCTGTTCAACAAATGGGATTGGGTTCCCTGTTGAGCAAGCAAACTTCGATCCAGCATCACAATAAAGCGAACGTAAGATCTACAGCAGCACAGCAAAGGATCAATGGAGAATCTCAAGCAGTGCAAAAACGAGTGATCACAGAACCCCCTTTAAAGACTATGCAGAGAGTTTTACCCCAGCCAGCGAAGGTGAGACAATCAGTTGATCCCCAGTTATCTGTGAAGCCACCAGTCGGAAGGTCTGACCTACCTCCAAAGTTTTTGGGAAGTGTGGACCCTTCACCTCCGAGAGCTGTGGGAAGATCTGATGCTCAACCAGTCAAGATGACGCAGAGAGTTCAACATCTACCTGCTAAGATTTTGCAGAAAGATGCTCAGTTGCCATCTGGGGAGATTCATAGAAAAAGGCCTGCAGCTAGTATGAAGCTAGCAGAGAAGGAGTTCAGATCCCCTGATGTTCGACTGCAAGAAGCACCGCAGCTTCCCCTGCCGCAAAAACCCAAGGATTTGCCTGTCCTCAAGCAGCAACAGGACCCAACCACCTCTTTGCCCAATGAAGAGCCTTGCTTCTCTGGTAGGAATGCAGAAGCTGCTCCGCCGCAGGAGGCAAAGCTGTCCCGGTCAGATCAAAAGAAACTCCGCAAGGCTGAGAAGAAAGAGAAGAAATACAGTGATCTGTTTGTTACCTGGAATCCAGTTTCGGTAGAGATGGAAGGCACAGATCTTGGCGAGCAAGACTGGCTGCTTGGCAGTACAAGGAACTCTGATGCCAGCATGACATGCAGAGCAAGTGATAGTTCAGTACCTGTCCAATCGATGGAGCAGCATCATTCGTTGCAACCCAGGGCTACTTTTTTGCCGGACCTCCATATCTACTCGCTGCCATATGTTATCCCATTTTAAACGCATGGTGAGGTAGATGAGAAGTAGAGATGTTGGGAGAGAGCTGTGTGGATGTGGGAAATAATGGTTCCCTGCTGCAGTTTTCCAGCTTTGTTCCAGAGATTGTTTCTTCGTTTTAGGACATTTGTGTTATGGCAAACTTAATGTAATGTTGATGAATTCTTTCTCATTTATGTATGCAGTTGAACTGCAAGTGACTTTTCTAGGCAGTTACTGTTGTATGACACGCTGTATATGTTCTATCCACAATATCCTGTGTTAGCAAAAATTAACTGTGACAACTGCTAAATTTTGTGACCATTTTGTGCATGAAGTAACAACCGTGGTGCTCTGATGATGTGTCTCTTGTTGCCGAAAATGTAGCTCTGATTCTTTGATTCTGTACTGTACATGGTCCCGGTAACAAAACCAAACAACAAACAAGGGATACCGGGGGAGAAATCGAAAAAACATGTCGCAAAATCGCAGGCCTCAATCAGTCGAAGCTGGACGATCGGCTCCACCGTTCCCGGAGGTACTCTTCCAACGGACTGAGGCCGCTGCTGTGCTCCGTGCTGGAGATGGACTCCGAGTCCTCCACGTCCAGCAGCGCGAGGCCCAGGTGCGACCTCACGTTCGCCGCCGGGTACGCCTCGTCGTCCAGGCAGTCTGCCTCCGCGGCGCTGCCATGGTCGTCAATGCTCGCCGTGCTCTCTCCTCGTAGTATGCTCAGTATCTGCCCGGCACAAGGAGCTGGTCAGTGAAACGCACGGTCGGAATGCAGATTGCGCGGCCTATAAGCTGAACGGAGGCTGGCTGACCTGCGATATCGGCGGCCTAAGGCGAGCCGATCTCCGGAGGCAGAGGCACGCGGCCGCGGCCATCCGCCTGACCTCCGCCTCGTCGTCCTTCACGTCCAGCGTCGGGTCCAGCAGGTCCGAGATGTCGCCGCTGCTAAGCACCGGAGTCGCCTGTCGCGCCAAGAAAAAAGGGGCGGCCAATCGTTACGCCTATTTACTTGGTGCACACAGAGATAGACGAGTGTGCGTGGAATAGCAGGAGGTCAATCTTATTCTTACCCACATGACGAGGCTCTCCTGGCCCTTGGGCGACGACCCGTCGCTGCTGATGGGCTTCCGCCCGGACAGGAGCTCCAGCAGCACGACGCCGAAGGCGTACACGTCCACCTTGTCGGTCACCTTGCCGTACATGAAGTACTCCGGCGCCAGGTACCTGCCGCGCACAGAGGAAACGAACACCATCAGTCCGGTGCTGACGAACCACACAGCACCGTGCACCGCTGCGCGCCACGCCGCGGCGGCGACCAAGCTCAGAGAGAGACGGTACCCGAACGTGCCGACGACGTCGCTGTGCGTCAGGGAGGTCGGGTTCGTCGGCGCCCAGATCGCGAGCCCGAAATCGGAGAGCTGCCACGAGCGGGGAGGGAGTTCAGGGTTAGCGGTCGTCAGTGCCCGTGTCCAAACGAAAAACCTCCGCTACGATACCATGCGTGTACGGTGGCGCGTCGGTGCCGGCACTGACCTGGGGATCGAACTCCTCCGTGAGGAGGATGTTGGACGACTTGACGTCCCTGTGGATCACCGGCCGCGAGCCGCCGGAGTGCACGTAGCTCAGGGCCTCCGCGATCCCCAGCGCCGCCCTGTACCGGTTCCGCCATGACAGCGCCGGCTTTGACCTTTCCCCTGCAGGCACCAAGAAGCGTCATCAGATTCAGACGTCAGAGGGTGAAGAACTACGACTAGGGGCCTGTTTAATTCGTGTGAAAGAGTGAAAAGTGTATGCATTGGGTTGCGTGTACAGAGAGAAGAAATGAACTGACACGGTTTCTCGATGTAGAAAGAGAATGAAAAGTGACGTGAATTGAACACGCCCTAGAGCTCCTCACAAGTCACACAACTGCTCCCACACCTTCCAACTGTTCTGAACACGACTGATTTCGTAAAGAAACAAACTGCTAGCGTCCTGCAAGAATCGATGCCTGCAGAATTCCGGTTCCTTAGAACCGAATCCGACGTACCGAGGAGAATTGGTTCGGGGGTGACTGACTTCACATGAACACTAACTGAATGGGTAACTGAAACGAGCGGGGCGTGGTTAGTACCGTGCAGGTTGTCCTCGAGGCTGCCTCGGGGGAGGTAGCTGTAGACGGAGATGAGGTTGGGGCCTTCCACGCAGACGCCGATCAGCGGGACGATGCGGTGGTGCTGGAGCTTCGTGATGATGTCCACCTCCCGGAGCAAGTCCTTGGACGCCTCCGGCGACGCCTTGGACAGCTTGATCGCCACCTGCTGCCCGCAGGCGAGGCTGCCCCTGTACACCCTGCTGTTCCCGCCGTTCCCGATCAGGTTCTCTGCGAGGAAGCCAAGGAACGAGGTTGGTGACGGCGCCGAATCGTGTGATAGACGAAAGGCGCGGGATTGACGATGTGGGAACGAACCTGCGGAGAAGTGGTTGGTGGAGTCGTAGAGCTCCTCGTAGCGGAACCACCGGCACCCCGCGCCGCCGCCGTCGAGCATTGCCTTGAGCTCCGACGCGAGCCCCGCCCCCGCGTGCGGCGGCTCGGGGACTCCGACGGCGCGGTCCGCCGCGGCAGGCTCATCACCCACTGAACCACCGACTGCTTCCGCGGCTCCTGCTCCTTGGCGCTCGGCGCGGTGACGACCGCCGCCGCCGCGGCTGCGGCGTGCGCGCGGCGGAGCAGCGGCCACCCCAGCCTCTGCTCTAGCGCAACTCCGCCGGTGGCTTTGGTGCCGTCGTCCAAGGACTTCGTCGCCGGCGCGGCCGCGGCGCCGTGGCCACATCCCTCGGCGTCGAAGTCCATGGACCGCGCGCTCCGGTTCGGGTTGGGGATGATCACCTTGGGCTCCAGCCCCACGCTCGGGTGCAGCACCGTGCGCAGCACCGGCTTCGGCTCTGCTCCTGCGCACACACCACACCAGCCCGCCACCAAACGATTAGCGACTCGCTAACCAAGTCTCCGCAACCAACCACGCTTAATTGCTTGGATTAATAGGCGCTTGGTTACCAAGTGGCGGCTTGGGGGCCTCCCTGACGAAGACGGGCTTGCCGTTTTGGATGGCGACGACGGTGGTCGTCGGCGGCAGCTTCTTGGCGCAGTACTTGGCCAGGCAGGTCGACCCTCTGAGCAATCGCAACCAACCAACCAACCAAAAAAAAATTGCTAATGAATGGTGACGAGAGAAACAGTTGGATCATACAAAGGTTGCTTCCATTCCAGCGCGCTTACCCGAAGTACTTCTTGTTGGCGCCAAGCACGACGACCATGGCGGCGCAGAGCTTGGCCTCCTTCACCAGCTCCTTCTGGATGGAGCTCCCCGGCGTCACCCGGCCGACAAGAACGATCTGACACGAATCCCAATCAATGGTAGCATGTAAGTTGAATCGGGAGCAGCAGAAGCATGGCACACAGCTCCGTAGCAACAACAATCAAGCGCCTGCTCGTCTGGCCCATCCCGCTTGCTTTACCTCTTTCCGGCTGCAGAGGGACTCGTACTCCGCCAGGTACTCGTCCAGCGTCCTGATCAGCCTCAGAGTGTTCGTCTTGCACAGGTCTGCAACCAGAACCAACAGGGGAAAAAATGTCAAGAAATTAAAGAACGCTAATGATTCCCAGCCACTTTGAACTGCCATGGCGATCGAGTTATTGGCAGATACCAACCGGACTTGCGGTAAATGTGCACGGCGACGACGCGGTCCCCCGGCCTCGCCGCCTGGCTGAGCGCCCACCGGAGCAGGTCCTTCCCGACGGCGTCCATGTGCAGCCCCACCAGTATGCACCGGCCGACGCCCTCTCCGTGCTCCCCCGCCATGACGCCTGCTTGCCGCCGACTCGATCGCCGTGAGCCCGTTCGCGCAGCTCCAGAAATCAGCACGAGCGGCGCTTCTCCATCTCCATGGCACGCCCACGGAGCTGGTCCGTAACTAGCAGGGCCAGCGGTTAGCTGAACCACTAATCGCCGTGGACTCGCGCGCTGACACAAGACGAAGCCGCCCGGCTACTGGGTGGCTGCGCGCCTGGGCGGGCAACCAATGTCTGACCCGGAAGCAGAGTCCGCGCCGCTGCTCGAAATCGAATAGAAAAGTGCCGAGGCGGCGGTCGTCGCCTGGCCTGGAAAGCGAGCGAATTCCGTTGCCGAGCGCCACCGCCCCTCTTCCGGCCACTCACTCGCTTTTGTGGCTCAATTCGCTCGGCCAGCCCGAACCGAAAGGCGAGAGAGGGGGTGGCCTGAGACGGGGAGGAAGATACAAGCGCAAGCGGCCAGAGCGGGAACTATATCCTGGCACCGGGCGGAAAAAAGAGGCGTCGCGGCGAAGGGCGGGCGGCGACAGAGGTAACCACCTAAAATCTGGTTAGCTTGTCAGGTCTCAGCTGCAGGGCCGCGTATTAAAATGGTTTCCGTCATGGCGCCACGCCGCCCGGGATCGTCGCCATCGGCTCAACCACTCCAACCACGCGCAAAAAGCACGAGGCCGGGAGGAGAGGAGGGCGATCCGGCCGCGGAGGAGGGGGAGGAGGGCCGGACCGGAGCAACGGACAAACGAAAGAACGAACGCCCGAGCCGGCCGCTGTCGCCGGTCAGCACCGGCGAGCCTCAGCGCGCACGGCTGCTGTTTTTGGCGCGGACCAGTGGCAGTAGACACAGTAGGAGTAGCAAACAAGGAGACGGTGACAGCGACGGGATCAGAGGAAGCGTGCGAGAGCAAGGCGGGGGGTGACGCGAGGCTGTGGCCTACGGGGGATCGGAGGAACAGAGATGTGGGCGACGCAATAGGATCGGCGATGACGCGGCGGGAAAAGGTGACGGGGACGACGAGAATTCGGCAAAGAACTTGCTGGTGGAGGTTGGAGAGGCGGGGGAGGAGGAGGATGGACACCGGAAAGCGAGCAATTGGAGACGCAGGACATGGCGCCATCGGTGGTGCCCCCGGTCTGGTCCATACAGACATCACGATACGGCGAGAGAGAATCAGGAAACGGAGGACGAAAATAGCCCCCAACATGGGTAGAAAGAAAAGAAGAAGTTTACTTTGGGAAAAGCAAAAGGGCATCGCCTAGACGCCTAGTGAAATGGTGCGTCGGGATCGAGGAGGATTGCACGTGGTTTTTACATTGGGTTCCACCTTTCAACTGGAGAAGATGGGATGGCCTCTGCAAAAAAGATACTGGGAAGACTCTCCTCATCAAGGTCAAATGGAAAACAAACATGTGTTGCTGTACTCTCATCCACGGTAGTAGTACAGCTGAATTGTATTTGCGAATCGAATCGCAAATTCAATGCGCGCACAGGACGGGTGCAGGGCAGTGCAGGATCGTCCATCGTCTATTCGTCTATGATAGGAGTCCTTTATTTTTAAGTTTCATTCGATCTTAAGCCGATGGCGACTTTGTGGCGGGCTAGTTTAGTACAGTACCATGGAATGGAATATGGTTTAATTCATCCAAAAGGGCCCCATCAGCTTTGTTTGTATCGCCCCTATCAAAAGAAAAACTTGTATGTGTTGCGAACTTTGCGACGTCAGGAGAAATGCAAAATTGGAAGGCTTTTGTTTCCTATCATCGCACACTTAAGTAGAGTCAACGAACGATGTTGCAGGGTATGAATATCCACTCCTCAAATCGACGTCAATTTAAAATTATTATCCATTAGAAACGGGTATATATGCGAATGAACTATTTATTTATTTATGAAAAAAATAATATCTATTATAAAAGTCGTCAAATGAATATGTGTCCGATTGGAGGGTGTGGGGAACGCATAATTGTGATTTGAATTTAGGTGTGAATAAGCGTGGTATGCCAATACCCTCCCTAGTGACATGTCTAGATCAAATAGTAGATACAATTATGAATGAGTTTAGTCGTGGCAAGAGATTAAGGGCCCTTTCGAACTAAGGAAAAATAGAGGGAAATGGATTAACTAAGGGGAGAAATGTGTCACACTGCCACGACCCCTATTTAGAGGGTACAATTGCTGCAAGCGAATTCCACTGATATCACTGGATTTTGTATTTATTCTTTTTGTTGTGGTTCATTATTAGGAGTTTGGGGGATGTTTTCTATAATGAGGAGTGTTCTTCGTGCTAGTAAATACTCCTCACTAACATTGCAAGACATTGCTCTAGTATCCTGTAAAATCCTAAGCTCGTCTAATTGCTACAAGACGCTGTGTCGGGCTGACATACCGAAAGCAGGGCACGAGGATAATGGATAGACACTGACGTCGCAAGGATACCGATCGTGCCTGCTTCGAGTTGTATGCAGTTGATGACGCTGACCGGTGTGTGTCACGCAGGACGGTTTCAGCTCAACGATGCTCTCCCATTCGTACCGGTCGTACCTGTAACTGTATGAAAAAACATTTCCGTCCCAATCGCACAGTACTCTTGTTTGCTGACCTGAATAACTTATTTCTTTAATGGCCTGAATAACCTGGTGTACAAAATATCCTCGCGTGTATGCCGAGTCATCGTACGTAGTGGCGGCAATAAGACTATTTGCAACGGTGCCCTCTAAACCACCCTCACCCTCCACTTTACCGGTTCTCTTCTAAAAATTCCTCTGCAGCCGTACCCTGCATCCCGTCCGGGATTCTAGAGGGCCGGCGTCCCCTCCCCCAAATTTGGGGCTACTTCTCTCCTCCGCCAAATCTCTCCGCTGCGCGGCGCTCGCCTCCGCGTGCAGCCCCGGCCCGCTCATCCGGCGCCGGTCCCCGCGGCCATCGTCGCCCCCGCCCGCGGCGCTCGCCTTCGCCGGAGCCGCGAACCCCGTGCCACCTCACCCTGCAGCAGGAGCACGAGCAGGAGCGGTCCCCGCGTTCGCCGTCGTCGCCGCCCTCGCGGCACAGGAGAGCCGCCGACGGAGGTGCGCCGTGCACTGGTGTCTTTCTCCTTGGAGAGAATTGCCGGCGGTGATCGGCTGCTGACGCTCTTGTCGGGATCTCTCTCGGAGTCGCTGCTCGAGTCGGAATCACTCGATGATGCATCGGAGTCGCTGCTGCTGCTATCGCCGGCCTTGGCGGGGAACACGACGGGAGAGGCTTCGCCGCAGATGTCGATGTACTCGCCCTGCTCGGCGAGATCGACGTACTTGCGCTGGATTGTACACCGTCCCGGACCCCCCGTGCCCCACGATGTTCTTGTCGATCAGCGCCTCCAGGATCTCGTGCTGCTCGAAGCTCAGCTTGTGGAAGCTCGTCACGTCGTAGCACCAGCTCGACGCCGGCGACGTCGGCGCCCCGTCCTGCTCCGCGTCCTGCCGCGCCCGCACCACCCACCGCCGCGCCAGCGCCAGCGCCGCAGCCACGCACACCAGCGCGCACACGCCCACCACCCACGCGTTCCCGGCAAGCCCCCGACGCAGTCCCCCCGGCCGCGGGCACAGCGGCAGTGCCGGCTCCGTCAGGTTCAGCCGGAACGCCACGCACAGCCCCGGGTTGCCCGCCACGCTCTCCAGCAGGCCATCCTTGATGAGCGGCGCCGGCACCGGCCCCGACAGGTTGTTGTTGGAGAAGTCCAGCGAGTTGGGCAGCAGCGCGCACAGCGACTCCGGGATGGCGCCGGACAGCGCGTTGTCCGACAGGTTGAGCACGTTGAGGCTGCGCAGCTCGGCCAGCGACTCCGGGATGGACCCGTTCAGCCGGTTCCCCTGCAGCGACAGCTGGTTCAGCCGCGCCAGCCGCCCCACCGCCTCCGGGATCGGCCCGCCGATGAGGTTGCCGCTCAGGTCGATCTTCACCAGCCCCGGGCACCACTGCTCGGGGAGCTCGCCGGACATCCGGTTGTTGGACGCGAACAGCGACGTCAGGTTGCTGGCGCCCGCCACCGCCGCCGGCACGGGGCCCGTCAGGTGGTTGTAGGAGAGGTCCACGATGGAGGCGTGC
>CM014278.1:86010136-86024965 GCA_004135705.1 Alloteropsis semialata | reverse complement strand
TAATTACACGGATGCATGAGAAATCGCGAGATAAATCTATTAAGCCTAATTAATCCGTTATTAGAGATTGTTTACTGTAGCACGACATTGTCTAATCATGGCCTAATTAGGCTTAATAGATTCGTCTCACAATTTCACCCGGGGATATGAAATAGGTTTTGTCAGTTATCCACATTTAATACTTCTAATTAGTATCAAATATTTGAATTTAATATAGCGATGAAAAAAAAGTTGGCGAACTAAACATGACCAAAGTTATAAAGAAATCCGTGGATAAATAAATAAAATAAAAAAGGACCGAAGGAGTGTAGTGTGGATCCGTCGGCCGCAGAGGATCCGCACCTCCTCGTTGCTCCGAGTCTCCGGTTTCCTTCACCATTTCCTTCCCCATTTCGGCGCTAGACCCCGCCCAAAACCCCAACTTCGCGCGGGGGCCGGAGGGCAAAACGAACCCCGGGCCAAATCATCTCGCCTTGCGGATTCCCGGGCACAATTCTACGGTCCCTGCAATTTGTACAGCCTCCCCGCCGCCGCCAATGGGGAAGCGGCCGCCTGTTGTCGTCCTCTCATCGTCCTCCGGCGAAGATGACGGCGGGGGCCGCCGCGGCCCTTCGGCGCGGAGGTCGAGGACGCCTTCGTCGGCGCCGGCGTGGGCGCAGTCTCAGGCAGCAAGCGGCTCGAGGAAAAAGCCGCGCCGCGAGAGCGGCGCGGGGAGAGGACGCCGCCGCGCCTCCAAAACCGCGCCTTCGAACACCTTGAAGGTGATAAAACTAGACCTAGAGTTTGGTTGGGCAACTTTTTGCTGTTACAGGAGCTGTGTGTCGTGCGTAGTGGCGTGGTATTCCGTTTGTTGTTAGGCCAATATAATGCTATCTATTTTGATTCGTGAAACTGGATGCCGAAGTGCGGACATAAATGATTCAAAGTTCTATCACCCATAGTTTAGCCTAAGATTTCCTGGCTTCTGGTGTCATAAAATGCATATTGATCATCAGTCTAGGCTGTCACTGAATATTAAGACGAGGAATATGTATAAATGATTAGATGTATAGTATATCCTCTAGCATTTTAGCTGGAAGGTTGGCATCAATCGAGAAAAAAAAAAACATTGATTCTTACATGTATGCCTGCCCTGATTTGATCCTCATTTCTCCTTATCGTTGTCATCTAAATAGCCAATGGAACAATGGTTCTATTTCAACATCTTATAGTTTCTGAACCAATATTCGTTAAATATTAGCAAGAAATAACCATTTATGCTTTGTTTTTTTATCTTCAATTAAATTTGGTCATGTGGTCTCTCGTGTGACCATTGATATAACTCACAATCTGATTCCAGCTTGGCTACAACTAGAGTGAACTACTGTTTGGCATGAACAGGGATAAAAAAAATCATCTAAACGAATTTTCTGTCTTACCTTGTTCTTAGTGTTGTGTTTTTTTGTCTATTATCATAGTCTTTTCAAAATTGAGCTGATCCTTTTATGTAATTGATCACTGATATTTTCTTACCTTGTCTGAAAAGGCTGAATTTGACATGCTCTCTGAAGATTTTTCAGAATGTTTTGATGACCTGGGCATGTCAGGTATATTTACTTCACTTTTATTTGTGTATATTTTATTTCTTTACAATCTATTTTGAATTTCATATAACAGAACAAAGTTATGAACACAGAGTTTCTTTTGAAAAAGTTCCCAAATAGTGCGTACTATGACCATCCAATAAACATAATGCTTTCTGAGTGGGTTGCTGTTCAATATATTATTTTAGCAGTTTTGAGTTTAGCTGTCTCTTTGTTTGTATGGTCTCGAAGTCTAAATTGCATAATCTTGAAGTTACTCCGCTGGTCATGTCACTGTACTGCATTGCATGGTTAAATCCTGTATACTCTTGGGAAACCAAGCAAAGTAGACTACAAGAAATGGAACACAAAAGAGATGCCCAACACCTTAGTTGATCTTTGCACCAGAGTTAGAACTACACTGCTGTGGTAATACTTAGGCCTAAATAAATGTGGTTCACAATTGTACAGAATGAATAGTTGCTTAAGAATCCTTGTAGATGATAGCTCATGTTTAGTAATCAATGTTGCTTTGTTTGGATGTCTGGTACTACTGGTGAATTGGATCAGCTCTAGACAATGCCATCAAGAAAGTTTTCTTGGATGAATTATGGAATTGTGGTTGGTAGATTGACACAACTTAAGCAGCTCGAGGATAAATTAGCAAGGTGAACTGCTGCTAGAAACATAATAATGAACAGTGGCAATGATATACCAAATCAGCACCTTTTGGATTTTTCAAGTATTTTTTACATTTTTTTTGGATAAGCCATGGCGTTTGCTAGTTAAATTTTGAGGACGTGGCAACAATCAGGATGACACTGCACACCTTTAACAATCTGTTTGTTATGCTAAGCCCTTTCATCCTTAGCAAGAGAATCTTCATATAAAATGAATTCTTTGCTAGTTTGCTGAATATATAAAATAAATAGGAAGATTCATAAAATAAACATGTATCATTAATATGTTGATCTATCATTTAACTGTAAGGAAAAAAAAAGACAGTTCAGACTTATTTTTGCCATTTATAGCAAGTCAAACATCCAGATCAGCATATAGGAGTTTCACTGGATTCCCACACCTGTATATTCGTTTGTTGCTTTTAGATGAACCTTTAGTTTTCCTTTCTTTATGTGGAAACCCTTTGGCTTGGACAATATCTTCTTATTTTTCTGACTTGATTCTGTGATTTTCTATATTTTCTGACTTGATTCTGTGATGTTCTGATGTTCATCGACCTTTGTGAATGTGAAGTCTCTCTGTTTCTATTTCTTGTGCTGATTAGCCTACTTCTAGGCAGGATCCATATGGAAAACAAAAGAGCTTTGGGTTGACAAGTACACGCCCCACTCGTTAGCGGAGCTTGCTGTTCATAAAAAGAAGGTCGGTTCTTTTGTTATGAACTTACAGCACAAGTTATGGTGTACATCTTTGGTATCTTTTAAATTAGCCCATTCTTTTGATGGGGTATACTTAATTTATTGCGTTGCCTACTTTGTGTTTCTTGTCTTGATCATAGTTTTTTTTATAAACGTCAATAGATCAGGGCGCTGATATATTATTTCAGTCTTTTCATAGTTTGTAACCATGGATGAGCAGTGAATAGTAATGAACTTCATGTAATATTTTGCATAATTTATTCTTGTAGGTTGAAGATGTAAAGAAATGGTTGGAAGAGAAGCTGAAGGCACCAAAGGTGAATTTTCTTCGAATTGAAACAAATTCAGTTATGAGTTTAACTTAGTGGAATATTTTGGGATACTATGCATTTTCTATGAGGTCATGTAAATAAGTGTGTAATCTAAAATTTCTCTTAAATACTGGAATTGTTTAGGTTCTCAGCATTTTCGTTGTTACAAACCAGATAGAGCTATAATTTTGTTATTTTTCCCTTTGGAAGAATTTTTTTTGTCCTTACAACTATTATGAAAGTCCGATTTTGGCCAACAGACTCAAATACCAGACAACACTGGCCCTTCAACTATTCAAACCGGGTATTTTTGGTCCTTCGGCTGTTTTGAAGGTAGTTTTTGCTGACTTGGTGATGGTTCAGCAGTAGGTCTCACAACACCATGCAGGATTGTTTCTCCATTAAAGTGGGTTTATATATATATTTTTTGATCTTGTGCTTGGACCGTTATGCATGTTAAAACCCCATCCTACATGGAAAACCCACCGCCATGTCAGCAAAAAACCACATCAAAAACAGCTGGAGGGCCAAAAATACTCTGTATAAATAGTTGAAGGGTCAAATTTGTCTGATATTTGAGTTCTGAAGCCAAAATCAAACTCTCTTGATAGTTCGATGACCAAATTGGACTTCATCCTTTTCCCTTTTGGTAGATATTTCAAAATGCATTGGATTGGATAGGGACTTGGCCCTTGTGAAGAACTCTTTTTTTTTTTTTTGAACGAAACTTGTGAAGAACTCTCTCTGCTAGAGTAGAGGAGAAGCCATGCTACATATGGCTTTCCCTGGCAGTATAATTTGACCACCATTGTGGGTTTTAATAATGTTGCAGTCTGATATTGCTTCATGAGAGTAAGCACACGAGTAATAAAGTGCCCTTTTCTTAATATGTGGATGTTTGAATTGTTAGCGATGGAGCGAAGCTGAGTGTTCTGTTGTGACAGAAGAAGCATGCATTGATAGAGCTAATGTAAATTTAAATTGAAAACTATTGGTTGTTATTATTATTGTTGTAGGCAATTCAAAGTCACCAAATATCAACTATGCTCATCTACATTTTTCTGTTTCTAATCTTTATATATCTGAACTTTGGTAGAGATACTAATAGTGCAAAAACAATTTTGCAGCAAACAGTTGGAGGATGGACCCTTGTCCTAACTGGGCAAACTGGCGTTGGAAAATCAGTATGTCCTTCCCTCACAGTTTTTCTCTGAACTTTTTGGACACAAAATTGAATTGAGTCTGGCAACTTCGTTAAGTTCATTATACTTGTTTGATGCGTAGTTGGCCAGATGTGATTTGGTGCACCATGAACCATAGCATGGCATGCTACTACCTCACAGTTGAATTAATTGTTTTCTTCAATTGTGTTTTCTCCTATGCTCTTTCTTTCTTTGTGTGTGTTTGATTTACGTGTTATTGTTCCCTCTGAATACTGAGGTGATGATGTAGAAAAAAAATCACTATGCTATACTAATGGAGAACTTAGTTCTGTTGCTCTGGAACTGTGTTTTTAGCTAGTTAATTTTCTCCCAGGCAACTGTGAAAGCAATTGCTGCCGACCTTGGAGCGGACTTGTGTGAGTGGACAACTCCAGTACCAACACTGTGGGCTGAACATATTCATGCTAATTCAGGTAGCATTGCTGTTTTCTAATTTTTTTGTACTCTCTTATTTGTTGGAATTTTGGAGAGCTGATGGAAGTATTAATGTATCCACATCCACACTTCTATCATATTGATGAATTAGTCCACAGCACTCTGGCACATTGTCAAAGCATTCTGATTGCCAGATTTTTTTTCTGTTAAATAATGTATTATTTTTCTTCATTGTTCAATTGAAGGATTGCGCTATATATCCAAGCTGGAAGAATTTGAAAACTTTGTAGATAAGATAAGGAAGTATGCATTGCTTTGTCCAACCAGCACCACATCCCAAAGAAAGCTTATCGTTCTGATTGATGACATCCCTGTCACAAGTGGAAATGCTGCTTTTGCAAGACTAGGAAAATGCTTAATTGGTTTGATTCAAAGTACCCGAGTACCAACTGTCATTTCACTTACTCACTATCACAAAAGTGAGAGTAACGATACTGCAATGTGGAACTCTGAGGACCTTGAGTCCTTACTTCAAGGTGCTGGTGCTCATAAGGTATAAGATCTGTTTGACAGATTCTATGATGATGGCTAAAAAAGTTTTTTTAAACTGCTTGTTTCTCATAAGACACCACCAATTTCTTGCAGATTGCTTTCAATCCGGTAACCACAAATTCTATCAAGAAAATTCTTACTCGAATATGCAAAGAAGAAAGATATGATGCATCTGAAGAACTACTGCATCAAATAGCAACGTCCAGTGGAGGTGACATCAGGCATGCAATAATGTCTCTTCAATACTATTGTCTTGATCCTAGAAGGCGTAGCTCTGCACTGGCAACAAGTTCTACTCGTGTTGGTTCAAAGAGTCGTGATTCTCTGGTTCCACGGCAGGAGAGCTATGGTCTCAGCAGTGCACTACCCTCTGCATGTGGAAGAGATGAGACACTTACACTATTTCATGCATTGGGGAAATTTTTGCACAATAAGAGGGAAACTAATGGTGATGTCGATAGTGGTATGTAGAACTAAGCCCCAACTCACCTTATCAACAATTCAGTTCACAGTTTTTAATTTTGCAAGCAAATATTTGTTCTGTCTTCATGTTGTGATAACACCATGTACACTCCTTTCATTTAGTTTTTAAATACTGAGGGTAATGTTGCACATGAATATATTCTGGCACCTTTTTTGTTGAGTTGTGCATTGAGTTCAACTTGAACTGTCAGCACATTTTGCCCACTTTTTTTTTTTGATTTTGTTCATTATAATTGTTTATAAAGCAATTGCTGTGCATCCTTTTCAGTTCACTGGATATAACTTTAACATATAGGTTTCCCATTGAACCTGCTTAGAATGTAGGAAATTGGGAATTTAAAAAGAAATAATTCGATTTTGGCGAAACTATGGGGGAGATCCCTGCAATCCAGATAGCGCTTTGTGCATTTCTGCCTCTGGTTAGGATTTACATTGTGTTTGTTTGACTATAATACCCACATTCAGTAATCCATTACTTTTCAAATTCCATGTATTTTTGCACTTTATAGGGTCCAATTAGTGTTTTCTTTGCACTAGATATCCATGCTCTTGACTTCATATTTTCAATTAGTGCCCTGTGAACTGTGATAACACAACCCTACAATATTATGATGTGCCTTCTGTTTGGACAATTGGACTGACTACTACTAATTTATTATCGAACTTTTTCTACACGATGGACTACGGCCAAATTTCATTACTTCAGGAAAATAGAAATCACACTATTAGAGTCTGTTAAATGCGAATGTATAGCCAACAACCTGCAACGACATAAAACTAGGCGCAGTCCTAAACCAGCACAGAGCACACATTTATTATTGAACTAATGATTGCAATACTGTGTTTGAGAACATCCTTAAGAGGGTTTGTTCTTCATCAAAATGTTTACTTTTATCTCCTTTCTGAAATTTATTATATTTCATCCGTAGATCTGGATCCATTCCCTCTTAAAGAACAGCTAAGAAGAAATTCACTCAAAATGGATGTTCCTGAAAAGATTCTTTCACAAGCACATGGAAAAGTACGGACAGTCACAGATTTTCTTTATGAAAATGGTAAGTAACTATCAACCATATGGAGTTAGAACACCTTAGACTTTGCCTCTGCTTGACTGCCAAGTTTTACGTAGTTCTCGCACACTATGTTCTCATACTAGATGTTTATTGGGAACATCATTATGTATACTTTTTTCTTAAGTTTGCCAGTGTTGTATGTTTATCCTATGCTGACTTGTGAAACATGAGTTCTTCAGCTTCCAAATTTTTTTTGTAGATGAAGTGATGAACGGGAGCATTTTAAATTGCTCATTTAATATTATATATATACATATATATTTTGCTTACTTAATGCAATATGACAACAGTATCACATTCAATGTTAAAATGTAAGCCATTTAGTCAGTATTATTATAATAATCTGAATACGGGTTCAGTGTTGTCATGATCACATTTGTGTTAATTGAATCGATCATTTTACTCTATTAAGACTCAATACCTTAACTATGATATCTGTGCTGCTTTGTACGCGTTGGTTTTTGGGCAGTAATTTATCTGTTTTCACCTTGTGTAACTTTCATCATCAATTAGTGCTGATGGGCAAATCAATTGGACCAACGAGCATTGACAGAACTAACAAACTACTGAACTATGGAAGTATAAGAGCATCACATTAGCATTTCTACAGCCAATCAACCTCTGATTGGTGTCCCTGGAATTCTTCACGCTGCTACTGCCAACGTTAGGCTGCTACTGCCGATGTTAGGCTGCTACTGCTGGTACTAGGGCACTACTGCTGGCTCTGTTTTTTCCAGAGGGGGCTTTCTCGAATTCAACCCAACTTATGTCCCATCTTTGTGGCTTTTGCTTCCTTGATGTCTTGGGTCTTCCTTTTAGTCTCTTAGGACTGGCTAAGTCTAATGTGCATCATCAAACTAGGTGGGTAGTTGAAAGGACACTCTTTTTACTGAATACTCGTAGAAAATGACAGTGCACAGCTTCACAGACTAATAAACTACTGAATTATATACTGCATAAAGTATGCTTGTTCACCTTGGAGGTTGTTAAGACCTCTTCTCTTTTAATATGATTTTATTTAGCAGAAATAGCAGATGTGGCAGATTCAGTTTGCAGTAAAATGTGATGAAAAGCATCTCTTGGGGCCACTGTATTCAAAATGGGTAGCTCATTTGTAATTCTCTGCCATTGCTTTTATTGATTCATCATTATTGATTTTTTTTTTGAAGTGGTCATTTGCTTTGTTGTATTTAAACCAGGAGTAAGTATCCTCTGTTTTTTGAAGCCGTCGTTCCCTTGAGGAAAATGTGCACACAACAACTGATTGTTCACTCATTATTTAAATATAGTAACTAATAGTTGATGTTTGATGTTTTGCAGTTCTTGATTTCATTGATGATGAAGCTGTTGATGATGCATGGGTTGTGGTATCATATTTGAGTGAGGCAGATTGTCTTCTTACAGGCAGTCCAGCCGCATCATACAACTCAGAGAACATGGCACAACTCATTGCTGCATCTGTTGCAGCACGAGGGGTTCTTTTTGGAAATGGTCATGTGGTTTCCTCAAGGTATTTTGATTGTCAATATAATTTTATATGACAAAGCTAGGGATACTTTTTTTTACTATGATTTGACATAGCAGGTGGCATACAATTCGGAGCCCAAAGCTTTGGCAAATTGAGCAGTCATTTCGATCTAATAAGGTAAATATAATAACTAAACATACAATGTTTTGTGCAATTTACCTAAATGACTTGGGAAAAAGGTATGCTTATGCTCATTCTCACCCAATTTCTTATACCATATGCAAACCTTTTCTTGGTTCTCAGAACTTGTCTTCTGAAGTCATCTGTTCATAAATTCTTCTTAGCATTCAAATGTGCATGTTTTAACATGTTTGTACATAACATGTTTATTTTGTACAATGCATCGTGGTTGATGAAATTACTGCAGTGATTATATTTATTATCCTTTCTAGCCACCTGGTATATGAAGATCTGTATTTTGCAATTTGTTGGGGGAAAATGCAGGGCCAGATTTCAAAGGAAAGATTTGATTGTTCAAGTTACTGTAGTTCTTGCAACTTCTCTGATGTAGTCACGGAATTCAGACCATTGGAGAGATGGATTGGTCCTCGCAACAGTGGGCCCAGAAGCAGCTCATTGCCTGACATCAGAGGTGGCCCGCTCTTGGTTGATAGACCTGATGCTGATGGAAGTAACTATGAAGAAGATGATGATGAGATAGAAGAATCCTAAAAAGTTAAATCATACATCCTTGCGGCATTATCATATGAGACGCCAACATATTGTTGATGGATGCCGCATAGCTGATTTCTATTGGTTCAGTTTAAAGGTACCATTGAGGAAAGTTTTGCAAGACCTGTCGTTTTCCCATAGCAAGTCTGAGGTCGAAAAGGCAACACGAGATTTTTATCAGTAACCTCACATCCTGAAGCAGAATTTTTTTTAACGAGGTCAATCGAGCAGATTTCTTTTTATTTTGATTGATCACTGATGCGGCTGTTGTAGATTGGAGCAGGCAATGCAGTAGCATCATTTCTCACCAAATGTTAGGCAGGTACCAATGAATGTTCATTTTGACGAGCTGATTTATCATGTTCATATCGATCATGATGACTGACCCGGCAATCCTACACAGAATCACTTATGATCTAACATGTAAATCATCTGAACGTGTTTCTCTTTCACTTCGGATTGTCTTGCTAATGTGTTGTTCCCACATCTTTTGCATATTCTATCGTGCAAAACCGGTCGTGCTTTCATGTTCTGCCCCACGAGCACGCACAACATTGTGCTGTCGAACCTAACTGCGCTGCGCGTTTGGCCGCTTGGCAATAGATCGAGTTAATTTTCGCCCTTTTTTGTAAAAAAAAAACAAATCGTTGAGAGATCCGACGAGCACAAAATTTCAGTTGACAAATTAAGGGCATCATGTGCCAGGATCTAAGCGCGCATATTTTATTGCCAGTCAATCGTACTCGTAAACTGTAATCCCCTTGAAACGAAAGGAAAAACAGAGGAGATTCACGTCTTTCGGCTCCCGGTCGCGGCCATTCACACGGCCTCCGTTGTCGGTGCTCGGACCTCGGACCCTCGTCTGAGGGAGCCCGTCCCTTTCTTTCTTCTCGGAATCCTGCCTCCTCCTCCGGCGGCCCAGCGCGTCGACTTGCGCCGGTGAGGGCGGGTCTCGTCGAGGCCGATCCCAGCCACAGCGCTAACCGCCGGAGGCATTTCGTCGGTGCCGTTGGCTTGGGGCCGCGGGCGGCGGCGGCCGCGATGTTTTGGAAGGATAGCGCCAGCCGGAGCAGCAGCGGCAGCGGCCGGGATCAGAACGGCGTGGGACCCTTCGGCCAAGTGCGCGTCCTCGTCGTCGGTGATTCAGGTGTGCCTTTTGTAACTTGTCCTGGAAGGCTAGAGAACCTGATACTTGCGAAAGTTACGAGAATCTGGGAAAGACGAGTGTGGCCTCGAATCAGTGGCGGTTTCGACCAATTGTGCATTGTCCATTTTCAGTGAGCTGTCATGAAATTTAGAATGTTCTATACCCAAACCTTTCTTAAAAACTTCAGAATGGTAGAGCTCTACTTGAAGGTGCGGCGATTCTGTTATCCTTTTTGCCTGCTTTGACGTAGGGAGTTGGGCGTGATCTAGGTGCAGTAGTATGGGTAGAAGAGCATGGGATTAATAGAATTTAAATCATACTATGGTGGATACTTTTTTTTTTTGCCTTGTGGGGATTGGGATTTTCTAAACTGTAGAATGGGAAACATCATCAGACAGTCACTGAATTCACAGAGTTGGAAACTTGGAACCCCTGGCTGGTTAATCGCCTCACCTAAAGAGATTTAGCTAGCCTCGTCATACTTGAAAGCAGCATCTCCAAGTGCCAACCGACCAGGTTCCAGTTCTGAACCTGATTCCAGTATCTGAAACCTGGTTGGAAGTTTATTCCAGATGTTCATGATTCAATTAATCATTAGGCACTCACCTTCTCCGGAGGTGTATTGTTGTAAGTATTCTGAGATTGAAACCTTCTTGGAGCTAGTTTGTCTTTAGCCTGGAAGATTGATCCTTGTGAACCTTCTATAAGAATACTACCTGCCATGTTTGACTCCTTCAATATTGCAGTTGCACCTTCTAAATAGCTGTAACATCTCTTTGAAGATTGATTTGCTTATCCTGCTCTCCACCATATCATAAACTAAAAAGGTTGAATGAGCATAGAGCAAACTGAGCTTTGTTAAATTTCTTTCATTTTGAGAACATTCAATGCATATGTTTCATTAAGAAGAAGTAAGAAATCCAATGCAAGCCCTAGTTTAGTGAACAGTGGTAGACTGGCAGTACCTGGATTTGGTAAGTAAGAGATCCTAGGATCGAATTCCCCAGCAAGTACAAGAGTTAGTAGCAAAGGGAAAAAAGAGAGGTTTCTAATAAACCCTGATTGGATGAACAAACCATTCTAATCTATGAAAACAACAACACAGTACTACAACAGGTGATGATAACGATCTGGCCTGCACCAATTCAAACTAGAGAGCTTTTTCCATTGGCATTTCTGTGAGTTTTTTAATCGTGCATGTATACTGTCTTTATATGGATGATACAGGATGATATTGTGCGCCAAAGAAATGGCAACTGAACCTCCACAACACAATTGCATGTTTTTGAATATTTTGCGGCGGGCTAAAGTGCTTCAGTTGTATGCTTCGTCCTTATTTTCCCCCCTTCTCAGGTGTTGGGAAATCTTCACTAGTGCATCTCATTTTAAAAGGTTCTGCTATTGCTCGACCAGCACAAACAGTAGGATGCACAGTTGGCATTAAAGTAAGTATATTTTCTGTGCTTTCCTGGCTTGTAGATTTTGCAATTTGTGCCTACTTACATTTTGTACTCTTTGGCATTTCAGCATATTACTTACGGAAGTGCAGGCGGTTCATCCAATAACATCAGTGATGCTGAAAGGAACTTCTTTGTTGAGCTTTGGGATGTCTCAGGACATGAACGGTACAAAGCATGCCGGTCGATTTTCTATACACAGATCAACGGTACATGACATGCCTTATCATATTGTCAACATATTACTATCTATATCCTGCCTGCATGGCTGCATCTTTGTATGTATCACTGCTTGATTTTGGCATTCTTTTCCTACGTGAGCATTTGATAGATTCAATTGTCATTTGACTCCAGAAAACTATTGACAGTAGGCCTGTTTATTAATATTTTCTAGTGCTAATGCTTCAACCTGCGTAGGCTACTTGTAGCAGATCCTGATCTACACATATCATTTATGTCAGTGCTCTGCTTTATTTTACTTTGGTTCTAAATTTCTTTACTCTTCAATATGCTAGCTATGAGAATCTCTTATTTAGAGAAACATCTGCTCTCTTTAGTTAGTGTGCTCCTTATCAATCAATACTGTAAGCATTTGAATTCACTGTTTCTGAATTTGTCCACCAGGGGTCATATTTGTTTATGACCTCTCTCAGAGGAAGTCCAAGACAAACTTGAGTAAATGGGCTGTTGAAGTTGCTGAAATGGGCACCTTTTTAGCTCCACTCGGATCTGGCGGACCAGGAGGACTTCCAGTGCCTTATCTGGTAATCGCCAATAAAGTGGATGTGGTTCCAAGAGATGGTACAAGAGCAAGTAGTGGGAACCTTGTTGATCTTGCTCGTCAATGGGCTGAGAAGCAGGGTCTTCTTCGATGTAATGAAGAACTCCCACTCACAGAGAGCTTTCCTGGGACCTCCGGTCTCCTGTCGGTTAGATCTCTTATTGTTCTACTCCCATCTCACGTAACTTGCACTCTGTCGTGCTATGTGATGCAGTCCTATGTATTTATTGATTCCAGGCTGCCAAACAAGCAAGATATGACAAAGAAGCGGTGACCAAGTTTTTTCGCATGGTTTGTTTAGATGAGTTCCATTGATTTATTTTCTCAACTCCATGAATTTCACCTTTAATGCTGTTGAAACACATCTTTCAGTTGATCCGGAGAAGATACTTTTCAAATGAGCCTCCTGCCCCAAGCCCCTGGTCTCTTACTCCCAGAGAAGATACCATACTTCCTGTAGAGACTCTTGGAGATGGCATCGACAGCTTCCAAAGGAAAAGGTGAGCGTGCCTAATCTGAAAGAGACCACCCTAAAAAACAAAACTCAAAATGATCCGAATAAAAATGACCATGAAGATATGGGAAATACTTAATTCATCTGGAGCATAATTGTGCTGCACACTGCAAAAATGTAGAGTCGTTGTGCTTATCTCTATTTTTTTTTTTTTTGCAGCCTTAGTGGCGAGGGCTTCATGTACAATGGAGTAGACCCACTTCCAGCTCAGAGGAACCTCACTCCGCCACCAACTCTGAATCCGCAGCAGCCTGTGTCGTCCTTGGATAGCTACAGATATCACCGGTTCTCCTCCTCGTCGCTTCCGGACGTGAGCAGCAATAGAACAAGCCGAGAAGATATGAATGTATGATAGATATATATGGGAGAGGCCATATGCCATTACCTGCAGAATTCAGGAAGCATATGGTGCCTAGGAATTGAGTTCCCACCGGCATCTTGAGCTGCTTCATGCCTTGCTTGCGGCATTTGAATGCTGCCAAGGTGAGCTTTTGTTTTGTTTTAATTGTCCTGTCATTATCCGATCACTGGGTGATTCCTTCTCTCCTTTTTCATTTTTATTTCCCCCTTGTCCATCTGTATTCATTTAGAAGGCATGTAACTGGGACGAGGACAATACATAGTGTGCCAATATACTAAAGCAAATAGAAGAATTCTTTCTTTTTCGGGAGTGATTGCTTGTTGAAAAGCAAATTCGCAGGCATGCTAAACCCAGAGCCTGAAGCGTTGAAGCCCATCTGGCCACTAGGGCGAGCCTTGATGCTCAAGTTCTCAGCCTCTCACGCCATTCTGGTCGCCTGGCCGGTGGCGACCCCATCACGCAACTTGGATCTGACCGGTAGGCACCGATCTCATCACACGCCCGCGGGGATGCACGACCGCGGTCCGCAGTCCGCACCGCACCAGACGTCGTCCGGCGCGGGACGGTGACACCGCGCGATGGAGCCCACCGCACCCCCAAAACGATCGACACCTGGCGCGCGCAGGCCCCGTAGAAGACCTAGAAGAGCGAGCGGGGCGGCGCATATGACGTCGATGAAGACGTTCGCGCGCGTGTGTACCGGCACGGCGTGGCGCGGCCGCGGCTACCGCGTGCCGTGCTCGTCGCGTTCCGAGTTTTGGACTCCGGAGTCCGGACCTTCTCCGCCCGCGCGGCCGCGCTCCGGAATGTACCAGTCCATCCGTCGATCGCAGCGGCCGCACGAGTCTCGAGCCGGAGGGGGGACGTCGACGGTCGCCGACGCGCGACGTGGCCACGAGCAGCCCGCCATGTGGTACTCGGCGTACGACGGCCCCGCGGTCGCGCCGCCCGGCCAGAACGAACTCCGGAAGACGACCGTGACCGTGACCCGGTGAACGCTCTGGTTCGCGAGCGTAGAATACCGACTGGGCAACCGATCTTACTACGTTCACGCCGCGGAGAATCCCGTAGCAGGAACAGAAATACAGGAAGGAAGAAGTCTCTCAAGAGACAATGCAAGTTCCCATGGTCTTCCCTAGCTGCAGGTATGTTGCTTAATTAGTTAGCACCTAGCACCTAAATACCAAACCGATTTCACGCTCGCCAAAGGTTTGTCGTCAACATGTATTATGATGTTTTTTTCTTCCTGTCGACTACAAGGTTTTCTTGTGAAGGTATATACCTACAAAAAAAAAGGCTCTGAAATAGTAATCAAGGAATAACAGCCGGGTTCCCGTAGTGATTCATAGCCTTTTTTTTTGGTATATACCTTCACAAGAAATTCTTGTAATCGAACGGCAAAGGCCGAAAT